>BSUD01000004.1:48621803-48764374 GCA_033239045.1 Fagopyrum esculentum
CCCCCCCCCCCCCCCCCCCTCACCCACCCCTTCAGCCACCAGCCACCTCCATCCCCCTGTGCTGCTCCATGGCTGGCTCGAGACGTTCCAAACGTATCTCCATCAAACTCTCCGATCTCCAAGCTCGAACCACCAATCCTACCAATGCCAGACCCAACCCGTCCCACTCCCCGGCGAGTCCCTTTGAGCCTATCCCTGAGGACCTCATACAATCCAACAACCAAAGGATTATCAACAGCTCCATGCCAAAGAACAACACCACCGATCTTTCATCTGTCATCCTTTTCCCACCTCTCGCCCCAAGCTCCTCCCACACTCAGCAACCAACTCCCATGGGGTCTCCCCTGATCTCCAAACCGAACCCTGACCCCTCGCATTCCAAGTCTATACCACAAACATCCCAAGAGTCACGCTGTGTTCACACAGACACCCCTAATCGCGACTCTACACCTCCCTCTAGCCCAGCGGACCATCAACCCACGCCAACTTTAATTCCTCCACCTCCCAATAAAGACACAATAACTGCGTCCCCACACCTAGCCGACCCTTCGATATCCTATAAAGATATTACCTCGTGCAACATCCGCAGTAATCATGTTCCCCTGCACTTCATCCCAGGCCTTGAATCTGGTGTCATCAGATTCACTGATGAAGATGTTGCCAAAATGAATCAGAAATGGGCGCTCTCCCTCGTTGGATTCCCTCTCGGAAGCACTGCCAACTTTCAGCGCATGGAAGCCGCTACTCGAGCCCTCTGGAACTCCGTTTCACCACCAAAAATCATCCGAAATGACAATGGTATCTTCATCTTCCAATTCTCAAATGAAGAAGAACTCAACTCCATCCTCCTTGGAAGCCCCTGGATCATCAACAACTCCACTACTCTCCTACTCAAAAGATGGACCAAAGACCTTGCTCTCGACTATTCCAGCCTGAGCTCAGTTCCCATATGGGTCACACTGCATAACTTGGACTACCGTTTCTGGTCGACTCACATGCTCGCCATGATCGGATCTGCCCTAGGCATTCCCATCCTTACTGACACTTGTACTGCTAACCAAGACAGGATTGGTTATGCTCGTATTCTTGTCGATATCAAGGCTTCCCGACCCCTCATACGTGAAGTTACTCTCGCTGGGCCTGATGGGATCCTCATTCCGCAAATTGTCACTTACGATTGGATCCCTCCTCACTGTTCTTCCTGCCTCATCTTCGGTCACAACTGCAATCCAACGAAAGCCACCAGCAAAATGGGAGGTAACAAACCAACCCAAAAAAATCTCCACAAATTTCGCAACAATCCCAACCCTGAACCAATCTTACCAACGCCTGATCCATCCCACAAGATAGACCCTATCCCTCACGCCAACAACCACAAAAACCTCCGTACTAATATTCCTGGCATATCATCCTATCCCACATCCGCAGAAAGGACAAAACAGCAACCCTACCCCCCCATTATCATACCTTTTGTTAACCCCATGCAAACCCTAACCGCATGCAATGCCCCTCCCACACCCCCTAACCCTACTGCTTCACACAATCAAGACTCAACCACTCCAAGCTCCATCAACCCCAACCCTCCACTAACCCCCAACACCCTCCCGAACACAACTACACATACCATACCTGCCCCAATGATTGATGACAACGAAGCTCCACATCCTTCCTCCCCCCTGCCAACAAGTGTTGCCCAAGATAATGCCTGTGTTTCTAATGAATATTAAGGCTTGTTCATGGAACATTAGGGGCCTGAACGACCCTATCAAACAAAAATCCGTTCAAAACCTGGTGAAAACCAATGACATTGACATCATTGCCATCTTGGAAACTAGACTCCGCCCCAACAACGAATCCCGCATCTCCAACCATCTCTTTCCCTCCTGGAAGCATATCTCCAATTCCCCTCTTGCACGCAATTGCCGCATTTGGATCTGGTGGAATCCATCCAAAATCCATCTCACAATCACCCTCATTACCGACCAAATCATTCACTGTAAATCCACCATCCACCATCCTCCCTCCAATCAACCACAGCTATTTGATATTTCCTTCATCTACGCCCACAACAGTCCTGATGATAGGATTAGCCTTTGGTCATCCATTGACACTATCGGACTCCTTAACTCCTCCACATCTTGGGCCATCCTTGGTGACTTCAACGTCACCCTTACTCCCGATGAGAAAAACACCAACAACTCACCTTGCATCTCTCAGCAATCCAACGAGCTTGCTACTTGCCTGGAACGTAACTCGATCTCTGATCTCCCTTACTCGGGTAGTAAGTTCACATGGAACAACAAACAGATTGGTTCGCGTACCTGGTGTAAGCTCGATTGTATCCTTACCAACGACACTTGGCTCACCAATTTTCCCCACTCCCTCGCCCACTTTGACCTCCCCAGTGTATCCGATCACTCCCCCTGCATCCTCTCTATTACCCCCCCGACGTGCAAGGCCAATCTTCCCTTCAGATTTAATAATAACTGGATCAATCATGAGAGTTTCTTCCCCTGTGTCTCTCGCATTTGGAGCATTGATATCCAGGGCAATCCGATGTACATCCTCACAAAAAAACTGAAGAGCCTCAAACCCATCCTCAAAAAATTCAGCAGCCAAAAACTGGAGAATATTCATGACGCAATCAATCTCAATCGGAAGTGCCTCCAAAGCACACAAAACAGGTTGAGAAGCGATCTGCATAACCCATCACTACAAGCGGACGAAAAGCGCCTCACTGCCTCCCTCAATGACTCCATCCGAACGCTTAACACGACCCTTGGTCAGCTGTCCAAGGCCCGTTGGATCGAGCACGGTGATCAATGCTCTTCGTACTTTTTCAGAAGCTTAAAATCTCGAAGATTCCATAACCGTATCCTCTCAATCAAAGGCCCTGATGGAACCATTACCACTGAACCTGACCGTATAGCCTCCACCTTCATCAACCACTTTAAAACCTCCCTTAACCGTCCACCACATACCAACTCCCCACCTCTCCCCGACCTACCCCTACCAACCCTCTCCCTCGCTAACAAAAACTCTCTTTCAATGCAGGTTACTGAAGAAGAAATCAAAAATGCCTTATTCAGCATAGGCAATAACAAAGCTCCTGGCCCGGATGGTTTCAACGCAAAATTCTTTAAGGCCTCCTGGGACATCATCAAACACGACTTCATCGACGCTATTCAAGATTTTTTCAAGCATGGAAAACTGCTCAAATAGATCAATCACTCCACAATCAACCTCATTGCCAAAACGGATGCCCCGTCCACACCTGCCGACTACCGACCTATCTCTTGCTGTACAACTATCTACAAAACCATTGCCAAGATCCTGTCTCACCGTCTCAGCTCTATCCTGCCCCACATCATTGGACCTTATCAAAGCGCCTTCGTCAAAAATCGCTCTATCAAGCACAACGTGCTCATATGTCAGGAATTACTTCACAAATACACAAGAAAGAACATCTCTCCGAGAGCTGCCCTCAAGATCGATCTCTCTAAAGCCTTCGACTCAATTGACCACTCCTTCATCATCCAATGCTTGACCAAAATGGCCTTCCCTGTGCATTTCACCAATCTGATCCATGAATGCATCTCAACGACCACATATTCTGTTAACATCAATGGTGTTCTCCAAGGCCACTTCAAGGGCTCTCGTGGCCTTCGCCAAGGCTGCCCCCTATCGCCCCTCATCTTCACCTTGGCCATTGAATTCCTATCCCAAATCATCCTATCCAACACCACAAATCCTTCATTCAACCTACATCCAAAATGCCTTAATCCAAGAATCACTCACCTATCATTCGCCGATGATCTTATGGTCTTCTGTCGAGGCGACTGCACCTCCATTAAAATCCTCATGGACTCTCTCAACACCTTCGGCATACTGTCGGGTCTTAAAATCAACTCTTCCAAGTCTTCCATTTATATGGGGGGAATGACCCCTCACGATCTCGCCCAGGCATGCTCCATCACCGGTTTCAACGCAGGTACCCTCCCTTTCCATTTCCTGGGTGTGCCTGTGGGTAGTAGGCGTCTTGCAATTACTGATTTTATGCCCCGCATCCACCGCACCACCAAGCGTATCCACTCCTGGGGTGCTAAGATGCTATCATATGCTGGCCGTACACAACTCATTCGATCGATCCTTATTGCCATAAACCAATACTAGAGCTCGATCTTCCTCTTGCCTGCATACATAATCAGCAAAATACACTCCCTTTTGCGTTCCTACCTCTGGGCTGGTCTCGCCAACAGTGGGCGTGCCCTTGTCGCCTGGACTACTGTCTGCACTCCTAAGGCTTCGGGTGGACTCGGCATTCCCGATCTTAACACAAGAAATAAGGTACTACTCTCAAAACTTATCTTTGAAATTGATCGGAAGGACAACTCCCTTTGGTACAACTGGGTTGAAAGCAATCTCCTCAAAGACGAATGTATTTGGAGAACAAGACCAAAACCGCATCATAGCTACTCCTGGAAAACCCTCCTGAAAATCCGAGACGAAATTCACCCCCCTACCTCCACCATAAATACCATCCATCTGCTATCAAACACCAATGGCACATTTTCCACTAGTAAAGCCTTCCAACTGCTTAGACCCGCCATTCTCCCCCTCACCCACCCCCCCGCATAGATCCATATGGCTGAAATACAACATCCCAAAATGCAGCTATGTTGCCTGGATCGCTAGCCACCACAAACTACCCACCCTCACCAAAATCAAATCCTGGAATCTCACGGACTCTGACACGTGCAAGCTTTGCAATTATCTGGCTGAAGATGACGACCATCTCTGGCATACCTGCAGCTACACCTCGCTCGTCCTGGACATCATCTCTCGATGGACTAGGATCCCGTACCCCGCTCCCTACCTTACCAACATTTGGTCCTGGTTAAGTTCCTACCACCCCCCAAAACATAGCCTCATTGGAAACATCCGTATTGTCTCGATCATCACCTTCATCTACACTACATGGAAGACTCGCAATGCCCTCATATTCAACCGTCACTCCACCAGGGCTACTGACTGTGCTGCTGAGATAATCAACACCCTCAAGAATCATTTTGCACACCACTGGAATGATAGATCCATTAACTCGAGATCAACTGCTTCCATGCTTGGAATCCCCCTCCTCCCCCCTCCATAATTCTATCTATTCTAGCTTTACTGCTCCCCTTCCCTGATGTTGTCCCTTACCCCTTTGTATTATGCATTCTGAACGTTCTGTAAATTCTCCATCTATAAATACAATTAACTTTTCAAAAAAAAAAAAAAAAAAAAAATTGGTTGTCAGCGGTCCTCGCTAGCGTAAATCATAGCAATCTCCTCCCAAAAGTCCTTAGCGTATACATCGCTAGGAAAACGACCGTTAAAGGTCTCATGCAACCCAAAGAAGGCTTCGAACTGCTGGATGGAGAACTCATAGTCCGTCTCCATCAATCGAAAGGATACCGTCCTATCGACGTGGCTATGCTCGAAGGATATAACAAACTCCCTCGTAATCTCCTCATAAGCATCCGCTCTAATAGAGGAGAAAACAAACAATCCGCTCTATCCAAGAGCCATGTCAAATCATTAACCACATTAAGTGGCTCCAACTCCTCAAGCAAGAGGTATCTAGGTCCTATGACTGGTCGTTCCTCGATCTTTTCTAAAGCATCGAGATAGTTAGGGTGAATGGTTGGGATTCTAGGGCGTGGAGGTGATGGTTTACTAGGAGGGTTGTGGGAAGAGGAGGAATTATCACCCTTTCTCTTCTTTTTCTTTCCTGCACTTCGTGTGAACATTTTATCAACTACAGAAATAACTACGGTCTGTTCTTAGTTTTCCACGGCCGTGGAAGTCCCAGAGACCGTGATTCGGCTATGAATTGCTCAAATCTCAATCAAATCAACAACAATCTCAGCAAAACTTGTCCTAGGCTAATTTCAATCTCAATCCTATGTTATTTCTCTAAGTTCTTGCGAAAATTTAACCCGAATTGACAAAGAAGACAAGAATAGTAAAAACCTAGGTATTTGGATCTTTGAATCCAAATTCCGCTTTCTTGATGGATTGTTCACTTGTTTTGTCGATTGGATCTTGTAGAGGAATGAAGTTGCTCCACTTTTGCACCAAGAATCGTTCGAAACGATTACCGAATGAAGAATTGCGAGAGGGGGAGAATTTTCGGAGTTTAGGGCGTGGAAAGGGGCGTGGAAGAGGGGTTTTGTGGTGTTTTTGTGAAGGAAGGTGGTTTATATAGTGGCCGTAAAAATTTTTGAAAATCACAGTCACTCGGGGGTTTCCACGGCCGTGGTTTTGTACGGACCCGTGGTTGTTGGTGCTTTTTCTCAGATTTTGAAGAATTACGGTCACTATAGCCTCCACGACCGTGGTTTAGGGCGTGGAACTCTCTGTAATGTGGCAAAGTCCAAGTTTCGTCAATTTCTTCCAACTTTTTCCTTTCCCATTGCCTATTCCATTGCTCCTACATCCAAAAACACAACATACCGGAAGGTATCGAGGGAAAAACAAAACAAAAACGTCTAAACTAATCTAATCTACGAATGACAAATAAGAGCATAAGTGCAATACCTTGGGTTGCCTCCCAAGAAGCGCTTGTTTAAGGTCCGTAGCTAGACCGTACTTGCACCTATTCGAGTGCGGTAGGCCCAAACTCCTCAGCTTGGAGTTCCGGTGAGTATTTCTTAAGTCATTGACCGTTCACCTTGAAGCTTATGCCCTTTTCACCCCATACTTCAACTGCGCCATGGGGAAATACACGTTTTATTAGATAAGGTCCAGTCCAACGAGATTTAAGCTTACCTGGAAAGAGACGAAGTCTTGAATTAAAGAGGAGAACTTGATCTCCTTCTTTGAGGTCCTTTGGAATGATATGCTTATCATGCCAATGCTTCGCTCTCTCTTTGTAGATCTTGGCGTTTTCGTAGGCGTTTAAGCGAAGTTCTTCAAGCTCGTTAAGGTCCAAGAGGCGCTTCTCTCCCGCTTCCTTCATGCTGAAGTTCAACCACTATACCTCCCCATACGCCTTATGTTCTAGCTCTACCGGTAAGTGACAAGACTTCCCATACACAAGGTTTTATGGTGTCGTTCCTATAGGAGTCTTGTATGCAGTCCGGTATGCCCACAATGCATCATCTAGCTTCAAAGACCAATCTTTCCTTGTCTTCGAAACTGTTTTCTCTAGGATTCCTTTAATCTCCCGGTTTGAAATCTCCACTTGTCCACTCGTTTGTGGATGGTAAGGGGTGGCGATCTTGTGAGTCACCCCATACTTAGCTAGTAGAGCTTTGAATCGTCGGGCAATGAATTGAGAGCCTCCATCACTAATGATAGTCCGTGGTGTCCCAAATCGTGGGAAGATAGTCTTGTTAAAGAACTTTAACCACAACCATGGCATCATTAGTGGGAGAGGCAATTGCTTCAACCCATCTCGAAATATAATCTACAGCTAGAACTATGTATTGGTTTCCACAAGATGATGGGAAAGGTCCCATGAAGTCTACTACCCAAACGTCAAAGATCTCTACCTCCTGAATGTTGTTAAGAGGCATTTCGTTTCTCCTAGATATGTTCCTTGTTCTTTGACAGGCATCGCAGTAGGAAACAAAGGTTTGCACATCTTTAAATAAAGTAGGCCAAAAGAATCCAGATTGCAATACCTTAGCGCTAGTCTTGTTCGAGCTAACGTGTCCTCCACAAGGTAGTGAATGACAATGACGGATGTCACTTTGCATCTCGTCTTCCGGCACACATCGTCGAATGATGCCGTCAGGACCTCTCTTAAAGAGAAGAGGTTCATTCCAAAAGTATTCTCAGACATCCTTAAAGAACTTCTTCCTTTGTGCATAGGATAATCCGGGTGGTATTTCCTGGCAAACCAAATAGTTAACAAAATCAGCAAACCATGGTTCGTTACCTTTAGTAATCTTGTCGATGCACTTCTCTATGATGTGTAAATGCTCGTCCGGAAAGGAGTCATCTATAGGTAGATTGTCGTCCTCTAGATGTGGTAGACGACTCAAATGATTCGCAACAGAATTTTCCGAACCCTTCTTGTCACAGATCTCTAGATCGAATTCTTGTAAGAGAAGAATCCATCTAATCAGCCTTGGTTTCGCATCCTTCTTTGCAAGTAGATACCAGATCGCAGCATGATCCGTGTATACAATCACCTTTGCAACTACAAGATAGGAACGAAACTTTTCAAATGCATAGACAATAGCTAGAAATTCTTTTTCAGTAGTGGCGTAGTTAAGCTGCGCTTCGTCTAGCGTCTTGCTAGCATAGTAGATAGCATGGGTTCGTCCTTCCTTCTTTTGCCCAAGCACAGCTCCTATAGCTACGTCACTTGCATCACACATGACCTCGAATGGAAGATTCCAATCCGGAGGTTGAATGATCGGGGCTGAAATTAGAGCTTCCCGAATCTTATGAAACGCATCTAAGCACTCCTGCAAGAAATCAAAAACTGCATCCTTCATCAATAGATTAGTAAGTAATTTTGATATCTTAGAGAAATCCTTTATAAAACGTCTATAAAATCCAACATGTCCTAGAAAGCTTCTTATTCCCTTCACCGAAGATGGAGGAGGGAGCTTTTCTATAGTTTCTATCTTAGCCTTATCTACTTCAATCCCTCTACTAGAGATCAAGTGTCCTAGTACAATGCCTTCTTTTACCATAAACTGACACTTCTCCCAATTAAGAACTAGGTTAGTGTCTTCAAACCTTTGTAGCACAAGAGAGAGGTTAGAAAGACAATTATCGAAAGAGGAACCATAAACAGAAAAGTCAACCATGAAAACCTCCATGATTTCCTCTATGTATTCCGAGAAGATAGCCATCATGCACCTTTGGAAGGTGGCTGGGGCGTTGCAAAGCCCGAACGGAATTCTCCTATTAGCAAACGTACCCCACGGGCACGTGAACGTGGTCTTCTCTTGATCGTCCGGATGTATCGGGATCTGAAAGAAACCACTATAACCGTCAAGATAAAAGAAATGTGAGTGTTGTGCTAACCTTTCAAGCATTTGATTGATGAATGGCAATGGGAAGTGGTCCTTCCTCGTTGCGTTGTTTAGCTTGCGGTAGTCTATGCACATCCTCCATCCCGTCACGGTTCGTGTAGGAATGAGCTCATTGTTCTTATTGGTGATGACCGTCATTCCTCCCTTCTTTGGAACAATCTGTACGGGACTCACCCACTTGCTATCGGAGATAGGGTAGATGATACCTGCATCAAGTAGTTTAAGAATCTCCTTCTTGACAACCTCCTTCATCGTCGGATTTAACCGCCTTTGAGGTTGTCGCGAAGTTCTAAAATCTTCTTCCATTAGGATCTTATGCATACATAGTGAAGGCTTAATTCCTACTAGATCCTCTATATTGTAACCTAAGGCTTTCCTATGTTTCTTTAGAACAACCATGAGCTTGCTATGTTCATCTTCACTTATATCGAAACTAACAATTACCGGAAAGGTAGAGTTAGATCATAGAAATGCGTACCTTAGATGTGCGGGAAGTTGCTTCAATTCCATCACTATTGGACTCTCTAATGGCTCTTGAGGAGTGTTCAATGCTTCCTTAGAAGTCTCTAAGGTATTAGAAGTTGTTGGAGAAGAATCAAGAGAAGTGGTAGAAAGAACGTAATTGTCCTCAGAGTTTCCCAAAATTACGGCACCTCTGTTTCCTCCACGGCCGTGGTTTAGGGCGTGGAAATCAATTACGGCACCTCTAATGGTTCCACGGCCGTGGTTTTGGCCGTGTAACTTACTGGAGTCCTCTGAATAGCTAATTACGGTCATGTTGGTGGGAACCACGGCCGTGGAATAACACGACTGACCGTGATTCCTCACGTTTTCTGACCCATCGTAAAGTTTTTCGAATTCTTCTTCATACACTTACTTTTTCTCCTCTAAAGCTTCAATTTCCTCATTGCATTCCTCTTCCTCTCCTATGTCCATAATGCTCATAGTAATCACCTTTTGCAAAGGATCTTTGAAGAGAATCGAATTTACTTCCTCTCTAGATAGCTCTTCGTCATGGATGTTAAATATGTCCTCTTCAAGAGCTGGTTCTTTCATCAAAGTGGAAAGAACGAACTATACCTTTTCCTCTCCTATATCGAAGGCGAGTCTAGCATTCTTGCAATCCACCATACAACTGGATGTTGCAAGAAGCGGTCTTCCGAGTATGATCGGGACCGGACTATCTACAGGAATGTCAAGCACAACAAAATCTATTGGAACATAGAACTTACCAAGCTTGACCGGGACGTCTTCAACGATACCGACGGGACGAGTTATGGATCGATCCGCCATATATAACGTAATCTTCACCGGTTTAGGTTCGCCTAGACCGATCTTCCTGCATAAGGCAAGTGGAATGATGCTAACGCTTGCTCCTAAATCACATAATGCATCATATGTGACATCTCCTACTCCTATTGGAACACAAAATGACCCCGGAACCTTCAGCTTTGGGGGCATCTTTTCCTTCATCGTCTTGATGAGATCCGACGAATCCGAACTCATCTTGACTTCTCCAAAGTCTTCTAGTTTCCTCTTGTTAGAAAGGATCTCCTTTAAGAACTTTCCATATGCTGGCATACCTACAATTGCATCAATGAAAGGTATATTAATATGCAGTTTGCTCATGAGTTCAATGAACTTACCGAATTGCTTGTCTAGACGCGCTCTTGCTCTAGATTGTGGGGATGGTAGGGGAGGTTTGTAAGCTGGAGGAGGAATGTAGATGTCTTCCTTCTCCTTTTCCTTCTCCTTTTCGACGGGAACTTCCACAAACTTAGGCTGCGGGTCAGTGGTTGTTGCTCCGCTCCTAGTTGTGATAGTCATCACCCTTCCTTTCGGGTTATCCTCCGTCTTTCCTGGAAGTTTTCCTTGATTTCTAGGAACTTCCTCAACATTGCTAAACATTTGGTTTTCTAAAACCTTTTGGACTTTATCAACCTTAGTGATGTGACTCTCCAATCCTTGAAGCTTTCCCAAGATCGTTTCTAGCATGGGATCGGGCTTCTTTTTCCCCGAAGTGCTTCCACTATTAGATGTTTGCCCCTGGCTTTTCAAAGGAATGGAAGAAGAAGACGGTGGAGTTAGTGAATTTCCTGAATTGGGATAAGAATTACCGGAGTTTTGTTCTTGGTTGGAACGCCAATTGTTGTTCCAATTGTTATTTCGGTTGTTGTTGTTGTTCCAATTATTCCGGTTGTTGTTCCGGCTGTTGCGATTAGTGTTCTCATTCCCATTGTGGTTATTGTTGTTTCCTAAATAACCAACATCTTGCTCCTTAGGCTTTGGAAAACTAGCCTTGATGACTTCCTTCAATTCATTAATCTCGGTGTTGAGAGAAAAGATTTGAGTTTGAGCAGCTTGTGTTAGCTTTGCTCCTTGCTCCACTCGATTAGCTTCTACTTTCCGGTGAGAATACTTCTCAATGACTCGGGCTTGCTTCTCAATGAAGTCCCTAGCATCATCTTCCCTCATGTCCATGAATGTGCCACATGAAAGGGATTGGAGCTTGAATTGTGTTTCCACATCCAACCCCTTATAGTATATCTCCAATAACTCCAATTTGGAAATGCCATGGTGTGGGCAATCCAATAATAAATCCTGAAATCTTTCCCAAGTCTGAAACAAACTTTCATTAGATCTCATAGAAAAAGCATTAATCTTACCTCTCAACTCCGCCGTCTTGGATGGCGGAAAGAATTTGCTTAGGAACTCCGAAGAAAGATCCTCCCATGTGTTGAGTCTTCCATTTGGAAGAGCTTGATACCAAGATAAAGCTTTCCCTTTCAAGGAGAAAAAGAATGGCTTGATCTTGTAGTTGTTGGTGGTTGCATTCTTTGGCTTCATTGTCTCCATCAAGATCTCAAAATTCTGTAGATGTTGATGTGGAGATTCGACACTCGTTCCTTGTTCGCTCCAAACGGTGTGTGCAAGCTTTAAATTTATAACCCTAGACTTAAGCTTAAAACAAGGATGCGAACCCGCAGTGTACGGGTCAATCGTAGTAAAAGCAAGAAATTCCAGGGGTCGATCTCAGGGACTCGGTGAAACAAAGTCAGTACGGTATGCTTATGTGAATACTAACCACAAAGAGCAATTAACACAATCAAAGATGAATAAGAAGTCAATAAAGCAAACATGCAATTCTAGGGATTAAAGCATCTAGTTGTGGTTCCAACTCAAGATCTAGAGATAAGCGGACAAAGCTGAGATTTTTGCATGGGGAAGGTGTTACTAAAGTGGAATAGATCACCGGGTAAGTCTCACTACACACTAATCCTAAACCGTAACTCCTATTACCGGGTAAGTCTCAAGGAATTAAGATAAAGAACTATAACCTCAAACTAACACACCATCTAAGGGAATAGAATCAACCTTTACCGGGTAAGTCTCAGGCTAACTCACAAAGATGGGATGGAAGCACACTCAAACCCCAATAAAGGATAAACCTTTATTACCTACACTTATGATCGTTGGTACACAAACTAAGGAATTACCGGGTAAGTCTCATCCTAAGCTTGCTTTGAACCAGGAAAGGTGTAATAAGAATAGGATTTGGCAATCTTTAACACTTAACTCTCAGTTTCGGATCAGATAAGTCACCTCGGTCAGCCAAATTCCACCCCGGCCGAGATGTTCATCGACTGAACGAGATGCTTAGGGTTAAGGTTAAAGACTCGAGCTTTCAGGATCCTACTGGAATCTAAGATTATTCTATCATTGTTTTTCCCACAACCTTCAGCCAATCACCCTAAAATCACACAAGGAAATTAGCCACTCGTCATCATAATGAAAGTATTAAAATATATGGGAAGAAGGTGAATATTTGAACAAAGAAGAATTTAAGGAAAAGACTTCAATAACTGGATCAAATATCACAACAAAAGCGTTCCTTGGATAGCAATCCAACAAGACAAGCCAACAAGTGAGGGAATTAAAGACAATCTTACAAAACCCTCCAAAAAGCTATAAAAGCTATAGACTTCAATCTTCCTTAACCTTCAAAAAGGTTCCTTCAAAACTCCCAATTGGAGTATGCTGCTGCTGCTGCTGCGTACGCTCGATGTATATCGGATGTAGCAGGATGCCGGATTTTTGGGAAATCCGACCCTTTTTATAGGAAAATAACCCTCCAAAGATAAGATATCTTAGAAAGATCTTTTCCCATAAAAATAGGTAAAATATAAGATCTTCTTCCTTCTAGGAGCCAAGCCCAAAATTATAAGATCACTTTCCAAATTTAAAAGATCTCATCCAAGAATAAAATATTCTCGCCGCGTCCTAGGTTTTTGCCTCGGTCGAGTCGGCGTCTCTGGATCGCCTCGGTCGAGATGAATCTCTGGTCAACCGAGGTGAGTCACAACTGAATGTGAAATCTCTCAAAACTGGTCCAAAGTGAATTTTTAATTCATGGCTATGCTTCCTGGATGTAGCTCCAAATGACTCATGACTCCTTTTGCTCCTTTTTGATGCAAAACGTACCATATTACCTGCAATTACAACAAAACTAGGTGTAGACCTCGATTCTCGCAAAGGTAGATGAAATGGTAGTAAAATCACATTATGTACATACAAGCATGCAAATTATGAAAGATAAAACGTCCAAACAAACCCTGAAATATAGACTATAATTCATGCTATCAAAATACCCCATACTTAGCCCTTGCTTGTCCCCAAGCAAGTTCCGCATATAGAAGACAAGATAGAATGGATTATAAGTCAAGAAAATCAATGAAAAGTTCTTTCAAAAACATTTTATGGTGTGCAACTATCATAGATCACCCTAAGAGAGTACTTCCTGGAATTTAAAAACTCAATATGCTCAAAACATTTTATAAATATAGGAAAGTTGTTCATCTTTGCATAAAATCATAGAATGCATAATAAATCATAATTTATCAAAATTAATCATGTATAATCCGATTTAAACCGCTAAGTTAATCAACAAGCTCAAGGTCTCAAGGGCTTCCCTAAAAGAAAAGGTCAAGAAACGTGTAGGGTAGGGATGTGTGTAAGGTAATGTGGTGCTAGAATCCGGGAAAAGGATGAACTTCACTTTCACTTTGACTTGCAACATCTTCCACCAATAAGCTTTGCTTATTTCACACTCCTTTTTCTTTTTTACTTTACTTTTTGGGATGCATGGACAGAGGTGCACAATAACCGAAGCCTAGGAAATCTGCAATCATCAATTTCTCGAGACGCATCAAACCCTTGATGCACATACCATGACCCGTTAGGAATATCGCTCAATCCGACTTTGGCAAGACACAAACACCCGGCTATGTGAATGGTGCCGAGTTACTCATCTTCATGATTGACTTCCCCAAACCTATTATTGCTTTCTAAAACTTTCACTTCCAGCCACTTCTCAACTTTAACTCCACATGCTTTCACCACTTCACTTGGTTTCAAATTCCCGGATAGGTAAAGGGAGGCAAAATGTATATGAGGGGTTGAGCATGATCAAGAAGAAGAAGAAGAAGAAGAAGAGAATGAATTGCCTTGGTCTTTCCAATAAGAAAGTGAGAGAACTTAACCTGCGGTGTCAACCTTCAAATTCAACATAATTTGGATAAAAACAAAGTATTAAACATGCCAATAATTTCAAACAAAGCATTTAGCAACTTAAACATATTATAAAACCTTTCAAACACATAAAGAATTTAAAACCAGTCAGTAAACAAGATCTTCACTGAGATCATATCTAGATAAGAAACACAAATATCGTTTTCGAAAACTCTCAGTTAACACACCTCGGTCGAGGTGTTCTTGGTTCAACCGAGGTGAAATGCCTCGTTTGGCCAGAATCTCCCCGGTCGAGGTCAAAAAAAATTTTTTAAAAACCATTTTTTTTTCGGTTTCGACGTTTTTCTCAATCAAATAACCTGTAGGTATGCATGTAATATCAGATAATCATATAAATGCAGAAGTGAAGCATAAAATAGAATATCCAATAAATAGTAATGTGCGTCATACATCAAAAGGTAGTCAAATAATACAAACACCCCATACTTGGGACACACTGTCCCAGTGGGTCAAATAAAAGTGTGAAAATGAGAGAACTCACCGGATAAATAGCTGAACTGCATAAAAGAAAATAAAGAAAATCCTGTAGCTCCTCAATAATCCTGATCCGGTGGTGGTTGTGGTGGCACGTACGGATACTGTGTCGGGTCGAACGGATACCCCATGACACGCTCGAACTGAAGCTGAGCCATGACGTGCTGATAGTGTTGCCGCTCCTGCATCTCGCGGATATCCACCGATAATGCAGCATATGAGTCGATAACCTGATCCATCAGGTCATCGATCCGTCGGTGAGCAGCTCGATCTCTCACTCCACGCCTCCTGCGTCTAGCAGGTCTGACTGGAGAATTCTCAGCTGGTGCAGGCTCTGTCTCCTCCTCATCATCCAAGTCGATGATCGGTGGCGCGCTCGGACCTGCAGTATCCGTCCCTGTATCCATCGGGACTCCACCATCTCTCTTGTCCACCGTCTCCTCGTCGTCGTCGTCCTCCTCCTTCTCAGCCGGGGCAGCTGCTGCCTCTCTATGATCCTCCATCAGTGGAGCCCAAGCTGTCTGCCAGTAATGTGGATTGAAGACTATGAACTGTGCAGACCAGCGGATCCCCTGAGGTGCAGTCCGCTCCCAAGGCATGGCAACATACGGAGTGGTCAAACCACGGGGAACTAGAATCCTCCGTGTGATCATCTCCTGTAATCCTAGCGGCTTCGGAGCCGCCACCATCGTGCAAACACTAAGGTCCATTCCGTGATAAGTGGCAATGTGGGTGACTAGACCTCCGCAGCAAATGTCTCCATTCGCCTTGGCCTTGATCTTGTGCAGATCCTCTGCCAAGAGCAAGCCAAAGTCTGGGAAACCTCTTGTAACCATGTAGTAGAGGCTGAAGAGCTCGCCCTGTCGGATCTTCTGGGGCGTCTCAGTACGCGCCAGAAGTGTCTCGCTAAATATCCTGTGGGCTAGTCTGAAAGCTGGATGGAAGATGACCTTCTCCCTGGAATCTCCAGGGCGCCATCTGTCTGCATGCTCGGTAATATGGGCAATCTGCCCCCAGAACTCCCTAGCTACGGATCGGGAGGGGAAGTCAGTGGCGGTGGGCTCGGAAAAGCCAAAAATCTCTCTCCATATCTCTAAAGGAACTATGAAGTTCCGGTTCATCAACCGGTACTTCACAGATCGGTCTGTGGGAAGGTAGGAGAAGGAGCTAACAAACTCTAAGGTCGGCTCCAAAGAAACTGGGGCTCGGATCTCAGTAAACTGATCCAGCCCAACAGTAGCAATCATCCTCCTAAGGTCAGCATCTAACCCTAGGCAATCAAAAGCCGACACGTCCAGAAATCGTGGTGCGATAACTGGACGGCTAGCTATCCGCTCATAGTCTACCCGACATCTCTCGTGGATAACCGGGCGGTAAGGACGGGAAGAAGAGGAAGAAGGGGAGGGTGAGGATCTGTCTCTGAGGGCTAGGCGACGATCGGAACTCATTTTCACTCAACACTGTCAGACCACCTCGGTTGCTGACAAGACTCAAGAATCACCTCGGTCGAGATGCAGTTCGACCGGACCGAGGCGCAGCAGTTACGATTCCAATTCTCAGAAATTCAGTTCTTTTCCCCCCAAAATCACTACAATTGCTTCCTAAGGGGTACTTAAATCCTTTCTCAGCAGAATCAGGGGCAACCAAAGCCCAAATCGAAACGAATGAACGAGTTAGGGTTTCGACTTGTTTTACCTTGTTTCGGTCGATTCGTTCGATTTTCTTGCAGATCTGTTGTTGCAATCGGTTCCTCTACCCTTCAATCACAGTTTAGAAGCAGAAATCTTCGAAAACGAGCAAGATTTGAGAGAGAGCAAAGTGGACTGTCGCTGCGGTCGAGGTGAAGAAGATAAAAAGGTAAAAATAAATTTTTTCCCAATTTATACCGTTCCTGGATCTGCTGTCACCTCGGTCGAGATGGTCTCGACTGGACCGAGGTGGTACGGACCGAGGTGGTTCTGCAGAAACCCTAGTCGCCTCGGTTGCTCAAGAATCAACTCGGTCGAGGTGCTCTGACAGTAACCGAGGTGCTTCTGTCTTCTCAGAATCTCAAACTTCTGTCCTTCCAGTTATGCTCCTTCCTTAGATATTCCCTGTTGTCTGTCCAGAACGCCAAAAACAAAGCAAAACAAAGCAAAAACAAAAACTATCTAAGCTAGACTAGAAAACGGGAAAAGAAAGCAATACCTTGGGTTGCCTCCCAAGAAGCGCTTGATTTAAGGTCGCTAGATGGACCATGATGCGTCTCAAATGAGGTATATGGGTGCAACCTCCTCAACCGGCATTTCCGGCTGGTATTTCTTAAGTCTATGACCGTTGACCTTGAAGCTTCCGCTAGTTTCGCCCCATATCTCAACTGCACCATGAGGGAAAACATGTTTCACAACATAAGGTCCGGTCCATCTAGATTTCAACTTACCTGGAAAAAGGCGGAGGCGGGAGTTGAAGAGTAGAACTAAGTCTCCTTCGTTAAGCTCCTTTGGGACGATACGCTTGTCATGCCATCTCTTTGTCCTTTCCTTGTAGATTTTGGCATTCTCATAAGCGTTCAAACGCAGCTCCTCCAGCTCGTTGAGTTCCAATAGTCGCTTCTCACCAGCCTCCTTGATGTCGAAATTCAGCCATTTGATCGCCCAATACGCCTTGTGTTCCAATTCAACGGGCAAATGGCAAGACTTCCCATATACCAAATTATAAGGAGTGGTACCTATGGGAGTCTTGAATGCGGTCTTGTACGCCCAAAGAGCATCGTCCAACTTCATGGACCAATCCTTCCTCGTTCTAGAGACGGTCTTCTCCAAAATTGCCTTGATTTCTCTATTCGAGATCTCGACATGTCCACTAGTTTGAGGGTGATAAGCAGTCGATACCTTGTGGGTTACCCCATACTTCGATAGAAGTGCCTTGAACTTCCGGTTGATGAAATGCGTCCCTCCATCGCTAATAATGATACGTGGAGTTCCAAATCGTGGAAAGATAGTTCTATTCAAGAACTTCACAACCACTTTGGCGTCGTTAGTGGGAGAAGCAATGGCGTCAACCCATCTAGAGACGTAATCAACTGCAAGGAGAATGTAGAGGTTTCCTCCGGAGGATGGGAAAGGTCCCATGAAGTCAATCCCCCATACATCAAAGATTTCCACTTCTTGGATGTTGTTAGGTGGCATCTCGTTTCTCCTTGATAAATTTCCTGTTCTTTGGCATGCATCACAAGAGACAACAAAAGATTGTACATCCTTAAATAATGTAGGCCAAAAGAAACCGGAACGTAATACCTTAGCGCATGTTTTATCAGTGCTGGCGTGCCCTCCACAAGGAAGTGAATGACAATGCCTTATGACGCTATTAACTTCATCTTCCGGAATGCACCTTCGAAGCATCCCATCCGATCCGCGCTTGAATAGCAGCGGCTCATCCCAGTAGTAATGTCGTACTTCCTTGAAGAATCTCTTCTTTTGAGAGTACGTCAATCCGGGCGGTGTTTCCTGGCAAACAAGATAATTCACAATATCAGCATTCCAAGGACCTTTATTATCAGAAAGTTGGTGGATGGAATGGTCCGCCAACAGCGGGTGAATGTCAGAGAAGGGAGTAAGAAATTTGTTATTCTCAGCAATCTCAGTTGACATCATCTCGCCATCGACCTCGGTCGAGGCACATAGGCGTTGACCGAGATGTTCTTCGGTCGCCTCGCTCAGTCCAGAAAGTGCCTCGGTCGAGGTACTGCTGCTGGATCCGAAACTAGAGATCTTCGTCTCCTGAATTAGCTTCTCAGTTTTAGCTCCTGGATCCTCTTCCAGTGCCTTTAAGCTCCGTATATTTGCATCACAAGAAGCATATATACCTTCCTCCATTAAACTGAAGCTAATAACTCTTTCGAGTGGATCGTCAATAAGGATAGAGCTCACCAATTCTCTTGATTCTTCTTCATCGTAGATGTTGAAGATATCATCAGTTAGCTGCTCCCCTTTCATGGCTGCAAGTAGTGCGAACTCCACCTCATCGCCACCAACGTTGAATTTCAACTTGGCGTTCTTGCAATCCACGTTGCAACCCGAAGTTGCTAGAAATGGCCTCCCGAGAATAATAGGAACAGGATAATCTGCGGGAATGTCAAGTACAACAAAATCTATGGGTAGATAGAAGTTACCTAACTTTACCGGAACGTCCTCCAAGATGCCCACGGGATGGGTAATGGAGAGATCCGCCATATAAAGTCGAATCTCGACCGGCTTGGGCTCTCCAAGGCCGATCTTCGTGCATAGCTCCAGCGGGATGATGCTCACGCTGGCTCCTAGATCACAAAGGGCTTCACAAGTAACATCCCCAACTTGAATGGGAATGCAAAACGAGCCGGGATCTCTTAATTTTGGTGGCATCTACTCTTTCATGATCTTTATAAGCTCCGAAGATTTAGATGTCATCCTAACTTCACCAACATCCTCCAGCTTCCTCTTCCTTGATAAGATTTCTTTTAAGAACTTCCCATAGGCGGGCATACCTAGAATGGCATCAAGGAAAGGAATATTAATATGTAGCTTATTCATTAAGTCAAGAAACTTACCAAAGTGCTTGTCTAGATGTGCTCTGGCTCTGGACTAAGGGAATGGAAGTGGTGGTTTGTATGCAGGAGGTGGAATATAAGTTTCTGTCGTTCCTCCGGCTTTCTGTTGCTCCGCCTCGGTTGGCATCTCGGTCGAGGTGTTCTTCGACTGGATCTGGACCGAGGTGGTCTGCGTCGAGCGAGGTACTGGATCTGCAGTTTTGAGTCCACTCCTCGTCGTTATGGCCATGCACTGGCCCTTAGGGTTGCTTTCCGTCTTTGCTGGAAGCTTCGCTGGATCTCTTGGCGTTTCATTCGCCCTACTAGCAAGTTGTTGTTCGAAGGACTTTTGGGCCCTCGAAAATGAAGTCATAGAATTCTCCATAGCGCTAAGCTTGATCAAGATAGCCTCTAGAACTGCGTCTTTCTTTTCCGGCTGAGACGAACTTGATCCTTGCCCTTGGCTCTTTAATGGAGTAGAAGAAGAAGAAGGGGAAGAGAGGAAAGGGTTAGAGGAATTACTAGAGTTGGGGTTGGAATAATTGATACCAGGATTCTGGTTGTTTTTATTGTTCGTCCTCCAATTGTTACTATTCGATCCTCTATTGTTGTTGTTGTAGTTTTATTTCGGGAACCGTTGTTGTTGTTACGGTACCCGTTATTGTTGTTGTTCCTTTGCACTTGATCTTCCTTCTTAGTTTGAGCCATCAAGAGTTCCTTCAATTGCTTCACATCATTCTTCAAAGACGTGGGTTGGTTGTTGTTGGATTGAGTCTCTTGAAAGTTGACTCTTTTAACTCCACCTTCAGCTCCTTGGTGGGTATATTTCTCCATGTGTAAGGCTTGCTTCTCAATGAAGTCCCAAGCCTCATCAATCGCCATGTCCATGAAGGTACCGGCGGAGAGTAGTTGGAGATTGAACTGGGTGCTTCCGTCCAGCCCTTTGAAGTAGATCTCCAACAGCTCGATCTTTGGAATCCCATGATGTGGGCAATCCAAAAGGATATCCTTGAACCGCTCCCAAGATTTGGACAAGCTCTCCTTGTCCTTCATGATGAAAGCATTGATCTTCCCTCTCATTTCAGCGGTCTTTGAGGGGGGAAAGAATTTGGTCAAGAATTCCGTAGTCATCTCCTCCCATGTGCTGATTTTTCCTGGAGGAAGAGATTGATACCAAGTAAGAGCTCTATCTTTTAATGAAAAGTAAAAAGGTCTTAGCTTGTAGTTGTTATTTTCAATTCTGGAAGGCCGTAAGGTCTCCATCAAGATCTCGTAGTTTTGAAGATGCTGATGTGGTGACTCCTTCTCTAGCCCTCCGAATTGGCATTGGCGAATCATGGATAGAACTTGCGGTCGAAGTTCGTAGTCATGGTCCGCTGGATCTCCTAGGTTCACCCCTGGACGCCTCAGCTGTTGATTAGGGTCCATCCTTTGACCTAGGGTTTGTGGGATTCCTGCAAGAAGAACATCTCGGACTGGTCTCCGAGGTGGAAGTACATCGGCCGGGGCGTCTGGTACTGGAACCTGCCTCGGTCGAGGGTCAACTACTGGATCCTGCATCGGTCGAGGATCAACAGGAGGATCTTCCCCTCGTGGCTGTAGAATCTGATTCCGAATGACTGCTATTTCCGCTTCGATAGCTGCAGTCCTGACGCGATTTTCCTCTTTCTCTTGCCTTAGTTCTTGCTTACTGAGACGTAGCAGCTCTTGCGTCTCTTTTAATTCGGCCGCAAGATTGCGATCGTCTTGTTGGGCCATCTTTGCTTCTCTTAAGCGTCGCTTGTATGTCTTTTCTGGTTCGGGATCGTAAGGAACGATTTCCTTCCCAGCGCGGGTTCTTCGCATATACCTAAGAAAGAACCTGCAAAAGTCACTCAAGTAGAGTGGTTAGATGACACGGGGCAAGCGCCCCAAGAGCAAACCGTACCGGTTCGGTCTAGACCAAGTCCCCGGCAACGGCGCCAAAAACTTGTTCGCTCCAAACGGTGTGTGCAAGCTTTAAATTTATAACCCTAGACTTAAGCTTAAAACAAGGATGCGAACCCGCAGTGTACGGGTCAATCGTAGTAAAAGCAAGAAATTTCAGGGGTCGATCTCAGGGACTCGGTGAAACAAAGTCAGTATTGTATGGTTATGTGAATACTAACCACAAAGAGCAATTAACACAATCAAAGATGAATAAGAAGTCAATAAAGAAAACATGCAATTCTAGGGATTAAAGCATCTAGTTGTGGTTCCAACTCAAGATCTAGAGATAAGCGGACAAAGCTGAGAATTTTGCATGGGGAAGGTGTTACTAAAGTGGAATAGATCACCGGGTAAGTCTCACTACACACTAATCCTAAACCGTAACTCCTATTACCGGGTAAGTCTCAAGGAATTAAGATAAAGAACTATAACCTCAAACTAACACACCATCTAAGGGAATAGAATCAACCTTTACCGGGTAAGTCTCAGGCTAACTCACAAAGATGGGATGGAAGCACACTCAAACCCCAATAAAGGATAAACCTTTATTACCTACACTTATGATCGTTGGTACACAAACTAAGGAATTACCGGGTAAGTCTCATCCTAAGCTTGCTTTGAACCAGGAAAGGTGTAATATGAATAGGATTTGGCAATCTTTAACACTTAACTCTCAGTTTCGGATCAGATAAGTCACCTCGGTCAGCCAAATTCCACCCCGGCCGAGATGTTCATCGACTGAACGAGATGCTTAGGGTTAAGGTTAAAGACTCGAGCTTTCAGGATCCTACTGGAATCTAAGATTATTCTATCATTGTTTTTCCCACAACCTTCAACCAATCACCCTAAAATCACACAAGGAAATTAGCCACTCGTCATCATAATGAAAGTATTAAAATATATGGGAAGAAGGTGAATATTTGAACAAAGAAGAATTTAAGGAAAAGACTTCAATAACTGGATCAAATATCACAACAAAAGCGTTCCTTGGATAGCAATCCAACAAGACAAGCCAACAAGTGAGGGAATTAAAGACAATCTTACAAAACCCTCCAAAAAGCTATAAAAGCTATAGACTTCAATCTTCCTTAACCTTCAAAAAGGTTCCTTCAAAACTCCCAATTGGAGTATGCTGTTGCTGCTGCTGCGTACGCTCGATGTATATCGGATGTAGCGGGATGCCGGATTTTTGGGAAATCCGACCCTTTTTATAGGAAAATAATCCTCCAAAGATAAGATATCTTAGAAAGATCTTTTCCCATAAAAATAGGTAAAATATAAGATCTTCTTCCTTTCAGGAGCCAAGCCCAAAATTATAAGATCACTTTCCAAATTTAAAAGATCTCATCCAAGAATAAAATATTCTCGCCGCGTCCTAGGTGTTCGCCTCGGTCGAGTCGGCGTCTCTGGATCGCCTCGGTCGAGATGAATCTCTGGTCAACCGAGGTGAGTCACAACTGAATGTGAAATCTCTCAAAACTAGTCCAAAGTGAATTTTTAATTCATGGCTATGCTTCCTGGATGTAGCTCCAAATGACTCATGACTCCTTTTGCTCCTTTTTGATGCAAAACGTACCATATTACCTGCAATTACAACAAAACTAGGTTTAGACCTCGATTCTCGCAAAGGTAGATGAAATGGTAGTAAAATCACATTATTTACATACAAACATGCAGATTATGAAAGATAAAACGTCCAAACAAACCCTGAAATATAGACTATAATTCATGCTATCATTCCTCCAAACTGGTTTTGGTGAACGATGGTAATAATTTGTGGGTTGAAGCTAAACCCCTGAATATCGTCAACATCAAAGTTTTCACCTAGACGGCGTGGTTGCTGAATTGGATCCCTTCTTTGGCCAAGAGTTCTTGGCTCTTCATCTACACGAGCAGCTCTCGCACCCCCAGCTGGGATACGATAATTGGCGGCCGGTCTTGGATTATTCTAGTTCGCATTGATCGTTGGATCAATGTCCTCTAGCGGTGGCATGGAGGAGTCGCTATCCTCATCGGATGAGTCGGTTCTAACCGATCTTGTCGGTTCTAACCGATCTTGTCGGTTTCCTTCTCTTCTTCTTCTTGGAATCACTCATCTCCATCCTCATTTGAAGCATCATGTCCTTGAGCTCATCAATTTGCAATTGATGACGGTCCGATTCTTCCTTACGAGTCTTCTCGCTCCATCTAAGTCGAGCTTCGGAATCCTCCAACTCTGCTTGGATATCCGTCTCTTTACATTCAGCCATATTTCTTTCTTTGAGCTTCTTTCTCAAAGTCTTCTCAAGTTCTTGATCAAGAAGTAAGAGGTCTTTGTTGGTGTTAGACCTGCGCATATTCCTAAGATAACCTGCAAATATCACTCACAAGAGATATCAAATGACAAGAGCAAAGCTCCCAAGCTTGACAACCGATAACCGAATTCGGCCTAAACCAAATCCCCGGCAACGGCGCCAAAAACTTGTTCGCTCCTAAGTGTGCGTGCAAATAAGCTTTAGATTTATAAAACTAGGATCAAGCAAGCGAACCCGCAGTGTACGGATCGGCGTAGTAAAGCAAGATATCCAGAGTGTCGAACTTAAGGATTTGGGGGGAACAAATTCAGTTCGCAAATCGTTAAGCAAGTAAATATAATAAGCTTTGCAAATATTGGGAAAACAACAACCCTAAAGATCCAGGTATCTAATTGTGGCAATCGATTCAAGATATTCTATAAGTATAAGGACGGAGTTGAGGATTGCAAAGGTATGCTAAAGTAAAGCAATATACGGTGAAGTTCCAAGACTTTATATGACTTACCTAAAGACACTCTATAAAGGTTGTTGAGGCTTCAGTATAGAAAGGATCTAAAGGTAAGAATTATTCTCAAATACCCAAACTTGTAACTGATAACACGATTTATGACTTAGGATTAGGCACTCATTTAGATAGTTTTTCCGCTCATTCATGCACGGTTTGCACTAATTCGTGACGGTTTGCACTCAATTCATGTATTTTGTCGAGATAGACGTCTACGCGGAGTCTTGCTTGCTTTGTAGGTATTTTGGGAGATTTAGGAGCTTAATCGATACATTTGAGGATCGTTCCTCGAGATGACACGCCTTCGGACTCATTAGAATGCAAGCTAGGGGCTAAGGAGGACTCATGGGACCTTGTTGTTGCATGCCATGCACCAAATCGTGACTTAATGATCCAAAACAAGCTGAGGCACCAAAACCACGACCACTGGGACTTCCCCGAGCGTGGAAATGGGCCGTGGTTTTTGCCAGACGGTTGTGACAGCTGTGCCACGATCTTCATGGCCTACTCTTGCAAATTTGTAGGATAAAAGGTGGTCCTGCAAGGTTGAAAGGACATCGACTCTGACTACCATTCTCTCATACACTCTCAACAAGAAAGATTCTCTCAATTGGAAGCTTGGATTGGAGCTACTCTTGGAGGAGAAGAAAGCTTCCATTGGAGAAGAAGAGAAGAACACATCACTATTAGTCTTTGATAGATTTTAGAGTGAAGATTTTTGGAATCGTTTTCTAGGGTTGTAAGAATCGATTGAACCTTCTTTTGAAGGGTTGTAAGTCTTTCTTAAACTCATATTCAGCTTAGTTTTCTTTGTTCAACTTGTTTATCTCTTTCACTTCATTATCTTGCAAATGGAAGCCATGATTTTATGCTTGATGAGTTTGATTGTTAAGATGCATGCTGTTGGCTAAATAGATGCGATTCTAGGGTAAGGAAAAGATGGTTATAGCTTGGACTATGATGGAATAGACTTAAATGTATGCTTGGATGATTCGTTTGATTGAACCTAGTCACTGTTAGAAACCACGGTTTGTTCTAGACAAACCACGGTCGTGGATCTTGATGAACATCCCGTGATTTTAATTAACTTGCTTGTAATGATAAATCCAAGTGTTAGGTTGTTAGATTGTTGAAATCCTAGTGTTTGTTGAGTTAAATCTACCCTAGGGTGACCTAGTGTTAGCAACTAAGTGTTAGAAGAGACCTCCCCGGTGATTCTTGCTCTTAGATACCGAAGATGACAAACTCTAGGTAGTAGTAAGCCTCATAATCCGCTATTGGACTGAGTGTGCTAGGATAGTTGTTTAGGACTTGCCTTCCCGAGACTTACCCGGTAAGGGGAGTTTAGATCCCTAGATGACAATCCGGTTTGTGTAGAATTCCTATCCTTAGTCTCTTTGAGATTTACCCGGTGATGAGACCTTAGGAACGGACTAGTGGACCATGAGACCTACCCGGTGATTGATCCCAATCTAGAAACGCTCATTCCCAACACACTATAGTCGATCCAAGGAATGATTAGATAGCTTGAGTCCAATGCCATAACCGGAATTTCCAACCCCTAGAATCCGCTTTTCTCCCTTTTATTACATATTTCGAATTTGCTTGTTTACTTGTGGTGTTAGCTTAGTTGATTGTTGATTTTGCATGATTTGTGATCTTTGATTGATCACCTAAAAACCAAACCAAAAACATTGAGATTTTCATTTCTTTATTCCTTTCTCTTTTCTTAGCCTAGGTCTTCACTATCCTTAGTCATTAATCGATTCAGTCTCACCTCAGTCTTTGTGTTTGACCTCGGAATAATATCCCTACTACAAAACGTCCCGTACACTGCGGGTTCGCTAGGAGTTAGGAGAAATATATCGAGTTATAAATTTAAAGCTTTTGTGTGTCACGTTCCTAGACGTAACAAGTTTTTGGCGCCGTTGCCGGGGACTAGGTTAAGATTGAGTCATTGTTTGTGATTGTTTATAGTGTAGATCTTTCTTGTTGCTTTTGATCTCTTTTGGTTTGTGTCTTTTCTTTTCAGGACATCTCTCACTTTTTAGGTGTATGCGAAGATCTCGTGGCAAGGATTTAGCTCCATTCGATTCCGAACCGGAGAAAACCCTTAGATCTAGATCCAAGAGCATTAGAAAGGGAAAAGATATGGCCGGGAGAGATCTCCAAGCTGAGTTGGATGAAGCTTTAGAGCAAATTAGGATAAGGGATGAAGCTTTGGAGAATGAAAGGAGACTTGCCAATGAGAGGCAAGAAGCAATTAGGAGGGAGATTGAAGAGATTAGGCAAGCTCTTGTGCGAAGAGAACCTAACCCTCAAGAACCTCCACCTCCACCACCACAACCGCAGCCGGCGGTTAATATTCGGGTTGTGCCCATTGCTATTGAAGAGCCACAAACATTAGGGCGACGCATGGATCCGGCACAAAGAGCACACCGTCCGGGTGTGAACTTAGGAGATCCCGCAACCCATAATTACGAGCTCCGCCCTCAAGTTCCACAAATGATCCGGCATAATCAATTTGGAGGGATGGAAGGAGAGTATCCTCATCAACACTTGATGAACTATGAGATCTTGATGGAGACTCTAAGACCGCCTAGATTGGAGAGCAACAACCATAAGCTTAGGGCTTTTTCCTTCTCACTTAAGGATAAAGCCTTGGCTTGGTATCAATCTATTCCACAAGGGCGAGTGAGTACTTGGGAGGAGATGACAACCGAGTTTTTGACTAAGTTATTCCCACCTTCCATGACTACCGAGTTAAGAGGGAAGATCAATGCCTTCGTGATGAAGGATAGAGAGAGCTTATTCAAGTCTTGGGAGAGGTTTAAAGACCTTCTCCTAGATTGTCCACACCATGGTATACCAAAAATTGAGCTATTGGAGATCTACTTCAAAGGACTTGATGAAGATAGCCAATTCAAGCTCCAATCTCTTTCCGGTGGGACTTTCATGGAAAAGAATGTAGATGAAGCTTGGGAGTTTGTAGAGAAACAAGCTTTGGTGATTCAGAAGTACTCCCATAGGAAGAGTGATGGGAGGAAAGCGGGAGCATATGAGGTGAGTGAAGTCACCATGAGTAACTTCAAGCTTGATGCAATCAACAATGAGTTGAAATCTTTGAGGGAGTTGTGCACTACAACTTTGAAGAATCAAGCAACCTCTCAAGTGCAAGTGCAAGCAAACTTGTCTTCCAAGGAGGAAGATGTGAACTACATGGGAAGGGGCAACTACAATAACTATCAAGGCCCAAGGAACTTCAACAACAACCGGAAATTCAACAATTACCGGCCTAACCACAACCATCCCGGGTTTTCCTACTCTAACCCGGATGGAGCCTTGAACCCTCCCGCTTCCACAAGCGCAGCTCCACCACCAAAGGCTTTACAAGAACCCCCACCCGGATTCACTCAAACTCCAAAGGATAGAACCGAGATGATGTTTGAGCAATTGCTTGGAAGGTTAAGTGGTCTTGAGAGCACGGTGACTTCCATTTCTAAAGCTCAAAAGGTTTTGGAAGAACAAGTGTTCCAAAAGGCGGGTGAAGCTCATAGAGATCCGGGAAAGCTTCCCGGAAGAACCGAAGACAACCCAAGAGGCCAAGTGTTGGCCATCACAACAAGGAGTGGGTTGAGTATGATGGATCCCTTACCTAAGGGAAGTGACAAGGGGAAGCAAGTGGTGATAGAGGAAGAGACATTGCAAGAAGATGGAGGAAAGAGCAAGGATGCTGAGCCAACATATGTGGCACCACCTCCATACAAGCCACCACTACCATTCCCACAATAACGAGCAAGAGCTCGCTTAGACAAACACTTTGGTAAATTCCTTGAACTTATGTCTAAATTGCATATTAACATTCCGTTCATGGATGCTATTCTAGGTATGCCGGCATATGGTAAGTTCTTGAAGGAAATACTCTCCAACAAGAGGAAGTTGGAGGAGTATGGGGAAGTGAGGATGACAAAGAGGTCCTCGGAATTGATCCAAACGATGAAGGAGGAGATGCCTCCTAAGCTAAGAGATCCGGGATCTTTTTGTGTGCCAATTGGAGTGGGAGAAGTGAAGTATGAAGCCCTATGTGATCTTGGAGCAAGTGTAAGCATCATACCGCTTGCACTTTGCAACAAGGTTGGGCTAGGAGAGCCAAATCCGGTCAAGATGACCCTTTACATGGCGGACCGTTCGATCACTCACCCGGTTGGAATATTGGAAGACATACCGGTGCAACTACGGAAGTTCTATGTGCCCATATACTTCGTTGTCTTAGACATCCCGGCGGACTATCCGGTTCCTATCATCTTGGGGAGACCTTTCCTAGCCACTTCCGGATGTTTGGTGGATTGCAAAAATGGAATTCTCTCCTTCAACATTGGAGAAGAGAATATTAAGTTCAAACTATCCACTATGATGAAGAGGCCAGCCCTTGGTGAAAATGTGTTCAACATTGTCGAGCAAGAGGAGTCTAGAGAAGTTGTGAGCTCGATCTTGATCAAGGACCCCTTGGAGAAGGTTCTTAATTTTGATGGAGGAAGGTGATGAGGAGGCTTGCAATGAAGAAATCAAGGCTTTGGAAGCATTGGAAAAGGGGACAAGAGCTGAATCTGAAGCACACGAAGGTGTGCTGAATTCCTGTAGGAACCACGGCCTGGGGGGAAGAACCACGCCCGTGGAAAGTCCCGTGGAAAGTCCCGTGGAACTCTCTGGAATGCTCAAAAAGGCTAGCTTTGCAAGTTCCACGGCCGTGGTTGTGCCAGAGCCCGTAGTTTTGACCGTGGTTCCTCCAGAAACTGCATTGGTTGTTGATCAAGCTCCAAGGAACCTTGAGGAGTCTTCCATGGTTTTGGATTCTTCTAAACCAACATTATATGGATCGTCTCCACTCGATAAAGGTCCTCCTAAACATGAACTTAAACCTCTCCCCTCTCATTTGAAGTATGCTTTTCTTGGTAAGAATTCTACATATCCGGTTATTGTGAATGCATGCTTGAATGATGATGAGTTGAATAGATTGTTGCATGAGCTAAGATTGCATATGAAGGCTATAGGCTATACCATTGATGATTTAGTTGGCATTAAACCTTCTTTGTGCATGCATAAGATCTTAATGGAAGACAACCATAAACCTTCAATTGAACCTCAAAGAAGACTAAACCCTATCATGAAAGAAGTAGTGAAGAAAGAGATCCTTAAATTGCTAGATGCGGGAATCATTTTCCCGATTTCGGATAGTAAGTGGGTTAGTCCCGTGCATGTGGTTCCTAAGAAGGGTGGGATGACCGTAGTAACCAATGAGAATAACGAACTAATTCCAACTAGAACGGTTACGGGATGGAGGATGTGTATAGACTATAGGAAACTAAATGCGGCCTCTAGGAAAGATCACTTCCCTCTTCCCTTTATTGACCAAATGCTAGAGAGATTAGCTCAACATTCCCATTTTTGTTACTTAGATGGCTATAGTGGATTCTTCCAAATCCCTATTCACCCCGATGATCAAGAGAAGACTACATTCACATGTCCTTGGGGTACATTTGCATATAGGAGAATGCCATTTGGGTTGTGTAATGCACCAGCCACCTTTCAAAGGTGTATGATGGCCATCTTTTTTGAGTATATTGAAAACATCATGGAAGTGTTTATGGATGATTTTTCTGTTTTTGGATCTTCCTTTGATGATTGTTTAGCTAACTTGTCTCTAGTGCTTAAGAGATGTGAGGAGACTAATCTAGTCTTGAATTGGGAGAAATGTCACTTCATGGTAAGTGAAGGTATTGTGTTGGGACACTTGGTGTCCAACCGTGGCATTGAGGTTGATAGAGCTAAGATAGAGACGATAGAGAATTTGCCACCACCTACCTCGGTGAAGGGGGTAAGGAGTTTTCTAGGGCATGCCGGTTTTTACCGGAGATTCATTAAAGATTTTTCTAAGATTTCTAAGCCTCTTACTAACCTACTAATGAAAGATGTTGAGTTTGTTTTCTCCAAGGATTGCCTTGAAGTTTTTTGTAGGTTGAAGAATGCTTTGATCTCCGCACCTATCATGCAACCTCCGGATTGGAGTCTACCGTTTGATATCATGTGTGATGTGAGTGATGTAGCCGTTGGGGCTGTTTTGGGGCAAAGGAAAGATGGGCGCACACATGCCATTTATTATGCTAGCAAGATGCTAGATGATGCCCAACTCAATTATGCTACCACCGAAAAGGAGTTGCTAGCGGTTGCGTATGCATTTGAGAAGTTCCGCTCGTATCTTGTTGGAGCGAAGGTCATTGTGTATACGGATCATGCTGCGATCCGTTATCTCCTTACAAAGAAGGATGCCAAGCCTCGTTTGATTCGGTGGATCCTTCTTCTTCAAGAGTTTGATTTGGAAATCCGGGACAAGAAGGTGTCCGAAAATTCTGTGGCGGATCACCTTAGTAGACTCCCACCATTGGAGCTTGAGAGAGATGACATCCCGATTGATGACTCATTCCGGGATGAGCAATTGCAAATGGTGGAGGAGTGTCAATTTCAAGTATCTAGAGGAAGTGAGCCATGGTATGCCGACATTGTGAACTATCTTGTGTGCGAGGAGGTGCCACCCGGTTTGTCATATGCCCAGCGGAAAAAGTTCTTCAAGGATGTGAGGCATTACTATTGGAGTGAGCCGCTTTTGTTCAAAAGAGTGCCGGACGGAGTCTTTAGGAGATGCATACCGGAGGATGAGGTGGAGAGTGTGATCCGCCATTGTCACTCCTTGCCATGTGGAGGTCATGCTAGCTCACACAAGACATGTGCTAAGGTGTTGCAATCGGGTTTCTTTTGGCCAAGTTTGTTCAAGGATGTGCAAAATTTTGTGGTAGCATGTGATGCTTGCCAAAGGACGGGCAATATCTCAAGGAGGAATGAGATGCCCTTGAACAACATACAAGAAGTAGAGATATTTGATGTGTGGGGTGTAGACTTCATGGGACCATTCCCCTCTTCTTATGGCAACTTCTACATCCTATTGGCGGTGGACTATGTTTCAAGATGGGTGGAGGCAATCGCCTCTCCCACAAATGATGCCAAGGTTGTGGTGCGGTTCTTCAACCGAGTGATCTTCCCTAGGTTTGGAACACCAAGGGTGATCATAAGTGATGGAGGAAAGCACTTCACCAATAGGAACTTCGGGACACTTTTGGCTAAGTATGGGGTAACTCATAAGGTGGCAACACCTTACCATCCCCAAACTAGTGGCCAAGTGGAGATCTCCAACCGGGAGATAAAGGGAATTCTTGAAAAGACGGTTTCTAGAACAAGAAAGGATTGGGCTATGAAGCTCGATGATGCTTTGTGGGCATATAGAACCGCTTTCAAGACACCGATTGGCACCACTCCTTACAAGCTAGTCTATGGCAAGTCTTGCCACCTTCCGGTAGAGATGGAGCATAGAGCATATTGGGCTATAAGTTGGCTGAATTTTGACCTCAAGGAGGCCGGAGAGAAGAGGTTGCTTGACATGAATGCTCTTGAGGAGATCCGGTTGGATGCCTATGAAAACGCCCGAATCTACAAGGAAAGGACCAAACGTTGGCATGACAAGCGTCTCATCCCGAAGGAGTTGAGTGAAGGCGACCTTGTCCTTCTCTTCAACTCAAGGCTGCGGCTCTTCCCCGGAAAGCTAAAGTCGAGGTGGACCGGTCCTTATGTGGTGAAGAAGATCTTTTCCCATGGAGCGGTTGAGATAGGAGGGGAGCATTGTGGAGACTTTAAGGTGAATGGGCATCGGTTGAAGAAGTATATCCCGGGAGCTCCGGTGGATATGATTGCCCCACTTCACCTAGAATGAGACGCCCCCGAGTTTGGTCAAGCTAATGACCTTAAAGAAGCGCTTGGTGGGAGGCATCCCATTGGTAGACATCTTTCCCTTTTTCGTTTTTGTTTTTGTTTTGATTTTTCTGTTTTTGTGTGTTTGGTGTGTTTTGTGTGTGTGCTAGAGTCTTGGTAGCATGGAAGCCTTGCATGGCATGTGGATGATGATGATGAGTCCCTCATCAATTATGGGTGGAGTGGACGCGGGACTTGGACGGCTAGCGGTGCCTAGCGCGGATCCCGACGCCATAACGAACACTTTGAGCTCTCTACCATCGTTGATAGAATCATCCGACATCACTCCACTTAAGTGATCCCAAATACCGAAGCAAACCATTTTTACATTGTGAGAACCCTCTTTCACTCTTCTTTACTTGAATGCCATATTGGGGACAATGTGTTTCTAAGTATGGGGTGGGGTTTGCATGATCTTTTGCATGATTAGCATCTAGGATAGTTTAATATTGTCACATGTCTTGCATTATACATACATATTTCGAAAATTCCAAAAAATCAGAAAATTTAAAAAAATTTTAGTGCTTCTAAGCTTGTGGAATGACCCTTATGATGAAATTGTCTTGTGAATTGGCTATGGATGGCCTTGTGTATGAATAGATGAATGCATATGTGGACTTGAAGTACTTATCTTGAACCCCATGAATGATTTGTGATTATGATGCTTGCCTTGATTGGATTGAGTATTCAAAGTCGAAATTACATGCTAGTTCTTGCACATCATCTAGGAATGATTAAGGCAATTCATCTTTCTCTACTTCTCATCTTGATCATGTTGTTTGAGCACCTCAATTGATACAAAATTTGACCTCTTTTGACCCATTCGGGAATAGAAGCATGCTAGTGTGTTGAGTGTGTGAAAAGCAAGTGTGGGGTGAAGTTGTTATTGAAAGAATGTTACGAATGAAGTGCTGAATTTTTTGTGAAAGTGTAGACAAAAATATAGGTTTGGGGACGTTGGTTTAAATGACGAGTAACTCGGCACCATTCAAATAATCGGGTGTTTGTGCCTTGCCAAAGTCAAATAAACTGATAGTCCTAACGAGCTTTGGTATGTGTGCCCGGTGTGGATGCACCTCGAAAAATAAAAAACCCCGAGGACGGCTAATCACCAAGGTTTCGGCTTTTGTACACCAATGTCATTGTCTCGAAAATAAGTGAAAGAAAAAGAAAAGAAAAGAAAGGAAAATGGAGAAAAATATACACTTGTGGGAAGTTGATAGAAAATGTGAAGTTGTGGTTGTTTAGTTCCTTTCCCGGATTAGCATCACATAGCCTAGAAAATTCCCACCTAATCACGACGTTTCTTGGCCTTTTATTTCCTAAGTCCTTGTGACCTATTTGCATGTGTGTAAGACTTAGTGATCTAGATTGGATATACTCATGATCATCTTGACTTCTTCATTTTTACACCTCATGCATGCTTTCGAGTTAAGTATAATTGTCTTTCCATGCCTTCACTTATTTGACACATGATTTGTTGAGTTAAATCTACCCTAGGGTGGCCTAGTGTTAGCAACTAAGTGTTAGAAGAGACCTACCCGGTGATTCTTGCTCTTAGATACCGAAGATGACAAACTCTAGGTAGTAGTAAGCCTCATAAACCGCTATTGGACTGAGTGTGCTAGGATAGTTGTTTAGGACTTGCCTTCCCGAGACTTACCCGGTAAGGGGAGTTTAGATCCCTAGATGACAATCCGGTTTGTGTAGTATTCCTATCCTTAGGTTCTTTGAGACTTACCCGGTGATGAGACCTTAGGAACGGACTAGTGGACCATGAGACCTACCCGGTGATTGATCCCAATCTAGAAACGCTCATTCCCAACACACTATAGTCGATCCAAGGAATGATTAGATAGCTTGAGTCCAATGCCATAACCGGAATTTCCAACCCCTAGAATCCGCTTTTCTCCCTTTGATTACATATTTCGAATTTGCTTGTTCACTTGTGGTGTTAGCTTAGTTGATTGTTGATTTTGCATGATTTGTGATCTTTGATTGATCACCTAAAAACCAAACCAAAAACATTGAGATTTTCATTTCTTTATTCCTTTCTCTTTTCTTAGCCTAGATCTTCACTATCCTTAGTCACTAATCGATTCAATCTCACCTCAGTCTTAGTGTTCGACCTCGGAATACTATCCCTACTACAAAATGTCCCGTACACTGCGGGTTCGCTAGGAGTTAGGAGAAATATATCGAGTTATAAATTTAAAGCTTTTGCGTGTCACGTTCCTAGACGTAACAGTAACCCAAGGATCAAGACTAACTAAAACGATTAAGGTTGTGACACTCGAAATCGAAATAGAGGGTGATGAGTCTCACTACTACCTAGAAAAGGGCAAGCCAAGACTAGATTAAAGTTAATCTTTAACCTTGGATTAAAGTAAAAGCAAGGTTCGTAAACTAGGGTAAATCACGGGCAGATTTTGAGTTCCACGGCCGTGAAAGTTCAAGAACAGACCGTGATCTTGGTTCGTCGACGAGATCTCTCTAACTCTCAGGGTCCAATCAAATTATGATCGATCTATCATCATCTAATCCACAACTATCAACCCTTCACCTTAGAATTGCTAAAGGGTTTTAGCCAATAACCATTGTCATAATATCAAAAATTGATTTAAGAAGAATGAAGGATGAAAACCCTCGAAAACTCAAATATAACTCAAAGTCAATCTCAAATCCAAAACACAAATTGGAATATTTAATGGATTCAGAATGTAACACAAAACCTCACAATGATCTTAGGCAAACCCGAAGAACGGGTTGTCAATCCGTCTTCAATAACTAACCCTAAGAAAGAGGTAAAAATCTTCAATCCGCCCTAGGCAAGAATGCTCCAAGCAAGGTAGGCGGCCGTCACGTCTCCGCGAGATCCAACGCCAATGTTAAGGGAATAGGTCGTAAGCGTCGATGTCCAAAACTCTCTTCTCTAGCCTTTTTATAAGACGGAGTAAAAGTAAACGTTCCGGCCCATCACGGGAATAACGTGGTAAATGAATACTAGTCAAAAGATCGCCCAAATCACGGTCTCAAGGGATTCCACGACCGTGGTTTAGGGCGTGGAATTGGGTTACGGTCTCTTGCGACTTCCACGACCGTACTTTAGGCCGTGTAACTCACTGGAATGCTCCACGCTCATGATGCCAAGATCCACGGCCGTGGTTTAGGGCGTGGACTCTTCTACGGCCGTATTTTAGGGCGTGGAAGTGTAGATTGCTTGTGATTTCCTTTATGTCATGCCATTCTTCATCCTAGCTCCTTCTTTGGCTTCCTTTATGTGTTCCTAATCCTTGGACATACTCAAATCCTCTCTTATCTATCTCAAATGGTCCGGTTTCAGCTCTTATTCACCTATAAGCAACACAAAGCTACGATAGACCTCCATATTGAGAATATAGATAAACAAGCTAACAAATGCTTTAATACCTTATCCATGAACACTATAATGAATGAAAAACAACTAGAATGTGTGCCTAGAATATCGCAATATTTCATGCTAACAAGCCTACCGCCCTGTCCTCTCACTGGCAACAAAGGATTCTGTCACAATCGGTCGACCCGATTGGACATTCGGTCGACCCGACCGATCATCCGTTCGACCCAACACTGCCTCCGGTCGAGCCGTTGGCCTCATCTTCTGGCCACAACCAGACTCCTCTACTTATACTAGTCGACCCGACCGTTTCCCTGGTCGACCCGGCGTGCCCTCGCTCGCCTCACGATCCAACCTTGACCCGAAATGAAAATCCTTTACACTTACCTCATGATGCTTCCTTGGTCCCCGACATGCATGTTGACGCAAGGAGGAGTGCTACACCGGTGCCCGTGTCTCCACAACAAAATAATGACTCTCAACCAACTCGTCATAGCACCCGAGAAAGCATCTTTCCGGCAAAGTACCGGGATTTTGTTTGCAATACCGTGCTGCTTCTAAATACCCTACTAGCTCCGACGACACTTCCTTTGGTGTCTACAGGTACGCGATACCCTATCGAACATTATGTTTCTTATGATCGGTTTTTTTCTTCACATGTTGGTTTGTTAGCCTCTGTTGTATCTTTAATCGAGCCAAAATCATTTGCTGAGACGGTCCGTAACCCTAATTGGATAGTGGCTATGCAAGCCGAGTTGGATGCCTTGGACCGAAATGGCACGTGGATTGTTGTTGATCTTCCCGTTGGAAAGAAGCCCATTGGTTGTAAATGGGTGTACAAAGTAAATCTGAAATCGGATGGTGGTCTTGAGAGATACAAAGCTCGATTGGTTGTCCTTGGTAACAGTCAACAATCAGGTATTGACTACTATGAAACATTCACGATGGTTGCTAAGATGGTGTCAGTACGGCTGTTCCTAGGAGTGTCTGTGCTTCAGGGATGGGAATTACACCAAATGAATGTTCATAGCGTATTCTTGCATGGAGATCTGGATGAGGATGTTTATAGGAAGTTCCCGAAAGGATATTCTGGCACAATTCCGGGAAAAGTTTGTCGCTTGAACAAATCATTGTACGGTTTACGTCCGCGGCACTGCAGAGTTTCGGATTTACTCAGTCCAAAGTTGATTACTTAATGTTCTCGCTGATACGTCCAGGTTTGATACTACATGTTCTAATCTATGTCGATGACTTGATTATTACTAGTAGTGATTCTTTAGGCATTCACTCCTTGAAAGCCAAACTGAGCACCGTGTTTCATATGAAAGATTTGGGTCCGTTGAAATATTTTTTGGGGATCGAAATGGCTAGGTCTCCCAAAGGGCTGTTCTTATGTCAACAAAAATACACACTCGATTGGGGACCAAACTATGTGACTCCCTATGGAGCAGAATCATACCCTAGCAACGTTGACTGTGCCCTTGTTCGAAAATCCTGACCGATATCGTCGTCTGGTGGGTCGTCTAATTTATCTGACTATTACGAGACTAGACTTATGTTAATCAGTTCACACGTTGGCGCAATTCATGCAAGCACCTACATTTCATCATTGGGATACGGCTTTGCGTGTCCTTCGATACACGAAGAGTCATCCGGGGCATTGTGATTCTGATTATGCCAGATGCCCGTTATCACGTCGCTCGATCACGGGATATTATATATTTTTGGGATCCTCCCCAGTGTCTTGGAAGACGAAGAAACAACCTACTGTGTCACGATCTTCAGTGGGAGCTGAGTATAGAGCCATGGCATGTCCTTGTTGCGAGTTGATTTGGCTCAAATCTCTTCCGGCCTCCTTGGAAGTTTGCTCATTCGGCGCCTATGCTGTTATTTTGTGATAGTCAAGCGGCATTACACATTGCTGCCAATCCCGTATTTCATGATCGAACCAATCATATTGAGGTTGACTGTCATTTTGTTCGTGATCTTTTGTTGAATCGTTCGATTTCCACACAACACATTCGGACAGATTCACAACCGGCAGATTTATTGACCAAGGCACTTGGCAGAGCTCAATTTACACGGTTACTTGACAAGTTGCACATTTGTGATATGCATGCTCCAACTTGAGGGGGAGTATTAGAGGAGATAAGATATATCACTAGTACAAAAACCCCTCCTAGACCTCACTTATGTTGGAGCGGTTTGAAAGAATCGTTCTTAAAGGTATTTTCGGACCACGGTTATATGTATAACTAAGGTTAATTGATTTTTTTTTAAAAAAAAAATTAAGATCCCGGTTATATGATTTAACCGGGGTATTAAAATTTCGGACCCCGGTTATATTACTAACCGTGGTGACAAAACGATTTCGGACCCCGGTTATAAATAACCGTGGTAAACCATCCTAATTGAACGGCGTCGTTTTATGCCCTAATTAGGCAGTTGCGTGCGCAGTTATGTTTGCCCAGCCCTGACATCCATTTTTAGTCTCTTTCGACTACGAGGGGCGATTCTCCTTCGGCGCTTCTCTCTTAGACATTAAACGAGACTGCTTCACTCTTCTTCTCCGGTTACTCAGCAGGTGAGGCCTTACACTCTTCTCTTCTCCACTAGTTCCACTTCTCAATTCAATTTTGTTCTCCATTTTAGAGCAGCATACTAGTGACGAAAGTACGAAACCTAAAACTCTCGCTGGGGCTGCTTCTCAAACATACTCCGTCATAGACTCACTGGTGACTGCCGGCCATACTCTTTTTCTCTCCTCTTCTTCATTATTCTCGATTCTCAATAAAAAAATCTCCATTCGTGCAGAGCAACTAAATACCTCACCACATTTCTCCCTTTCTCCTCTTCATCTTCATAGATCGATAGTTTCCAGTTTGAATTGAACTTTGTTTCTATTTGCAACTGTTTTTGCATATTTGCTTTTGTTTTGCTTCATTTTCATATGTAATTTGGATATGTTTTGCTTCATTTTAATATGTAGTTTAGTGTTGCTGATTGTGTTAGTTGAATCAGTTTGAAATTAGGAGTTTTTAGTTTGGTATTTAGGTTCTGTTTTTTTTCTGTAGTTAGGTTTCTCTTGGAACAAATCAGGCGGTGCATTAAGAAATAACATCATAAACTTATGGCCTCTATGTTTCATGACTATGCCATTCTTTGAATAAACTTTTCTTGATGAGTCATAAGAACAATGGAACTTTTGTCTCTACCTTTTTGGTTTTGTAACACTAAGTCGTAGTATATAACAGCTTGAACTTTTTGAATTTGAATTTAGAAGCAAGAAGCAACAGGGAGAAGAACAATTTTGAGCATCAAACATCAGTATCTATGGGTTGGGAAACCCTACATCTTATGTCAAATGATGGTTGCGATGAAACATTAGATTCAACAAAAGAAAGAAATGGATGTGTGATATCAAAGTTGGAAGGGCTCTCCCTATCTGTTTTCTCATCTTTTTCTTTGCCAGTGCTATTATGGTCATGTGTAGGAAAGTTTTGAAGCTCAAGCTTATACTTGATATTTCATTTGATATCCTACTTATGGTTGTATTTCTTGTAATAGTGCGAATAATAAGTATTTATTGACAGCAAATTGGTGGCCGGACAATGAAGGTGAACTTCACAGTGGTGCCAATGGGAGGTGAGCAGAAGGTAATGGAGACAAAAAATAGGACGAGCTATCAGAGTTTCATGGATACGCCCAACAAGATATATGCTGGTAATCTGAATAGCATGTTTCAGCTTTACATGCAGGCATGCCATACCTTCCTGAATAACACTTAGTTTAGGAGTTGCATACTTAACTGAACCCAATGCTTCCATCTTTAAGTTGTTTTAAGTGCAACATATATCTGAAACTTTTTTCCAATTTTATGTTACAGCTTATTTGCATTTTTAGTCCTGCACATGCTCACGTATGCGGCAAACATATTTTTCTGGAAGCGCTACCGAGTCAACTATGCATTTATATTTATTTTCATGCCCGGAACTGAGTTGGGGTTTCGAGAAGTGCTCGTCCTCAGCACTGGTCTTGGAGTTCTTGCTCTTACAAGTTTGCTTGTTAACTTTCATATGATAATGGAGTTAAGAGCACTTCATCACCAGGATGAAGGAGTCTTTGCACTTGCCAAGTTGACCCCATTGATCTTAGTTGTGGTAACAGTGACAAACAACAACTTAGTTCGTCAAGCACCTGTATCATATCTAAAAATATTAACACTAATTCTTTTTGTAGATTGTCCTTGTCATCACCCCCTGCCCTTTTAACATCATATACCGTTCAAGTCGGATGCTTCTTATAAAATACATGTTCCGGTGCATCTGTGCTCCCTTCTATGAGGTACCTTTGGAACGAGTAGATCGGATGCAATGTAACCTCAAGTTCATGTTCATTTATCATATCAATTCCTTTGCAGGTTACTCTTCCCAATTTTTTCCTTACTAGCCAGGTTTAATACTTGTTGCCATTAAGAGATCTATTTTGTATATCTTTTTAATGTTGTTGAAGAATGAAGTTTCCCCGCATTGTGACCTCAGGTGCAAGCAATAAGGTGCTTTGAGTTCTATGTTTGCTATTATAGTCACAAAGATGTCTCTCAGACCCAAAGCAAATGCCACGATTATCATGTTTACAATGCCTTCTAGTTCATTTTAGCGTTGATCCCATGGTGGACCCACTGCCTTCAGTGTATCAGTAAGGCTAGTTGAAGAGAGGGATCCAACGCATATATACAACGCCTTGAAATACTCGTTGACAATTGTTGAAGTGATCATAAGATCAGTATACAAACTCCGAAAGATGACATTATGGCTGGTGTTGCCTTTAATGAGCTCAGCTATTGCTGTGATGTATGAAACGTACTGGGATGTGGTAGTTGACTGGAGTCTACTTCGATGGCGTTCCGATAAATTCTTGTTGAGGGACAAACTCCTGGTGTCTCACAATAGTGTATACTTCATAGCTATGGTAATGATATTATGAGCTTTAGTCTTGATTACTATTTTAAAAAATGAATATTATAATTAATGGGGCATGCAGATTGTGGATGTTCTATTGAGGATCTCGTGCATCTAAAGCTATGTATTGAACTCATATGTACATATTGGTTTCGGTTGCCATGTTTTTAACCTAGAATTTGTTATTTCAGGTAGTTTCTTCATACTTTCATGTGACTCAATGTCTAAAACACAAAATGTGTTGGTAGAGTCACTATTTGGTTCCACACTTCAGAAGACACTACTTTCACCAAGCGAAACGTGGCATCCAGATGTCATCAAAATGTCACTGCATCATCCAGAAGAGGTACATGCCCGCAATTGTGTCACGTTCAAATGACTTACAAGCTCTCTAGCTTGGTCATGGTGGTTTAGTAAACTAGCTGGACATTTTTTGTCACTTAGTGCATATGCAATATTTTCGAATGGGTTACTAAGTAGGCTCACAGTTCACGTGCACTTTTGTATAACCCGCCAAGGCTGTAAAAGAGCAGCTGATTTTTGCCAAACTACTTTTCCTTCCATCTCATGAATCTTTCTAGTTCCTCTATTCTTTTTCTTCTAATTCGCACTGAAGTCTTATTTTAAGGATCACACGTTTGGAAATTGATAGGAAAATTTTCTTGGATAACTTTAGTAAGCATTGCTTCTCTCCTGTGTTTTCACATGTAGCTCCATTATGAAAATGAGGTTCTTCATTTATCATCCAGAGAATTATGTTTCCTATCTCTTGGTTGACCACACAAGCGAAGACCAACTAGATGTGAACATTGTTTAATTGTGGATGAAGAATTAACAACAATATCAAGGTATATCATTCCTCATTGAAAATGTTACTTCATGATTTACTATTACGTTGATGCCTTTTTTTATTGCTTTGTAGGCTGATAGAAATAGAATGAATCAAGAATTTCTTGCATCTACCCTTCCCTTGTCACAATCCACAAGTTGCTTATACTACAGGTAACTCATTAAGATTTGAATTTTTTAGGTTTCCATTTCATTCTGATGCACATAAACTCTAGAGATTGATGACCATCTAGCTTCTGTTTCTATCATTTATATATTGAGCTATAAATCTTGTTTAATATTTCAGGCCCCTAAGCTACTGAAAGATGGCAAAAGTAGTTACTACATATGTCGTTATATGCGGGAAATTATTGAAAACGATGTGCATGATATTCCGCAAATGGTATGCACGTGTACTTAATACAATTTAAAAGATCAAAATGTAAAATTGTTGTTATATATTGTTGCTTACTTTCGTTGTTTAATCTTTTAGTACTTTAAAGGCTCGCAAGAGTCGTATGACAAAGACCATCTTCATGAATTGCACAAGGAGTGGCTCGACTTTGTGGAGCCTCTCATTCAAGAATGCATCGACATTGAGTGACTTGTCTAGCTTAGTTTTCCATGTAGAGACAATTGGTAAAAAGTTTTTGTTATCTTTTGTGAAGATATATAAGCTACTTTCGAAACGAAGATCGATAGAAACTTAGTTTATTTTTTAATGTTACTTTCGGATTATATAATTGGAATATTAATTACATTACTTAAGCTAAAAACAATTTTGCTTAAGCATTTTAGCTTAATATTATTTATTTTCTGATGAATAATTTCGGTTACGCACAATATGTATATTGTGTAATTTTAAGTAGGTGCAAAATTACCTATTTTCATATTAAAAATAATAAATTACTGTTAAAAAATTACCCCGGTTTTAAGTAGAAACCAGGGAATAAAATTTTAAAAAATGGTAAAAAATACCACGATTATTATACTAAAACCGAGTTCCAAAAATTACCATTCTTTTCCGTAAATTACACCGGTTTTTTAAAATAACCGGGGTAAAAGTCGGACCCCGGATATTATAAAAAAATCGGGGTCTGGAAATGACCCAGGTTTTTTATAATAACCGGGGTCCGACTTTTACCCCAATTATTATAAAAAACCGGGGACCGAAAGTTACCCCGGTTTTTTTTATAATAACCGGGGTCCGAAAATTACCCCGGTTATTAAAAAACTGGGGTCCGAAAATATTAACTCGGTGACATTTAACGGGGTTCTATAAGTCAGTGGCAGGCTTCGATACGGCGAACGCTCGGACCTCGCTCCCATTAACCACGCTTCCTTAACCGGGTTCTCATGTACAAAATAACCGTGGTCTAGTTGGGGTATTTGTACAAGTGTATATTGTAACACCCCAAGTTTCACAACTCGGGGAACTACTAGTTAGGACCTCACAGTGGGTCTCGATGTTAGTTTGACAACAACTTAACTAGATCTTACAACAATGAACAGATAAGGAAATTCATAAATCATAAAGTAGGTTTTAACAAAATAATGAATGTGACCAGAAACTGACAGCCGGAAACAACAAAGTCTCATAAACTGAGAAAAAGTGCAGTCATAACTGAAAGACCAACAAAAGAAACTGCACCCCATCCTAAGGAGTACGACACTGTTCGCTCAAAAAGTGTGTGCGTCAAAGTCTTAAATTTATATGTAGAACTCAAAAGCAAAGCGAACCCGCAGTGTACGGATCAGCTGTTGTAAGGTAAGAATTCCAGAGTCGAACTCAGGGATTTGGTGAGAATAAATTCAAAGTCAATTATCTAGCGAAAGTGTAAAAGCTTTTGTGATTGATAAAGAGAGAAATGATTCCAAGGGTTCAAGTATCCGATTTCGGCTTTCGATTCAAGACACTTCTATAGATATAGAACAGAGTTTATGTTGCCAAGATTAAATGTTCAAAGGTAGGAATCGTACGATGAAGTTCCGAAACCTATATGACTAATCTAAAGGTTCTCTCTATAAGGGTTGTTGAGGCTGCAATATAGAAAGATCTAAAGACAAGAATTATATTCAAACTAACTATCTAAAACTCCAGGATATGACTCTCCAAAGTAAATATTAGAAAGCACAATTAAAATCTTAATAAAGGATGTTGAGTCTCTTTATTACCCAAATCTTGAAATCTTAATCTATTAAATGTAGAAACAGGTTTGAAGTGCCTTCATACATTCAATTAGAGGGTAGAAAGGTTAATCAAGGTTGAGATTTAGGCAAGGATTAGTTTTGATTAAAGATTGGTTCAATTAAAGTTCGTCAGAAGAATAAATCGTCCTGTTCATAAGAAAATCGGTCGATTTTCCCCAAGAACAGCCCGATTTTCCTGTTTATCGCAAAACTAAAATCTAAACTCTCAGGGTCCTAATGTTTGAATGAGTTCAGTCTATCATCATCTAAGCCTTAATCATCAACTATTCTCCCCAGAATCACAAAGGTTTTAGCCAACCATTTTCAAAATCGAATCAAATTAATTATTGAGAGAGAGATATCGCAAAGAAACCAAATCTTGAATGAAAAATCCAATAACTTTCAAATCTGTAAACGATTGTCAAAACAAATCAACGTATCTCTCAAGTTACTCAAATTCGTGCCCAAAAACAGTAAACACTTCAATGAACAAAGAAATCTCACAACTAGAATCAAGATTAGCTTTCCGGCAAAGAGTCCTTCAATCTCCTTCCAAGAATCTTCAAATCTTCTCAAACGTGTAAAGATTTCCCGCTGCGGCCTTTTCGTTTTCGTTCGTAGGGTTCTCTTCTATAGTTTCTTGCAAATGGGTTGTTTGGCAAAACTCTCCTCTAGCCCAAAATAATTAGGCTTTGTGTCGTCTTTTCATTTGGCCGAAAAACACAATAGATCGACCCAGGCGATTTATGCACAAAATCGTTCGAATTCTGGAGAGGAAAATCGTCCGATTTATGTGTAAATTGGCACGATTTTCTTCAACAGAAAGTGCTCTTCTCTTGGCTCGTATTCTATGCTTCTACTTTGCAATTCCTTAGCTCTTTATGAACCCTTTAAGACTCCTTTAGCTTCCTTAACATCCTTAGATGCTCCTTGCTCCGCTTTTGCTTCCAATTCCACTCCATTTACCTATAATTCATCAAAAACTCGTGTAGACCTCTATTTCCGACAAATGATTGAGTAGAACATAAAAGTCATACAAAATTTCTCTAAATGTAAGGTAAACGGAGACAATCTTCTATAATATGAATGAATATGATGATACATAATTCATGTCATCAAAATACCCCATACTTGCCTCTTGCTTGTCCCTAAGCAAGACTCAAATTTAGAATAAAAGATGTCATGGATTATATATGTATGAAAACTCAAAAACTCTTCTTTTGGTAGTGCTTCTTCTTATTGGATCACCCTCAAAGTGAAATTTCAAGGCATAAAAGGGCAAAGCATGTATCAATGGTAATTATAAGATGAACTAACCTCCTTTTTTTTCATGAAAACACAAATAAAGAACATGATAAAGGTGTAGAGGTAATCAAAGTCAAACAAATCTAAGCCATTAAGTCTTAAACACATGCATAAAAGTCTCAAGGTCTTCTAATCAAATGAAAGGTTCAAGAAACGTATTAAGGGAAGGAGTTCTTTTTGGCAATTGTGGTGCTAATCCGGGAAAGAGGAACACATAATACCTTCAAGATTTTCTTTACCGCACATGCTTCGCATGTAGAAAGCTTTGCTTTCACTATACTTTACTTTTTAAGAGTATGGGCAGCGGTGCACAGAAACCGAAGCCTAGGAAATCGGCGTTTCTCAATTTCGAGATGCCTCAAACCCTTGATGCACATACCATATCCCGTTAGGACTTGTCGTTCAATCGGACTTTGGCAAGACACAAACACCCGGCTATGTGAATGGTGCCGAGTTACTCATCCTCATGTTCAACGTCCCCAAACTTATGAATTTCTGCACTTTCTTTCAATACATTTTCCTTGGCCCTCCCACATCAAACATGCCTTTTTCTATCACTTATCCTAATTCCCGGATGGTAAAAGGAGGGTTACATATTTCATTGAGGGGCTAGCATGATCAAGATATGAGAAAAGAAAAGAAGTGAATTGCCTTAGTCATCCTTATATGATGTAAAAGAACTTGCAATATAGCTTCGACTATTATTTCATTCTCTTATCAAAACAACTAGATCATATAACTTATTCATGTGTTCAAGTAATAAAAGTAGATTCATTCATGCTATGATTAACATCTCAACACAACTAAGCATCTCTTTGCCTATCCATAACACAAGTCTCATCATAGAGGTCATTTCCATATTAGAAGCACAAAAATTTTTGAAAATTCGTGGGATTTGAAAAAGATCATGCAAATGCAAGTGTCATAATGGAAAGCAAGTAGTGCAAGAGTTATTACATGCCAAATTGTCAAGAGTAGTGGAAAGTACATAAAGTGCTAAAATGAAACATAAGGTATTGTAAGTACCCCCACCCCATACTTGACATCCACATTGTCCCCAATGTGAAAATCAAGCATAAGAAGGAGAAAAATACTTACAATGTAAAAGAAGTGGAAGCTCAATCCTCTGTCGGCGGTGGAGGTGGTGGATATGGATACATCGGTGCGCTAGGATCGTAGAAGTGGCCGAACTGGTGGAAGTATAAGTCTCTCATCTGGCCCTCATAGGATGAATGCCTAGCGTCCGTCTCCTCCCTGTAGTTCCTGAACTGAGTGTTCAGGGTCTCGTAGTCGGTGTGGAGAGCATGATAGTCGGTGTTGAGGCTCTGGAAGCTAGAGACTAGATCCCTGAAGTGACGGGGAGGGCGACGTCCTCGTCCTCCTGGAGCACGTGCAAATGAGCGGCGAGGTGGCTGCATGTCATCCTCCGTCTCCTTCTCGCCTCTACTAGTCCGGCTGGGTCCTACACCATGAGTGTCGGTGTCCATGGCATCCGTAGCATGGCCGCTATGGGTGTCACTCTCAAACTCGAGCATGGTCCCTTGTTATCTATCCTCATCCTCCTCCTCGGAGTCACCTACATCATCATCATAATAAGTAGGAGGAGAGAACTCCTCAAGCATCGACTCGAACGTCTCCTTCCAGTTTCTCTTGTTCTGAATAGTGTATTCGGACTTCCATATAATCTCGGATGGCTTCTACTTCGGATCCCTGTGCCATGGCATGGGCACATGAAGTGTTCCTCTCCCTCGAGGAATCAAGACCTGTCAAACAACCAACCGCTGGGAGCCTAATGGAAGGGCACTCTCAGCTAGAGTGCATCCGGAGAAGTCCAATCCCATGGTCTTAGCCACATGAGTGACAAGACCTCCTGCACAAATATCGCCCTTAGCTTTGTTGGCTATCTTTCCTAGATAGTCAGCAAGCATGGTGGCAATGTCGGGAGTGGTGGTGGATGTCATGTAGTAGAGAATGAAAAGCTCATCAGCCTTGAGCTTCTGTGGAGTCTCTGTCCGTGCAAATAAACTCTCACTGAGAATCCTATGTACTACCTTGAAGGAGAGGTTGTACATGCTAGTTTCCTTGGAATTTCCGGGTCGCCACTTGTCTCCACCATATTCACCTACTGAAATAGCCTCCCAAAAATCACTAGCGCTGACACCTCTAGCAAATGTGCCTGTATCTGAATAAGAGAAACCAAACAAGTCTCCAAAAGTGTCAATGGACATAGTGTGGTTTTGGCTCATAAGGCGGAAGGTGACCATCCTTTCCCTAGGATCATGCTCAAATGTACTAAGGAATTCTAGGGTGATTTCGGTGTAAGCATCCTCCCTAATCGTAGCAAACTGGTTCAGTCCAGCCCTGTCAAGCATCATGTCAACATCCTCCCGAACAAACAATGAATCTAAGTCATCTAGCACTATGTAGCGAGGAGGGGTGAATGGGCGATCTACGATACGTTCATAGCGTTTCTTGTGCTTGGATAGGGGAGGGGGAAGCTTAGGGATGTTTTGAGATGGTGGTGGAGGTGGGGGAGGGGCTTTGGAAGAAGATCCCTTCTTCTTCTTCCCCGCGTTTCGAGTCACTCTCTTAACAAGATCCATTCTGAGTCAGAAAATCGGCCTGTTCTTCACAAAAATCGTCCGATTTTTCTGGGCTGGGTCGATTTTTCTCTCGATTTCAACGATTCTCACAATTCTGTAAAGTTCTGTTCAAGCAATCACCACATACAGTCTCCTATAATGATTCCTAAGCAGATTCCTCAATCAATTCCAGCAAACAAACACTTCCTAAGCAAACTTCAATTTGAATTAGAAACTTAGGTTTTTGGAAAGAAAAACCTGAATTCCTTATGGAGGAGTCGATTGCCGTGCTTGTTGTTGCTAGATCCTTGTTCCTTGTTGAAAATGCTTCAGTTTGGGGCCAAGAATCACTCAAAATGATGAAGGAATGAGGATTGTAGGTTGAGGGCGATTTTCGGCGTTCTTGAGAAGGGGGAAATCGAGAGTTGTAAGTTGTGGAATGAGGAAGATCGAGTGTTGAGTCTTTATATAGAGTCGAGAAACTGTGAAGAAAATCGGACGATTTATAGGGGCGATTTAATCGTCGGGGCGATTTTTCTCTGGATCCAAAGAAAATCGGACGATTTAATTCGGTGGGTCGATCTTCAGGTTGATTTTTCTTCCTGTTGTCAAAAATCGCCTTGCTCTGCTTCTAAATCGAACGATTTAATTGGGCAGGTCGATCTTCAGGTCGATTTTTCTTCCTGTTGTCAAAAATCGCCTTGCTCTGCTTCTAAATCGAACGATTTATTTTGGGTAACTCGATTTCCTTCCTTATTCTTCATGGATCTTGAAAATTTAACTGATTTGTGCTCCCTTTTTTCATGGATCTCTCGAGTTGAACCTAATTTCCTGCGATTAATGACACGACAAACCAAGAGTGCATCGAGGAACAAATAAAAACGAAAACAAAGGAGCAAAAATTAATCTACTCTAACTAATTGATAAAAGGATGAAAAACTATACTATCATGGGTTGCCTCCCAAGAAGCGCTTAATTTATCGTATTTAGCTAGACGGTGTATGGTTTATGTTCAATGGAGGAGGATGGGAGCTATCTCCTCAACCGGAGCTTCCGGTGTGTATTTCTTCAACCGTTGGCCATTGACCTTCAAACTTCCGCTTTGTTCACCCCATACTTCAACTGCACCATGGGGGAAAACTCGTTTAATTACATAAGGTCCTGTCCAACGGGATTTGAGCTTACCTGGAAATAGACGCAGCCTTGAGTTGAATAGGAGGACTTGGTCTCCCTCCTTCAAGTCTTTTGGAATGATGTGCTTATCATGCCAACGCTTTGTCCGTTCCTTGTATATCTTTGCGTTCTCATACGCATTGAGCCGGATTTCATCTAGCTCATTGATGTCTAAGAGCCGCTTCTCTCCGGCTTCTTTCATGTCAAAATTGAGCCACTTGATGGCCCAATAGGCTTTGTGCTCTAGCTCTACAGGAAGATGACAGGATTTACCATAGACAAGGTTATAGGGAGTAGTACCTATTAGTGTCTTGAAGGCCGTCCTGTATGCCCATAGTGCATCGTCAAGCTTCATTGACCAATCCTTTCTTGTTTTAGAGACGGTTTTCTCTAAAATTCCCTTGATCTCTCTATTGGATATTTCGACTTGTCCGCTGGTTTGCGGATGGTAAGGTGTAGCTATCTTATGGGTCACCCCATACTTAGCCAATAGAGTCTCAAATCGACGGGCCGTGAAATGCGTTCCTCCGTCACTAATGATGGTTCGGGGAGTTCCGAACCTTGGGAAGATCGTTCTATTGAGGAACTTCACCACTACCATTGCATCATTAGTAGGAGAAGCGATTGCCTCTACCCATCTTGAGACATAGTCTACGGCAAGAAGTATATATTGGTTACCGCATGAAGATGGGAAGGGTCCCATAAAATCGATGCCCCATACGTCAAAGATCTCTACTTCTTGTATGTTGTTGAGAGGCATCTCATTCCTCCTGGATATATTACCTGTCCTTTGACAAGCATCACAAGAAACAACAAACTTTTGCACATCTTTGAAAAGTGTAGGCCAATAGAAGTTGGAACGAAGTACCTTAGCACAAGGCTTGTGGGAACTAGCATGTCCGCCACATGGTAGAGAATGGCAGTGGCGGATGACACTATCTATCTCATCTTCGGGGATGCATCTCCTGTAAATGCCATCGGGACCTCTTTTGAATAGAAGAGGTTCGTTCCAATAGAATTGCCGGACGTCACTAAAGAACTTCTTCCTTTGAGCGTATGAAAGTCCGGGTGGGATCTCCTTACAAACAAGGTAATTCACAATGTCAGCGAACCATGGATCATTACCTTTTGAGATGTGTTGAAGACATTCTTCAATCTCGTGCAGCTGCTCGTCAGGGAACGAGTCGTCTATAAGAAGCTCGTCCGTCTCGCCGGTGGGTTGTGGGAGACGACTAAGATGATCGGCAACTGAGTTTTCCAATCCTTTCTTATCTCTAATCTCTAAATCGAACTCTTGTAAGAGTAGGATCCATCTTAGAAGCCTTGGCTTCGCATCCTTCTTCGTGAAGAGGTATCGGATTGCGGAATGGTCCGTATTGACTATCACCTTCGCATCTACAAGATAGGAACGAAATTTCTCAAAAGCGTATACTACGGCTAAAAGTTCCTTTTCCGTAGTTGCATATTATATTGAGCCTCATCTAGCGTTTTGCTAGCGTAGTAGATGGCGTGAGTGCGACCATCTTTCTTCTGTCCAAGAACTGCTCCTATGGAGACGTCGCTTGCGTCGCACATGACCTCGAATGGAAGAGTCCAATCGGGTGGTTGAATGATTGGTGCTGAAATCAAAGCTTCTTTGATCCTGCAAAAAGCATCTAGACAATCCTTCGAAAATTCAAAAGTTGTGTCCTTCATCAAAAGATTAGTCAAGGGTTTTGAAATCTTAGAAAAATCTTTTATGAATCTCCTATAGAAGCCTGCATGTCCTAAGAAACTTCTAATTCCTTTTACCGAAGAAGGGGGAGGTAACTTCTCAATGGTTTCTATTTTCGCTCTATCAACTTCTATTCCCCTTTGTGATACTAGATGACCTAACACAATCCCTTCGGTCACCATGAAATGACACTTTTCCCAGTTTAAGACTAAGTTAGTGTCCTCACATCTCTTAAGAACTAGTGAAAGGTTATAGAGACAGTTATCAAAATAAGAACCATATACCGAAAAATCGTCCATGAAGACTTCCATGATATTCTCTACATATTCGGAGAAGATTGCCATCATACACCTTTAGAAGGTGGCTGGACCGTTGCATAAGCCGAATGGCATTCTTCTATAAGCAAACGTACCCCATGGGCACGTAAAAGTCGTCTTCTCTTGATCATCCGGATGAATTGGAATCTGAAAGAAACCGCTATATCCATCTAGATAACAAAAGTAAGAATGTTGGGCTAACCTCTCCAACATTTGATCGATAAAAGGAAGGGGGAAGTGGTCCTTCCTTGTAGCCACGTTCAGTTTGCGGTAGTCGATACACATTCGCCACCCCGTAACTGTCCGTGTTGGGATAAGTTCGTTGTTCTTGTTGGCAACAACGGTAATGCCTCCTTTCTTGGGTACTACTTGTACTGGACTCACCCATTTGCTATCAGAAATAGGGAAGATGATACCTGCATCAAGTAGCTTAAGGATTTCTTTCTTCACGACCTCTTTCATTGCCGGATTTAACCGTCTTTGAGGTTGGCGTGAAGGTTTGTAATCCTCTTCCATTAAAATTTTGTGCATACATAGAGAAGGCTTTATTCCTACTAAATCATCAATGGTGTAACCTATTGCTCTCCTATGTTGCTTCAAAACATGCATAAGTTTTTCTAATTCAGTTTCATTCAAATTCGCATTGACAATGACCGGATATGTGGAATTAGTGCCAAGAAATGCGTACCTTAAATGCGTGGGAAGTGGCTTTAATTCTAATGATGGGGGTACCTTGTTTGATGATGAATCTTGGCCTTCGATTGTTGTAGGAGAGGCCTCTAGAGATGGAGGTACGGCATCATTAGATTCGAGAGTGGCTGCGGACCCGTTTGGAGAATCCAGAAAATTTCCCTCTGGATCGACCTCCCCTGAAATAAATCGGTCGATTTGAGGTACGATTTTTCTTTCTGTCGAAAAAAATCGGATTGCCTCTTCATAAATCGGACGATTTAATTCAGTCGGGTCGATTTTTGTTTCTGTTGTAAAAAATCGGATTGCCTTTTCATGAATCGGTCGATTTAATTCAGGCAGGTCGATTTTCTTCACAGTTTCCGGAGTCCACTCTAGTTCTTCAATTCTTGCTCCTAGTTCTTCCTCCACATCATTTAATGCCTTCACATCCTCATTGCAGTCATGTTCCACTCCTTCCTCCATGATGCTCATGCTAAGAGCCTTTTGAAGAGGGTCTTTCATCAAGATCGAACTTACTACCTCTCTAGACTCTTCTTCATCAACAATTTCAAAAGCATCGTCTTTCAAGGCCGGCTCCTTGATTAAGGAAGAGAGTATGAATTCTATCTTTTCTTCACCAATATGGAAGGATAGCTGGCCGTTCTTGCAATCTACCATGCATCCGGATGTTGCAAGGAACGGTCTCCCAAGGATGATGGGAACCGGGTAATCTACAGGTATGTCAAGAACGACAAAATCTATTGGGATGTAAAACTTACCGAGCTTTACCGGAATGTCTTCTAATATTCCCACCGGCTTAGTGGTGGAACGATCAGCCATGTAGAGTGTGATCTTCACCGGTCTAGGCTCTCCTAAACCAACTACCTTGCATAGGGCGAGAGGTATGATACTCACACTCGCTCCAAGATCTCAAAGTGCATCATAAGTAGCTTCTCCCAAAGTGATGGGTATGCAAAAAGATCCTGGATCATGGAGCTTGGGTGGCATATTCTCCGTCATAGTCTTGATGAGTTCGGATGACTCCATACTCATCTTGACTTCTCCTATATCTTCCAATTTCCTCTTGTTAGAGAGGATCTCTTTGAGGAATTTCCCGTAAGCCGGCATACCTAAAATTGCATCCATAAAAGGTATGTTAATATGTAGCTTACTCATAAGTTCAACAAACTTACCAAAATATTTATCTAGGCGGGCACACGCTCTAGATTGAGGGAAAGGTAGAGGTAGTTTGTAAGCGGTAGGAGGAACATAGACTTCTTCCTTCTCTTTTGCCTCTCCTTCTTTTGTGGTGGTGTCGACCACTTTGGGTTGAGGATCGGTGGTTGTCTTGCCGCTCCTAGTAGTTATTGCCATAACCCTTCCCTTTGGGTTATCTTCCGTCTTCCCGGGAAGTTTCCCTTGATCTCTTGGAACTTCTCCGGCTTTGTTGAATACTTGGTTTTCTAAAGCTTTGTGAGCTTTGTCAACCGAAGTTATGTAACTCTCCAATCCTTGTAGCTTGCCTAGGATCGTCTCTAGCATGGGATCCGGTTTGTTTGATCCGCTTGATTGTCCCTGGCTTGTTGAAGGAGTAGAAGAAGATGGAGATGTTAGAGCCTTTTCAGCATGAGAGTAAGGATTACCTGGATTTTGCTGATTTGACCTCCAATTGTTGTTATTTGAGCTCCTATTGTTGTTGTTCCAATTGGAGTTCCGGTTGTTATTGTTGTTGTTCCAATTGGAGTTCCGGTTATCATTCCTTTGATTGTTGTCCCGCCCCATGTAGTTGGCTTCTTTCTCCTTAGTCTTTTGAATACTCGTTTTGAGCACTTCCCTCAATTCTTTTGATGTCATCTTTGAGAGAGAATATTTGTGCTTGAGCAGCTTGGTTCAACTTGGCTCCCGGATCGCCTTGATTCCGGCTATTTGAATCCACCTTCCGGTGGGAATACTTCTCAATCACTTGGGCTTGCTTCTCAATGAAGTCCCAAGCATCATCTTCTCTCATATCCATGAATGTGCCACAAGAGAGAGATTGGAGGTTGAATTGTGTTTCCACATCTAATCCTTTGTAGTAGATCTCTAATAATTCCAGCTTGGAAATGCCATGGTGTGGGCAATCCAACAAGAGATCTTGAAACCTTTCCCAAGATTGAAACAAGCTTTCATTAGGTTTCATAGAAAAAGCATTTATTTTACCTCTCAATTCCGCCGTTTTGGATGGCGGAAAGAATTTGGTGAGGAATTCGGAAGACAATTCCTCCCATGTAGCTAACTTCGCAGCTAGAAGTGTTTGGTACCAAGCTAGAGCCTTGTCCTTCAAAGAGAAGAAGAACGGCTTGATCTTGTAATTGCTTGTAGTAGCCTTCTTCGGCTTCATAGTCTCCATGAGAATCTCAAAATTCTGCAAGTGTTGGTGTGGAGATTCAGTACTTGCTCCGCCATATTGACTTTGGCGAACCATGGTGATGACTTGTGGTGAGAAGCTAAACTCTTGGATGTCTTCAGCTCCGAAATCCACACCTAGCCGGCGTGGTTGCTGAATTGGGTCCATCCGTTGTCCCAAAGTTCGGGGTCTATCACCGTCATTAACAGCTCTTACGTCCCTAGTTGGGAGGCGAGGAACAACCCGTGGTTTTGGGGTGTTCCGAATAGGACGAAGTGATGGATCAATCTCCTCAAGTTCCGGCATGTCCGGATCAACCTCCTCATCATCGGATGAGTCATTCCTAATGGATTTAGTTGGTGTTTTGACCTTCTTCTTCTTCCTAGATTCGTTCAACTCCAACTTCATGTCCAGCATCATAGCCCTTAGTTCATCAATCTGAAATTGATGACTCGTTTCAGCATCTTTTCGTGCTTTCTCACTCAACTGGAGTTGGCGTTGAGCTTCATTAAGTTCAGCCTGGTAGTTTCTCTCGTCGTTTTTAGCCATTTTCTTTTCTTTCAACTTTCTTCTCAAAGTTCTCTCCAATTCGGGATCGAAAGGAACTAGATCTTTAGTGGATCTAGTCTTTCGTATATACCTAAAGAACCTGCAAAGATCACTCAAGTAGACAAATCAAATCACAAGAGCAAGAGCTCTCAAGCTAGACAACCGAAAACCGAATTTGGTCTAGACCAAATCCCCGGCAACGGCGCCAAAAACTTGTTCGCTCAAAAAGTGTGTGCGTCAAAGTCTTAAATTTATATCTAGAACTCAAAATCAAAGCGAACCCGCAGTGTACGGATCAGCTGTAGTAAGGTAAGAATTCCAGAGTCGAACTCAGGGATTTGGTGAGAATAAATTCAAAGTCAATTATCTAGCGAAAGTGTAAAAGCTTTTGTGATTGATAAAGAGAGAAATGATTCCAAGGGTTCAAGTATCCGATTTCGACTTTCAATTCAAGACACTTCTATAGATATAGGACAGAGTTTATGTTGCCAAGATTAAATGTTCAAAGGTAGGATTCGTACGATGAAGTTCCGAAACCTATATGACTAATCTAAAGGTTCTCTCTATAAGGGTTGTTGAGGCTGCAATATAGAAAGATCTAAAGACAAGAATTATGTTCAAACTAACTATCTAAAACTTCAGGATATGACTCTCCAAAGTAAAGATTAGAAAGCACAATTAAAATCTTAATAAAGGATTTTGAGTCTCTTTATTACCCAAATCTTGAAATCTTAATCTATTAAATGTAGAAACAGGTTTGAAGTGCCTTCATACATTCAATTAGAGGGTAGAAAGGTTAATCAAGGTTGAGATTTAGGCAAGGATTAGTTTTGATTAAAGATTGGTTCAATTAAAGTTCGTCAGAAGAATAAATCGTCCTGTTCATAAGAAAATCGGTCGATTTTCCCCAAGAACAGCCCGATTTTCCTGTTTATCGCAAAACTAAAATCTAAACTCTCAGGATCCTAATGTTTGAATGAGTTCAGTCTATCATCATCTAAGCCTTAATCATCAACTATTCTCCCCAGAATCACAAAGGTTGTTCGCTCCAAACGGTGTGTGCAAGCTTTAAATTTATAACCCTAGACTTAAGCTTAAAACAAGGATGCGAACCCGCAGTGTACGGGTCAATCGTAGTAAAAAGCAAGAAATTCCAGGGGTCGATCACAGGGACTCGGTGAAACAAAGTCAATACGGTAAGCTTCGTGAATACTAACCACAAGAGCAATTAACACAATCAAAGATGAATAAGAAGTCAATAAAGCAAACATGCAATTCTAGGGATTAAAGCATCTAGTTGTGGTTCCAACTCAAGATCTAAAGATAAGCGGATAAAGCTGAGATTTTTGCGTGGGGAAGGTGTTACTAAAGTGGAGTAGATCACCGGGTAAGTCTCACTACACACTAATCCTAAACCGTAACTCCTATTACCGGGTAAGTCTCAAGGAATTAAGATAAAGAACTATAACCTCAAACTAACACACCATCTAAGGGAATAGAATCAACCTCTACCGGGTAAGTCTCAGGCTAACTCACAAAGATGGGTTGGAAGCACACTCAAACCCCAATAAAGGATAAACCTTTATTACCTACACTTATGATCGTTGGTACACAAACTAAGGAATTACCGGGTAAGTCTCATCCTAAGCTTGCTTTGAACCAGGAAAGGTGTAATAAGAATAGGATTTGGCAAACTCTAACACTTAACTCTTATTTTCGGATCAGAGAAGTCACCTCGGTCAGCCAAATTCCACCCCGGCCGAGATGTTCATCGACTGAACGAGATGCTTAGGGTTAAGGTCAAAGACTCGAACTTTCAGGATCCTACTGGAATCTAAGATTATTCTATCATTGTTTTTCCCACAACCTTCAGCCAATCACCCTAGAATCACACAAGGAAATTAGCCACTCATCATCATAATGAAAGTATTAAATATATGGGAAGAAGGTGAATATTTGAATAAGAAGAATTTAATGAAAAAGACTTCAATAACTGAATCAAATATCACAACAAAAGCGTTCCTTGGATAGCAATCCAACAAGACAAGCCAACAAGTGAGGGAATTAAAGACAATCTTACAAAACCCTCCAAAAAGCTATAAAAGCTATAGACTTTAATCTTCCTTAACCTTCAAAAAGGTTCCTTCAAAACTCCCAATTGGAGTATGCTGCTGCTGCTGCTGCGTGCGCTGATAGCGGATGGCGGATTTGTGGGAAATCCGACCCTTTTTATAGGAAAATAATCCTCCAAAGATAAGATATCTTAAAAAGATATCTTCCCATAAAAATAGGTAAAATATATGATCTGCTTCCTTCCAGGAGCCAAGCCCAAAATATAAGATCACTTTCCAAATTTAAAAGATCTCATCCAAGAATAAAATATTCTCGCCGCGTCCTAGGTGTTCGCCTCGGTCGAGTCGGCGTCTCTGGATCGCCTCGGTCGAGATGAATCTCTGGTCAACCGAGGTGAGTCACAACTGAATGTGAAATCTCTCAAAACTGGCCCAAAGTGAATCTTTAATCCATGGCTATGCTCCCTGGATGTAGCTCCAAATGACTCATGACTCCTTTTCCTCCTTTTTGATGCAAAACGTACCATATTACCTGCAATTACAACAAAACTAGGTGTAGACCTCGATTCTCGCAAAGGTAGATGAAATGGTAATAAAATCACATAATGTACATACAAACATGCAGATTATGAAAGATAAAACGTCGAAACAAACCCTGAAATATAGACTATAATTCATGCTATCAAAATACCCCATACTTAGCTCTTGCTTGTCCCCAAGCAAGTTCCGCATATAGAAGACAAGATATAATGGATTATAAGTCAAGAAAATCAATGAAAAGTTCTTTCAAAAACATTTTATGGTGTGCAACTATCATCGATCACTCTAAGAGAAAATGTCAATCAACAAGCTCAAGGTCTCAAGGGCTTCCCAAAAGAAAAGGTCAAGAAACGTGTAGGGTAGGGATGTATGTAAGGTAATGTGGTGCTAGAATCCGGGAAAAGGATGAACTTCACTTTCACTTTGACTTGCAACATCTTCCACCAATAAGCTTTGCTTATTTCACACTTTTTTTCTTTTTTTACTTTACTTTTTGGGATGCATGGACAGAGGTGCACAATAACCGAAGCCTAGGAAATCTGCAATCTTCAATTTCTCGAGATGCATCAAACCCTTGATGCACATACCATGACCCGTTAGGAATATCGCTCAAAATCTGCAATCATCAATTTCTCGAGATGCATCAAGCCGAGTTACTCATCTTCATGATTGACTTCCCCAAACCTATTATTGCTTTCTAACACTTTCACTTCCATCCGCTTCTCAACTTTAACTCCACATGCTTTCACCACTTCGCTTGCTTCCAAATTCCCGGATAGGTAAAGGGAGGCAAAATGTATATGAGGGGCTAAGCATGATCAAGAAGAAGAAGAAGAAGAGAATGAATTGCCTTGGTCTTTCCAAGAAGAAAGTGAGAGAACTTAACCTGCGGTGTCAACCTTCAAATTCAACATAATTTGGATAAAAACAAAGTATTAAACATGCCAATAATTTCAAACAAAGCATTTAACAACTTAAACATATTATAAAACCTTTCAAACACATAAAGAATTTAAAACCAGTCAGTAAACAAGTTCTTCACTGAGATCATATCCAGATAAGAAACACAAAAATCGTTTTCGAAAACTCTCAGTTACGTACCTCGGTCGAGGTGTTCTTGGTTCAACCGAGGTGAAATGCCTCGTTTGGCCAAGACTGACTCGGTCGAGGTCAAAAAATTTTTTAAAACCATTTTTTTTTTCGGTTTCGACGTTTTTCTCAATCAAATAACCTGTAGGTATGCATGTAATATCAGATAATCATATAAATGCAAAAGTGAAGCATAAAATAGAATATCCGATAAATAGTAATGTAATACATCAAAAGTAGTCAAATACATCAAATAGTCATAATAAATACAAACACCCCATACTTGGGACACATTGTCCCAGTGGGTCAAATAAAAGTCTGAAAATGAGAGAACTCACCGGATAAATAGCTGAACTACATAAAAGAAAATAAAGAAAATCCTGCAGCTCCTCAATAATCCTGATCCGGCGGTGGTGGTGGTGGCACGTACGGATACTGTGTCGGGTCGAACGGATAACCCATGACACGCTCGAACTGCAGCTGGGCCATGACGTGCTGATAGTGCTGCCGCTCCTGCATCTCGCGGATATCCAGCGATAATGCAGCATATGAGTCAATAACCTGATCCGTCAGGTCATCGATCCGTCGGTGGGCAGCTCGATCCCTCACTCCGCGCCTCCTGCGTCTAGTAGGTCTGACTGGAGAAGTCTCAGCTGGTGCAGGCTCCGTCTCCTCCTCATCATCCAAATCGATGATCGGTGGTGCGCTCGGTCCTGCAGTATCCGTCCCTGTATCCATCGGGACTCCACCATCTCTCTCATCTACCGTCTCCTCATCGTCGTCGTCCTCCTCCTCCTCAGCCGGGGCAGCTGCTGCCTCTCTATGATCCTCCATCAGTGGAGCCCAAGCTGTCTGCCAGTAGTGTGGATCGAAGACTGTGAACTGTGCAGACCAGCGGATCCCCTGAGGTGCATTCCGCTCCCAAGGCATGGCAACATACGGAGTGGTCAAACCACGGGGAACTAGAATCCTCCGTGTGATCATCTCCTGTAATCCCAGCGGCTTCGGAGCCGCCGCCATCGTACAAACACTGAGGTCCATCCCGTGATAGGTAGCAATATGGGTGACTAGACCTCCGCAGCAAATGTCTCCCTTCGCTTTGGCCTTGATCCTGTGCAGATCCTTTGCCAGGAGCAAGCCAAAGTCTGGGAAACCTCCTGTAACCATGCAGTAGAGGTTGAAGAGCTCGCCCTGTCGGATCTTCTGGGGCGTCTCAGTACGCGCCAGAAGTGTCTCGCTAAATATCCTATGGGCTAGTCTGAAAGCTGGATGGAAGATGACCTTCTCCCTGGAATCTCCAGGGCGCCATCTGTCTGCATGCTCGGTAATATGGGCAATCTGCCCCCAGAACTCCCTAGCTACGGATCGGGAGGGGAAGTCGGTGGCGGTGGGCTCAGAAAAGCCAAAAATCTCTCTCCATATCTCTAAAGGAACTATGAAGTTCCGGTTCATCAACCGGTACTTCACAGATCGGTCTGTGGGAAGGTAGGAGAAGGAGCTAACAAACTCTAAGGTCGGCTCCAAATAAGCTGGGGCTCGGATCTCAGTAAACTGATCCAGCCCAACAGTAGCAATCATCCTCCTAAGGTCAGCATCTAACCCTAGGCAATCGAAAGCCGACACGTCCAGAAATCGTGGTGCGATAACTGGACGGCTAGCTATCCGCTCATAGTCTACCCGGCATCTCTCGTGGATAACCGGGCGGTAAGGACGGGAAGAAGAGGAAGAAGGGGAGGGTGAGGATCTGTCTCTGAGGGCTAAACGACGATCGGAACTCATTTTCACTCAACACTGTCAGACCACCTCGGTTGCTGACAAGGCTCAAGAATCACCTCGGTCGAGATGCAGTTCGACCGGACCGAGGCGCAGCAGTTACGATTCCAATTCTCAGAAATTCAGTTCTTTTCCCCCCAAAATCCCTACAATTGCTTCCTAAGGGGTACTTAAATCCTTTCTCAGCAGAATCAAGGGCAACCAAAGCCCAAATCAAAGCGAATGAACGAGTTAGGGTTTCGACTTGTTTTACCTCGTTTCGGTCGATTCGTTCGATTTTCTTGCAGATCTGTTGTTGTAATCGGTTCCTCTACCCTTCAATCACAGTTTAGAAGCAGAAATCTTCGAAAACGAGCAAAATCTGAGAGAGAGCAAAGTGGACTGTCGCCGCGGTCGAGGTGAATAAGATAAAAAGGTAAAAATAAATTTTTTCCCAATTTATACCGTTCCTGGATCTGCTGTCACCTCGGTCGAGATGGTCTCGACTGGACCGAGGTGGTACGGACCGAGGTGGTTCTGCAGAAACCCTAGTCGCCTCGGTTGCTCAAGAATCAACTCGGTCGAGGTGCTCTGACAGTAACCGGGGTGCTTTTGTCTTCTCAGAATCTCGAACTTCTGTCCTTCCAGTTATGCTCCTTCCTTAGATATTCCCTGTTGTCTGTCCAGAACGCCAAAAACAAAGCAAAACAAAGCAAAACAAAAACTATCTGAGCTAGACTAGAAAACGGGAAAAGAAAGCAATACCTTGGGTTGCCTCCCAAGAAGCGCTTGATTTAAGGTCGCTAGCTGGACCATGATGCGTCTCAAATGAGGCAGGAGGTGCCCTCAACCCATACTTCACCTCCATCGTGGGGTGAAGTAAGTAAATCCATCAAACGCTCCAACAAGTGTAAGTGCTCATCGGGGAATGAATCGTCTATGGGTGGGCAATCCGTCTCGCGGGAAGATTCCGGTAGCCGGCTGAGGTGATCCGCAACTGAGTTCTCGGATCCCTTCTTATCGCGGATCTCTAGGTCAAACTCTTGAAGCAAGAGAATCCATCGAATAAGGCGCGGCTTTGCATCTTTCTTAGCCAACAAGTAACGAATGGCTGCATGGTCGGTGTAGACAATGACTTTCGCTCCCACTAGATAGGAACGAAACTTCTCAAAAGCATATACAACCGCCAATAACTCCTTCTCGGTGGTAGCGTAGTTGCGTTGTGCTACATCTAGCGTCTTGCTAGCATAGTAAATGGCGGTGGTCCGGCCATCCTTCTTCTGTCCAAGCACCGCTCCTACGGCTACATCACTAGCGTCACACATGACCTCAAAGGGCAAGGTCCAATCAGGAGGTTGGATAATGGGAGCGGAGGTCAACGCTTCCTTAATCCTGCAAAAAGCATCAAGACACTCCTGCGAAAACTCAAAAACAACATCTTTATTCAAGAGGTTAGTTAGAGGTTTAGAAATATTAGAGAAGTCCTTGATGAATCTCCTGTAGAAACCTGCATGCCCGAGAAAACTCCTCACACCTTTAACAGAACAAGGAGGAGGGAGCTTCTCAATAGTCTCGATCTTAGCTCGATCGACCTCAATACCTCGATTAGAAACGAGGTGTCCTAGCACAATGCCTTCATTAACCATAAAATGACACTTCTCCCAATTCAGAACAAGGTTAGTGTCTTCACATCTTTTAAGCACTAGAGAAAGGTTAGATAGGCAATCATCAAAAGAGGAACCATATACAGAAAAATCATCCATGAATACCTCCATGATCTCCTCTATGTACTCGGAAAAGATAGCCATCATGCATCGCTGGAAGGTAGCAGGTGCATTGCACAATCCAAATGGCATCCTCCGATAGGCAAACGTTCCCCAAGAACAAGTAAAAGTGGTCTTCTCCTGATCATCCGGATGGATAGGAATCTGGAAGAATCCACTATAGCCGTCCAAGTAGCAAAAGTGTGAATGCTGGGCCAACCGTTCGAGCATTTGATCGATGAAGGGAAGCGGAAAATGATCCTTCCGAGTCGCCGTGTTCAGCTTCCTATAATCGATGCAGACTCTCCAGCCCGTAACGGTCCTTGTTGGGATCAACTCGTTGTTCTTATTCGTCACAACGGTCATCCCTCCTTTCTTCGGAACGACATGCACCGGGATAAAACACTTGCTGTCCGAGATAGGATAAATAATACCTGCATCCAACAACTTAAGAACTTCCTTCTTCACAACATCTTTCATGATCGGATTTAACCGTCTTTGAGGTTCCCGTGAAGTCTTATGATTATCTTCCATTAGAATTCTATGCATGCAGAAAGAAGGGTTAATGCCAATAAGATCATCCGTGGTATAACCTATAGCCTTTCGATGCTTTCTCAGGACGTGCATTAATTTAGACAATTCAAATTCGGTAAGGGAAGCACTTGCAATAACGGGATAAGTAGAATCCGGTCCAAGAAAGATATACCTCAAGTGACTAGGAGTTGTTTAAGCTCCACAACTGGGGGTGCTTTTTGAGAGGGACCCTTGCTTCCTCCTTCCAGTAGAATGGTGTCAGAAATTGGACTTTCGGAAGTCTCAGTTAGAATCGTCTCGCTATCGACCTCGGTCGAGGCGCACAGGCGTTGACCGAGATGTTCTTCGGTCGCCTCGCTCAGTCCAGAAGGTGCCTCGGTCGAGGTACTGCTGCTGGAACCGAAACTGGAGATCTTCGTCTCCTCAATTAGCTTCTCAGTTTTAGCTCCTGGATCCTCTTCCAGTGCCTTTAAGCTCCGTATATCTGCATCACAAGAAGCATCTATACCTTCCTCCATTAAACTGAAGCTAATAACTCTTTCGAGTGGATCGTTAATAAGGATAGAGCTCACCAATTCTCTTGATTCTTCTTCATCGTAGATGTTGAAGATATCATCAGTTAGCTGCTCCCCCTTCATGGCCGCAAGTAGTGCGAACTCCACCTCATCGCCACCAACGTTGAATTTCAACTTGGTGTTCTTGCAATCCACGTTGCAACCCGAAGTTGCTAGAAATGGTCTCCCGAGAATAATAGGAACAGGATAATCTGCGGGAATGTCAAGTTCAACAAAATCTATGGGTAGATAGAAGTTACCTAACTTGACCGGAACGTCCTCCAAGATGCCCACGGGATGGGTAATGGAGCGATCCGCCATATAAAGTCGAATCTTGACCGGCTTGGGCTCTCCAAGACCGATCTTCGTGCATAGCTCCAGCGGGATGATGCTCTCGCTGGCTCCTAGATCACAAAGGGCTTCACAAGTAACATCCCCAACTTGAATGGGAATGCAAAACGAGCCGGGATCTCTTAATTTAGGTGGCATCTTCTCTTTCATGATCTTTATAAGCTCCGAAGATTTAGATGTCATCCTAACTTCACCAACATCCTCCAGCTTCCTCTTCCTTGATAAGATTTCTTTTAAGAACATCCCATAGGCGGGCATACCTAGAATGGCATCAAGGAAAGGAATATTAATATGTAGCTTATTCATCAAGTCAAGAAACTTACCAAAGTGCTTGTCTAGATGTGCTCTGGCTCTGGACTGAGGGAATGGAAGTGGTGGTTTGTATGCAGGAGGTGGAATATAAGTTTTTGTCGTTCCTCCGGCTTTCTGTTGTTCCGCCTCGGTTGGCATCTCGGTCGAGGTGTTCTTCGACTGGATCTGGACCGAGGTGGTCTGCGTCGAGCGAGGTACTGGATCCGCATTTTTGAGTCCACTCCTCGTCGTTATGGCCATGCACTGGCCCTTAGGGTTGCTTTCCGTCTTCGCTGGAAGCTTCCCTGGATCTCTTAGCGCTTCATTCGCCCTACTAGCAAGTTGTTGTTCGAAGGACTTTTGGGCCCTCGAAAATGAAGTCATAGAATTCTCCATAGCGCTAAGCTTGATCAAGATAGCCTCCAGAACTGCGTCTTTCTTTTCCGGATGAGACGAACTTGATCCTTGCCCCTGGCTCTTTAATGGAGTAGAAGAAGAAGAAGGGGAAGAGAGGAAAGGGTTAGAGGAATTACTAGAGTTGGAGTTAGAATAATTGTTACCAGGATTCTGGTTGTTTTGATTGTTCGTCCTCCAATTGTTACTATTCGATCCTCTATTGTTGTTGTTGTAGTTGTTGTTTCGGGGACCGTTGTTGTTGTTACGGTACCCGTTATTGTTGTTGTTCCTTTGCCCTTGCTCTTCCTTCTTAGTTTGAGCCATCAAGAGTTCCTTCAATTGCTTCACATCATTCTTCAAAGACGTGAGTTGATTGTTGTTGGATTGAGTCTCTTGAAAGTTGACTCTTTTAACTCCACCTTCAGCTCCTTGGTGGGTATATTTCTCCATGTGTAAGGCTTGCTTCTCAATGAAGTCCCAAGCCTCATCAATCGCCATGTCCATGAAGGTACCGGCGGAGAGTAGTTGGAGATTGAACTGGGTGCTTCCGTCCAGCCCTTTGAAGTAGATCTCCAACAGCTCGATCTTTGGAATCCCATGATGTGGGCAATCCAAAAGGATATCCTTGAACCGCTCCCAAGATTTGGACAAGCTCTCCTTGTCCTTCATGATGAAAGCATTGATCTTCCCTCTCATTTCAGCGGTCTTTGAGGGGGGAAGAATTTGGTCAAGAATTCCGTAGTCATCTCCTCCCATGTGCTGATTTTTCCTGGAGGAAGAGATTGATACCACGTAAGAGCTCTATCTTTCAAAGAAAAGTTTAAAGGTCTTAGCTTGTAGTTGTTATTTTCAATTCTGGAAGGCCGCAAAGTCTCCATCAAGATCTCGTAGTTTTGAAGATGCTGATGTGGTGACTCCTTCTCTAGCCCTCCGAATTGGCATTGGCGAATCATGGATAGAACTTGCGGTCGAAGTTCGTAGTCATGGTCCGCTGGATCTCCTAGGTTCACCCCTGGACGCCTCAGCTGTTGATTAGGGTCCATCCTTTGACCTAGGGTTTGTGGGATTCCTGCAAGAAGAACATCTCGGACTGGTCTCCGAGGTGGAAGTACATCGGCCGGGGCGTCTGGTACTGGAACCTGCCTCGGTCGAGGGTCAACTACTGGATCCTGCATCGGTCGAGGATCAACAGGAGGATCTTCCCCTCGTGGCTGTAGAATCTGATTCCGAATGACTGCTATTTCTGCTTCGATAGCTGCAGTCCTGGCGCGATTCTCCTGTTTCTCTTGCCTTAGTTCTTCCTTGCTGAGACGTAGCAGCTCTTGCGTCTCTTTTAATTCGGCCGCAAGATCGCGATCGTCTTGTTGGGCCATCTTTGCTTCTCTTAAGCGTCGCTTGTATGTCTTTTCTGGTTCGGGATCGTAAGGAACGATTTCCTTCCCAGCGCGGGTTCTTCGCATATACCTAAGAAAGAACCTGCAAAAGTCACTCAAGTAGAGTGGTTAGATGACACGGGGCAAGCGCCTCAAGAGCAAACCGTACCGGCTCGGTCTAGACCAAGTCCCCGGGAACGACGCCAAAAACTTGTTCGCTCCAAACGGTGTGTGCAAGCTTTAAATTTATAACCCTAGACTTAAGCTTAAAACAAGGATGCGAACCCGCAGTGTACGGGTCAATCGTAGTAAAAAGCAAGAAATTCCAAGGGTCGATCACAGGGACTCGGTGAAACAAAGTCAATACGGTAAGCTTCGTGAATACTAACCACAAGAGCAATTAACACAATCAAAGATAAATAAGAAGTCAATAAAGCAAACATGCAATTCTTGGGATTAAAGCATCTAGTTGTGGTTCCAACTCAAGATCTAAAGATAAGCGGATAAAGCTGAGATTTTTGCGTGGGGAAGGTGTTACTAAAGTGGAGTAGATCACCGGGTAAGTCTCACTACATACTAATCCTAAACCGTAACTCCTATTACCGGGTAAGTCTCAAGGAATTAAGATAAAGATCTATAACCTCAAACTAACACACCATCTAAGGGAATAGAATCAACCTTTACCGGGTAAGTCTCAGGCTAACTCACAAAGATGGGATGGAAGCACACTCAAACCCCAATAAAGGATAAACCTTTATTACCTACACTTATGATCGTTGGTACACAAACTAAGGAATTACCGGGTAAGTCTCATCCTAAGCTTGCTTTGAACTAGGAAAGGTGTAATAAGAATAGGATTTGGCAAACTCTAACACTTAACTCTCAGTTTGGGATCAGATAAGTCACCTCGGTCAGCCAAATTCCACCCCGGCCGAGATGTTCATCGACTGAACGAGATGCTTAGGGTTAAGGTTAAAGACTCGAACTTTCAGGATCCTACTGGAATCTAAGATTATTCTATCATTGTTTTTCCCACAACCTTCAGCCAATCACCCTAGAATCACACAAGGAAATTAGCCACTCATCATCATAATGAAAGTATTAAATATATGGGAAGAAAGTGAATATTTGAACAAGAAGAATTTAATGAAAAAGACTTCAATAACTGAATCAAATATCACAACAAAAGCGTTCCTTGGATAGCAATCCAACAAGACAAGCCAACAAGTGAGGGAATTAAAGACAATCTTACAAAACCCTCCAAAAAGCTATAAAAGCTATAGACTTTAATCTTCCTTAACCTTCAAAAAGGTTCCTTCAAAACTCCCAATTGGAGTATGCTGCTGCTGCTGCTGCGTGCGCTGATAGCGGATGGCGGATTTGTGGGAAATCCGACCCTTTTTATAGGAAAATAACCCTCCAAAGATAAGATATCTTAAAAAGATATCTTCCCATAAAAATAGGTAAAATATATGATCTGCTTCCTTCCAGGAGCCAAGCCCAAAATATAAGATCACTTTCCAAATTTAAAAGATCTCATCCAAGAATAAAATATTCTCGCCGCGTCCTAGGTGTTCGCCTCGGTCGAGTCGGCGTCTCTGGATCGCCTCGGTCGAGATGAATCTCTGGTCAACCGAGGTGAGTCACAACTGAATGTGAAATCTCTCAAAACTGGCCCAAAGTGAATCTTTAATCCATGGCTATGCTCCCTGGATGTAGCTCCAAATGACTCATGACTCCTTTTGCTCCTTTTTGATGCAAAACGTACCATATTACCTGCAATTACAACAAAACTAGGTGTAGACCTCAATTCTCGCAAAGGTAGATGAAATGGTAATAAAATCACATAATGTACATACAAACATGCAGATTATGAAAGATAAAACGTCGAAACAAACCCTGAAATATAGACTATAATTCATGCTATCAATTTAGCCAACCATTTTCAAAATCGAATCAAATTAATTATTGAGAGAGATATCGCAAAGAAACCAAATCTTGAATGAAAAATCCAATAACTTTCAAATCTGTAAACGATTGTCAAAACATATCAACGTATATCTTAAGTTACTCAAATTCGTGCCCAAAAACAGTAAACACTTCAATGAACAAAAAAATCTCACAACTAGAATCAAGATTAGCTTTCCGGCAAAGAGTCCTTCAATCTCCTTCCAAGAATCTTCAAATCTTCTCAAACGTGTAAAGATTTCCCGCTGCGGCCTTTTCGTTTTCGTTCGTAGGGTTCTCTTCTATAGTTTCTTGCAAATGGGCCGTTTGCCAAAACTCTCCTCTAGCCCAAAATAATTAGGCTTTGTGTCATCTTTTCATTTGGCCGAAAAACACAATAGATCGACCCAGGCGATTTATGCACAAAATCGTTCAAATTCTGGAGAGGAAAATCGTCCGATTTATGTGTAAATTGGCACAATTTTCTTCAACAGAAAGTGCTCTTCTCTTGGCTCGTATTCTATGCTTCTCCTTTGCAATTCCTTAGCTCTTTATGAACCCTTTAAGACTCCTTTAGCTTCCTTAACATCCTTAGATGCTCCTTGCTCCGCTTTTGCTTCCAATTCCACTCCATTTACCTATAATTCATCAAAAACTCGTGTAGACCTCTATTTCCGACAAATGATTGAATAGAACATAAAAGTCATACAAAATTTCTCTAAATGTAAGGTAAACTGAGACAATATTCTATAATATGCATGAATATGATGATACATAATTCATGTCATCAAACACCCCGGCTGTCCACTACCATCCGGAGCACTCGGCATCTGCTCTAACCTGTGGCAAGTCTAAACAACGATAAACATTTAGCTAACTAATTGAATATAAGTAGAAAGATAAATAGCACAAACACACGGAAGAAGAATATAAACACTCAACATGCTGACACACAGTCCGGTTATTATCTGATAACTTATGTGATTCACTTTATCCGGTTTTAAATGTTGTAGCACGAGAAATCTTAAGATTCTCGCCCCCGTTCCTTATCTAACTGGTGATGGTTTGGCACACCTTCACCGGTGGCATCCCCGCAAACCAAGTATGGACTAGTCCCGAAGGAAACCTCCAGCGCCCTCGGGCTAACTGAGGAGAATGCTACCGCCCGTTACTCTTAGATCAGATATGTAAGTCGGTCGATGATTACTATGAAATACACTAGTACATATATCATTCAAACACCACTATCATCATTCACACTCATATCTGACAGTTAGCTAAGTAAGCCCAAAGGACTTACCTGAAATAGATCTCAAGTCTCTAATTCGACAATTGATCTATAACTGTAGGAATTCAGTGGCTTGTCAATTGAGGCAAGTGTGTCAGCACGCTTCCTAGATAATTAGAAGTCTAAGACTTCTAAGATAGTAGATCCTATTAGAACATAATTGATTACAATATTAATTTATGGTAAAATGACTATTTTACCCTTGGTCCCGAAACTTCCGAAAATCCCATAATTTATGATTAAACTCTTAATTGAGACTATAATGTCATATTCTAACTCCTAAAGGTGAGTTGGTTACAAACTAGCAAATTTCACATTTTTCCTACTTTCCGAAAGGTCATTACGGTCAAACTTCGGCTTCAAATAAGAAAATCGGATCAACTTATAAAAATTCCAAAATGATTTACTAGATCATCTATGACATCCCATCTACTCTTAGGAGCAAGAATTTCTCAAAACTGTTCAACCATCATTTCTATAAAAATTCACAAAGTTGGTTACAACACTTACATTTCCTATACTTAGCCAAAATTTCATTGTTGGAAAAACAGCTTAATTACCTCACTTTGGGAGCTTATAACTTCTAATCCGACCGTTTATTTCTTCTCAAATTTTAAAACGGTAACCTACATATATCTACCTATTATCTATTAAAATTTCAACGGTGGATCTTATACATAACTCTTTAACATTGGTCTACAACAGTGCCCATTTCCAACTTACAAACTGAGATTAAAACAAGGGTATTTCACTTCTACTTCTATTGCTCATTTTTACAGCAATCCAAACTTCCTATAGGTCTCGAGTTCGACTCTCACCGAACACGCTAATCTATATACTCTAATTTACACATCATAGGTTCTATTCCCATGGAGGTCACTATGTACATATACACAAGTTGCATCTATGTCATAAACAGGAGCAAGAGAAAGCTGACCTCTTACCGGACTGGGGTCAGGGCTTGACTCAGTTTCAGTATTGATCCAAGGGCGACTCTAGCCAATCTCACTGCTGCACCGATGGGGAAACAGTCCGGCACAGAGAAGGAATGTGTGAGAGATGTAGATTATGCTAGTAAGGAGATGACAAAAAGACGAAGATGCAGATAGGTCCTTACCCGGCTGGACACAATAGGATCGAGAGAGAATGTAAGAGAGTTGGGCCACTACGCACTTCACGCCTGTTGCAAGTGCAGAAACGTCCTCTCGTTTGGCTGTAGACAGTAAGGGAGTGAGAAGGCTGAGAGGTCGGAAACAAATAAGGGAAGAGGACAGATAGGCTCACCTCTTAGGTTGTCGTCTGTGTAGCGGAGGGAGGCAAATGCTTGTGGCGTCAGAAGGTTGAAGAGCGAGGAGGACAAGCGTGCTCAGGAAAGGATGAAGTAGAGGCTCTCGTACAGAAGGGAGGAAGAAGATAGTTGCAGCTGCGTAGCCCTGGGTGTGCTTATGTAGATCGATGAGGTTGCACGTGATCCTGGCCAGTTGAGGTAAACAGATCGTTCAAAAACTTGCTCAGCAGATCGTGTGAAAATGGAGTGAAGGCCGGCGTGATTTGTGCAGTTAGGAGAAGAGATTTGCTGCCAATGCTAGTTACGTAAGCTAGGAGAGAGGGAGAGTAATAGCAGCTGGCCCCTGACGTGCAGATTGGCCATCTAGGCCTTCTGGACTGTGAGGTACATGCTGAGGAAAGGTGGTCGCTGCAATTTGGGCTGAGGCAAGGCTGACATGAAGTTGGGCCAGAAACAAGGTAAGAGTTTGGGCTGGAAGTTGTCAAGGCCTTGTCAACAACTTGTCATGGCCATGCATGGCTTTGTCACGAAACTGTCATGGTCTCGTCATAACTCGTCGGGGTCTCGTCTTGACTCCGTCTTGGGCTCGTCTTGACCTCGTCACTAGGATGTCATGACCTTGTCTAAGAGTACAAGTCATGATATAAACTAGGGTTTGATGGATTAGGGTTTATTATAAAATCTTATCATTTTATGTGGAGTGAGGTTACATAAAATGAAAATTTTTTTAGATATTGTGCCCGACTAGATAGACATAAAGGAATCAACGGCTCAAAATCCGGTTTGCTACGGTAATAAAGGAAATAAAAATTCCGGATATTACATATATTTATGGGAGATAAGATAAATTTAAGGGAGATAAGATATATCTATGTGATTATCTTGGGTAACTAGTTTATCTTTCTATTTGTATAAATAATGGTTGAGTTAATGAGAATGGCAAGCTTTTTGCGTTCATTAGTTTCACACTTTAGCTCGTTCGATCAACTATTACATCAATTTATGAATGCATATGACGAGATTAGAGAACATAAGCAAGCATTGTTAGCAGTATTACCGAAGTTATACAAGTTCTTAGTGCAAACATTACATGTAGGAAGAAAGTCTCTCACGTTATATGAGGTGATCACTTATTTGTGGGAGAGTGATACGATGAAGAATGATTCTATCAACAAAGGAGAAGATTGGTCAAGAGAGTTCAAGGCTTCCACGTATATATAAGTGAGGTATTATGAGTGTTACAAGAACAAAATAGCCGTATACTATACAATTCTCTTATATTTATAACGATATATACAAAGTTACTTTCCTACTTTTTATTTACGTGGGTGACAACAAATAAAACAAATATATTGTACAAGTTCGGTAAGTCCAAAAATAAGATTTTCCCAAAATAGTATTTGGAGGTATTTCTTTATTTTTTAAGTTTAACGCTTGTTAACACACTGAACGAGGTCTATTTGTGATGCTTTTTAATATGGACGGAATATGGGTCAAAGAGATGTGTATTAAAATTAGCCTATTATGGTATAGCAATATATTTATTATTATTGATAAACTTCAGTTTATTTTTTTCATTTTAACTTTAACTAATATTTTTATTAAAGTATAAATACAAACCGTGTCTTTGGTGTATATTTTTTTTTCTTGTAGCGACTAAATAAATATTTGTGTCAAACTGAAGAGATAACCTATATGTTTTTTTTTGCAAAATAAATGAGACATTTATGTTATCCATATAAACTGTAAAGTCAAATAATGTTAATATTAATTTCACCTAGGCATGGAGGAGGAAAATACAGGAGATCTCAATGGTCGTGGTTAGTTAAAATTATTGGTAGGTAACAAGAATGGTCATCCGGGTCCACAAACTTGGTCTATGCATTAGGCAAAAAAATTTTAAATTTGGTGGATCAAATTATATGACAATAGGTGAATGTTATGTTCACATTTAAAGTTTGATTGTTATATTTTGAATCTAAAAATGATAAATGGTAATATTTATTTACATCTGTTACATTATATCCTTAGTTGAAGAAGGAAATATCTCATGTCAACTATTAATACAAAGTTAATTTTCGGATATGTTCGAAATTGTTAAAAGTTATTCTCGTAACGGAACTATCCCGAGTTTTATGATGAGTTAGCTACACCTGTAGACTTGCAGAGCGAGTCTTTGTTTATTTGATGAGTTATATGATGATGTGAATATGTGTTATTGTTTTCGTGCTAGATTGTGATGTGTGATCCTAGTGGATCTTGTTGTACTAGAACGAGTTATGTTATGGTTGGAGAGATTCTACATCCATGCCTTCGAGCGACGTTTTTATAGTCCAGTTGGAGATAGTTCTACCTCCATGTTGTAGAGTGACATTAGGTTAATCGGAGATGATGTTACCTCCATGATTTGGGACTTAGATATCGCTGGAGATGTTCTTCTTTCATGCGATCTTTGCGTTCTGGAGATGTGCTACCTCCATGTTGTTGGTATGTTAGCTGGAGAAGTTCTTCTTCCATGCTACCGTGTGTTCTGATGGAGATGTTCTTCCTCCATCATTGTGATGTTACCGGACGGAAATGTTCTTCCTCCATGTTGATTAGTGATTATAGTTGTTGGAGATGTTCTTCCTCCACGATGTGATTAAGGATATAGTTGCCAAAGATGTTTTACTTATGTGCCTTTGGGATGAGTTAGATGTGGAGATGTTATGCCTCCGATAGTATGAGTGTTTTACCTCAGCATATGGGTCCGAGAGGATTTGGGTTTGTTCAAGTTATGGGACGAAGCTTGTTTCTAGAGGGATCTGATGTGATATCCTCTTCTTTCTTAGCCTAGCTGCACCGCGCCTGGTGATAACACGATTTATGGCGTTAGTCTAGACATCCATTTAGATAGTTTTTCCCGCTATTCATGCATAATTTAGCATTAGTTCGTGATGTTTACATTCAATACATGTATATTTGTCGAGATAGACGTCTACACGGACCTTTGCATGTTTTGTAGGTATTTTGGGAGCTTTTGGAGCCAAATCGATACATCCGAGGATCGTTCCTCGTGATGACACGTATCCGAGCTCATTGGGAATCAAGTTAGGAGCAAAGGAGAACACATGGGACCATGTTGGTGCATGCCCTGCACCAACTCATGGCTCAACGATCAAAAGAGGACTGAAGCACCATAATCACGGTCACTGGGACATCCACGGCCGTGGAATGGACCGTGATTCCTTCTGCACAGCTGAGACAGCTGTCCCACGATCTCCATAACCGACTCTTGCATATGGTGAAGGCTATAAGTACCCTTGCAGGCTGATTCTAAAAGACAACCACTACATACCTGACCTCACACACATTCTCTCCCATACTCTCTCATTTTGGAATTGGATTGGAGCTACTCTTGGAGGAGAAGAAAGACTTCCATTGGAGAAGAGGAGAAGAAAACACCATTTTTAGAGTTTCTCAGTTTTTAGAGTGAAGTTTGTTGGAAACATTTTCTAGGGCTGTAAGAACGATTCGAACCTTCTTTTGAAGGGTTGTAAGTCTCTCATTTAACATTATTCAGCTCGTTTTTCTTGTTCTATTTGCTTCATCTCTCTTTCATTTCATCCTCTTGATATGGACTCCATGATTTTATGCTTGATGATTTTGATTGTGATGATGCATGTTGTTAGCTAAATAGATGTGATTCTAGGGTAAGGAAATGATGGTTATGGCTTGGACTATGATAGGATAGACTTAAACGTACCTTTGGATGATTTGTTTGCTTGAACCTAGCCTTTGCTGTAAATCACGGCCTGTTCTAGTAGGTTCCACGGCCGTGGAAGTGATGAACTGACCGTGATTTTGCCTGACTTGCTTGTATTGATAAATCTAAGTGTTAGGTTGTTAGATTGTTGAATTCCTAGTGCTTGTTGAGTTAGATCTACCCTAGGGTGACCTAGTGTTAGCAACTAAGTGTGAGAAGAGACCTACCCGGTGATTCTTGCTCTTAGGTACCGAAGATGATGAACTCTAGGTAGTAGTGAGCCTCACTAGCCGCTATTGGACTGAGTGTGCTAGGATTTATGTTTAGGACTTGCCTTCCCGAGACCTACCCGGTGAGGAGAGGTTAGATCCCTAGATAGCAATCCGGTTTGTGTAGAATTCCTAACCTTAGGTTCTTTGAGACTTACCCGGTGATAAGACCTTAGGAACGGACTAGTGGACCATGAGACCTACCCGGTGATTGATCCAAATCTAGAAACACCCACTCCCAACATACTATAGTTGATCCAAGGAATGACTAGATACCTTGAGTCCATTGGCATAACCGGAATTTCTAACCCATAGAATCCGCTTCTCTCTCTTTGATTACCTATCTTGTGTTCATATTTGCTCATTGGTGTTATTAGCTTAAGTTGTTTGTTAATCTTGCATGATTTGTGATCCTTGATTGATCACCACAAAACCAAACCCAAAAACAGTGAGATTTTCATTTCTTTATTTCTTTCTCTTTTCTTAGCCTAGATTTACACTATCCTTAGTCACTATTGATTCAATTTCACCTTAATCTTTGTGTTCGACCTCGGAATACTATCCTTACTACAAAACGACCCATACACTGTGGGTTCGCTAGGAGTTAGGAAAAATATATCGAGTTAAAAATTTAAGATTTTTGCGTGTCACAATCTTAGCGTAACACCTGGACCTTGCCACAGGTGCGGGCCACCGCAGGTGCGGCGCTGTAGAGCCGCGACCGCAACTAAGGCGGTCTCAACCGTCTTTCTTGACTCCTTGACCGTGGTTTTCGCATTCCTTCTTCTATAAGACTTCTTATTCTTTCTCCTAACGAGGGTTTTCTTTCCCTCAAGCTCCTTCATCTCTTCATCTCACATTCTTCTTCTTCCTCTTCTTAATCTTGATTTCTTCTCCTTGTATTGGTTGGATCTTCTTCAAGTTGCAAGCAAGCTTTGATGAAGCTGAGGTTGATGGATTTTGTGGTTGTTGATGTGATCTATTGAAGGTCTCAGTGTAAGAGCCTTAGGTTTTTAGGGGAACCGCCCCCGCAGTTTCTTCTCCGCAGGTGTGGTTCCGCCCTTGCGGTTTTGTACCGTCTAGGGAAGGCGAACGTTGCCGCCGACGCCCTGAGTAGGAACACGCCTCGAGAGAAGGCGATAGCGAGACTGACAATTCAGCCTCAGTTGTAGAGAGATCTAGCGTGGCTAGAGATAGACATTCAGTTTCCTGATGAGGATGCCTAGTTGTGCACTTTAGAGGTTCTCGGATCTGTTGGGTGAAATCCAACAAAAACAGGAGACCTGCCCGACCCTGATGAGGATCCAAGATAGGATGTCTCGTGGTGAGGCACCATATTTCTCCATAGGAGCAGATGTAGTGCTGAGACGCCGCGACCGCGTCTGTGTACACGCTGATGCGGAGCTGAGATAGAGGATCTTACAGGACGCTCACTCCATACCTTACTCTGTGTACCCAGGTGCAAGTAATATTTATCAAGATGTGAGACGTTCATGTTGGTGGGAAGGGCTGAAGCCCGACGTGGCCAGATTTGTGACACAGTGTGCGACTTGTCAACAGGTCAAGATCGAGCATTGTAGGTCAGTAGGAGAGCTCCACCCATTGCCAATACCGCAGTGGAAGTGGGAGGGCATCTCCATGATTTTGTGACGAGATTGAGGCCTAGCAAGAGTGTTGATACCATTTGGGTTGTGGTTGACAGATTGACGAAGACCTCACGTTTCATCCCTATCAGGCAAACGTGGCCAGTGAGAAGATTGGTTGAGGAGTTCACTAGGAAAATAGTTAGACTCCATGGTGTGCCGAGGACGATCGTCTCAAATCGAGATGGAAAATGCACCTCGATTTATGCATGCAGAAAAAACTACAAAATCTTTTTGGAATCGTGCTTCTAATATTGGATCACCTTCATAGTCATGTTCCATGACAAATGGACAAGCAATCATGCATCAAACGAATGAAGGCATGGAAAGACAATTATACTTAACTAGAAAGCATGCATGAAAGGTATCAATGAAGAAGTCAAGATGATCATGAGCATATCCAATCTAGATTACTAAGTCTTATACACATGCAAATAGGTCACAAAGACTTATAAAGGAAGAAAGAAACGTTGTGATTAGGTGGGAAATTTTTAGGTTATGTGATGCTAATCCGGGAAAGGAACTAACTCCACCAATTTATTTTTGATCAACTTCACCATAAGTGTATATGTTCTCCATCTTTTCTTTGTTTTCTTTTCTTTTTCACTTCCTTTTTCTTTTATTTTTGAGGCAATGGCATTTGTGTACAAAAGCCGAAACCTTGGTGATTAGCGGACCTCGAGAGTTTTCCGAGGCGCCTCACACCGGGCACACATACGAAGGCTCGTTAGGACATTCGGTTTATCCGACTTTGGCAAGGCACAAACACCCGATTATGTGAATGGTGCCGAGTTACTCGTCATCAAAACCCAAGTCCCCAAACCTATATTTTTTTCTACACTTTTCACAACAAATTTGGCACTTTATTCACCACATACTTTCATCAACAACTTCACCCCACACTTGCTTTTCACACACATCAACACACTATCATGCTCCTATTCCCGGATGGGTCAAAAGTGGTCAAATTTATATCAATTGAGGTGCTCAAACAACATGATCAAGATGAGAAGTAGAGAAAGGTGAATTGCCTTAATCACTCCTAAATGATGTGCAACAACTAGCATGTAATTTCGACATTCAATCCTCAATCAAATCAAAGCAAACATTCATGATCACAATTCACTCATGGGATTCAAGATAAATACTTCAAGTCCACATATGCATCCATCAATTCAACACATAAGGCCATCCATAGCCAATTCACAAGACAGTTTCATCATAAGGGTCATACCCAAGCTTAGAAGCACTAAAATTTTTTTAAATTTTCTAATTTTTTGGATTTTCGAAATATATATATACAATGCAAAACATGTGACAATATTAAACTATCCTAGATGCTAATCATGCAAGTGATCATGAAAACCCCACCCCATACTTAGAAACACATTGTCCTCAATGTGTAAATGAAGTAAAGAAGAGTGAAAGAGGGTCCTCACAATTTAAAATGGTTTGCTTCGGTATTTGGGTTCACTCAAGTGGATTGATGGTGGGTGATCCTATCAACGATGGTAGAGAGCTCAAGGTGTTCGTTATGGCGTCGGGACCCGCGCTAGGCACCGCTAGCCGTCCAAGTTCCGCGTCTGCTCCACCCACAATTGATGTGAGACTCATCATCATCATCTACGTGCCATGCAAGGCTTCCATGCTACTTAAACTCTAGCACACAAACTCCAAACACACAAAAACACACAAAAATAGAAAAATGAAAAACAAAACAAAAACGAAAAGGGAAAAATGTCTACCAATGGGTTGCCTCCCACCAAGCGCTTCTTTAAGGTCATTAGCTTGACCAAACTCGGGGACGTCTCATCCAAGGGGAAGTGGGGCAATCATGTCCACCGGAGCTCCCGGGATATACTTCTTCAACCGGTGCCCATTCACCTTAAAATCTTCACAATGCTCCCCTCCTATCTCAACCGTTCCATGGGGAAAGATCTTCTTCACCACATAAGGACCCGTCCATCTTGACTTAAGCTTTACGGGGAAGAGCCGAAACCTTGAGTTGAAGAGAAGGATCAAGTCACCTTCACTCAACTCCATGGGGATGAGACGCTTGCCATGCCAACGTTTGGTCCTTTCTTTGTACATCCGGGCGTTTTCGTAGGCTTCCAACCGGATCTCCTCAAGAGCGTTCATGTCTAGCAATCTCTTCTCACCGGCCTCCTTGAGGTCAAAATTCAGCCACCTTATGGCCCAATATGCTCTATGCTCCATCTCCACCGGAAGGTGGCAAGACTTGCCATAAACTAGCTTGTAGGGAGTGGTGCCAATCGGTGTCTTGAAAGCGGTTCTATAAGCCCACAAAGCATCATCAAGCTTCATAGCCCAATCCTTTCTCGTTTTAGAAACCGTCTTCTCAAGGATTCCTTTTATCTCCCAGTTGGAGATCTCCACTTGGCCACTAGTTTGGGGATGGTAAGGTGTTGCCACCTTATGAGTCACCCCATACTTAGCCAAAAGTGTCCCAAAGTTCCTATTGGTGAAGTGTTTTCCTCATCACTTATGATCACCCTTGGTGTCCCAAACCTAGGAATGATCACTCGGTTGAAGAACCGCACCACAACCTTGGCATCATTTGTGGGAGAAGCGTTTGCTTCCACCCATCTCGAAACATAGTCTACCGCCAATAGGATGTAGAGGTTGCCACAAGAAGAGGGGAATGGTCCCATGAAGTCCACACCTCACACATCAAATATCTCCACTTCTTGTATGTTGTTCAAGGGCATCTCATTCCTCCTTGAGATGTTGCCCGTCCTTTGGCAAGCATCACATGCTACCACAAAATTCTGCACATCCTTGATAGCATGAATTATAGTCTATATTTTGGGGTTTGTTTGGACGTTTTATCTTTCATAATCTGCATGTTTGTATGTGCATTATGTGATTTTACTACCATTTCATCTACCTTTGCGAGAATCGAGGTCTACACCTAGTTTCGTTGTAATTGCAGGTAATATGGTACGTATTGCATCAAAAAGGAGCAAAAGGAGTCAAGAGTCATTTGGAGCTACATTCAGGAAGCACAACCATGGATTAAAGATTTACTTTGGACCAGTTTTGAGAGATTCTACACTCAGTTATGATCACCTCGGTTGACCAGAGATTCATCTCGACCAAGGCGATCTAGAGACACCGACTCGACCGAGGCGAACACCTAGGACGCGGCGAGAATATTTTATTCTTGGCTGAGATCTTTTAAAATTGGAAAGTGATCTTATATTTTTGGGCTGAGCTTCTAGAAGGAAGGAGATATGCAGAATCATATATTTTACCTATTTTTATGGGAATATATCTTCTTAAGATTTATTATCTTTGGAGGTTTATTTTTCCTATAAAAAGGATTGGATTTTCCACAAATCCGATCATGCTTAGATGCTTAGATGCTTAGAGGCTGCATACACCGCATACAATCAGCTATCAGCGCAGCAGCCGCATCCTACTCCAATTTGGGAGATTCGAAGAACCTTTTTTGAAGGTTGAAAGAAGATTGAAGACTATAGCTTTATAGCTTTTTGGAGGGTTTTGTAAGATTGTCTTCAATTCCTTTCCTTGTTGTCTTGTCTTATTGGATCATTATCCAAGGAACAATTTTGTGTGATATTTGATTCAGTTATTGAAGTGTTTTCATTAAATTCTTCTTTATTCAAATATTCACCTTCTTCCCATATATTTAATACTTTCATTATGATGATGAGTGGCTAATTTCCTTGTGTGATTCTAGGGTGATTGGCTGAAGGTTGTGGGAAAAACAATGATAGAATGATCTTAATCACAGTAGGACCCTGAAAGTTCGAGTCTTTAACCTTAACCCTAAGCATCTCGTTCAGTCGATGAACATCTCGGCCGGGGTGGAAACTGGCTGACCGAGGTGGCTTATCCGATCCTTAACTGAGAGTCAATGTGTTAGAGTTTGCCAAATCCTATTCTTATTATACCTTTCTGGTTCAAAGCAAGCTTAGGATGAGACTTACCCGGTAATTCCTTAGTTTGTATACCAACGATCATAAGTGTAGGTAATAAAGGCTTGTCCTTTATTGGGGTTTGAGTGTGCTTCCATCCCATCTTTGTGAGTTAGCCTGAGACTTACCCGGTAAAGGTTGATTCTATTCCCTTAGATGGTGTGTTAGTTTGAGGTTATAGTTCTTTATCTTAATTCCTTGAGACTTACCCGGTAATAGGAGTTACGGTTTGGGATTAGTGTGTAGTGAGACTTACCCGGTGATCTACTCCACTTTAGAAACACCTTCCCCATGCAAAAACCTCAGCTTTGTCCGCTTATCTATAGATCTTGAGTTGGAACCACAACTAGATGCTTTAATCCCTAGAATTGCATGTTTGCTTTATTTGACATCTTATTCATCTTTGATTGTATTACTTGCTCTTGTGGTTAGCATCAACACTAGCATACCGTATTGGACTTTGTTTCACTAAGTCCCTGTGATCGACCCCTGGAATTTTCTTGCTTTTACTACGATTGACCCGTACACTGCGGGTTCGCATCCTTGTTTTAAGCTTAAGTCTAGGGTTATAAATTTAAAGCTTGCACACACCTTTTGGAGCGAACAAGTTTTTGGCGCCGTTGCCGGGGACTTGGTCTAGACCGAGCCGGTACGGTTTGCTCTTGGGGCATTTGCCCCGTGTTGTCTTACCACTCTACTTGAGTGACTTTTGCAGGTTCTTTCTTAGGTATATGCGAAGAACCCGCACTGGAAAGGAAATCGTTCCTTACGATCCCGAACCGGAAAAGACATACAAACGACGCTTAAGAGAAGCGAAGATGGCCCAACAAGACGATCACGATCTTTTGGCCCAATTGAGAGAGACGCAGGAGCAGCTACGTCTCAGTAAAGAAGAACTAAGGCAGGAAAAAGAAGAGAATCAGGCCAGGAATGCAGCAATCGAAGCTGAGATTGCAGCAATTCGGAACCAGATTCAACCTCGACCGATGCAGGATCCAGTAATTGATCCTCGACCGAGGCAAGTCCCAGTTCCTAACGCCCCGGCCGATGTGCATCCACTTCGGATGCCAGTCCGAGATGTTCTACTTGCAGGAATTCCACAAACCCTAGGTCAAAGGATGGACCCTAATCAACAGCTGAGGCGTCCAGGAGTGAACCTAGGAGATCCAGCGGACCATGACTACGAACTTCGACCACAAGTTCTAGCGATGATTCGCCAATGTCAATTCGGAGGGCTAGAGAAGGAGTCGCCGCATCAACATCTTCAAAACTACGAGATCTTGATGGAGACCTTGCGACCTCCCAGAATTGAAAATAACAACTACAAGCTAAGACCTTTCTACTTTTCTCTTAAAGATAGAGCTCTTACTTGGTATCAATCTCTTCCTGCAGGAAAGATCAGCACATGGGAAGAGATGACTACGGAATTCTTGACTAAATTCTTTCCCCCCTCAAAGACTGCTGAAATGAGAGGGAAGATCAATGCTTTCATCATGAAGGACAAGGAGAGTTTGTCCAAATCATGGGAGCGATTCAAGGATATCCTTTTGGATTGCCCACATCATGGGATTCCAAAGATAGAGTTGCTGGAGATCTACTTCAAAGGACTGGACGGAAACACCCAGTTTAATCTCCAACTACTCTCCGCCGGCACATTTATGGATATGGCGGTTGACGAGGCTTGGGATTTCATTGAGAAGCAAGCCTTACATATGGAGAAGTATACCCACCAAGGAGCTGAAGGTGGAGTTAAAAGAGTCAACTTTCAAGAGACTCAACCCAACAACAACCAACTCACGTCCTTGAAGAACGACGTGAAGCAGTTGAAGGAGCTATTGATGGCTCAAACTAAGAAGGAAGAGCAAGGGCAAAGGAACAACAACAACTACAACAAGAACGGGTACCGTAACAACAACAACGGACCCCAAAACAACAACTACAACAACAATAGAGGATCCAATAGCAACAATTGGAGAGCGAATAATAACCAAAACAACGGTAACAATTATTCAAACTCCAACTCTAATGATTCCTCTAACCCTTTCCTCTCTCCTCCTTCTTCTTCTTCTACTCCATTGAAGAGCCAAGGGCAAGGATCAAGTTCGTCTCAGCCGGAAAAGAAGGACGCAGTCCTGGAGGCAATCTTGATCAAGCTTAGTGCTATGGAGAATTCTATGACTTCATTTTCGAGGGCCCAAAAGTCCTTCGAACAACAACTTGCTAATAGGGCGAATGAAGCGCCAAGAGATCCAGGGAAGCTTCCAGCAAAGACGGAAACTAACCCTAAGGGCCAGTGCATGGCCATCACGACGAGGAGTGGACTCAAAACCACAGATCCAGTACCTCGCTCGACGCAGACCACCTCGGTCCAGATCCAGTCGAAGAACACCTCGACCGAGATGCCAACCGAGGCGGTGCAACAGAAAGCAGGAGGAACAACTGAAGCCTATGTTCCACCTCCTGCATATAAACCACCACTTCCATTCCCCCAGTCCAGAGCCAGAGCACATCTTGACAAGCACTTTGGTAAGTTCCTTGACTTAATGAATAAGCTCCATATTAATATCCCTTTCCTTGATGCTATTTTAGGTATGCCCGCCTACGGGAAGTTCTTAAAGGAGATCCTATCAAGGAAGAGGAAGCTGGAGGATGTTGGTGAAGTTAGGATGACATCTAAGTCTTCGGAGCTTATAAAGATCATGAAGGAGAAGATGCCACCTAAATTAAGAGATCCCGGCTCATTTTGCATTCCCATTCAAGTTGGGGATGTCACTTGTGAAGCCTTATGTGATCTAGGAGCCAGCGTGAGCATCATTCCGCTGGAGCTATGCAATAAGATCGGTCTTGGAGAGCCCAAGCCGGTCAAGATTCGACTTTACATGGCGGATCGCTCCATCACCCATCCCGTGGGCATTTTGGAAGACGTTCCGGTCAAGTTAGGTAACTTCTATCTACCCATAGATTTTGTCGTACTTTACATTCCCGCAGATTATCCTGTTCCTATCATTCTCGGGAGGCCATTTCTAGCAACTTCGGGTTGCAATGTGGATTGCAAGAACGCCAAGTTGAAATTCAACGTTGGTGGCGATGAGGTGGAGTTCGCACTACTTGCAGCCATGAAGGGGGAACAACTAACTGATGATATCTTCAACATCTACGATGAAGAAGAATCAAGAGAATTGGTGAGCTCTATCCTTATTAATGATCCACTCGAAAGAGTTATTAGCTTCAGTTTAATGGAGGAAGGTATAGATGCTTCTTGTGATGCAGATATACGGAGCCTGAAGGCACTGGAAGAAGATCCAGGAGCCATGACTGAGAAGCTGATCCAGGAAACGAAGATTTCCAGCCTCGGATCCAGTAGCAGTACCTCGACCGAGGCACTTTCTGGACTGAGCGAGGCGTCTGAAGAACACCTCGGTCAACGCCTTTGCGCCTCGACCGAGGTCGACAGAGAGACAATGTCAACTGAGATTGCTGAGAATGACAATTTTTCTACTCCCTTCTCTGACATTCACCCACAGTTGGCGGATCATTCTCTCCACCAACTTTCTGATAATAAAGGTCCTTGGTATGCTGATATTGTGAATTATCTTGTCTGCCAGGAAATACCACCCGGATTGACGTACTCCCAAAAGAAGAGATTCTTCAAGGAAGTACGACATTACTACTGGGATGAGCCGCTGCTATTTAAGCGCGGACCGGATGGGATGCTTCGAAGGTGCATTCCGGAAGACGAAGTTAATAGCGTCATAAAGCATTGCCACTCACTTCCATGTGGAGGGCATGCTAGCACCAATAAAACATGCGCCAAGGTATTGCGTTCCGGTTTCTTTTGGCCTACATTATTTAAGGATGTGCAATCTTTTGTTGTTTCTTGTGATGCATGCCAAAGAACAGGGAACCTATCAAGGAGGAACGAAATGCCACTTAACAACATCCAAGAAGTGGAAATCTTTGATGTATGGGGGATTGACTTCATGGGACCTTTCCCATCCTCCGGAGGAAACCTCTACATTCTCCTTGCAGTGGATTACGTCTCTAGATGGGTCGAAGCCATCGCTTCTCCCACTAACGACGCCAAGGTGGTTGTGAAGTTCTTGAATAGAACTATCTTTCCACGATTTGGAACTCCACGCATCATCATCAGCGATGGAGGAACGCATTTCATCAACCGGAAGTTTAAGGCACTTCTATCGAAGTATGGGGTAACCCACAAGGTATCAACCGCTTATCACCCTCAAACTAGTGGACAGGTCGAGATCTCAAACAGAGAAATCAAAGCAATTTTGGAGAAGACCGTCTCTAGGACGAGGAAGGATTGGTCCATGAAATTAGACGATGCTCTTTGGGCGTACAGGACCGCATTCAAGACTCCCATAGGCACCACCCCTTATAATTTGGTGTATGGGAAATCTTGCCACTTGCCCGTTGAGTTGGAGCACAAAGCATATTGGGCTATCAAATGGTTGAACTTTGACATTAAGGAGGCTGGTGAGAAGCGACTATTGGAACTTAACGAGCTGGAAGAGCTGCGTTTGAACGCCTACGAGAATGCCAAGATCTACAAGGAAAGGACGAAGAGATGGCATGACAAGCGTATCGTTCCAAAGGAGCTTAACGAAGGAGACTTAGTTCTACTCTTCAACTCCCGCCTCCGTCTTTTTCCAGGTAAGTTGAAATCTAGATGGACCGGACCTTACGTTGTGAAACATGTCTTCCCTCATGGTGCAGTTGAGATATGGGGCGAAACTAGCGGAAGCTTCAAGGTCAACGGTCATAGACTTAAGAAGTACCAACCGGAAACGCCGGTTGAGGAGGTCGCACCGATCTACCTCCTTTGAGACGCACTATGGTCCAGCTAGCGACCTTAAATCAAGCGCTTCTTGGGAGGCAACCCAAGGTATTGCTTTCTTTCCCGTTTTCTAGTCTAGTTTAGATAGTTTTTGTTTTTGCTTTGCTTTGCTTTGCTTTGTTTTTGGGTTTTTGGACAGACAACAGAAGGAGCACTCCAGGAAAGAGAGAAGTTCGAGATTCTGAGAAGAAAGAAGCACCTCGGTCACTGTCAGAACACCTCGACCGAGTTGATTCTTGAGGCAACCGAGGCGACTAGGGTTTCTGCAGAACCGCCTCGGTCCGTACCACCTCGGTCCAGTCGAGACCATTTCGACCGAGGTGACAGCAGATCCAGTAACAGTATAAAAAGGGAAAAAAAATTACTTTTCACTTTTTTACTTCGTTTCGACCGCGGCGCACAGAATCGCCTCGCTCCCTCATTTCTCGCTCGTTTTCGAAGATTTCCGCTTCCAAACCGAGATTAAAGAGTAGAGGAGTCGATTACTACAACAGATCTGCAAGAAATTTGAGCGATTCGACCGAAACGAGGTAAAAACGTTCGAAAACCTAACTCGTTCGTTTTCTGCTATTTGGGCTTTGGTTGCCCTTGTTTCTGTTGAGAAAAGGCATAAGTACCCCTTAGGAAGCAATTGTAGTGATTTTGGGGGGAAAAGAACTGAAAATCAGAGAATAGAAATCGACACTGCTACGCCTCGGTCCGGTCGAACTGCATCTCGACCGAGGTGATTTCTGAGGGTTGTCAGTCAACCGAGGTGGTCTGACAGATTGATAAGTGAAAATGAGTTCAGATCGCCGATTAGCTTTGAGAGACAGATCCTCACCTTCCCCTTCTCCTTCTTCTTCCTCATCCCGACCTTCTATCCCGGTGATCCATGAGAGACACCGGGTAGATTATGACCGCATTTCTAGTCGTCCAGTTATCGCTCCTAGATTTCTGGACGTTTCTGCCTTTGACTGTCTCCATGTAGATGGAGAGCTTAGCAGGATGATCGCCACAGTCGGGCTGGATCAGTTTTCTGAGATCCGAGCCCCAGCTTACCTCGAGCCTACCCTCGAGTTCGTCAGTTCCTTCACTTACCTCCCCACAGAGGGGGCTGTGAAGTACCGGTTGATGAACCGGAACTACATAGTACCTCTTGCCCACTGGAGAGATATTTTTGGCTTCCCTACCCCCACCGCTGTAGATTTCCCGACCCGAGCTGTAGCTAGAGAGTTCTGGGGTCAGATTGCCCACATTACGAGTCATGCAGACAGGTGGCGCCCTGGTGATTCCAGGGCGAAGCTTATTTACCATTTATCCTTCAGACTAGTGCACAGGGTTTTCAGTGAGATGCTTCTGGCGCGTACTGAGACGCCCCAGAAGGTCCGACAGGGGGAGCTTTTCTCCCTATACTGCATGGTCACGGGAGGATACCCTGACTTTGGCTTGATGCTGGCAGAGGATCTGCACAGGATCAAAGCCAAAGGGAAGGGTGATATTTGCTGCGGAGGTATAGTGACCCATATCGCTAGGTATCAGGATATGGATTTGAGTAGGTGTACCATGGTTGCGGCTCCGAAGCCGCTGGGTCTGCAGGAGATGATCACGAGGCGGATTCTTGTTCCTCGTGGGTTGACTACACCCTACGTTGCTATGCCTTGGGAGCGGACAGCGCCTCAGGGCATCAGATGGTCTGCACAGTTTTCGGTCTTCGACCCACATTTTTGGCAGACAGCATGGGCCCCGCTGATGGAGGACTACAGAGAGGGAGCAGCTGCAGCTTCTGAGGAGGCTGAGGAGGCTGATGAGGAGGATGACGACGAGACGGTTGATGAGAGAGGAGGCGGCGTCCCGATGGACACAGGGACAGACACTGCTGGGACGAGCGCGCCTCCCATTATTGATCTTGATGAGGACGAGGAGGACACTGAGCCAGCGCCGGCTGAGACTTCTCCAGTTAGGCCCGCTAGGCGCAGGAGGCAGAGGGTTAGGGACAGAGCAGCACACCGCCGGATTGATGACCTGACAGATCAGGTTATCGACACTTATGCTGCACTTTCTTTGGATATCCGGGAGATGCAGGAGCGACAGCATCATCAGCACATGATGGCTCAGCTACAGTTCCAGCATGTCATGGGCTATCCCTATGACCCTACTTTGTACCCGTACATGCCACCACCACCACCGGATCAGGACTTCTGAGGAGCTGCAGGATTTTATTTATTTTATTTTTATGCAGTTCAGCTCTTTATCCGGTGAGTCCTCCTTTCTTTCAGACTTTATTTACACCCACTGGGACAGTGTGTCTCAAGTATGGGGTATTTAGTTGATGTATTATCTGACTTATTCGACTCATGATGTATTATTTGACCTTTGATGTATTATTTATCGGATATTTATATTCATGCTTTATCTGCATTTATATGTTTATCTGAGATTGCATGCATACTTACAGGTTATTTGATTGAGAAAAACGTCGAAACCGAAAAAAAAATGGTTTTTAAAAAAAATTTTTGACCTCGACCGGGACAGTTCTGGCAAAACGAGGTGTTTCACCTCGGTTGAACCAAGAACATCTCGACCGAGGTGGGTTAACTGAGAGTTTTCGAAAACGATTTTTGTGTTACTTATCTGGATATGATCTCAGTGAAGATCTTGTTTACCGACTGGATTTAAATTCTTTATATGTTTGAAATGTTTTATGATATGTTTAAGTTGCTAAATGCTTTGTTTGAAATTATTGGCATGTTTAATACTTTATTTTTATCCAAATTATGTTGAATTTGAAGGTTGACACCGCAGCATAAGTTCTCTCACGTTCTTCTTGGAAAGACCAAGGCAATTCATTCTTCTTCTTCTTCTTCTTCTTGATCATGCTTAGCCCCTCATATACATATTGCCTCCCTTTACCTATCCGGGAATTTGGAAGCAAGCAAAGTGGTGAAAGCAAGTTAAAGTTGAGAAGTGGCTGAAAGTGAAAGTCTTAGAAAGCAATAATAGGTTTGGGGAAGTCAATCATGAAGATGAGTAACTCGGCACCATTCACATAGCCGGGTGTTTGTGTCTTGCCAAAGTCGGATTGAGCGATATTCCTAACGGGTCATGGTATGTGCATCAAGGGTTTGACGCATCTCGAGAAATTGATGATTGCGGATTTCCTAGGCTTCGGTTATTGTGCACCTCTGTCCATGCATCCCAAAAAGTAAAGTAAAAGAAAAAAAGTGTGAAATAAGCAAAGCTTATTGGTGGAAGATGTTGCAAGTCAAAAGTGAAAGTGAAGTTCATCCTTTTCCCGGATTCTAGCACCACATTACCTTACATACATCCCTACCCTACACGTTTCTTGACCTTTTCTTTTGGGAAGCCCTTGAGACCTTGAGCTTGTTGATTGACTTAGCGGTTTAAATCGGATTATACATGATTAATTTTGATAATTATGATTTATTATGCATTCTATGATTTTATGCAAAGATGAACAACTTTCCTATATTTATAAAATGTTTTGATCATATTGAGTTTTTAATTTCCAGGAAGTACTCTCTTAGAGTGATCTATGATAGTTGCACACCATAAAAATATTTTTTGAAGGACTTCTCATTGATTTTCTTGACTTATAATCCATTCTATCTTAATTTCTATATGAGGAACTTGCTTAGGGACAAGCAAGGGCTAAGTATGGGGTATTTTGATAGCATGAATTATAGTCTATATTTTGGGGTTTGTTTGGACGTTTTATCTTTCATAATCTGCATGTTTGTATGTGCATTATGTGATTTTACTACCATTTCATCTACCTTTGCGAGAATCGAGGTCTACACCTAGTTTCGTTGTAATTGCAGGTAATATGGTACGTATTGCATCAAAAAGGAGCAAAAGGAGTCAAGAGTCATTTGGAGCTACATTCAGGAAGCACAACCATGGATTAAAGATTTACTTTGGACCAGTTTTGAGAGATTCTACACTCAGTTATGATCACCTCGGTTGACCAGAGATTCATCTCGACCGAGGCGATCTAGAGACACCGACTCGACCGAGGCGAACACCTAGGACGCGGCGAGAATATTTTATTCTTGGCTGAGATCTTTTAAAATTGGAAAGTGATCTTATATTTTTGGGCTGAGCTTCTAGAAGGAAGGAGATATGCAGAATCATATATTTTACCTATTTTTATGGGAATATATCTTCTTAAGATTTATTATCTTTGGAGGTTTATTTTTCCTATAAAAAGGATTGGATTTTCCACAAATCCGATCATGCTTAGATGCTTAGATGCTGCATACACCGCATACAATCAGCTATCAGCGCAGCAGCCGCATCCTACTCCAATTTGGGAGATTCGAAGAACCTTTTTTGAAGGTTGAAAGAAGATTGAAGACTATAGCTTTATAGCTTTTTGGAGGGTTTTGTAAGATTGTCTTCAATTCCTTTCCTTGTTGTCTTGTCTTATTGGATCATTATCCAAGGAACAATTTTGTGTGATATTTGATTCAGTTATTGAAGTGTTTTCATTAAATTCTTCTTTATTCAAATATTCACCTTCTTCCCATATATTTAATACTTTCATTATGATGATGAGTGGCTAATTTCCTTGTGTGATTCTAGGGTGATTGGCTGAAGGTTGTGGGAAAAACAATGATAGAATGATCTTAATCACAGTAGGACCCTGAAAGTTCGAGTCTTTAACCTTAACCCTAAGCATCTCGTTCAGTCGATGAACATCTCGGCCGGGGTGGAAACTGGCTGACCGAGGTGGCTTATCCGATCCTTAACTGAGAGTCAATGTGTTAGAGTTTGCCAAATCCTATTCTTATTATACCTTTCTGGTTCAAAGCAAGCTTAGGATGAGACTTACCCGGTAATTCCTTAGTTTGTATACCAACGATCATAAGTGTAGGTAATAAAGGCTTGTCCTTTATTGGGGTTTGAGTGTGCTTCCATCCCATCTTTGTGAGTTAGCCTGAGACTTACCCGGTAAAGGTTGATTCTATTCCCTTAGATGGTGTGTTAGTTTGAGGTTATAGTTCTTTATCTTAATTCCTTGAGACTTACCCGGTAATAGGAGTTACGGTTTGGGATTAGTGTGTAGTGAGACTTACCCGGTGATCTACTCCACTTTAGAAACACCTTCCCCATGCAAAAACCTCAGCTTTGTCCGCTTATCTATAGATCTTGAGTTGGAACCACAACTAGATGCTTTAATCCCTAGAATTGCATGTTTGCTTTATTTGACATCTTATTCATCTTTGATTGTATTACTTGCTCTTGTGGTTAGCATCAACACTAGCATACCGTATTGGACTTTGTTTCACTAAGTCCCTGTGATCGACCCCTGGAATTTTCTTGCTTTTACTACGATTGACCCGTACACTGCGGGTTCGCATCCTTGTTTTAAGCTTAAGTCTAGGGTTATAAATTTAAAGCTTGCACACACCTTTTGGAGCGAACAATCCTTCAACAAACTTGGCCAATAAAACCCGGATTGTAACACCTTTGCACATGTCTTGTGTAAGCTAGCATGGCCTCCACATGGAAAGGAATGACAATGGCGGATCACACTCTCCACCTCATCCTCCGGTATACATCTTCTAAAGACTCCATCCGGACTCTCTTGAAAAAAAGCAGTTCACTCCAATAGTAATGCCTCACATATTTGAAGAACTTCTTCCTTTGGGCATAGGATAAACCGGGTGGCACCTCTTCACACACAAGATAGTTCACAATGTCGGCATACCATGGCTCATTTCCCTTGGACACTTGAAGCAAGCATTCCTCCACCATTTTCAATTGCTCATCCCGGAACGAGTCATCAATCGGGATGTCATCTTGCTCAATCTCCAACGGTGGGAGCCTACTAAGATGGTCCGCCACAGAATTTTCGGACCCCTTCTTGTCCCGGATTTCCAAGTCAAAATCTTGAAGAAGAAGGATCCACCGAATCAAACGAGGCTCGTGCTATCAAAAATACCTCATACTTAAGGTTTGCTCGTCCCCGAGCAAAGTCCGACTATAGGCTAAGAGATGACATGATTTATGAATGCAAGAAAAACTGAAAATATTTTTGGGATTGTGCTTCTAATATTGGATCACCTTCATAGTCATGTTTCATGACAAATGGACAAGCAATCATGCATCAAATGAATGAAGGCACGGAAAGGCAATTATACTTAACTAGAAAGCATGCATGAAAGGTAAAAATGAAGAAGCCAAGATGATCATGAGTATATCCAATCTAGATCACTAAGTCTTACACACATGCAAATAGGTCACAAGGACTTAGGAAAGAAGAGGCTAAGAAACGTTGTGATTAGGTGGGAATTCTTAGGTTATGTGATGCTAATCCGGGAAAGGAACTAACTCCACAATTTCATTTTTGATCAACTTCACCACAAGTGTTTATTTTCTCCATCTTTTCTTTGTGTTCTTTTCTTTTTCTTTCACTTATTTTTGAGACAATGGCATTGGTATACAAAAGCCGAAACCTTGGTGATTAGCGGGCCTCGGGCTTTTTTATTTTTCGAGGTGCTCCACACTGGGCACACATACCAAAGCTCGTTAGGACTATCGGTTTATTTGACTTTGGCAAGGCACAAATGTTCGCCCCTAAAGGTGTGTGCAAATAAGCTTTAAATTTATAAAACTAGAATCAAGCAGTGAATCCGCAGTGTACGGATCGACGTAGCTAAGCAAGAATTTCAGAGTATCGAACACAGGGATTTGGGTGGGAACAAATTCGATTTCAGATTGTCAAGCGAGTAAGTATGAGAGTTTTGCAAATATTGGGAAAACAACAATCCTAAAGATCCAAGTATCCAGCTGTGGCAATCGATTCAAGATATACTTAATGATATAAAGACAGAGTTGAGATATGCAAAGGTATACTAAAGTAAGGTAATCGTACGGTGAAGTTCCAAAAACCTTATGTAACTCACCTACAAGGCACTCTCTATACAGGTTGTTGAGGCTCAATATAGAAAGATTCTAAAGGTGAGAATTAGTGTCAAATACCCAAACTTATAACCCAAGGATCAAGACTAACTTAACCGATTGAGGTTGTGACACTCACAATCGAGGTAGAGGTTGTTGAGGCTTCACTACCACCTAGAAAAGACAAGTCTAAACTAAGTTAAAGCAAATCTTTAACTTTGGATTAAAGTAAAAGCAGGTTCGTAAACTTGAGGGAAATTACGGTTGGATCTTGAGATTCCACGGTCGTGGAACTCAAGAACAGCCCGTAATTTAGGGTTCGTCGACAATTTTCTCGAACTCTCAGGGTCTAATCTATTTGCGATCGATCTATCATCATCTAAGCCACAACTATCAACCCTTCACCTTAGAATTGTTAAGGGTTTCTAGCCAATAACGGTCATATTGATATCAATTCAAGATTTAAAAGATAGAAAGATGAAAACTTCCGAAAACTTTCAATAAACTCCAAACCAATCTCAAAGTCACAATCAAGAACAAATATTGTCACAAGATCCGTAATAGAACAAACAAACACAATCTTAGGAAAGAAGGAAGAACGGGATGTCAATCCGTCTTCTAAATCAAACCTAAACAAGAAGAGAAGTCTTCTTGCAAGAAACCTTCCGAATCTTCCGTCAATCCGGAAAATATGGAAATCCCAACAATAATCTCCACCAAGTGCGAGATTAGGGTAATTCCAAGCACGAACTTTGATCTCCAACGAGATCTCCAAATGCTTCTCAACGAGGGTAAGCGAAGGTAGCGGTTGTAAACGATCCTAGGCGTCGATTATCCTCCTAAGCGATGATCATGGAATCTCCTTTCGTCCGTCTTTTTATAGGGCAAGATAGAATATCGGCCCGGCCCAATCTTCAAAAGATCGTGGCTTCAAAGTGTGGCGAAAAAGATTCGGCAAGATCACGGTCGTGGAAGTTTCCACGACCGTAATTTAGAGCGTGGATTAGGTCACGGTTTGCACCATATATTCCACGACCGTAATAGTTACTGGAATGCATCACGCTTCTCTTTGCAAGATCCACGGCTGTGGAACTGAACGTGGTTTGTAATACGGCCGTATTTTAGAGCGTGGTTTAGGGCAAGAACGTGATTCTTCCCTAGCCTCGTGCATTCCTCAAGTAAAACTCCAATTTGCTTCCTAAGAATGTCCTCAATCTATGGACTCACTCAATCAACTCCTCTATTGCTCGATTCCGTTCGGAAATAGCTCCAAATCACCTATAATCAACATAGAACTAGTGTAGACATCCATATCGACAATATAGGTAATACTAGCTCACATATGCAGCAAAGTTCAATCAAAGACTATCAATATGAATCAAATACGTTTAGAAAACGTGCCTAAAATATCACAATATTTCATGCTAACAACAAACACCCGATTATGTGAATGGTGTCGAGTTACTCGTCATTTAAACCAACGTTCCCAAACCTATATATATTTTTTTTACACTTTTCACAACAAATTCAGCACTTCATTCACAACATCTATTCATCAACAACTTCACCCCACACTTGCTTTTCACACACATCAACACACTAGCATGCTCCTATTCCCAGATGGGTCAAAAGAGGCCAAATTTTAATATCAATTGAGGTGCTCAAGCAACATGATAAAGATGAGAAGTAGAGAAAAGTGAATTGCCTTAATCACTCCTAAATGAAGTGCAAGAACTAGCATGTAATTTCGACTATCAATCCTCAATCCAATCACGGCAAACATCATGATCACAATTCATACATGGATTCAAGATAAGTAATTCAAGTCCACATATGCAAACATCCATTCAACACACAAGGCCATCCATGGCCAATTCACAAGACAATCTCATCATAAGGGTCATACCCAAGCTTAGAAGCACTAAAATTATTTAAATTTTCTGATTTTTGGATTTTTCGAAATATCTATGTACAATGCAAAACATGTGACAATATTAAACTATCCTAGATGCTAATCATCCAAGTGATCATGAAAACCCCGCCCCATACTTAGAAACACATTGTTCCCAATGTGTAAATGAAGTAAAGAAGAGTGAAAGAGGGTACTCACAATGTAAAATGGTTTGTTTTGGTATTTGGGATCTCTCAAGTGGAGTGATGGCGGATGATCCTATCAACGATGGTAGAGAGCTCATGATGTTCGTTATGGCGTCGGGATCCGCGCTAGGCACCGCTATCCGTCCAAGTCCCACGTCCGCTCCACCCATAATTGATGAGGGACTCATCATCATCATCCACATGTCATGCAAGGCTTCCATGCTACTTGGATTCTCGCACACAAACTCCAAACACACAAAAACAGAAAAAATCAAAACCAAAACAAAACGAAAAGGGAAAGATATCTACCAATGGGTTGCCTCCCATCAAGCGCTTCTTTAAGGTCATTAGCTTGAACAAATTCGGGGGCGTCTCATTCCAGGTGAAGTGGGGCAATCATATCCACCGGAGCTCCCGGGATATACTTTTTCAAACGGTGCCCATTCACCTTAAAATCTCCACAATGCTCCTCTCCTATCTCAACCACTCCATGCGGAAAGATCTTCTTCACCACATAAGGACCCGTCCATCTTGATTTTAGCTTTCCGGGGAAGAGCCGCGGCCTTGAGTTGAAGAGAAGGACCAAGTCTTCTTCATTCAACTCCTTCGGGATGAGACGCTTGTCATGCCAACGTTTAGTCCTTTTCTTGTAGATCCGGGCGTTTTCATAGGCATCCAACCGGATCTCCTCAAGAGCATTCATGTCAAGCAACCTTTTCTCTCCGGCCTCCTTGAGGTCAAAATTCAGCCATCTAATGGCCCAATACGCTCTATGCTCCATCTCTACCGGAAGGTGGAAAGACTTGCCATAAACTAGCTTGTAGGGAGTGGTGCCAATCGGTGTCTTGAAAGCGGTTCTATAAGCCCACAAGACATCATCGAGCTTCATAGCCCAATCCTTTCTCGTCCTAGAAACCGTCTTCTCAAGAATTCCTTTTATCTCCCGGTTGGAGATCTCCACTTGGCCACTAGTTTGGGGATGGTAAGGTGTTGCCACCTTATGAGTCACCCCATACTTAGCCAAAAGTGTCCCGAAGTTCCTATTGGTGAAGTGCTTCCCTCCATCACTTATGATCACCCTTGGTGTTCCAAACCTAGGGAAGATCACTCGGTTGAAGAACCGCACCAAAACCTTGGCATCATTTTTGGGAGAGGCGATTGCTTCGACCCATCTCGACACATAGTCCACCGCCAATAGGATGTAGAGGTTGCCACATGAAGAAGGGAATGGTCCCATGAAGTCCACACCCTACACATCAAATATCTCCACTTCTTATATGTTGTTCAAGGGCATCTCTTTCCTCCTTGAGATGTTGCCCGTCCTTTGGCAAGCATCACATGCTACCACAAAATTCTGCACATCCTTGAACAAACTTGGCCAATAAAACCCGGATTGCAACACCTTTGCACATGTCTTGTGTGAACTAGCATGGCCTCCACATGGTAAGGAATGACAATGGCGGATCACACTCTCCACCTCATCCTCCGGTATGCATCTCCTAAAGACTCCATCCGGCCCTCTCTTGAACAAAAGCGGTTCACTCCAAAAGTAATGCCTCACATCTTTGAAGAACTTCTTCCTTTGGGCATTGGATAAACCGGGTGGCACCTCCTCACAAACGAGATAGTTCACAATGTCGGCATACCATGGCTCATTACCCCTTGACACTTGAAACAAGCACTCCTCCACCATTTGCAATTGCTCATCCCGGAATGAGTCATCAATCGGGATATCATCTCTCTCAAGCTCCAATGGTGGGAGTCTACTAAGGTGATCCGCCACAGAATTTTCGGACCCTTTCTTATCCCGGATTTCCAAGTCAAATTCTTGAAGAAGAAGGATCCACCGAATCAACCGAGGCTTGGCATCCTACTTTGTAAGGAGATAACGGATCGCAGCATGATCCGTATACACAATGACCTTCGCTCCAACAAGATACGAGTGGAACTTCTCAAAGGCATACACCACCGCCAATAACTCCTTCTCGGTTGTGGCATAGTTGAGTTGGGCATCACCTAGCGTCTTGCTAGCATAATAAATGGCATGTGTAAGCCCATCTTTCCTTTGTCCCAAAACAGCCCCAACGGCTACATCACTCGCGTCACACATGATCTCAAACGGTAGACTCCAATCCGGAGGTTGCATGATGGGTGCGGAGATCAAAGCGTTCTTCAACCTACAAAAAGCCTCAAGGCAATCCTTGGAGAAAAAAAACTCAACATCTTTCATTAGTAGGTTAGTAAGAGGTTTAGAAATCTTAGAGAAATCTTTAATGAATCTCCGGTAAAAACCGGCATGCCCTAGAAAACTCCTTACCCCCTTCACCGAGGTAGGTGGTGGCAACTTCTCTATGGTTTCTATCTTAGCTCTATCAACCTCAATGCCACGGTTGGACACAAAATGTCCCAACACAATGCCTTCACTTACCATGAAGTGGCATTTTTCCCAATTTAAGACTAGGTTAGTCTCCTCACATCTTTTAAGCACCAAGGACAAGTTAACTAAACAATCATCGAATGAAGATCCATAAACAGAGAAATCATCCATAAACACTTCCATGATGTTTTCAATATACTTAGAAAAGATAGACATCATACACCTTTGAAAGGTGGCGGGTGCATTACACAACCCAAATGGTATTTTCCTATATGCAAATCTACCCCAAGGACATGTGAATGTAGTTTTCTCTTGGTCATCGGGGTGGATAGGGATTTGGAAGAATCCACTATAACCATCTAAGTAGCAAAAGTGAGAATGTTGAGATAATCTCTCTAGCATTAGGTCAATGAAAGGAAGAGGGAAGTGATCTTTCCTAGAGGCCACATTTAGTTTCCTACAATCTATACACATCCTCCACCCCGTAACCGTTCTAGTTGGGATTAATTCATTATTCTCATTAGTCACTACGGTCATCCCACCCTTCTTAGGAACCACATGCACGGGACTAACCCACTTACTATCCAAAATCGGGAAAATGATTCCCGCATCTAGCAATTTATGGATCTCTTTCTTCACTACTTCTTTCATGATAGGGTTTAGTCTTCTTTGAGGTTCAATTGAAGGTTTATGATTGTCTTCCATTAAGATCTTATGCATGCACAAAGAAGGTTTAATGCCAACTACATCATCAATGGTATAGCCAATAGCCTTTCTAAGCAATCTCAACTCATGCAACAATCTACTCAACTCATCATCATTCAAGCATGCATTAACAATCACCGGATATGTAGAATTATCACCAAGAAAAGCATAGTTAAGATGAGAGGGGAGGGGTTTAAGTTCAAGTTTAGGAGGACCTTTATCGGTTGGAGACGCTCCATACAAAGTTGGTTGAGATGAATCCAAAGCTTTGGAAGACTCCTCGAGGCTCCTTGAAGCTTGATCAACAACCAATGCAGTTTTTGAAGAAACCACGGGCAAAATCACGTGCTCTGGCACAACCACGGCCGTGGAACTTGCAAAGCTAGCCTTTTTGAGCATTCCAGAGAGTTCCACGGGACATTCCACGGGCGTGGTTCTTCCCCCCAGGCCGTGGTTCACATAGCAATTCAGCACACCTTCGTGTACTTCAAATTCAGCTCTTGTCTCCTTTTCCAATGCATCCAAAGCCTTGATTTCTTCATTGCAAGCCTCCTCAACTCCTTCCTCCATCAAACTTAAGCTAAGAACCTTCTCCAAGGGGTCCTTGATCAAGATCGAGCTCACAACTTCTCTAGACTCCTCTTGCTCGACAATGTTGAACACATCTTCACCAAGGGCTGGCCCTTTCATCATTGTGGATAATTTGAACTTGATATTCTCTTATCCAATGTTGAAGCAGAGAATTCCATTTTTGCAATCCACCAAACATCATGAAGTGGCTAAGAAAGGTGTCCTCAAGATGATAGGAACCGGATAGTCCGCCGGAATGTCCAAGACAACAAAATCAATCGGCACATAGAACTTCCCGAGTTGCACCGGTATGTCCTCCAAGATTCCAACCGGGTGAGTGATCGAACGGTCCGCCATGTAAAGGGTCATCTTGACAGGCTTTGGCTGTTCTAGCCCAACCTTGTTGTAAAGTGCAAGCGGTATGATGCTTACACTTGCCCCAAGATCACATAGGGCTTCATACTTCACTACTCTCACTCCAATTGGCACGCAAAAAGATCCCGGATCTCTTAGCTTAGGAGGCATCTCCTCCTTCATAGTTTGAATCAACTCCGAGGATCTCTTTGTCATTCTCACTTCCCCATACTCCTCCAACTTCCTTTTGTTGGAGAGTATCTCCTTCAAGAATTTTCCATAAGCCGGCATACCTAGAATAGCATCCATGAACGGAATGTTAATATGCAATTTAGACATAAGTTCAAGGAATTTACCGAAGTGCTTGTCCAAGCGAGCTCTTACTCGTGATTGTGGTAATGGTAGTGGTGGCTTGTATGGAGGTGGTGCCACATATGTTGGCTCATCATCCTTGCTCTTGCCTCCATCTTCTTGCAATGTCTCTACCTCTATTACCACTTGCTTCCCTTTGTCACTTCCCTTAGGCAAGGGATCCTTCATGCTCAGTCCACTCCTTGTAGTGATGGCCAACACTTGGCCTCTTGGGTTATCTTCGGTTCTTCCGGGAAGCTTTCCCGGATCTCTATGAGCTTCACCCGCCTTTTGGAACATTTGTGCTTCCAACACCTTTTGAGCCTTAGAAATGGAAGTCACCGTGCTCTCAAGACCACTCAACCTTCCAAGCAATTGCTCAAACATCATCTCGGTTCTATCCTTTGGAGGTTGAGTAAATCCGGGTGGAGGTTCTTGTGTTGTCGAGGGTTCAAGGCTCCGTCCGGGTTAGAATAGGAAAACCCGGGATTGTTGTGGTTAGGCCGGTAATTGTTGAATTGCCGGTTATTGTTGAAGTTCCTTGGGCCTTGATAGCTGTTGTAGTTTCCCCTTCCCATGTAATTCGCATCTTCCTCCTTGGAAGACAAGTTTGCTTGCACTTGTACTTGAGGGCTTGCTTGACTCTTCAAAGTTGTGGCACACAGTTCCCCCAAGGACTTAAGCTCATTGTTGATTGCATCAAGCTTGAAGTTGCTCATGGTGACTTCACTCACCTCATATGCTCCCGGTTTTCTCCCATCACTCATCCTATGGGAGTACATCTCTATCACCAAAGCTTGTTTCTCTACAAACTCCCAAGCTTCATCTACATTCTTTTCCATGAAAGTCCCTCCGGAAAGAGATTGAAGCTTGAATTGGCTATCTTTATCAAGTCCCTTGAAGTAGATCTCCAATAGCTCAATTTTCGGTATACCATGGTGTGGACAATCTAGGAGAAGGTCCTTGAACCTCTCCCAAGACTTGAATAGGCTTTCTCTATCCTTCATTATAAAGGCATTGATCTTCCCTCTTAGCTCGGTAGTCTTGGAAGGTGGGAAGAACTTAGTCAAGAACTCGGTTGTCATTTCCTCCCAAGTACTTACTCGCCCTAGTGGAATCGATTGGTACCAAGCCAAGGCCTATTCCTTAAGTGAGAAGGAAAAAGCCCTAAGCTTATGGTTGTTGTTCTCCAACCTAGGCGGCCTTAGAGTCTCCATCAATATCTTGTAGTTTATCAAATGTTGATGAGGGGATTCTCCTTCCATCCCTCCAAATTTATTATGCCGGAAAATTTGTAGCACTTGAGGGCGGAGCTCATAATCATGGGCTGCGGGATCTCCTAAGTTCACACCCGGTCGGTGTACTCTTTGAGCCGGATCCATACGTTGCCCTAACGTTTGTGGCTCCTCAATCATTATCGGCTCAAACCAAAAATTAACCGCTGGCTGCGGTTGTGGTGGTGGTGGAGGAGGTTGTTGACGATTAAGCTCTCTTTGCACAAGAGCTTGCCTAATCTCTTCAATCTCCCTCCTAGTTGCTTCTTGCCTCTCATTGGCAAGTCTCCTTTCATTCTCCAAGAGCTCATCTCTTAACCTAATTTGCTCTAAAGCCTCATCCAACTCAGCTTGAAGATCTCTTGCGGCCATCTCCTTCTTCTTCTTAATGCTCTTACATCTAGCTTTAAGGTTTTTCTCCGGTTCGGGATCGAATGGAGCTAAATCCTTGCCACGAGATATTCGCATACACCTAAAGAATGGGAGACGTCCTGAAAATGCAAAGACACAAACCAAACAAGATCAAAAGCAACAAGAAAGACCTACACTATAAACAATCACAAAAATGACTCAATCTAGACCTAGTCCCCGGCAACGGCGCCAAAAACTTGTTACGCTAAGATTGTGACACGCAAAAGTCTTAAAATTTATAACTCGATATATTTTTCCTATCTCCTAGCGAACCCATAGTGTATGGGTCGTTTTGTAGTAAGGATAGTATTCCGAGGTCGAACACAAAGACTAAGGTGAAATTGAATCAATAGTGACTAAGGATAGTGTTAATCTAGGCTAAGAAAGGAGAAAGAAATAAAGAAATGAAAATCTCAATGTTTTTGGATTGGTTTTGTGGTGACCAATCAAAGATCACAAATCATGCAAGATTTAACAAATAACTAAGCTAACAAGGCAAATAAACAAACACAAACACGAGACAGGTAATCAAGAGAGAAAAGCGGATTCTAGGGGTTAGAAATTCCGTGTATGGCATAGGACTCAAGCTATCTAATCATTCCTTGGATCAACTATAGTATGTTGGGAGTGGGTGTTTCTAAATCGGGATCAATCACCGGGTAGGTCTCATGGTCCACTAGTCCCGCACCTATGGTCCTATCACCGGGTAAGTCTCTAGGAGCCTAAGGTAGGGATATCTACACAAACCGAATGATTATCAAGGGATCTAACCTCTCCTTACCGGGTAAGTCTCGGGAAGGCAAGTCCTAAACACCTATCCTAGCACACTCAGTCCAATGGTGGCTTGTGAGGCTCACCACTACCTAGAGTTCGTCATCTTCGGTATCTAAGAGCGAGAATCACCAGATAGGTCTCTTCTCACACTTAGTTGCTAACACTAGGTCACCCTAGGATAGATCTAGCTCAATAAACACTAGGATTCCAACAATCTAACAACCTAACACTTAGATTTATCAATACAAGCAAGTCATATGAAATCACGGTCAGTTCCTCACTTCCACGGCCGTGGAACTACCTAGAACAGGCCGTGATTTACAACAGAGGCTAGGTTCGAGCAAACAATTCATCCAAAGGGACGTTTAAGTCTATCCTATCATAGTCCAAGCCATAACCATCATTTCCTTACCCTAGAATCGCATCTATTTAGCCAACAACAAGCATCTTAACAATCAAACTCAACAAGCATACATTTAAGGCTTCCATTGCAAGTAAATGAAGTGAAATAGAGAAGAACAAGTAGAACAAAGAAAACCAAGCTGAATGTATGTTAAGAAAGACTTACAACCCTTCAAAATAAGGTTCAATCCGTTCCTTACAAAACCTTGCAAATGTCTTCAACCAAAGTTCACTCTAAAAGCTATGAAAAACTAAGAATGGTGTGTTCTTCTCTTCTTCTCCAATGGAAGCCTTCCTTCTCCTCCAAGAGTAGCTCCAATCCAATCTTCTAATGAGAGAATATGTGTTGTTGAGAGTGTGGGAGAGAATGGAATGATGGGGTCTGCTCTCAACAGCCTGCAGGACCACCTTTTGTTCTCCACAAATTGCAAGAGTCGGCCATGGAGATCGTGGGACAGCTGTCACAGCTGTGCAGGGAAAACCACGGCCTATTTCCACGCCCGTGGAAGTCCCAATGGCCGTGGTTTTGGTGATGCAACTTTCTTTGGATCATCAAGCCACAATTTGGTGCAAGGCATGCACCAACAAGGTCTCATGTGTCCTCCTTAGCTCCTAGCTTGCTTCCCAATGAGTCTGAAGGTGTGTCATCTCGAGGAACGATCCTCGAATGTATCGATTAAGCTCCTAAAGCTCCCAAAATACCTACAAAACATGCAAAAGTCCGTGTAGACGTCTATCTCGACAAATATACAAGAATTGAATGCAAACGTCATGAACTAGTGCTAAACCATGCATGAATGAGCGGAAAAACTATCTAAATAAGTGCTTAAACCTACGTCATAAATCGTGTTATCAGTTGCTAACACTAGGTTACTCTAGGATCGAACTAACTCAAAAAACACTAGGATTTCAACAATCTAACAACCTAACACTCAGAATTATCAATGCAAGCAATTCAGACAGAAATCACGGGCAGTTCATCAAGTCCACGGCCGTGGAATCCCCTAGAACAGGCCGTGATTCACAGCAGAGGCTAGGTTTGAGCAAACAATTCATCCAAGGGTACGTTTAAGTCTATCCTATCATAGTCTAAGCCATAACCATCACTTCCTTACCCTAGAATCACATCTATTTAGCCAACAACATGCATCATCATAATCAAGATAATCAAGCATACAATCATGGAGTCCTGTTCGCCACTTAGCGTGCGTGCAAATAAGCTTTAAATTGATAAAACTAGAATAAAAGCAAGCGAACCCGCAGTGTACGGATCGGCGTAGATTAGCAAGTATTATAGAGTATCGAACATAGGGATTTGGGGGGAACAAATTCAGTTCGCAAATCGTCAAGCAAGTAAATGTAATAAGCTTTGCATGTAACGCCCCAAATTTTGGCGCGTTTTCGATATTTATCTTTCCGGCTTTTTATGGATATTTTTTATCACTTAAATAATTTTTTTTTTACGAGTATTTTCACATTGTAAATTAAAGTTTTATGAGTTTATATATATTCCATTATTTATTTCACGGGAAGTTCGGGAGTTTTCCAACCGGAAATCTTGTCCGAGTAATTTGATGGAGTTTATTTTTAATTGTCTATGTCATGTTTGTAATTAATTTTATTTTATTTTATTTTTTATTTTTTTTATTTCCCTTTATTCTTCCTTTCTTTCACCTTCTCTTCAATGTGATGATACTCCCTCTGCAGTCTAACCTCCCTGTGCACGCTAGCCTGCCCTGCTTATTCCGACCCCTCGACCTTGTTGTCCCTCTGTGCAACTCCTCCCCAACAAGCTACCATCTCACTTTGTAAATCTCCTGACTCACTCCTGCCACTTTACCTTCCCTGTTGGACCATCAATGAACTACATCCCTCACCTCTCTTCCTCTTCTTTCTTCCACTTCTCTGCAACCGGAAGCTCGGAAGCTGCTGCTTGCCTCGTCTCGAGTTTTCACCGCCGTCTTGCTGAGTTCCTCTCCCTCGTTTCCGGAGCACAAGCCGCGGCCAAGCAAGGCTAGCGTCTACACCCACCGGAGGCAGCCTGGAAGATCTGCAGTCGCCTCGTCCGTTTGAGCCGCCACCGTTCCTCTCCCTCTCCCCTCTCTCCCCAACCGTTGTTGTGCGACCACCGGAAAGGGAAGCCGCCGCCAAGGCTCCCTGCGTTCGCCTGCTTTGCCCTAGCGCCGGGTTGCCTTGCTGGCACCAAACCGCCGCCCTGCTCTGATCTTTGCACCACCGTCTCGAGCCATCAGCAAGAGCCTGCGCAAAATCCTTCATCCTTCTCAACCTCACAGATCTCACCATCTCCTTCTTTCCGTTGCGCCGGAGAGTCGGAGACCGCCTTGCTGGACCCCACCAGACGCCGACGGAGAAACGTCTGCCGCCTCGGCCACCATGGAACCCCTTAGCCGCCACCTTCTGAAGTTGAATCGGTTTTGAAACCCTTCTTCGAAATTACATAAGACCCCCTATATTTTGGTATAATTATAAATATGACCCAGTAGTTTGTATTTACAGTTTTGACCCAGAGTTTTGGAAATTGCTGATATACCCTTTATGGAACTAATTACAGTTTTGAACCAGAAAATTTAATTGCAGTTTATGACCCATATTTATGAAATTGTATGAATTTTCCCGGAAAATGTGTTAGCGGGTTTTAACATTGGATTTTAATTGCCGGGATATTCTTATATTTATATCTACCATATATATTATTCCCTTGTTGGATTTATTTCGGATTTATGGCCCGAAGGTTTATTGGCGGATTATGACCAAGTTTCTAAAATTGTATAAATTGTCCCGGAAAGTATTTAAGCGGTTTTAACCTTGGTTTTGAAAACGTGTTTTACCTTAGATTTTACATAAGTTATATATTCCGTTCAAATTTAGCATATAAGCTAAATTTGTTTAACTTTGGTGTTAGGACCGGAAGCGCCCCGATAAAGTCCAACGATTCCATTCTTGACATCAGTAGATCGACTTCCGTCTTTTGACGTTGTGTGAGTATTATTTCCCCTCGATCTAGTTATGTTAAGTTTTAGTATCATGCTAGGATAAATCTAGCATAACTTAGAGTTAATGCCAAGTAGTGGCTTTGGACCTTAGGTCAGTTTTGAGGTTTTATGATCGTTATAAGGCTTGAGATGTTGATGTTATCTTGTGAGAATTGTAGGGCGTTGAGTGTTTGGGTTGATCTTGTGAGCTTATGAGGATTGAGATTATGGTTTTATGATCTTGTTGAGATTGTGGAGACTAGGACGAGAGTATCCTAGCATGTGTTGTGTTGGTTATGACCTTGTGAGATCGTGAGGATTAGGAGTCGTTATCCTATCATGGTTATGGTTTATGATCTTGCGAGATCATTGGGACTAGAAGTCTAGGGACTTCTAGCATGTGAGAGAGATGTTGATTGTGTGCCTTGTTTTGACCAGGCATTGAGTGCCTTCCTATGGGAAGTTGAAAGTGGCGGTTAGCGGGATTATCTTTGGGACAAGGTAAGTCTCCGGACTTACTTAGCTCGTATTCCTTGTATTAGCATTGATGTGTGGTTGGTGGTGTGTGTTTATTCTTTATTGTTTATAACAACTAAACCGGAAAAAAGACCACCGACCTTTATATTATTTTGGCCCAAGTGTATGACAACGGGCGGTGACATCATCTGCCTAGCTCTTGCGAGAGTCTAGGAGGTTCTTGGCGACTAGCCCGTGCTGGTTAGACGGTCGGAGGCATCCGTACCGTTCCACGCCGGTAAGTAGGGACCGAGGCGGGACCACGGTGGTCTCGTGTCACAAACCTAAGTTGAATTAGAACGGGATACGACCTAATAATAACAAAGATAATAAACCGGATTGATGTGCTTTTATGTACGTTGTATGTTTGTGATGAGATTACTTGTGTTTGTGCCTTTCACCTTAATTCTAATGCTTCGAATATTAGCTAACGGTTTTATACCGATTGTTGTAGATTGCCTTGCAGGTTAGGAATGCGGCCGAGAGATCCGGAAGAGTGGGCAGCCGGGGTTCCGTACATTTTAGGAGTGGGTTTTGGTTAAAGTCGGGTTGTGTTTTATTCTTCGTTTATTATGTTAGTATGCCGCGTGTATGGCGTTTGGTCTTTGGCGTTGTTTATCGGCTGAAGTCTTAAGTCTTTTGTTGTATTCTTTCGGGTTTTTCTTTTCATTGCATAAAAATGTATTTCGGTTTTGGCCTTTATTTGTGTCTTGTTGCAAGATCCGGTGAAATTGTTGTCAGGCTAAGGGTCGGGACCCATTGTGAGGTCCCAACCCGTAGCGCCCCGAGTCCCGCGGACTCGGGGTGTTACAAAAGTGGTATCAGAGCCCTAGGTTGACAACAATGGCACTCGCAATCTTCTAAAGGCCGAATAGAGGGAAATCGAACCCTCAAGGGTTCTAAATTTAAAATGATTTTTCATTTTTAAAATCACATGCATGAGTCGGGGTAGAATGTACGGACCACCACTCCTTCCACGGATCTCGGCAGCTTAGTTTATTGGATTTCGATATATATACGTATATATGTAGATATGTATAGTATATGTGGATTGTAGTTGCATGTTGGACTTGATATATATGTATAGTTATATATGTGGACTATAATACATGTTTGGACCTTGTATTGATGTAATTGATTTCTGGATGTGTTATACTAGTAGTAATATTGACATAGGACCTATATAGTCGTTATGCGGATTCTTATTATATATAATAGTAGATAGTACGGGACATAATAGAAAAGATGATAAGTATAGTATCATCACCTTTAAGGACAATTCGGTTGGCTTGGGATAGCGTTCATACGTGGAGGAGTACACTCAAATATCAAGTTGAGCTTTTCGTGCTAACGAGCACCATGGCGTTTCTCGAATTCCTTTAAAATGATGTCGAAGAGGAGGATTAGAGATGACACAAATGAAGGACAAACAAGTGGAAGGAAAATTCGAGACAACTTAAGAGAAATTAAGAAGGAATTAATACCAGGAAGGAAGCGACATGATAGACATGAGAGTGGTTGCAAAGAAGCAACGTTTGAACAACAACGAAACCAACTAGAGATGATGAACTTTTGGTTCTTCTAGAAGACGCATGGACAACTAAAGACGCGAAGCGAGGAGGAAGTACATTCTAGCAAGGGTAGAGGTGATATTTCATTAAGACGTGAAGTTTTCTGGGTGCTCCTAAGTATGGGATTCAAGATGAAAAGAATGGTCATATAATTGTGAAAGGTTGACAAGAACCGTACGCTAAGCGTGCAGAGAGAGTAGGAAACGAAGTGACTGTTTTGCGAGAACTTAAGCGGGAGACTTCTTCGGAAATACGAGACTTACGAGGAGGACTACATGGTGGAAGTTCATATGGTAGAATTACCGGGTGAGTCAATCATTTTCCGTCATGATGATAAGGCTAAGAAACGCCAAGATGGAGGAAGTGTGTATAAATGATGATCCCGAGAATACGAAAGACGAAACAAGGAGCTTTTATCGAAGGACTTAAGATACCGACCAAGAAAAATGCGAAAGGATGCTGACTAACGTTAGAGATGTTAAAAAGACACATTTACAAGATATCACAGGAGAACAGTTAAGCGGGGCGTGTGAAACAACAAGGCCAAGAAGATATAGTTATCTTATAAAGAAAAGGAAGCGTGAAATGAAGAAGGAGCTAACGAAGTTGGAAGTAGAGTAAGTGAGCTAATGAAGTTTAAGCCAGAGTACCCTGAGAGGGTAGCCTTTAGGAGTATGGTAACATGGAGGGTAAGAAGAATGGTAAGCCATTGACATTGGAGAAGGTCAGTTATAAGTTAATTGGTGACCGCCAAGAATGCACATGTGCGGATTGGCTATTGATGAGCGTAGATGAGAATATTAGGCAAGACAATGGCATGAAGGATCGGTAACGAGAGCTTGGGGAATTCCGGTGGTTCGGTGTAAGTAGTGAAGAAGTATGTCAACTAAGTACAATTATCTTAATCAAGTAATATTGCATGGGATCAAGCGAGTGAATGTATCAGACCTCCTGGGGAGTGATTGTAATGATCTTGTGCGACTTTCTTAGGTCATGGGAGTGACATATGGGGAATGACACGGATAAAAAAAAAACTTTTAATGTTGATTAAGGTGAAGAGAACTAGAAGCAATAATAGGAAAGTAAGGCTTCTTTTGTTGTTGTGCGTAAAGGGGATGCATAGTATGTTCGTTCTAATGAAGTGGAGGGTTTTTTTTTTGCGAGTGAAAGCGGAGTTAGATGTTTCAGACTCAGACAAAAGAGCCATGGTGGCTATGGTGTGAAAAGGAGGACCTAGATTAGGGCAACACTACAAGCTTAGAGTTATGATGTTAGTGTTGGGTGGAGTAATGAGTGAATCTTTCAGTGATTGTGGTTGGGGAATTTTTGCCTAAAGGCATACTTTCATAGTTGTGAAGTTACTCATATAATATCAAGAGGTGCATAAGGTGACCAACAAGAGTAAGAGAAGACCGAAGTTTTGAATCTATGAAGTTTACACGAGACGTACGAGAGGTATATGAAAGACTGAGAAGTTGAACATCCGGTTGTCGGGTTAAAATGTGCATAAGGAAAATGAAGTAAGTTCTACAACTACATGAAGAAAGGATGTCTTTGGTGAAAGCTTATGTAGAATACGAAGAACTTCTCCCCTAGGTTGGGATGTCACAGAAAGCGAAGAAGATTATATCTATTTGTTATAAGGCATGATTAAGTCTTGTGGTTAGGGCCTTTGTGGTGGAACATATGTGAGAGATCACGAAATAATATTATCGCCATTCCTTTGACATGAGAAGAGGGATTAAGCTGAATTATTGTCTAACCAAGGCTTCAAGAGTCAAAAGACTCGAGCTAGTTCCACGAGTTCGGGAGATGAAGGATCTGTGAAAGAAGACGGTCGACATTGTAGCGACAGATGGAGCATTTCACGTATTCAAGGACGTCGCCTCAACAAGATCGGGGTGAACCACCTGTCAAGCGTAGATCCAAGTTGTGTCGGTTATTACGATAGGTGATTGATGGAGAAAGAGGGAACCCAATATAGAACAATTCCCAATGCATCGGAAGGTGGATTTCACCATTAAGTTTGATTTGAAGTTCATATTAGAAGTATATCTTGAACTCTTGATTTGAAGTTGTTATAGAGGACACCAGTTTGCGAAGAGAGAGACAGTTATCTCCGTTTGTACATCGATTTCTATAAGTTGAGCAAGATGGCAATGAAGGACCAGTATCCCTTACAACGAATGAGAGATCTACTCGATCAACTGCAAGGGTCGGTAGTCTCTTCAAAGATTAAGTTAAGATTTGATTGTCACTGTTTCAGAATTCGAGACTTAGATATTGCAAGTACGGCATTTTGGACCAACCAGAGTCACTACGAGAAAGAAGTCGTATGCCAAGTTCTCTCAGGATGGAAAACCCCGAGAGATATGGAAGGAGTTACAAGTTATCTTAGATGTGTTGAGCTTTACGAAATATGCGAAGATAGAAGTTGTGTAACACCTTTTATGGTAACCTACTCCGGATGACATTGAAGTATTGAATGAGACGGAAATGGACAATAGAGGCGTGGAGAGTTAAGAAGGAGATTCATTGGTGCAACTGTTTTGATTTACCTTGAGGTATTATGGGTTTGAGGTGTACAAGTGATTGTTCAAGACAAGGTCTTGATCGAGTAGTAAGGAGCGATGTAAAAGGAATAGCCTACATGCCGTTTAGTAGAAGTAGTATGGAGTAAAGTACTTCCTTTGTTACTTGGAATTGCAACAAGAATTGGAGAAACATAACATCAAAGTTTGGTTTGACAAGAATTCAAGTCAACGGTGTAACTTGGGAGTTCACAATCTTCTTTGTTAGAGAAATCGAAAGGAAAATAATGGAAATATTACATTTAGAAAGACCCGATAAGGAAGTTAAGTTTTCGATATATCGGAACAATTGTGAGATCTTAGCTCGAGTTAGGAAAGTGGTTTGCCGGTTGGCGTGGCCGCCGAGAGTAGAGGGTGTTCACTGGTGTTTCATGTATTTCCATTATGAGGATCTATTGGCAGACGAGGAACCGATGAGGCTAACTGGAAGACGAACGATTATATCTTTTGTTGAGTTTACGCCAAGCTAGTAGGTTCGATAGAATCGATGGGTTAGACCTAGTTTTTTTTTCCTTAGTTGTGTTATGTGCAAGTGTGATGTTTTATTTAATTTGTGCCCTATGCGGGAATGTACTATATGACCTGTTATATCTTGCAGTGGTAGTTCGAGTATATTGTGGGTAACGATTAGAAGGTTTAAGTCTCCCTAGTTTGAGAGTTCATACCTCGGTCTTAGGGACCGATAAGTTCGACGCATAGCAAGTTTCGGGACGAAACTTGTTTTTAGGGGGATCTGATGTAACGCCCCAAATTTTGGCGCGTTTTCGATATTTATCTTTCCGGCTTTTTATGGATATTTTTTATCACTTAAATAATTTTTTTTTACGAGTAATTTCACATTGTAAATTAAAGTTTTATGAGTTTATATATATTCCATTATTTATTTCACGGGAAGTTCGGGAGTTTTCCAACCGGAAATCTTGTCCGGGTAATTTGATGGAGTTTATTTTTAATTGTCTATGTCATGTTTGTAATTAATTTTATTTTATTTTATTTTTTATTTTTTTTATTTCCCTTTATTCTTCCTTTCTTTCACCTTCTCTTCAATGTGATGATACTCCCTCTGCAGCCTAACCTCCCTGTGCACGCTAGCCTGCCTTGCTTATTCCGACCCCTCGACCTTGTTGTCCCTCTGTGCAACTCCTCCCCAACAAGCTACCATCTCACTTTGTAAATCTCCTGACTCACTCCTGCCACTTTACCTTCCCTGTTGGACCATCAATGAACTACCTCCCTCACCTCTCTTCCTCTTCTTTCTTCCACTTCTCTGCAACCGGAAGCTCGGAAGCTGCTGCTTGCCTCGTCTCGAGTTTTCACCGCCATCTTGCTGAGTTCCTCTCCCTCGTTTCCGGAGCACAAGCCGCGGCCAAGCAAGGCTAGCGTCTACAGCCACCGGAGGCAGCCTGGAAGATCTGCAGTCGCCTCGTCCGTTTGAGCCGCCGCCGTTCCTCTCCCTCTCCCCTCTCTCCCCAACCGTTGTTGTGCGACCACCGGAAAGGGAAGCCGCCGCCAAGGCTCCCTGCGTTCGCCTGCTTTGCCCTAGCGCCGGGTTGCCTTGCTGGCACCAAAACCGCCGCCCTGCTCTGATCTTTGCACCACCGTCTCGAGCCATCAACAAGAGCCTGTGCAAAATCCTTCATCCTTCTCAACCTCACAGATCTCACCATCTCCTTCTTTCCGTTGCGCCGGAGAGTCGGAGACCGCCTTGCTGGACCCCACCAGATGCCGACGGAGAAACGTCTGCCGCCTCGGCCACCATGGAACCCCTTAGCCGCCACCTTCTGAAGTTGAATCGGTTTTGAAACCCTTCTTCGAAATTACATAAGACCCCCTATATTTTGGTATAATTATAAATATGACCCAGTAGTTTGTATTTACAGTTTTGACCCAGAGTTTTGGAAATTGCTGATATACCCTTTATGGAACTAATTACAGTTTTGAACCAGAAAATTTAATTGCAGTTTATGACCCATATTTATGAAATTGTATGAATTTTCCCGGAAAATGTGTTAGCGGGTTTTAACATTGGATTTTAATTGCCGAGATATTCTTATATTTATATCTACCATATATATTATTCCTAGTTGGATTTATTTCGGATTTATGGCCCGAAGGTTTATTGGCGGATTATGACCAAGTTTCTAAAATTGTATAAATTGTCCCGGAAAGTATTTAAGCGGTTTTAACCTTGGTTTTGAAAACGAGTTTTACCTTAGATTTTACATAAGTTATATATTCCGTTCAAATTTAGCATATAAGCTAAATTTGTTTAACTTTGGTGTTAGGACCGGAAGCGCCCCGATAAAGTCCAACGATTCCATTCTTGACATCAGTAGATCGACTTCCGTCTTTTGACGTTGTGTGAGTATTATTTCCCCTCGATCTAGTTATGTTAAGTTTTAGTATCATGCTAGGATGAATCTAGCATAACTTAGAGTTAATGCCAAGTAGTGGCTTTGGACCTTAGGTGAGTTTTGAGGTTTTATGATCGTTATAAGGCTTGAGATGTTGATGTTATCTTGTGAGAATTGTAGGGCGTTGAGTGTTTGGGTTGATCTTGTGAGCTTATGAGGATCGAGATTATGGTTTTATGATCTTGTTGAGATTGTGGAGACTAGGACGAGAGTATCCTAGCATGTGTTGTGTTGGTTATGACCTTGTGAGATCGTGAGGATTAGGAGTCGTTATCCTATCATGGTTATGGTTTATGATCTTGCGAGATCATTGGGACTAGAAGTCTAAGGACTTCTAGCATGTGAGAGAGATGTTGATTGTGTGCCTTGTTTTGACCAGGCATTGAGTGCCTTCCTATGGGAAGTTGAAAGTGGCGGTTAGCGGGATTATCTTTGGGACAAGGTAAGTCTCCGGACTTACTTAGCTCGTATTCCTTGTATTAGCATTGATGTGTGGTTGGTGGTGTGTGTTTATTCTTTATTGTTTATAACAACTAAACCGGAAAAAAGACCACCGACCTTTATATTATTTTGGCCCAAGTGTATGACAACGGGCGGTGACATCATCTGCCTAGCTCTTGCGAGAGTCTAGGAGGTTCTTGGCGACTAGCCCGTGCTGGTTAGACGGTCGGAGGCATCCGTACCGTTCCACGCCGGTAAGTAGGGACCGAGGCGGGACCACGGTGGTCTCGTGTCACAAACCTAAGTTGAATTAGAACGGGATACGACCTAATAATAACAAAGATAATAAACCGGATTGATGTGCTTTTATGTACGTTGTATGTTTGTGATGAGATTACTTGTGTTTGTGCCTTTCACCTTGATTCTAATGCTTCGAATATTAGCTAACGGTTTTATACCGATTGTTGTAGATTGCCTTGCAGGTTAGGAATGCGGCCGAGAGATCCGGAAGAGTGGGCAGCCGGGGTTCCGTACATTTTAGGAGTGGGTTTTGGTTAAAGTCGGGTTGTGTTTTATTCTTCGTTTATTATGTTAGTATGCCGCGTGTATGGCGTTTGGTCTTTGGCGTTGTTTATCGGCTGAAGTCTTAAGTCTTTTGTTGTATTCTTTCGGGTTTTTCTTTTCATTGCATAAAAATGTATTTCGGTTTTGGCCTTTATTTGTGTCTTGTTGCAAGATCCGGTGAAATTGTTGTCAGGCTAAGGGTCGGGACCCATTGTGAGGTCCCAACCCGTAGCGCCCCGAGTCCCGCGGACTCGGGGTGTTACAAAAGTGGTATCAGAGCCCTAGGTTGACAACAATGGCACTCGCAATCTTCTAAAGGCCGAATAGAGGGAAATCGAACCCTCAAGGGTTCTAAATTTAAAATGATTTTTCATTTTTAAAATCACATGCATGAGTCGGGGTAGAATGTACGGACCACCACTCCTTCCACGGATCTCGGCAGCTTAGTTTATTGGATTTCGATATATATACGTATATATGTAGATATGTATAGTATATGTGGATTGTAGTTGCATGTTGGACTTGATATATATGTATAGTTATATATGTGGACTATAATACATGTTTGGACCTTGTATTGATGTAATTGATTTCTGGATGTGTTATACTAGTAGTAATATTGACATAGGACCTATATAGTCGTTATGCGGATTCTTATTATATATAATAGTAGATAGTACGGGACATAATAGAAAAGATGATAAGTATAGTATCATCACCTTTAAGGACAATTCGGTTGGCTTGGGATAGCGTTCATACGTGGAGGAGTACACTCAAATATCAAGTTGAGCTTTTCGTGCTAACGAGCACCATGGCGTTTCTCGAATTCCTTTAAAATGATGTCGAAGAGGAGGATTAGAGATGACACAAATGAAGGACAAACAAGTGGAAGGAAAATTCGAGACAACTTAAGAGAAATTAAGAAGGAATTAATACCAGGAAGGAAGCGACATGATAGACATGAGAGTGGTTGCAAAGAAGCAACGTTTGAACAACAACGAAACCAACTAGAGATGATGAACTTTTGGTTCTTCTAGAAGACGCATGGACAACTAAAGACGCGAAGCGAGGAGGAAGTACATTCTAGCAAGGGTAGAGGTGATATTTCATTAAGACGTGAAGTTTTCTGGGTGCTCCTAAGTATGGGATTCAAGATGAAAAGAATGGTCATATAATTGTGAAAGGTTGACAAGAACCGTACGCTAAGCGTGCAGAGAGAGTAGGAAACGAAGTGACTGTTTTGCGAGAACTTAAGCGGGAGACTTCTTCGGAAATACGAGACTTACGAGGAGGACTACATGGTGGAAGTTCATATGGTAGAATTACCGGGTGAGTCAATCATTTTCCGTCATGATGATAAGGCTAAGAAACGCCAAGATGGAGGAAGTGTGTATAAATGATGATCCCGAGAATACGAAAGACGAAACAAGGAGCTTTTATCGAAGGACTTAAGATACCGACCAAGAAAAATGCGAAAGGATGCTGACTAACGTTAGAGATGTTAAAAAGACACATTTACAAGATATCACAGGAGAACAGTTAAGCGGGGCGTGTGAAACAACAAGGCCAAGAAGATATAGTTATCTTATAAAGAAAAGGAAGCGTGAAATGAAGAAGGAGCTAACGAAGTTGGAAGTAGAGTAAGTGAGCTAATGAAGTTTAAGCCAGAGTACCCTGAGAGGGTAGCCTTTAGGAGTATGGTAACATGGAGGGTAAGAAGAATGGTAAGCCATTGACATTGGAGAAGGTCAGTTATAAGTTAATTGGTGACCGCCAAGAATGCACATGTGCGGATTGGCTATTGATGAGCGTAGATGAGAATATTAGGCAAGACAATGGCATGAAGGATCGGTAACGAGAGCTTGGGGAATTCCGGTGGTTCGGTGTAAGTAGTGAAGAAGTATGTCAACTAAGTACAATTATCTTAATCAAGTAATATTGCATGGGATCAAGCGAGTGAATGTATCAGACCTCCTGGGGAGTGATTGTAATGATCTTGTGCGACTTTCTTAGGTCATGGGAGTGACATATGGGGAATGACACGGATAAAAAAAAAACTTTTAATGTTGATTAAGGTGAAGAGAACTAGAAGCAATAATAGGAAAGTAAGGCTTCTTTTGTTGTTGTGCGTAAAGGGGATGCATAGTATGTTCGTTCTAATGAAGTGGAGGGTTTTTTTTTTGCGAGTGAAAGCGGAGTTAGATGTTTCAGACTCAGACAAAAGAGCCATGGTGGCTATGGTGTGAAAAGGAGGACCTAGATTAGGGCAACACTACAAGCTTAGAGTTATGATGTTAGTGTTGGGTGGAGTAATGAGTGAATCTTTCAGTGATTGTGGTTGGGGAATTTTTGCCTAAAGGCATACTTTCATAGTTGTGAAGTTACTCATATAATATCAAGAGGTGCATAAGGTGACCAACAAGAGTAAGAGAAGACCGAAGTTTTGAATCTATGAAGTTTACACGAGACGTACGAGAGGTATATGAAAGACTGAGAAGTTGAACATCCGGTTGTCGGGTTAAAATGTGCATAAGGAAAATGAAGTAAGTTCTACAACTACATGAAGAAAGGATGTCTTTGGTGAAAGCTTATGTAGAATACGAAGAACTTCTCCCCTAGGTTGGGATGTCACAGAAAGCGAAGAAGATTATATCTATTTGTTATAAGGCATGATTAAGTCTTGTGGTTAGGGCCTTTGTGGTGGAACATATGTGAGAGATCACGAAATAATATTATCGCCATTCCTTTGACATGAGAAGAGGGATTAAGCTGAATTATTGTCTAACCAAGGCTTCAAGAGTCAAAAGACTCGAGCTAGTTCCACGAGTTCGGGAGATGAAGGATCTGTGAAAGAAGACGGTCGACATTGTAGCGACAGATGGAGCATTTCACGTATTCAAGGACGTCGCCTCAACAAGATCGGGGTGAACCACCTGTCAAGCGTAGATCCAAGTTGTGTCGGTTATTACGATAGGTGATTGATGGAGAAAGAGGGAACCCAATATAGAACAATTCCCAATGCATCGGAAGGTGGATTTCACCATTAAGTTTGATTTGAAGTTCATATTAGAAGTATATCTTGAACTCTTGATTTGAAGTTGTTATAGAGGACACCAGTTTGCGAAGAGAGAGACAGTTATCTCCGTTTGTACATCGATTTCTATAAGTTGAGCAAGATGGCAATGAAGGACCAGTATCCCTTACAACGAATGAGAGATCTACTCGATCAACTGCAAGGGTCGGTAGTCTCTTCAAAGATTAAGTTAAGATTTGATTGTCACTGTTTCAGAATTCGAGACTTAGATATTGCAAGTACGGCATTTTGGACCAACCAGAGTCACTACGAGAAAGAAGTCGTATGCCAAGTTCTCTCAGGATGGAAAACCCCGAGAGATATGGAAGGAGTTACAAGTTATCTTAGATGTGTTGAGCTTTACGAAATATGCGAAGATAGAAGTTGTGTAACACCTTTTATGGTAACCTACTCCGGATGACATTGAAGTATTGAATGAGACGGAAATGGACAATAGAGGCGTGGAGAGTTAAGAAGGAGATTCATTGGTGCAACTGTTTTGATTTACCTTGAGGTATTATGGGTTTGAGGTGTACAAGTGATTGTTCAAGACAAGGTCTTGATCGAGTAGTAAGGAGCGATGTAAAAGGAATAGCCTACATGCCGTTTAGTAGAAGTAGTATGGAGTAAAGTACTTCCTTTGTTACTTGGAATTGCAACAAGAATTGGAGAAACATAACATCAAAGTTTGGTTTGACAAGAATTCAAGTCAACGGTGTAACTTGGGAGTTCACAATCTTCTTTGTTAGAGAAATCGAAAGGAAAATAATGGAAATATTACATTTAGAAAGACCCGATAAGGAAGTTAAGTTTTCGATATATCGGAACAATTGTGAGATCTTAGCTCGAGTTAGGAAAGTGGTTTGCCGGTTGGCGTGGCCGCCGAGAGTAGAGGGTGTTCACTGGTGTTTCATGTATTTCCATTATGAGGATCTATTGGCAGACGAGGAACCGATGAGGCTAACTGGAAGACGAACGATTATATCTTTTGTTGAGTTTACGCCAAGCTAGTAGGTTCGATAGAATCGATGGGTTAGACCTAGTTTTTTTTTCCTTAGTTGTGTTATGTGCAAGTGTGATGTTTTATTTAATTTGTGCCCTATGCGGGAATGTACTATATGACCTGTTATATCTTGCAGTGGTAGTTCGAGTATATTGTGGGTAACGATTAGAAGGTTTAAGTCTCCCTAGTTTGAGAGTTCATACCTCGGTCTTAGGGACCGATAAGTTCGACGCATAGCAAGTTTCGGGACGAAACTTGTTTTTAGGGGGATCTGATGTAACGCCCCAAATTTTGGCGCGTTTTCGATATTTATCTTTCCGGCTTTTTATGGATATTTTTTATCACTTAAATAATTTTTTTTTACGAGTAATTTCACATTGTAAATTAAAGTTTTATGAGTTTATATATATTCCATTATTTATTTCACGGGAAGTTCGGGAGTTTTCCAACCGGAAATCTTGTCCGGGTAATTTGATGGAGTTTATTTTTAATTGTCTATGTCATGTTTGTAATTAATTTTATTTTATTTTATTTTTTATTTTTTTTATTTCCCTTTATTCTTCCTTTCTTTCACCTTCTCTTCAATGTGATGATACTCCCTCTGCAGCCTAACCTCCCTGTGCACGCTAGCCTGCCTTGCTTATTCCGACCCCTCGACCTTGTTGTCCCTCTGTGCAACTCCTCCCCAACAAGCTACCATCTCACTTTGTAAATCTCCTGACTCACTCCTGCCACTTTACCTTCCCTGTTGGACCATCAATGAACTACCTCCCTCACCTCTCTTCCTCTTCTTTCTTCCACTTCTCTGCAACCGGAAGCTCGGAAGCTGCTGCTTGCCTCGTCTCGAGTTTTCACCGCCATCTTGCTGAGTTCCTCTCCCTCGTTTCCGGAGCACAAGCCGCGGCCAAGCAAGGCTAGCGTCTACAGCCACCGGAGGCAGCCTGGAAGATCTGCAGTCGCCTCGTCCGTTTGAGCCGCCGCCGTTCCTCTCCCTCTCCCCTCTCTCCCCAACCGTTGTTGTGCGACCACCGGAAAGGGAAGCCGCCGCCAAGGCTCCCTGCGTTCGCCTGCTTTGCCCTAGCGCCGGGTTGCCTTGCTGGCACCAAAACCGCCGCCCTGCTCTGATCTTTGCACCACCGTCTCGAGCCATCAACAAGAGCCTGTGCAAAATCCTTCATCCTTCTCAACCTCACAGATCTCACCATCTCCTTCTTTCCGTTGCGCCGGAGAGTCGGAGACCGCCTTGCTGGACCCCACCAGATGCCGACGGAGAAACGTCTGCCGCCTCGGCCACCATGGAACCCCTTAGCCGCCACCTTCTGAAGTTGAATCGGTTTTGAAACCCTTCTTCGAAATTACATAAGACCCCCTATATTTTGGTATAATTATAAATATGACCCAGTAGTTTGTATTTACAGTTTTGACCCAGAGTTTTGGAAATTGCTGATATACCCTTTATGGAACTAATTACAGTTTTGAACCAGAAAATTTAATTGCAGTTTATGACCCATATTTATGAAATTGTATGAATTTTCCCGGAAAATGTGTTAGCGGGTTTTAACATTGGATTTTAATTGCCGAGATATTCTTATATTTATATCTACCATATATATTATTCCTAGTTGGATTTATTTCGGATTTATGGCCCGAAGGTTTATTGGCGGATTATGACCAAGTTTCTAAAATTGTATAAATTGTCCCGGAAAGTATTTAAGCGGTTTTAACCTTGGTTTTGAAAACGAGTTTTACCTTAGATTTTACATAAGTTATATATTCCGTTCAAATTTAGCATATAAGCTAAATTTGTTTAACTTTGGTGTTAGGACCGGAAGCGCCCCGATAAAGTCCAACGATTCCATTCTTGACATCAGTAGATCGACTTCCGTCTTTTGACGTTGTGTGAGTATTATTTCCCCTCGATCTAGTTATGTTAAGTTTTAGTATCATGCTAGGATGAATCTAGCATAACTTAGAGTTAATGCCAAGTAGTGGCTTTGGACCTTAGGTGAGTTTTGAGGTTTTATGATCGTTATAAGGCTTGAGATGTTGATGTTATCTTGTGAGAATTGTAGGGCGTTGAGTGTTTGGGTTGATCTTGTGAGCTTATGAGGATCGAGATTATGGTTTTATGATCTTGTTGAGATTGTGGAGACTAGGACGAGAGTATCCTAGCATGTGTTGTGTTGGTTATGACCTTGTGAGATCGTGAGGATTAGGAGTCGTTATCCTATCATGGTTATGGTTTATGATCTTGCGAGATCATTGGGACTAGAAGTCTAAGGACTTCTAGCATGTGAGAGAGATGTTGATTGTGTGCCTTGTTTTGACCAGGCATTGAGTGCCTTCCTATGGGAAGTTGAAAGTGGCGGTTAGCGGGATTATCTTTGGGACAAGGTAAGTCTCCGGACTTACTTAGCTCGTATTCCTTGTATTAGCATTGATGTGTGGTTGGTGGTGTGTGTTTATTCTTTATTGTTTATAACAACTAAACCGGAAAAAAGACCACCGACCTTTATATTATTTTGGCCCAAGTGTATGACAACGGGCGGTGACATCATCTGCCTAGCTCTTGCGAGAGTCTAGGAGGTTCTTGGCGACTAGCCCGTGCTGGTTAGACGGTCGGAGGCATCCGTACCGTTCCACGCCGGTAAGTAGGGACCGAGGCGGGACCACGGTGGTCTCGTGTCACAAACCTAAGTTGAATTAGAACGGGATACGACCTAATAATAACAAAGATAATAAACCGGATTGATGTGCTTTTATGTACGTTGTATGTTTGTGATGAGATTACTTGTGTTTGTGCCTTTCACCTTGATTCTAATGCTTCGAATATTAGCTAACGGTTTTATACCGATTGTTGTAGATTGCCTTGCAGGTTAGGAATGCGGCCGAGAGATCCGGAAGAGTGGGCAGCCGGGGTTCCATACATTTTAGGAGTGGGTTTTGGTTAAAGTCGGGTTGTGTTTTATTCTTCGTTTATTATGTTAGTATGCCGCGTGTATGGCGTTTGGTCTTTGGCGTTGTTTATCGGATGAAGTCTTAAGTTTTTTGTTGTATTCTTTCGGGTTTTTCTTTTCATTGCATAAAAATGTATTTCGGTTTTGGCCTTTATTTGTGTCTTGTTGCAAGATCCGGTGAAATTGTTGTCAGGCTAAGGGTCGGGACCCATTGTGAGGTCCCAACCCGTAGCGCCCCGAGTCCCGCGGACTCGGGGTGTTACATTGCAAATATTGGGGAAAACAACAACCCTAAAGATCCAGGTGTCTAATTGTGGTAATCGATTCAAGATATACTAAAGAACTAAGGACAGAGTTAAGAGTTGCAAAGGTATGCTAAGGTAAAGCAATGTACGGTGAAGTTCCAAGGCTTTATATGACTTATCTAAAAACACTCTCTATAAAGGTTGTTGAGGCTTCAGTATAGAAAGGATCTATGAACAAGAATCAATCTCAAATACCCAAACTTGTAACCCAAGGATCAAGACTAACTAAACCGATTAAGGTTGTGACACTCGAAATCGAAGTAGAGGTTGTTGAGGCTTCACTACTACCTAGAAAAGGGAAAATCTAGACTAGATTAAAGCTAATCTTTACCTTTGGATCAAAGTAAAAGCAAAGTTCGTAAACTAGGGTAAATCACGGGTAGTTCTTGAGTTTCACGGCCGTGGAAGTTCAAGAACAGACCGTGATCTTGGTTCGTCAACGAGATCTCTCTAACTCTCAGGGTCCAATCAATTTACAATCGATCTATCATTATCTAAGCCACAACTATCAACCTTTGTCATGATATCAATTTAAGAAGAATGAAAGATGAAAACCTTCGAAAACTCAGATATAACTCAAAGTCAATCTCAAATCCGAAATACAAATTGGAATATTCAATGGATTCGGAATAGAACACAAAACCTCACAATAATCCTAGGCAAGCATGAAGAACGGGATGTCAATCCGTCTTCAATATCAAAACCTAAGAAAAAGGGCGCAACTTCCGCCACACAAGATCTTCCGAAATCCAAATTGCCGGCGCTTCCGCTAGGTCCTTCTCAAACTCTCTCCAACAACCCTAAGCAAGGCTAAGCAATAAGCGTCGATCAGCAGGGATCCCTCTCAACTTCTCCCTAACGTCGGGGATCCAAATCCTGGGGCTGTCACCGTCCCAAGTCTTTTGGAGATTTTGGCTCCTCCTAATCTCTCTTTTGGAGAAATTGACTCCCCTTCAATGTTGAAGGCTCTCGAATATTTGTAGGGATAAAACTAGGTTTTAACGATAAAAACCCTAAATATTTGGGCTGAAAAGAAGTCGAGCTGCTGGTATCAGAAAATACTCTGGGCCGCGTCAGCAGGTATCAGAGAATACTTTGGCGCGTCAGACGGTATCATAGAATACTTTGGCGCGTCTGACGGTATCAGAATATACTTTGTGTTGCGTCCTAACTTCCTTTTATTGCTCCTTTTTGTCCCGCATCAAGGCTTAATCCTTAAATGTGCTATTTCGCTCCATAATTCGCCAAATTACCTACAAATGCAATAAAACTCTGTGTAGACCTCTATTCTTGTATCATAACTTGCAATATATCAAAATCAATCATGAGCAATCCAATTTAGACTACAAAGCCAAACAACATACTCAAAGATCTTAAGGTCTTTCAAGCAAAGGTCAAGAAACGTGAATAGGTGGGAAACTTATAAAGGAATGTGGTGTATGAATCCGGGAAAAAGGAACAACACAAACTCTTTTTCTTCTTTTTGTTTTACTTACAATACCCATGAACTTAGAGCTTTGCTCTTTTCTTTTTCACATTATTTTTCGACTTTACTTTTTGGAAATATGGACAGCGGTGCACAAAAACCGAAGCCTAGGAGATTGGCGTTTCTCAAATTTCGAGATGCCTCAAACCCTTGATGCACATACCATAATCCGTTAGGAATATCGCTCAATCCGACTTTGGCAAGACACAAACACCTGGCTATGTGAATGGTGCCGAGTTACTCATCGTCATGATTGACTTCCCCAAACCTACAAATTTTTTCTATTCTTTGAATGCAAGCATTTGCTTTCATGGCCCTCCCACATCAAACATGTCAAAACTCAACTCTTCCTAATTCCCGGATAGGTAAAGGAGGCAATTATTTTCATTGAGGGGCTAAGTGATCAAAGAAAGAAGTAAGAAAATCGAATTGCCTTAATCATTTCAATAAGAAGTGTAAGAATTTATATGCGGTTTCAACCTTCAACACTCAACATGATTTAGAATGAAAGCGAATTATCAAACATGCATGAAGTTCTATCAAAGTATTCAAATCTCACATATGTCATAAATCAATTCAAGCATATCAAAATCATCATAGCTATTCCACAAAACAATGTTCATCATAGAGATCATAACCATTCTAGAAGCACAAAAATTTTAAAATTTTTCAAATTTTTCAAAATCATATGATGCAAGACATAAAACATGCAAATGGTATTGCAAATACCTCCACCTCATACTTAAAACTCACATTGTCCCCAATGTGAAGAAAAGAAAAGATAGAAAAGGATACTCACAATGTAAGATGGCGAATCAGGCAAGACGAATCATCAATCGGGCGGCGGTGGTGAAAATCTTTAGAAGCTCAATAGGGAATTCTGAATATTCCAACCAGTGTCAAAGAACGAAGAAGGGGAACGTCTTTCCGCCAAAAATTTTTCCAAAAGAAAAAAAAAATTTCGGGTCGGGAATTTCCACGGCCGTGGTTTTGGCCGGGGAACTTTATGTTGCTCTCGACAAAGCATTTCACGGTCCAATTTAGCAAACCACGGCCGTGGTTTTGTCTCTTTGGCCGTGGAATCCTCTAATGCTCGCCAAAAGTCCAAGTTTCGTCAATCTTTCGGCCTTTCCTCCCTAATATGTTCATTCCTTATTCATGGCATCCAAAGACACAAACATACCGGAAGGTATCGAAGAAAAACAAACAAAAACATCTACTCTAATCTAAGAAAAAGAAAACCAAAAAGCAAGAATGCATTTCCTTGGGTTGCCTCCCAAGAAGCGCTTGGTTTAACGTCGCTAGCTGGACCTATGTCCATAGATGACTCAATGCACCTTGAACATCTTGGATTGCTCTTCAAATCTATCATAGATCTCTTCCAAGAAATCTCCGGTTCCTAATTTCACCGGCAAGTGGTAAGATCTCCCACGTACAAGCTTGTACGGTTTGATTCTCACCGGCATCCTCCTAACTTTCCTATGCTTTAATAGGTGTTACGCTCAGGATATGTGTGATACGCAATAGGTTTTAAATTTATACTCGTTATATTTATCCTAACTCCTAGCGAACCCGCAGCGTACGGGACGTTTGTAGTAGGGATAATATTCCGAGGTCGAACACAAAGACTGAGGTGAAATCGAGTCAAACAATGGTCATAGATAGTGTGGATCTAATCTAAGAGAAGAGAGAGAAATAAAGAAATGAAAATGATGATATTTTTGGTTGAGTTTTTGTGGTGATCAAGCAAAGATCACAAATCAAGCAAGGTAATAAAGCAAACTAACAACTCAAACTAGCAAAATAAACAAGCAACACAAACTCAAGATATGTTATCAAAGAGAGAAAAGTGGATTCTAGAGGTCAAGATTTCCGGTTATGGCATTGGATTCAAGGTTCTAAGGATTCTAGGGACAAGCTGCGGTGTTGGGGAAAGAATGTTTCACTAATGGAAGCAATTACCGGGTAGGTCTCTCACTTCACTAGTCCCGCATCAAACTCCTATTACCGGGTAGGTCTCAAGGGGTTAAAATAAGGAATTCCACACAAACCGGGTACTACTTAAGGGGCAACCCTCTCCTTACCGGGTAAGTCTCGGAAAAGGGGAGTCTCAAGCAATAATCCTAGCACACTCGATCCAATAGCGGCTTATGAGGCTCACTACTACCTAGAATTCATCATCTAAGGTATCTAAGATCGGAAATCATCGGGTAGATCTCTTCCCTCACTTAGGTTGATAGCATTAGGTGATCCTAAGCTAAATTAGGCTTAATAAACACTAGGATTTAACAACCTAACACCCTAACATACTGATTCATCATTTAGAGAGCAACAGGAGAATAAATCGGGCTGTTCTACAGCTAAATCGGCCAATCTGCCGATGATCAGGGCGATTTTTCCTCCTGGTTTGGGTTTCGTGCATACAAATCATCCTAAACTAACATATAAGTCCATTCTATCATCACCCTAGCCATAACCATCAATCCATCACTCCAGAATCACAATAAACTAGCCAATAATATGCATATCAAGATCCAAAATCATCATACAAGCATACATGGTTCTCATAGATGAATAATGAAAGATAAGCAAGTAAAATCAATAAATCTCAGTTGAATCTAAGTTGTAGCATGACTTACAAACTCTTAAATGAAGATCCAAAACGTTCCTAACAATCCTTGCAATAGTTCTTCAATCCAAGACTACAAAAATAACTCAAAATCACTCAAAACCTCCCTATCACTCCTAGAATGGTGTTCTTCTTCTTCCTTCAATCCTTGAGAGTTTTTCTTCTCCTCCCAATCTTGCCTCCAATGGATGAGCTGTCAATGAGAGAATGTGGGAGAGAAGGGCCCCCAGCAACAGCTTGCAGGCCCACTTATATTCTCCACCAAGAGCAAGGCCGGATCAAGAGATCGTGGGACACGTGACTTAAGTTGTTGAAGGTAGGAAAATCGACCCAGTGATATAAATCGGCCGATTTTCCTGGCAGTTTGTCCGATTTTCTTCAGCAGAAGCATGCTATGATCGTCTAGCCATGAGTTGCTCCATTGCTTGCACCAATAGTGGTCTTTGTGTCCTTTGTTGCTCCAATTATGCTCCTCCAAAGCTTTGGATTTGTACCACCATGAGGCTTGGCCCTCGAATGTATCGGTTAATGTCCAAAAGACCCCCGAAATACCTACAAAGCAATGCACAAGTCCGTGTAGACGTCTATCTCGACAAAATACGTGAATTGAGTGCAAACGTCGTGAAATAGTGCTAAACCATGCATGAATGAGTGAGAAATCTATCTAAATGATTACATAAACCTAAGTCATAAATCGTGTTATCAAAAATACCCCATACTTAAGGTTTGCTCATCCCCGAGCAAATTCTCAACTATAGACTACAAGATAACATGATTTATGTATGCAGAAAAATGGCAAAATCTTTTTGGGTTTTGTGCTTCTAATTTTGGATCACCTTCATAGTCATGTTTCATGGCGATGGACAAGCAATCATGTATCAAATATATGAAAATATGAAAAGACAATTACACTTAACTTGATAGCATGCAATGAAATGTAAAGATAAAGAAGTCAAGATGATCATGAGCATATCTAATCTAGATCACTAAGTCTTGCACACATGCAATTAGGTCACGAGAACTTAGGAAAGAAAAGGCTAAGAAACGTTGTGATTAGGTTGGAATTTCTAGGTTGTGTGATGCTAATCCGGGAAAGGAACTAACTCCACAATCTCGTTTTTGCTCAACTTCCCAACAAGTGTATAATTTTCTTCGTCTTTTCTTTGTTTTCTTTTTCTTTCACTTATTTTTGAGACAATGGCATTGGTGTACAAAAGCCGAAACCTTGGTGATTAGCCGTCCTCGGGCTTTTTCTATTTTTTTTCGAGGTGCATCCACACCGGGCACACATACCAAAGCTCGTTAGGACTATCGGTTTATTTGACTTTGGCAAGGCACCAACACCCGATTATGTGAAGTGTACCGAGTTACTTGTCATTTAAGCCAATGTCCCTAAACCTATATTTTGTCTACACTTTCACAACAATTTCAGCATTTCATTCACAACATTCTTTCATCAACAACTTCACCCCACACTTGCCTTTCACACACATCAACACACTATCATGCTCCTATTCCCGGATGGGTCAAAAGAGGTCAAATTTATATCAATTGAGGTGCTTAAACAACATGATCAAGATGAGAAGTAGAGAAAGATGAATTGCCTCAATTACTCCTAAATGATGTGCAAGAACTAGCATGTAATTTCGACTTTCAATACTCAATTCAATCAAGGCAAACATTCATGATCACAAATCATTCATGGGATTCAAGATAAGTACTTCATGTCCACATATGCATTCATATATTCAACACATAAGGCCATCCATAGCCAATTCACAAGACAATTTCATCATAAGGGTCTTTCTCAAGCTTTAGAAGCACTAAAAAATTTTTAAAATTTTCTGATTTTTTTTGGATTTTTCGAAATATGTATGTACAATGCAAGACATAATGAAACATGTGACAATATTAAACTATCCTAGATGCTAATCATGCAAGTGATCATGAAAACCCCACCCCATACTTAGAAACACATTGTCCCCAATGTGGAAACTAAATAAAGAAGTGAAAGAGGGTCCTCACAATGTAAAATTGGTGATGCTTTGCTATTTCGGTTCTCATTGGATGATGATGGTGGATGATCGATCAAGGATGGTAGAGAGCTCTTGGTGCTCATTATGGTGTCGGAACCCGCGCTTGACACCGCAAGCCGTCCAAGTTCCACGTCCGCTCCACCCATGCTTGATTGGAGATCATCACTTTCCTTTACAGAAGAAAAAATCGCCCCTGTTGCCTAGCAAAATCGGCCGATCTGCTGAAGAACAAGCCGATTTTTCTGGGTGATTTCCTCCTCGTCCATGTGCTTGGATCTTGTACCTTCAACAGTTCCATGAGGCCTTCACATGACCTCCAACATCTCGTCAAACGCGACAATCAACAAGATCTAGCACCCAAAAACACAAAAGAAAAACAAAGCACACCAAGAGTGAGATCAAACAAAAGCAAGAAAAAGAGAGGGAAAAATATGTACCAATGGGTTGCCTCCCATTAAGCGCTTCTTTAAGGTCATTAGCTTGACCAAATTCAGGAGCGTTTCAATCAAGGTGAAGCGGGGCAATCACTTCCACCGGGGCTTCCGGGATGTACTTCTTCAAACGATACCCATTCACCTTGAAATTTCCACAATGATCTCCTCCTATCTCAATAGCTCCATGGGGAAAGATCTTCTTCACCACATATGGCCCGGTCCATCTTGATTTGAGCTTTCCGGGGAAGAGCCGCAGCCTCGAGTTGAAGAGAAGGACAAGGTCGCCTTCACTCAACTCCTTTGGGATGAGGCGCTTGTCATGCCAACGCTTGGTCCGCTCCTTGTAGATCCGGGCATTCTCATAAGCATCCAACCGGATCTCCTCAAGGGCGTTCATGTCTAGCAACCGCTTCTCACCGGCCTCCTTGAGGTCGAAATTCAACTACCTTATAGCCCAATATGCTCTATGCTCCATTTCTACCGGAAGGTGGCAAGACTTGCCATAGACTAACTTGAAAGGAGTGGTGCCAATTGGTGTCTTGAAAGCGGTCCTATAAGCCCACAAGGCATCATCGAGCTTCATAGCCCAATCTTTTCTTGTTCTAGAGACCGTCTTCTCAAGTATCCCTTTTATCTCCCGGTTGGAGATCTCTATTTGGCCACTAGTTTGGGGATGGTAAGGTGTTGCCACCTTGTGGGTCACCCCATACTTAGCCAAAAGTGCTCCAAAGTTCCTATTAGTGAAGTGCTTCCCTCCATCACTTATGATCACCCTTGGTGTTCCAAACCTAGGGAAGATCACTCGGTTGAAGAACCGCACCACCACCTTGGCATCATTTGTGGGAGAGGCGATTGCCTCCACCCATCTCGAAACATAATCTACCGCCAATAGGATGTAGAGGTTGCCACACGAGGAAGGGAATGGTTCCATGAAGTCCACACCCCATACATCAAATATCTCCACCTCTTGTATATTGTTCAAAGGCATCTCATTCCTCCTTGAGATATTGCCCGTCCTTTGGCAAGCATCACAAGCTACCACAAAGCTTTGCACATCCTTGAACAAGCTTGGACAAAAGAAGCCCGATTGCAACACTTTAGCACATGTCTTGTGTGAGCTAGCATGCCCTCCACATGGCAAGGAATGACAATGGCGGATCACACTCTCCACCTCATCCTCCGGTATGCATCTTCTAAACATTCCATCCGGCCCTCTCTTGAACAAAAGTGGTTCACTCCAATAGTAGTGCCTCACATCCTTGAAGAACTTCTTCCTTTGGGCATATGTTAATCCGGGAGGCACTTCCTCACACACTAAGTAGTTCACAATGTCGGCATACCATGGCTCACTTCCTCTAGACACTTGGAACAAGCACTTGATAACACGATTTATGACTTAGTTTTAGGTAATCATTTAGATAGATTTCTCACTCATTCATGCATGGTTTAGCATTAGTTCAAGACGTTTTGCACTCAATTCATGTATTTTGCCGAGATAGACGTCTACACGGACTTGTGCGTGTTTTATAGGTATTTCGGGAAATTTAGGAGCTAAAACGATGCGTTTGAGGATCGTTCATCTAGATGACACACCCTCGGACTCATTAGGGCCCAAATCAAGGGCTAAGGAGGACTCATGGAACCTTGCCAACACTAGCCATGGACCAAATCACAGCTTAATGATCAAAGGCGAAGTTTCTGCACCGAATCACGGTTCTCTGACACTCCACGGCCGTGGAATCAACCGTGGATTTTGCCAGATTCTTGTGACAGCTGTGCCACGACTCTCATGGCCAGCTCATGCAAGTTTGTTATAAAAGTGGTCCTTCATGGGCTATGAGAGGCAGCTGGGAACAATCTTGGAGCAGCTCATCCATTATCCATTTCCTCTAACAAAAATATTCTCTCAACAAAGAGTTTTTCTAGGAAGGAAAGTGTCAAAGAGGAGGAGGAAGAATTCCATTGAAGAGGAGAAGGAGCACACACACCATTGCTACACTTTGATAGCTTATAGTGAAGAGTTTCGGATTTGATTTCTAGAAGTTGTATGAACCATTCGAACCTTCTTTGAGAAGGATTGTAAGTCACCCAAATTCTATTTTCAGCTTGGTTTGATTTTAGTCCACTTGTTCATCTCTTTTCTTCATTATCTTGCAAATGGATGTCATGATTTTATGTTTGTTTGTTTCGATTTCTATCATGAATGTTGTAGGCTAAATAGATGTGATTCTAGGGTAAGGAAAGGATGGTTGTGGCTAGGGCTATGATAGGACGGACTTAGATTTATCTTTGGATGACTTGTGTGCATAACGTAGCCTCTGTTAGGAATCACGGTCGGTTCTTGACAAACCACGGCCGTGGTTTAGGTAGAACAACCCGTGTTTTCTCCTGGTTTGATGGATTTAGCTTAGATTGTTAGAATGTTGATATCCTAGGAGTTTGTTGAGTTGATCTAGCCTAGAGTGACCTAGTGTTAGCTACTAAGTGTTAGAAGAGACCTACCCAGTGATTCTTACTCTTAGATTTCAAAGATTACAAACCCTAGGTAGTGGTGAGCCTCGTAAGCCGCCATTGGACTAAGTGTGCTAGATAGTTGTTTAGAACTTCCCTTTCCGAGACTTACCCGGTAAGGGTAGGTTAGACCTTTAGGCAACAATCCGGTTTGTGTAGAATTCCAATCGTTAGGTTCTTAGAGACTTACCAGGTGATGAGACCTTAGGAGTGGACTAGTGGATCATGAGACTTACCCGGTGATTGATCCCAATCTAGAAACACTTAATCCCAACATAGTTAATCTAAAGAATGAATAGATAACTTGAGTCCTATGCCATAACCGGAACTTCCAACCCCTAGAATCCGTCTTTTCTTTCTTTGATCTATATCTTTCTTAGCTTGTTTCTTTGCTTTGATTCGTTAGCTTAGTTGATTGCTTACTTTTACATGAATTGTGATCTTTGATTGATCACCAAAAACCAACCAAAAACAATTGATATTTTTCATTTCTTTATTCCTTTCTCATTTCTTAACTTAGATCTTCACTAGACTTAATCATAAACCGAATCAATCTCACCTTAGTCTTTGTGTTCGACCTCGGAATACTATCCACACTACGAACGACCCGTACACTACGGGTGCGCTAGGAGTTAGGAGAAATATAACGAGTATAAATTTAAGACTTATTGTGCACACATCCTGAGCGTGACAAGTTTTTGGCGCCGTTGTCGGGGACTAGGTCTAGATTGAGTTTATTTTGTGATTGTTTATTAGTGTAGATCTTTCTTGTTGCTTTTGATCTCTCTTTGGTGTATGTTTTTGCTTTTCAGGACATCTCTTATTCTCTAGGTATATGCGAAGATCTCGTGGCAAGGATTTAGCTCCATTCGATCCCGAACCGGAGAAAACCCTTAGATCTAGATCCAAGAGTATTAAAAGGGGAAAAGAGATGGCCGGAAGAGATCTCCAAGCTGAGTTGGATGAAGCCTTATAGCAAATAAGGCTAAGAGATGAGCTCTTGGAGGAAGAAAGAAGACTTGCCAATGAGAGGCAAGAAGCAACTAGGAGGGAGATTGATGAGATTAGGCAAACCCTTGTACGAGGAGAGCTTAATCGCCAAAAACCTCCACCTCCTCCACCACAACCGCAGCCGGCGACTAATGTTAGGGTTGTACCTATTGCTATTGAGGAGCCACAAACCCTAGGGAGACGCATGGATCCGGCACAAAGAGCACACCGTCCGGGTGTGAACTTAGGAGATCCCGCTACCCACAATTATGAGCTCCGCCCTCAAGTTATACAAATGATCCGGCACAATCAATTCGGAGGGATGGAAGGAGAGTCTCCTCATCAACACTTGATGAACTATGAGATCTTGATGGAGACTCTTAGACCGCCAAGATTGGAGAGCAATAACCATAAGCTTAGGGCTTTCTCCTTCTCTCTCAAGGATAAAGCCTTAGCTTGGTATCAATCCATTCCACAAGGGCGAGTTGGTACTTGGGAGGAGATGACAACCGAGTTTTTGACCAAGTTCTTCCCACCTTCCAAGACTACCGAGTTAAGAGGGAAGATCAATGCCTTCGTGATGAAGGATAGAGAAAGCTTGTTCAAGTCTTGGGAGAGGTTTAAAGATCTTCTCCTTGATTGCCCACACCATGGCATACCGAAAATTGAGCTATTGGAAATCTACTTCAAGGGACTTGATGAAGATAGCCAATTCAAGCTCCAATCTCTTTCCGGTGGGACTTTTATGGAGAAGCATGTAGATGAAGTTTGGGAGTTTGTGGAGAAGCAAGCTCTAGTGATTGAGAAATACTCCCATAGGAAGAGTGAAGGGAGAAAGGCGGGAGCTTATGAGGTAAGTGAAGTCACCATGAGCAATTTCAAGCTTGACGCCATCAACAACGAATTAAAGTCCTTGAGGGAGTTGTGTGCTACAACTTTGAAGAACCAAGCAACCCCTCAAGTGCTTCCACAAGCCAACTTGTCTTCCAAGGAGGAGGATGTGAATTACATGGGAAGGGGCAACTTCAACAATTACCAAGGCCCAAGGAGTTTCAACAACAACCGGCAATTCAACAATTACCGGCCTAACCACAACCATCCCGGATTTTCTTACTCTAACCCGGATGGAGCCTTGAACCCTCCTGCCTCCACAAGCACAACTCCACCACCAAGAGCTTCACAAGAACCTCCACCCGGATTTGCTCAACCTCCCAAGGATAGAACCGAAATAATGTTTGAGCAATTGCTAGGAAGGTTGAGTGGCCTTGAGAGCACCGTGACTTCAATCTCTAAAGCTCAAAAGGTTTTGGAAGCACAAGTGTTCCAAAAGGCGGGGGAAACCCATAGAGACCCGGGAAAGCTTCCCGGAAGAACCGAAGACAACCCGAGAGGCCAAGTGTTGGCTATCACAACAAGGAGTGGGTTGAGTATAAAAGATCCTTTGCCGAAGGACAATGCTAAGGGAAAGCAAGTAGTGGTAGAAGAGGGAAAATTGCAAGGAGATGGAAGCAAGAGCAAGGATGTAGAGCCAACCTATGAGGCACCGCCTCTATACAAGCCACCACTACCGTTCCCACAATCAAGAGCAAGAGCTCGTTTGGAAAATCACTTTGGTAAGTTCCTTAAACTAATGTCCAAATTACATATTAACATTCCGTTCATGGATGCCATTTTAGGAATGCCGGCATATGGCAAGTTTTTGAAAGAGATACTCTCCAACAAAAGGAAGTTGGAAGAGTATGGGGAGATAAGAATGACCAAGAGATCCTCGGAATTGATCCAAACAATGAAGGAGGAGATGCCTCCCAAGCTAAGAGATCCGGGTTCTTTTTGTGTTCCAATTGGAGTGGGAGACGTGAAGTACGAGGCCCTTTGTGATCTTGGAGCGAGTGTAAGCATCATACCGCTTGCACTTTGTAACAAGGTCGGGCTAGGAGAGCCAAAACCGGTCAAGATAACCCTCTATATGGCGGATCGTTCTATCACTCATCCGGTTGGGATTCTAGAGGACATTCCGGTGCAACTAGGAGGATTCTATGTGCCAATTGACTTTGTCGTCTTGGATATTCCGGTGGATTATCCGGTTCCCATCATCTTAGGAAGACCTTTCCTAGCCACTTCCGGATGTCTAGTGGATTGCAAGAACGGGACTCTCTCCTTCAACATTGGAGAAGAGAACATCAAGTTCAAGTTGTCCACAATGATGAAAGGACCAACCCTTGATGAGGATGTCTTCAACATAGTCGAGCAAGAAGAATCTAGAGAAGTTGTGAGCTCGATCTTGATCAAGGATCCCTTGGAGAAGGTTCTTACCTTAAGTATGATGGAGGAAGGTGTTGAGGATGCTTGCAATGAAGAGATCAAAGCCTTGGAAGCATTGGAAGAGGAGCCAAGGGTTGGATTTGAGGGCCACGAAGAGGTGTTGAACAGCTGCAAGTTCCACGGTCGAGATTTACACTCCACGGCCGTCAAACTTTCTGGACAACTCCGGGAAGCAAGCTTAGCAAGAACCACGGCCGTGGAAGATGAGCAACCCGTGTTTCCAACCGTGGTTTTCCCTGGATCAGCTCTTGATGATGATCAAGCTTCTAGGAGCCATGGGGAGTCTTCATTTGCTTTGGAATCATCTCATCCAACCTTGTTTGGATCGTCTTCAACCGATAAAGGTCCTCCTTCCCTTGAACTTAAACCCCTCCCCTCTCATTTGAAATATGCTTTTCTTGGTGAAAATTCTTCATATCCGGTGATTGTTAATGCATGCTTAAGTGACGATGAACTTGCTAAGTTGTTGCATGAACTAAGATTGCATAGAAAAGCCATTGGTTATACTATTGATGATTTGGTTGGCATTAAGCCTTCTTTGTGCATGCATAAGATAATGATGGAAGATAATCATAAACCCTCTATTGAACATCAAAGGAGATTAAATCCCATAATGAAAGAGGTGGTCAAAAAGGAAATCATTAAGTTGCTAGATGCGGGAATTATCTACCCTATCTCGGATAGTAAGTGGGTTAGCCCCGTTCATGTAGTGCCTAAGAAGGGTGGGATGACCGTAGTGACTAATGAGAACAATGATATAATCCCGACTAGGACGGTTACGGGGTGGAGGATGTGCATTGATTATAGGAAATTGAACATGGCCACTAGGAAAGATCACTTCCCTCTCCCCTTCATTGACCAAATGCTAGAAAGGTTAGCTCAACACTCTCATTTTTGTTACTTAGATGGCTATAGTGGATTCTTCCAAATCCCCATCCACCCCGATGACCAAGAGAAAACAACCTTTACATGTCCATGGGGTACCTTTGCATATAGGAGAATTCCATTTGGGTTGTGTAATGCACCCGCCACCTTCCAAAGGTGTATTATGGCTATCTTTTCGGAATACATAGAAAATATCATGGAAGTGTTTATGGATGATTTCTCTGTCTATGGTTCTTCCTTTGATAATTGCTTGGCTAACTTATCATTAGTATTGCAAAGATGTGAGGAGACAAATCTTGTCTTAAATTGGGAAAAATGCCACTTCATGGTAAGTGAAGGCATTGTGTTAGGACACTTGGTGTCTAACCGTGGCATTGAGGTTGATAGGGCCAAGATTGAAACTATAGAGAAATTGCCACCACCTACCTCGGTGAAAGGGGTAAGGAGTTTCTTAGGGCATGCCGGTTTCTACCGGAGGTTCATTCAAGATTTCTCTAAAATTTCTAAGCCTCTCACTAACCTACTAATGAAAGATGTTGATTTTGTCTTTTCCAAGGATTGTCTTGAGGCTTTTTGCAGGTTGAAGAACGCATTGATCTCCGCACCTATCATGCAACCTCCGGATTGGAGTTTACCGTTTGAGATCATGTGTGATGCAAGCGATGTAGTCGTTGAGGCTGTCTTGGAGCAAAGGAAAGAAGGGCGTACTCATGCTATTTATTATGCTAGCAAGACGCTAGATGATGCCCAACTCAATTATGCTACCACCGAGAAGGAGTTGCTAGCGGTTGTGTATGCATTTGAGAAGTTCCGCTCATACCTTGTTGGAGCGAAGGTCATAGTTTATACGGATCATGATGCGGTCCGTTATCTATTTACAAAGAAGGATGCCAAACCAAGGTTGATTCGGTGGATCCTTCTTCTTCAAGAGTTTGATTTAGAAATACGGGACAAGAAGGGATCCGAGGACTCCGTGGCGGATCACCTTAGTAGACTTCCACCATTGGAGCTTGAAAAAGATAACATCCCTATAGATGACTCATTCCGGGATGAGCAATTGCAAATGGTGGAGGAATGCTTGTTCCAAGTGTCTAGAGGAAGTGAGTCATGGTACGCCGACATCGTGAACTACTTAGTGTGTGAGGAAATGCCTCCAGGTTTGACATATGCTCAAAGGAAAAAGTTCTTCAACGATGTGAGGCACTACTATTGGAGTGAACCACTTCTATTCAAGAGAGGGCCGGATGGGATGTTTAGAAGATGCATACCGGAAGATGAAGTGGAGAGTGTGATCCGGCATTGTCACTCCTTACCATGTGGAGGCCATACTAGCTCACACAAAACGTGTGCAAAGGTATTGCAATCCGGTTTTTATTGGCCTAACTTGTTTAGAGATGTGCAAGGTTTTGTAGCGGCATGTGATGCTTGCCAAAGGACGGGCAACATCTCAAGGAGGAATGAAATGCCCTTGAACAACATCCAAGAAGTGGAGATTTTTTATGTGTGGGGTGTGCACTTCATGGGACCATTCCCTTCTTCATGTGGCAACCTCTACATCCTATTGGCGGTGGACTACGTGTCGAGATGGGTGGAGGCAATCGCCTCTCCTACAAATGATGCCAAGGTGGTGGTGCGGTTCTTCAACCGAGTGATCTTCCCTAGGTTTGGAACACCAAGGGTGATCATTAGTGATGGAGGGAAGCACTTCACAAATAGGAACTTTTGGGCGCTTTTGGCCAAGTATGGGGTGACTCACAAGGTGGCAACACCTTACCACCCCCAAACTAGTGGCCAAGTGGAGATCTCCAACCGAGAGATAAAGGCCATCCTAGAGAAGACGGTGTCTAGAACTAGAAAGGATTGGGCTATGAAGCTCAATGACGCATTGTGGGCATATAGAACCGCCTTCAAGACACCAATTGGAACCACTCCTTACAAGTTAGTCTATGGCAAGTCTTGCCATCTTCCGGTGGAAATGGAGCATAGAGCTTATTGGGCCATTAAATGGCTAAATTTTGACCTCAAGGAGGCGGGAGAGAAGAGGTTGCTTGATATAAACGCCCTTGAGGAGCTCCGGTTGGAAGCCTATGAGAATGCCCGGATCTACAAAGAAAGAACCAAAAGATGGCATGACAAGAGGATCATCCCGAAGGAGTTGAGTGAAGGCGACCTTGTCCTTCTCTTCAACTCGAGGCTGCGGCTTTTTCCCGGAAAGCTCAAATCAAGATGTACCGGGCCATATGTGGTAAAGAAGATCTTTCCCCATGGAGCCATAGAGATAGGAGGGGAACATTGTGGGAACTTTAAGGTGAATGGGCACCGGTTGAAGAAGTATATCCCGGGAGCTCCGGTGGACATGATTGCCCCACTTCACCTTGAGTAGACACCCACGAGTTTGGTCAAGCTAATGACCTTAAAGAAGCGCTTGGTGGGAGGCAACCCATTGGTAACATTTTTCCCTTTTCATTTTTTCGTTTTTGCTAAGATTTTTCTATTTTTGTGTGCTTTGTGTGTTTTGTGTTTCGTGTGTGCTAGAGCATTAGTGGCATTGGAAGCCTTTCTTGACATATGAATGATGATGATGAACCCCTCACCAATTATGGGTGGAGCGGACGCGGAACTTGGACGGCTAGCGGTGCCTAGCGCGGGTTTCGAAGCTTTGGTGATGCTTAGAGCTCTCTACCATGGTTGATAGGATCATCCAACATCAATTCAATTGAGAATCTCAAATACCATAGCAAAACACTTTTACATTGTGAGAACCTTCTTTCATTCTCTTTACTTCATTTACACATTGGGGACAATGTGTTTGGCCAGAAATGGTTTCCCTCCATAACATTGTGATGTGGTTATAGGTGGGCTAGAGATGATTTCCCTCTATGCCTTGGTTAGTGTTGTGATCTTGTTCCTAGAGTAGATGATTCCTCCATGCCATGCTTTGAGGTTGTAGTATGTTATAGGTTGATACCTTATGAACGGAGATGTGATGCCTCCGATAGAGAGAGTGTTTATACCTTGGTGTATGGGTCCGAGAGGATTTGGGAACTGTTCAAGTTTTGGGAGGAAACTTGTTTTTAAGGGGATCTGATGTAAGAGCCTTAGGCTTTTAGGGGAACCGCCCCCGCGGTTTCGTTCACCGCAGGTGCGTTGCTGCCCCCGCGGTTATGGTGACCCGCCCCTACGGTTTGCAGGGTGGGCGCCACCTTCCTTGACCGTCTTGCTTTCCTCTTTTGACGTCTCTTCTCCTTTAAGTTTCCTTCCTCTTCTTCAGATGAGGGTTTCCTTTTTTCAACTTCATCTCTCACGTTCTTCTTCTCTTCTTCCTCTTACCTTGGTTCTTCCTTAGTTTTCCTTGGAGATCTTCGTTTGTGTAAGCTTGAAAAGCTTTGATGACGTTAATGCTGATATGTTGAGGTTGTTGTTGTTGTTGTTTTGCTGTGGTTGAGTAGTTGTGAGGACGTCCTTCCGCTCCTGAGTCAGCCGTGGTAGGTTTCTTTCTCTCTTCTTCCTTCTTTTCATTCACCTTGTTCTTTAGCTTAGGAATCCACAAGCAATGTTTGTGTTTAACCTCTCATGGACATTGATGGTGACCTATATGTATGCATATGTATATTGATTGCCTTTGGGGCAATGAAGAAGTGAAGAGGATCAAGAGAAGGATCAAAGAGAAGTCACAGAGGACCCCTCTGTAATCGACCGCCCCCTCGGATTGAAGTTGCCGCCCCTGCGGCCAGGCCAGTGTCACCGCCCCTGCGGCCGAGTGTCATCGCCCATGCGGTGTATCGCCGCCCCAGCGTCTTCCTTCTTCCGCAGGTGCGTGTCCAAAACATACCTAGATTGGTATGTTACCTTCCTTATCCTTTTAGCTTAGCTTGAGAGTGTAACTAGGCTAGTTGTGTGTTTGATGAGTATAGTGATGTATATGTTAAGGATATGCCTTAGGCATTTGTGAGTTATGTTGAGGTATTGAGGTTTTGATTCGAGTTATGGTTTGTTTATGTTTATGAGATGTAGGAGACTAACCTCCTAACCTTGGATGATGTTGATATGGTGTGCCTTGTTGATGCAGGCGCTGATCGTTCCCTCGAGGGAAAACTGTGACGTGGTACAGGTTTATGTGTGTATCAGGTAAGTCCATAGGACTTACCTAGCGAGTAGTTGTGGATTTGAGTGATTGTGATGGTATTGTGTGTGAATATGATTGTTGCATTTATAACCTAAACCGGACTAGGATGACCACATATGTTTATTAAACGGCCCAAGTGCATTATAATGGGTTATGACCACTTGTCAAAGCTCACCGACAGTGAAGAAGGTGTTGTAAAACCGGTACTCTAGGGGGAGGTAGATCCCCATGCAAAACCTATGTGAAAGGGGATAGAGGCGAGGGTCTTGAGCCTCCTCGTTCCATAAAAGAAGTTGAATTAGTAATGGAATAACGTAATTGAAGATAATAAATGGTTATGTGTGTGGCCTTGCATATTGTAATGTGTTGATGTGTGTGTGTGCTATTACTTTTATTCATATTCATGTTTTGTTAACTAATGGTTTTATACTGTGTTGTAGATCTTCTACAGCATACGAAGACTGCAGAGTGAACCAGATGGGTGATCAGCCGAGGGCTTCCGTACACTAGGTTGTGCGAGGGTTTTGGGATGTTTTGTACATGTATGGAATTGTGTTGCCATTTTGGACTCGGATGTGTTTTGTAAACCATGATATATATATTTATATATACAGTTTTATGTATTTGGTTTTAATCAATCTGTGCCTTGTTGTAAGATCCAGTGAACTTGTTGTAAGGCTAGGGGTCAAGATCCACTGTGAGATCCTAGCCCAGTAGCGCCCTAAGTCCTGTGGATTTGGGGTGTTACACTCAAATACTTAGGTGTCATCGTTTTGGTTCGTCCTTAGAAGAGGGTAAGTCTCTCTTCTTTCCATTTCTTCCTTTCCTTCCCTTTCCTTGTGTTTCCAACAAGGATATGTATCATGTGATCTTATGGATGTTTGGATGTTTGGATGTGGATGTATATGGGAATTTGATGGCCTTACAACCTTGGTTACTCTCTGTGACGGAGTGGTCAAGAGTGGAGAAAGAGATTGTTCAAACAACTCTTGAGAGTTGTCCTCTATCGAGCTTTTCGCCCCTGCGGATCGTCATCGCCACCACCGCAGCGTGAGCTTGTCACCGTCCCTGCGGTTGTGAGTCGTTGCTCCTGCGCCCTGTCACAACACCCGTGTTTGATCTTTCTGCGGGTGCGCCTTCCTTCAGAACTACCAAGTATTGGTAAGTTCTATTCCTTCCCTTGGTTATGGATTTGGTTTAGAAGCATGCTAGGATGTGTATGAGTGAATGATGATGAGATCATGATATGGTTTTAAGCCCTGAGGTGGATTTGATGTTTAGGATGTTATTCGAGGTTTATACGATGTTTATGATCCTTATGGATATCTTGGGTCTAGGTGTGATCCTTTGATTGATAGGAGGTCTGATATCTCTTTATGCCTTGTTATTAGGCAGTGCATCCCTACGTGTTGGAGGTTGATCGTGGTTAAGTTATCATGAGTTTGAGGTAAGTCCATATGACTTACTTAGCTGCATTCTTATATTGGATGTATGCATGAGTGGTGATTGTTATGTGCTTTATAGCATGCGATATTGATTATTACCGCCATGCGATTAGCCCCCTTGCAGTGGCAATGATAACCTTTCCCTTTCATCCTGAGGGAGTCTGGGAGGTTCTCTCTAGGTCATGCCATACTTGGTATATGGACCGAATACGTCGCCTCCCCATTCCATAATGCCTACGGGGACGTGTTCCGGATGCCACTTCAGGGTGGATATTGTACCTAGAGGCGAGAATGATATACTTCTCGTGTCACATATGTAGATATATATATGATGTGAGTGTATAACTTTATGAAGATAATTAAACGAATAAATGATGTGATCACATGCTTGGTGTTTATTGTTATTCTGATGTGTGTATGTACTTATGCATTATCTTATATATGAATTGTTAGCTAAAGGTTTCATCCGTGTTGTAGATCCTTTGTAGAGTATGAGGACTGCAGAGTGATCAGCCGAGGACTTCCATACATTAGGTGTTGTGGGCTTTTGGGATGGTTATGTATATGTTGTGGACATTTTGTACTCTACTGTGGGGTTTTGTATACGTTATGATACTTGACGTTTTATGTTTTATAAAGGATGCTTTATATTTATTTGTATCTTTCTGTAAGATCCAGTGAACTTGTTGTCAGGCTAGGGTCACGACCCATTGTGAGGCTCTAACCTAGTAGTGCCCCGAGTCCTACGGATTTGGGGTGTTACACATATCACCTCTCATTAGTTGAGTTCTCGTACAACAATAGTTGACATGCATCAATCGGGATGGCCCCGTATGAGTCACTGTATGGACGGAGGAGTCGTACGCTGTTATGCTGGGATGAGCCTAGCAGTATCAGTGGTATAGCGCTTGAGCATATTCATGAGGATATTGCCCGCGTGACACTGCTTAGAGAGCAGACTTTTACTACACAGAGTCGCCAGAAGTCATATGCAAACAAGAGGCATCAACCTCTAGAGTTCAGGGTTGGAGCTCATGTTTAACTGAGAGTATCTCCGACACGTGGCGTTAGACTTTTCGGCATTAAGGGGAAGTTGAGCCCCCGATATGTCAAACCTTTTGAGATTTTGGATCGAGTTGGGAGAGTATTGTATAGACTGGCTTTACCCCTGAGGTTAGAGGGTGTTCACCCCGTGTTTCATGTGTCTCAGTTGAGGGAGTACATACCAGATCCGAGACACATTGTCAGCTATGATGATTTAGTGGTCGAGCCGGATCACACGCTTGTTGAGTATCCGATGGCAGTCATAGAACGGGGTGTGAGACGCCTGCGTTCGAAAGATATTTCTATGTTGATGATACAGTGGTCGAGACGAGGACCTGATGAGGCTACGTGGGAAACAGAGGATAGTATCCAGAGGAACTATCCAGAGTTTTATGCCGAGATAGATGCACCTATAGGATCGATGAGTAGATCTTAGTGTTATCTTGGTGGGTTATGTGTTTTTATGTTTTGATATGTTTTCGTGCTAGCTATGTGTGTTTTATATGATCTTGTTAGATCTTGTTATGCTACCACGAGTTGTTGTTATAGCTGGAGATGGTTCTTACTCCATGCTATCGAGATGTGGTTATGGTTTTGCTGGAAATGGTTTTCTACATACCCTTGTGACGTGGTTATGATCTGGATGGAGATGGTTCTCCTCCATGCCATTGTGATGTGGTTATAGGTTGGTTAGAGACGGTTTTACTCTATGCCGATGGGTAGTGTTTATGATTACGTTGTTGGAGTGGATGATTCCTCCATGCTTGAGTTTTAAGGTTATAGAGTTTTATAGGTTGATTTCTTATGAGCGAAGATGTGATACCTCCGATAGAGAGAGTGTGTATACCTCGGCGTATGGATCCGAGAGGATTTGGTTTTGTTCAAGTTTCGGGACGAAACTTGTTTTTACGGGGATCTGATGTAAGAGCCTTAGTGTTTTAGGGACCCCGCCCCTGCGCTTCAGTTGAGCCGCAGTTGCAGAGCCGTCCCCGCGGCCTTGTGGATCCGCCCCCACGGTTTAAATGTTGGGTGCCGCCTTTTTGGCCGTCTTGCTTTTTCCTTTTCTTCCTCGGTACATACATCTTTTTGCGAAGGATTGCACCATCACTACGTAATATATATATATATATATATATATATATATATATATATATATATATATATATATATATATGCTTGATAAACTTTGTTTTGAAATGGTTTCCCCCACTGAAGTTGAAAGTTGATTACACAGATTAACTGAGATAAACAGCATGCAGTTCAAAACCAGCTTGCCCGCCAAAACAAATAAGAAACGATTTGGTTTATAACAAAACCACACAACCGAAGGTATTTCAACTTTCAATGCTCAAGAATAAAAATTATACCTATTATTTCACTCAACTTTATCTTTTTAATTTAACGTTTTATAACTTGTGTCTTGTGGTGCCAAATAGTCGGTCCACAAACACAATAAAAGGATAGATAGGGGCAACACCAAGATCAAAATGATAACGGAATCATGGTTTTCGAATCAATTATTACAGTACTCGACAAAATTGTGGGATTGATTAGAGGGACCATTTTTTATGTTTAACGTTTAATCGACTATTCACATGTCACGCTATCTAAGAAATGGCTTTGTGTACAACTCACAACCGCAAATTCATCGTCACTGAGATTTCTTCATCATCTCCCTCTCAAAAACCTACTCAAAGTTGTCGGGCCTTTTAGGGTATGAAAAACTTGTCTTTTTAGCACTCATTTCCACGAATCAATAATGTATTTAATTTTAGGGTGTTAAGATACGGTTGGATCATGTATCATATAAAATGTTTTTTTTCTCAAAAATAAAAATATATTAACATGTGTTAATTTCTAAGTAGAAAGATTGTATCATTTATCCAATCCACTAAAATTAAGATACAACTTTTTAAATTTTACAGAAAATTATCTAAACAGTACCCATTTTTTGGGCTGACTAAACTTTAGTACCCGTTGTTTAAACTATCAGAACGGTACCTCAACTATTGAGCCCGACCAAAGATTGATACCTACGTTACTGTTCACCCGTTAAATTCAAATAACGACGTTAAATTTCAGGGGCAAAATCGTCCACCTCCAAAAACCCTAAGCCCCAAATTTCATGAACCCTAAATTTCTATCAATTTACCAAAATCAAAATCATAAATTCCTTTCCCTAACAACAAAGCAATCACAAAATCAAAAATTATAAATCCCTAAATTTATACCAGCAACCAAAACCAAAATCAAAATCCATGATAAAAAGCAAAAATAATCCCGAAAACGTTGTTGAACAGCTAGTTGAAGAGGCTTACCAGCTTCCTAATATCATAAAGCTAGATGTTTAAATCATGCCTTCGATGAAGATTCATCCGACCAATTCTCCGACGATGAGAGAATCAATACGCACTTCTAATTCTGCCAAGCCGGTGTTCAAATCGCGGCTCCGAAGGCTCTTCAATCGACAGGTTCCTGGAGTTTTGCGCGTCTCTACCACCGAGAAGCAGATCGCCGGAGACGAGGTTCACCTTTCTAAGAACCGTGCAACTGCTACCCATTTTGAGACGAGCTCCGTATGCCTCGCGAAGATGATCCAGAATCGCTGCGAAATGTGGCCGGAATTGCTGCAATTGGTTCAATGGGAACAACAATGATAGTTCTGACAACGAATTTGGTTTCCGGAGTGAATCAGCTACCAACACTGCCTCCTATGGTGAATTAATTGACATTATCAAGGTAGCATTCTAAATTATGCCTTTTCCTTCTTCAATTCGTCTTTCTCACGAATTATTTCTAAGTTTTCAATTCTAAATTACTAAATTAGTTTTTGCATTTCATTCTGGTATCAGGGCTTGGTTCCTTGTACAAGCATGACTGAGAGCCACGCAATCACCGCTGCAAAATCAACCAAACACAAACGATTTCGGAGCTGAGGAGGGGAGAGATTGTTCAAGAATGTTTCAAATTTACATTGCTTTGGCTAGTTGTTTTCAGGATTTTTTTTAATTTTATCCTAAATTATGATTTTAGTTGCTGGCATAAATTTGGAGCTTTCTAATTTTTGATTTTTGTGATTGCTATATTGTTAGGGAAAGGGATTTTTTTTAGTTTTATCCTAGATTTTGATTTTTAGGATTTTTTTTGTAATTGCTATAGAAATTTGGTTCAGGAAATTTGGGGCTTAGGGTTTCTGGAAGTGGACAATTTTGCCCCTTAAGTTTACGCCGTTCTTTGAATTTAACGGGTGAACAGTAACCTAGGTATAAATTTTTGGTCGGGCTCAATAGTTGAGGTACCGTTCTGATAGTTTAAAAGACGGGATACTAAAGTTTAGTCAGCCCCAAAGATGAGGTATTGTTTAGATAATTTTCTCTAAATTTTAAATAGAATGGACGGACGGTACCAACTTCCAATCAAAATTCAAACTCAGTAGAATTAGGATTCGTTTTTAAACTAACCTACTTGGATTATGGATTGAAAAACTAATCATCAAGTTTCATATTTTTGGTTTATAATTACCTAACTAAAAATAAAATAAAAATTTTCAATTTTCTCTCGAACTGTCAACTCTAGTTGACCGTATATTTATTGACGATTCATTTTATATTTATTAACATTTCGATTTACACTTATTGACCCTTCAAATTTTTATTTAAAAAAATATACTGATAGTTCTTTTTACACTTGCTACAATTCAATTTACATTTGTTAATCCATTTTATATTTGCATTTTCAACAATTGAAACGTCAATAAGGATGGATATATAGTTAGTTTTCTAATTACCTAATATAGATTAATTATCCTACCAAACTTTCCCCTAAATTTATATAATTATTGTTTTTTCATATCAAAAACCAATAAATTATAGGAGGGGGCATATTGCTGGAGAATGTTCAGGTACGGCCCTCTTTTTGTGGTACGGCCGTACCGCAGGGCGACACGTGTCCCGAAAAAAAAAAAATTTTTTTTTTTTTTTT
>BSUD01000004.1:48764908-48932662 GCA_033239045.1 Fagopyrum esculentum
TTTTTTAAAAAAAAAAAAAAAAAAAAAAATTTTTTTTTTTTTTTTGGGACACGTGTCGCCCTGCGGTACGGCCGCACGGCCGTACCGCAATAATGGGCCTTACTTGAATAATACCCGCATATTGCTGGCCCTTTAACAAAGTTTTCTACCATTATAGTTTTGAATAAAATTATTAGTTTTTATGAGTTAGTATATTTTTAGTTTTATAATTTTATTTGTAAAAATATAAAATAAATTTTAAATTAAACCGTTTATGACGTGTCATTAATTATTGAAAAACTTTATTCACACTAACTATTTTCTAAACACGTGATATATTTTTTGATACAAAGCTAAGTGAAACATGGATGATCAACATTTAGTAATTGACCGTCCTTGAGCATCCTAACTGATGAGGTCTTCAACATTTTACGGTAGGATCCTATCTTCTCGGTCTACTTCATGGTCAACTTCATCCAAAGCCAAATTCATCGAAAATAAAAATAAAAATAAAATGTACACCATTATAAATACATCACGGGAAGATGTTGGTCTTTTTATTGCAATTCCAAAATTCATCCACATGCAAAATGACTTTTCTTTGCAATGCAAATGGTTCTATAAAAAATCATTTGATATCTTCTGATTACAAAGATACCTTAAGGCCCCTTGCTCATTTCCCTGAAGGCATTTCTGATTACTTCTCTGAATCCGATGTTGATTATTCGGTGAATCATCTTCTTAGCTTTAAACTTATATGACTATTTTATCCATATTGTTGACTATAAATATAGATACTACAAACACTAATGCCTATGTATATGCAGCAAATGGAAGCATATAAGGCGGAACTTGAATCCCTAAAGGAACAAGCAAGGGCCATGTTGATTGATAGCTCCATCGACCACAAAAGAAAGCTCAACTTAATTAACATCCTTGATTGTCTCGGGGTTATTTACTACTTTGAGAAGGATGTTAAGGATCAACTGAAGTGTATTTTTCAGGGTTATGACTATGAAAACAATTACAACCTCTACGCTACCGGAGTCCATTTTCGTGTTTTTCGACAACATGGGTACAAAATGTCTTGTGGTAAGTGATTTGAATGTTTTTTATTTCGTATATAATTTTAACTCTTACCATCAATGCTCGATTTATGTACTTAAATTAAAGCGTGTATTTGGATCGATTCAATTATTTTATAAAAGATCTATTCATATCCGACTAGGGAAAACTTAAGTATCCAATAGTTTTTATTAGAGTGTCATATATTTGAATTATAATATGGCTATTGGAATTATCCTAACATTAAAGAGGTGGATCGAGTATATCCAATGCAATTATATTTACAAAACCTCAATTTGATTATATTTACAAAACCTCAATTTGCATCCAATGCGTTGATTTAGTAATAAATTATTTTCACATCTAAAATTGAGATAATCTAACCCCAGTAGATAAGGTCGGTGAACTCCTCATCCTTAAGTTAGGGTGTGTTTGTTAAAAGATGGAGGTTATTTTGAAGATTAATCTAGACGGAATTTAAAAGTGATTAAATTTTATATGAGATTTATTAGGGATTATTCGATATAAAATAATTTACGTGAAGTTGTTTGGTTGGAGATCTTTTAATAGGTTTAATTGATATTGATTTACAAATTTACCCTTATTTTAACCTTAAATAGGGGGCATGAGTGCAATCCTAATTGATATTTGAAAATTAATCTCCTAAATTTACACAAATTTAATCTCCTAAATTTAATCTAAATGAACCTCCTTTAATCTCCAACCAAACACACCCTTAGTTAATTAGTTTTAGGATGAAAACCACCGGGTTTATGTGTTGAACTTAATCCTAACGTACATGTGTCTTTGTATGCACAAGACCCGTCTAGTAGACTTTAACATACAACACAAAGAGTATCCTTCCAATAAGCTTGACGTAGTGTAATACCCGCACCTTGTGCAGATTTTAAAAAATATGGGTTATATTTATTACCGGGGATATATATATATATATATATAATTCTTCTTATTTTTAAAGTTGGTACATAATTAACAATAAAAAAAATTATATTTTTATTTTTATTTAAATATTGTTACCTAACAAAATTTTAAGATAAAATCTAACTTTTTTAAGATACGCAATCTAGTAGAAAAATAAAAATTAATTTTTTTATATGAATTGTTGTAAATAAAAAGAATATGAAAGTTAAATTTTTATTTATAAACATTTTTTTCTTAAATTTTCAATTCAAATTAACATTTAGAAATCACTTTTTAAAAATAAATTTTTGGGCTTCGAGAAACGTGACGTTGACACGATGCAAAAGAAACTTCAACTTTAATAGATATAAGATTCTCTCTAAAGTTATTATCTCCAACATAGGCAACAAATGAGGGTCATGTCACTCTTTTATAGATTATATGTGATCGGATACTTTTGATCGTCCATAATGTAGTCTAATCCAATGTTACACATATTTAGATGTATTCAACAAGTTCAAAGATAGTGACGGCAAGCTTCAAGAAACACTAAAATCGGATGTGGAGGGAATACTAAGCTTGTACGAGGCAGCTCATCTCGCGATGCATGGTGAAGCGTTTATGGACGAAGTACTTCATTTGACCATTGGTATTCTTCGTTCTGTTGTGTTTGAATCTAACTTGGAGAATCGATCTCTATACAATCAAGTCGTTCATGCAACAAAACAAGCATATCATACGGGCATCAAAAGAGTAGAGACTAGACACTTTATAAGTTTCTACGAAGAATATGAATCTCGAGATGAAAGCTTGCTTAGACTTGCAAAGATCGACTTCAACATGCTACAACTTTTCCACCGTCAAGAATTGAACCAAATTGTCAAGTAAGTCTACAATTTATTACAATAGCATATCAAGATCTTTATACTATAACACTTGTCCCTAATTACAGGTGGTGGAACGAATTGAATGTGAGAAATGAACTTCCATATGTTAGAAATCGAAGTTTAGAGAGTCATTTTTGGGCAATCGGTTTGATTTATGAGGCTTGCTACTCTCGAGCCCGCCTATTCGTGGCAAAGGTTATTAACATATTGACAGTTTTAGATGACACATACGATGCCTATGGAACCATTGACGAGCTTGCGTTGCTTACACAAGCCTTTGAAAGGTATTGTATCATAGTTTTGATTTTTAAGATGCCTACAAAACCATTGACTTATGTTACTTACTATTGTGAAGTTGGGATCGAGATGCGATTGACGAGTTGCCAACTCAAATGAAGAAGGTATTTAATTATGTGTGTAACTTATATGATGAAATCGAGAAGGAAAGCAAGATTGAAGAAAGAGATTACGCTTCCCGATATGCAAAAGAAAATGTTAGTATACACACTCATACACGTATCAATATAGACGGCCATTAGACAATGTCGTTTATATAAAATTGTCGTTATATATGGCTTGTAGGTTCTTGAGATAATAAAAATCTACTATATGGAGGCAAATTGGGCAAATAAAGGATACATACCAAGCTATGAGGAATGTATGTCAAAAGCCGCGGCAACTTCATCAGGTACTCAAACCATCACTACAGGATTCATGTTAGGAATGAAAAATGCGGATGCAAAAGAATTCGATTGGGTTATCAATCCAATTCCTCGAGTTATAAGAAGTGTTGAAGTTATTGGCCGGGTGATGAATGACATTATGTCTCACGAGGTGCGTACTTATATTGCGTTCACTAAGGAATAAGTTTTTTTAATGTACATTTTGAGTTTTACAACTCGAGTGTTATAATTGAAGGAGGAGCAAAATCGGGGTCTTCATGTTGCATCTGCGGTTGAATGTTGCATGCTAGAGCAAGGATCAAGCAAAGATGAAGCCATTAGATTTCTTCAGCAAATGGTAAAAGATGCATGGAAAGACATTAACGAAGACTTGGTTGAGCCAATCCATGTGTCACCCCATGTTTTTGTGCTTCCAATTAACATAGCGAGGTTGTTCCACGTAAGCTACAAGGAAGGTAATGGCTACACATATTCTGCAAAAATCATTAAGGATGATGCCCTATTGATCTATGATAAAGCTTTTATTGTGTGATCTAGAATGAAGTATTAAGACCTCTTTATACGTGGGTTGTGTTGAGTATGTCCTTCTATTCCCTAACTTGATTCTCCGTACGTGGCAATAATATATGTTATCAAAATTGTCCCCCGTCCCATATCGTGTGTGTGATTCCTTAGCTTTGTATACTTTTCCACTCATTTTATACGCATAAAAAAACCACAATTACGCAAACTAGACGGGTAGTTGTGTTTTCTTAAAGTCAGCTACAACTACGCGAGGTACATGAATAGTTAGTCATCTCTTATCGATTTGAGATCGACTTCAACTACTCATATCATACGCGTATATAAAACCTAATATGAAAATCAAAATTGTGCACGCGAATTGTGTAATGATGAAGATAAATGAAGATTTTTCACCGGTACGTTTAATAACCGGAGCAAAATGTAAATATATAACCATAGCATTGTATTATGACAAAATCATTTTTGTACTCGACAAGATTGTGGGATTGGCATTTGGCAATGTTATGGCGACGAGCACAACCGCAAATAAAGATATTTGGGTAACTTTGTTTCGGTGAACAAAGATCTGAGCGTAATTTTTTTATTTTGAATAAAGATCGAGAGTAATTTGTTTCGATGAAGTCGTGTGTAATTACAATTGAATGTATGAGAGTTATCTGTTTAAGTGAATTCGTTTGTAATTACAATCGAATGTATTTGCATAGTTGAATGATTGTATTTGATTGAATTTGTCTATTTTTAATTTTTATGCAGGTGTATTGTTGAGTGAAGCTACACCTTCGTGTAATTTTTTCAAACTTATGTGCATGTAATACTTTGAGTCTAAATAGTTTGTATTTGTGTTCATTTTATTTTTGTGATGTTAAGTTTAATTTTTGAACTAGTTTAGGACCTTTGTCATGCACGGGTATTTTTGGTACATATAAATAGGGGTGAGAACAAATTCTGATATTGTCCCCGTCCGACCCCCTCTCAATCACGACGGAAAATTTTCATAAAAATAGCAATACCGCTAATAAATATTCGAAACAAGGTGAACCTTAAATTCTTTCCACTAGGCCCGTCTCTTTCACGGTAGCAATACTCGTGTCGTGCACGGGTATTCTTAATACATAAAAGTAAAACAAATTTGCAATCTACTAGACATCCGGATGTGGCTAAGAATGACCTTCCCAAGATGATGGGAACGGGATAGTCCACTGGAATGTTCAATACAACGAAGTCTATTGGCACATAGAACATTCCGAGTTGCACCGGAATGTCCTCTAGTATTCCTACCGGATGAGTGATGGATCGGTCTGCCATATAAAGGGTCATCTTGACAGACGTTGACTCACCTAGCCCAACCTTTTTGCATAGTGCAAGCGGGATTATGCTTACACTAGCACCAAAGTCACATAGAGCTTCATATTGCACTAAACCAACATCAATCGGCACACAAAATAAACCCGAATCACGCAGCTTAGGAGACATCTCCTCCCTCATGGTTTGTATCAACTCGGAAGATCTCTTTGTCTTTCTCACGTCACCATATTCTTCGAACTTCCTCTTGTTGGAGAGTATCTCTATCAAAAATTTACCATAAGCCGGCATACCTAATATTGCATCCATAAACGGAATGTAAATATGAAATTTAGACATAAGTTCAAGGAATTTACCAAAATGTTTGTCCAATTGAGCTCTTGCTCATGATTGAGGAAATGTTAGTGGTGGCTTGCATGGAGGAGGTGACACATATATTGGCTCATCTTCCTTGCTCTTGCCTCTTTCATCTTGCTTTGGCTCTTCTTCCACCATCACCTTCTTCCCCTTGCCAACACCCTTGGGTAAATGATCATTTGTGCTCAGTCCACTCCTTGTGGTAATGGCTAACACTTGCCCTCTAGAGTTGTCCTCGGTCCTTCCAGAAAGCTTCCCCGGATCTCTTTGTGTCTCACCCGCCTTTTTAAAAACTTGTGCTTCTAGCACCTTTTGAGCTTTGGAAATGGATGTCACGGTGCTCTCAAGTCCAATCAACCTCCCAAGGAGTTGTTCAAACATCATTTTCGTCCTATCTTTTGGGGGTTGAGCAAAACTGGGTGGAGGCTCTTGTGAAGCCCTCGGTGGTGGTGGTTGGCTTGTTGAAGCGGGAGGGTTTAAACAACCATCCGGGTTTGAGTAGGAGAACCCGGGAGCATTGTGGTTGAGGCGGTAGTTGTTGAAGTTCCGCTTGTTGTAATTTCTTGGGCCTTGATGGCCACCATTGTAGTTACTTCTCCCCATATAACTCACATCTTCCTCCTTGGAAGTCAAATTTGATTGAGCTTGTACTTGAGGAGTTGCTTGGTTCTTCAAAGTGGCAGCACATAACTCCCTCAAGGACTTTAACTCATTGTTGATGGCATCAAGCTTGAAGTTGCTCATGGTTACTTCACTAACTTCATAAGCTCCCGGTCTTCCCCCCATCACTCTTCCTATGGGAGTATTTTTCAATCACCAATGCTTCCTTCTCTATAAACTTCCAAGCCTCATCCACATTCTTCTCCATAAATGTTCCTTCGGAAAGTGATTGGATCTTGAATTGGCTATCCTCATCAAGCCCCTTGAAGTATATCTCTAAAAGCTCTATAATTCCGTGGTGTGGATAATCTAGGAGGAGATCCTTGAATCTCTCCCAAGATTTGACAAGGCTCTCTCCAAGCTTCATGGTGAAGGCATTTATCTTCCCTCTTAGTTCGGTTGTCTTGGAAAGCGGGAAGAACTTTATTAAGAACTCGGTTGTCATCTCCTCCAAGTGGTCACTTGTCCTTGTGGTATGGATTGATACCAAGCTAGGCTTTATCCTTAAGTGAGAAGGAGAAAACCCTAAGCTTATGGTTGTTGCTCTCCAATCTAGGTGGTCTTAGAGTCAACATCAAGATCTCATAATTCATTAGGTGATGTGGTGACTCTCCTTCCATCCCTCCAAATTGATTGTGTCGAATCATTTGTAGCACTTGAGGGCGGAGCTCATTGTCAGGAGCTGCGGGATCTCCTAAATTGACACCCGGACGGTGAACTCTTTGAGCCAGATCCATGCGTTGGCCAAGTGTTTGTGGCTCCTCAATAATAATCGGCTCAATCTGAACATGTGCCGCCGGTTGAGGCGGTGGTGAAGGCGGTGGTTGACGAAGATTAATCTCCCTTTGCTCAAAAGCTTGCCTAATTTCCTCAATCTCCCTCCTAATTGCTTCTTTCCTCTCATTGACAAGTTTCCTCTCATGTTCCAAAGTTCCATCCCTAAGCTTCAATTGCTCAAAAGCTTCATCTAACTCGGCTCTAAGGTTTACTTCGGCTATCTCTTTCTTCTTCTTAGCACCTTTGGATCTTATTTTAAGGGTCTTCTCCGGTTTGGGATCGAATGGAGCTAAATCCTTGCCACAAGATCTTCACATGCACCTAAAGAATGAGAGATAACTTGGAAAATCAAAGACACAAACCAAACAAGATCACAAGAAAAAGAAAGCCCTAAACTATAAACAATCACAGACAATGATTCAATCTTAATCTAGTCCCCGGCAACGGCGCCAAAAACTTGTTGTCCGCTAGGAATGAGGTTCACAAATCCAATGAAAGAGTGCCAAGAACTTGTTCTCCCAAAACATGCACACACAAAGTCTTACAATTTATAACTCGATAATATCTCCTAAACTACCTAGCAAAACCTGTAGTGTACAAGTCATAGAGTAGAAATGGAAGCATTCCGAGGTCGAACACAAAGACCGAGGTGAGATTAAATCATGCAATGATTATGGATAGTTCAAATCTAAGATAAGAAAATAGAGGGGAATAAAGAAATGAAAATCATATGTTTTTTATGGGTTTTATGGTGATCAAGCAAGGATCACAATCAAGCAACAATGTCAACCAGGTCGCCATTTAGGGGTCAAACCTCTCCTTACCGGGTAAGTCTCGGGAAGGCAAGTCCTAAGAAACAATCCTAGCCCACTCAATCCAATAACGGCTAGTGAGGCTCATGTTCGCTCCAAACGGTGTGTGCAAGCTTTAAATTTATAACCCTAGACTTAAGCTTAAAACAAGGATGCGAACCCGCAGTGTACGGGTCAATCGTAGTAAAAAGCAAGAAATTCCAGGGGTCGATCACAGGGACTCGGTGAAACAAAGTCAATAACGGTAAGCTTCGTGAATACTAACCACAAGAGTAATTAATACAATCAAAGATGAATAAGAAGTCAATAAAGCAAACATGCAATTCTAGGGATTAAAGCTTCTAGTTGTGGTTCCAACTCAAGATCTATAGATAAGCGGACAAAGCTGAGATTTTTGCGTGGGGAAGGTGTTACTAAAGTGGAGTAGATCACCGGGTAAGTCTCACTACACACTAATCCTAAACCGTAACTCCTATTACCGGGTAAGTCTCAAGGAATTAAGATAAAGAACTGTAACCTCAAACTAACACACCATCTAAGGGAATAGAATCAACCTTTACCGGGTAAGTCTCAGGCTAACTCACAAAGATGGGATGGAAGCACACTCAAACGCCAATAAAGGATAAACCTTTATTACCTATACTTATGATCGTTGGTACACAAACTAAGGAATTACCGGGTAAGTCTCATCCTAAGCTTGCTTTGAACCAGGAACGGTGTAATAAGAATAGGATTTGGCAAACTCTAACACTTAACTCTCAGTTTAGGATCAGATAAGTCACCTCGGTCAGCCAAATTCCACCCCGGCCGAGATGTTCATCGACTGAACGAGATGCTAAGGGTTAAGGTTAAAGACTCGAACTTTCAGGGTCCTACTGTGATTAAGATTATTCTATCATTGTTTTTCCCACAACCTTCAGCCAATCACCTTAGAATCACACAAGGAAATTAGCCACTCATCATCATCATGAAAGTATTAAATATATGGGAAGAAGGTGAATATTTGAACAAGAAGAATTTAATGAAAAAGACTTCAATAACTGAATCAAATATCACAACAAAAGCGTTCCTTGGATAGCAATCCAATAAGACGAGACATCAAGTGAGGGAATTAAAGACAATCTTACAAAACCCTCCAATAAAGCTATAAAAGCTATAGACTTCAATCTTCCTTTAACCTTCAAAAAGGTTCTTCGAAACTCCTCAATTGGAGTATGTTGCTGCTGCTGCATATGCTGGATGTATATCGGATGTAGCGGGATGATAGCGGATGCCGGATTTGTGAGAAATCCGACCCTTTTTATAGGAAAATAACCCTCCAAAGATAAGATATCCTAGAAAGATCTCTTCCCATAAAAATAGGTAAAATATAAGATCTTCTTCCTTCCAGGAGCCAAGCCCAAAAATATAAGATCACTTTCCAATTTTAAAAGATCTCAGCCAAGAATAAAATATTCTCACCGCGTCCTAGGTGTTCGCTTCGGTCGAGTCGACGTCTCTGGATCACCTCGGTCGAGATGAATCTCTGGTCAACCGAGGTGAGTCACAACTGAATGTGAAATCTCTCAAAACTGGTCCAAAGTGAATCTTTAATCCATGACTATGCTCCCTCGATGTAGCTCCAAATGACTCATGACTCCTTTTGCTCCTTTTCGATGCAAAACGTGCCATTTTACCTACAATTACAGCAAAACTAGGTGTAGACCTCGATTCTCGCAAAGGTAGATAAAATGGTAATATAATCACATATAATACATACAAACATGCAGATTATTGAAGATGAAACGTCCAAACAAACCCTAAAATATAGACTATAATTCATGCTATCAAAATACCCCATACTTAGTCCTTGCTTGTCCCCAAGCAAGTTCCGCATATAGAAGACAAGATAGAATGGATTAATAGTCATAAAAATCAATGAAAAGTCTTTCAAAAACATTTTTATTGTGTGTTACAATCATAGATCACTCTAAGAGAATACTTCATGGAATTTAAAATCTAAACATGATTAAAACATTTTATAAATATAGAAAAGTTGTTCATCTTTGCATAAAACCATAGAATGCATAATAAGTCATAATTATCAAAATTAATCATGTATAATCCAGTTTAAACCACTAAGTCAATCAACAAGCTCAAGGTCTCAAGGGCTTCCCAAAAGAAAAGGTCAAGAAACGTGTAGGGTAGGGATGTATGTAAGGTAATGTGGTGCTAGAATCCGGGAAAAGGATGAACTTCACTTTCACTTTGACTTGCAACATCTTCCACCAATAAGCTTTGCTTATTTCACACTTTTTCCTTTTTTACTTTACTTTTTGGGATGCATGGACAGAGGTGCACAATAACCGAAGCCTAGGAAATCAGCAATCATCAATTTCTTGAGATGCATCAAACCCTTGATGCACATACCATGACCCGTTAGGAATATCGCTCAATCCGACTTTGGCAAGACACAAACACCCGGCTATGTGAATGGTGCCGAGTTACTCATCTTCATGATTGACTTTCCCAAACCTAGAATTACTTTCTAAAACTTTGCCTTCCAGCCACTTCTCAACTTTACTTCACTTGCTTTCACCACTTTGCTTGCTTCCAAATTCCCGGATAGGTAAAGGAGGCAAAATGTATATGAGGGGCTAAGCATGATCAAGAAGAAGAAGAAGAGAATGAATTGCCTTGGTCTTTCCAGGAAGAAAGTGAGAGAACTTATCTTGTGGTGTCAACCTTCAAATTCAATATAATTTAGATAAAAACAAAGTATTAAACATGCCAATAATTTCAAACAAAGCATTTAGCAACTTAAACATATTATAAAACCTTTCAAACATATAAAGAATTTAAAACCAGTTAGTAAACAAGATCTTCACTGAGATCATATCCAGATAAGAAACACAAAAAATCGTTTTCGAAAACTCTCAGTTAACACACCTCGGTCGAGGTGTTCTTGGTTCAACCGAGGTGAAACGCCTCGCTTGGCCAAGACTGACTCGGTCGAGGTCAAAAAAATTTTTTTAAAAACCATTTTTTTTTCGGTTTCGACGTTTTTCTCAATCAAATAACCTGGAGGTATGCATGTAGTATCAGATAATCATATAAATGCAGAAGTGAAGCATAAATAAAATATCCGATAATGTCATACATTGAAATAGTCGAATAAGTACATCAAATAGTCATCACATAAATACAAACACCCCATACTTGGGACACACTATCCCAGTGGATCAATATAAGTCTGGAAATGAGAGTACTCACCGGATAAATAGCTGAAATGCATAAAAAGTATAATAAAGAAAATCATGCAGCTCCTCAATAGTCTCGATCCGGTGGTGGTGGTGGTGGCACGTATGGATACTGCGTCGGGTCAAACAGGTAACCCATGACACGCTCGAACTGAAGCTGGGCCATAATGTGCTGATAGTGCTGCCGCTCCTGCATCTCGCGGATATCCAGCGATAATGCAGCATACGAGTCAATAACCTGATCCGTCAGGTCATCGATCCGTCTGTGGGCAGCTCGATCTCTCACTCCGCGCCTCCTGCGTCTAGCAGGTCTGACTGGAGAAGTCTCAGCTGGTGCAGGCTCAGTCTCATCGTCGTCATCAAGATCTATGATCGGCGGTGCGCTCATCCCTGCAGTATCTGTCCCTGTATCCATCGGGACTCCACCATCTCTCTCGTCTACTGTATCCTCATCATCGTCATCCTCCTCCTCCTCATCCTCAGCTGGGGCAGCTGCAGCCTCCCTATGATCCTCCATCAGCGGAGCCCAAGCTGTCTGCCAATAATGTGGATCGAAAACTGTGAACTGGGCAGACCAGCGGATCCCCTGTGGCGCAGTCCGCTCCCAAGGCATAGCAACATATGGAGTGGTCAAACCACGGGGAACCAAAATCCTCCGTGTGATCATCTCTTGAAGTCTAAGCGGCTTCGGAGCCGCCGCCATCGTACAAGCACTGAGGTCCATCCCGTGAAAAGTAGCTATGTGGGTGACTAGACCTCCGCAGCAAATGTCTCCCTTCGCTTTAGCCTTGATCTTGTGCAGGTACTGCCAAAATCAAGCCAAAGTCTGGGAAACCCCCCGTGACCATACAGTAAAGGCTAAAAAGCTCGCCCTGTCGGATCTTCTGGGGCGTCTCAGTACGCGCCAGAAGTGTCTCGCTGAATATCCTATGGGCTAATTTGAAGGCTGGGTGGAAGATGACCTTCTCCCTGGAATCTCCAGGGCGCCATCTGTCTACATGCTCAGTAATATGGGCAATCTGCCCCCAGAACTCCCTAGCTACAGATCGGGAGGGGAAATCAGTGGCGGTGGGCTCAGAAAAGCCGAAAATCTCTCTCCAAACCTCTAAAGGAACTATGAAGTTCCGGTTCATCAACCGGTACTTCACAGACTGCTCTGTGGGAAGGTAGGAAAAGGAGCTAACGAACTCTAAGGTCGGCTCCAAGTAGGTTGGGGCTCGGATCTCAGTAAACTGATCCAGCCCAACAGTGGTAATCATCCTCCTAAGGTCTCCATCTAACCCTAGGCAATCGAAGGCTGACACGTCCAGGAAACGTGGTGCAATAACTGGACGGCTAGCTATCCGCTCATAATCTACCCGGCATCTCTCGTGGATCACCGGTCGGTAAGGTCGGGAAGAAGAAGAAGGAGGGGAAGGTGAGGATCTATCTCTAAGGGCTAGGCGACGATCGGAACTCATTTTCTCTCAAACACTGTCAGATCACCTCGGTCGCTGACAACCCTCAAGAATCACCTCGGTCGAGATGCAGTTCGACTGGACCGAGGCGCAACAGTTTACGATTCCAATCTCAGAAATTTAGTTCTTTTCCCCCAAAAATCACTACAATTGCTTCTTATGGGGTACTTAAGCCTTTTCTCAGCAGAATCAAGGGCAACCAAAGCCTAAATCGAAGCGAATGAACGAGTTAGGGTTTCGACTGTTTTTACCTCGTTTCGGTCGATTCGTTCGATTTCTTCGCAGATCTGTAGTTGCAATAGGATCCCCTACCCTTCAATCGCATTTTGGAAGCGGAAATCTTCGAAAACGAGCAAAAACTGAGGAGGCGAGGTGATGAAGGCGCCGCGGTCGAGTCGAAGGAAGTAAAAAGTAAAAAATAAATTTTTCCCCCTTTTATACTGTTCCTGGATCTGCTGTCACCTCGGTCGAGATGGTCTCGACTGGGCCGAGGTGGTACGGACCGAGGTGGTTCTGCAGAAACCCTAGTCGCCTCGGTTGCTCAAGAATCGTCTCGGTCGAGGTACTCTGACAGTAACCGAGATGCTTCTGTCTTCTCAAAATCTCTAACTTCTGTCCTTCCAGTTATGCTCCTTCCTTAGATGTCTCCTGTTTATCTGTCTAGGACGCCAAAAACAAACAAAACAAAGCAAAAGCAAACTATCTAAATTAGACTAGAAAACGGGAAAAGAAAGCAATACCTTGGGTTGCCTCCCAAGAAGCGCTTGGTTTAAGGTCGCTAGCTGGACCATGATGCGTCTCAAATATGATGGGAGGTGCCCTCACCCCATACTTCACCTCCATCGTGGGTTGAAGTAAGTAAATCCATCAAACACTCCAACAAGTGTAAGTGCTCATCGGGGAATGAATCGTCTATGGGTGGGTCATCCGTCTCGCGGGAAGATTCCGGCAGCCGGCTGAGGTGATCCGCAACTGAGTTCTCGGATCCCTTCTTATCGCGGATCTCTAGGTCAAACTCTTGAAGCAAGAGAATCCATCGAATAAGGCGCGGCTTGGCATCTTTCTTAGCCAACAAGTAACGAATGGCTGCATGGTCGGTGTAGACAATGACTTTCGCCCCCACTAGATAGGAACGAAACTTCTCGAAAGCATATACAACCGCCAATAGCTCCTTCTCAGTGGTAGCGTAGTTGCGTTGGGCTACATCTAGCGTCTTGCTAGCATAGTAAATGGCGGTGGTCCGGCCATCCTTCTTTTGTCCAAGCACCGCTCCTACGGCTACATCACTAGCATCACACATGACCTCAAAGGGCAAGGTCCAATCAGGAGGTTGGATAATGGGAGCGGAGATCAACGCTTCCTTAATCCTGTAAAAAGCATCAAGACACTCCTGCGAAAACTCAAAAACAACATCTTTATTCAAGAGGTTAGTTAGAGGTTTAGAAATCTTAGAGAAGTCCTTGATGAATCTCCTGTAGAAACCTGCATGTCCGAGAAAACTCCTCACACCTTTAACAGAACAAGGAGGAGGGAGTTTCTCAATAGTCTCGATCTTAGCTCGATCGACCTCAATACCTCGATTAGAAACGAGGTGTCCTAGCACAATGCCTTCATTAACCATAAAATGACACTTCTCCCAATTCAGAACAAGGTTAGTGTCTTCACATCTTTTAAGCACTAGAGAAAGGTTAGATAGGCAATCATCAAAAGAGGAACCATATACAGAAAAATCATCCATGAATACCTCCATGATCTCCTCTAAGTACTCGGAAAAGATAGCCATCATGCATCGCTGGAAGGTAGCGGGTGCATTGCACAATCCAAATGGCATCCTCCGATAGGCAAACGTCCCCCAAGGACAAGTAAAAGTGGTCTTCTCCTGATCATCCGGATGGATAGGAATCTGGAAGAATCCACTATAGCCGTCCAAGTAGCAAAAGTGTGAATGCTGGGCCAACCGTTCGAGCATTTGATCGATGAAGGGAAGCGGAAAATGATCCTTCCGAGTCGCCGTGTTCAGCTTCCTATAATCAATGCAAACCCTCCAGCCCGTAACGGTCCTCGTTGGGATCAACTCGTTGTTCTTATTCGTCACAACGGTCATCCCTCCTTTCTTCGGAACGACATACACCGGGCTAACCCACTTGCTGTCCGAGATAGGATATATAATACCTGCATCCAACAACTTAAGAATTTCCTTCTTCACAACCTCTTTCATGATCGGATTTAACCGTCTTTGAGGTTCCCGTGAAGTCTTATGATTATCTTCCATTAGAATTCTATGCATGCAGAAAGAATGTTTAATGCCAATGAGATCGTCCGTGGTATAACCTATAGCTTTTCGATGCTTTCTCAGGACATGCATTAACTTAGACAATTCAGATTCGGAAAGGGAAGCACTAACAATAACGGGATAAGTAGAATCCGGTCCAAGAAAGACATACCTCAAGTGACTAGGGAGTTGTTTAAGCTCCACGACTGGGGGTGCTTTCTGAGGGGGATCCTTGCTTCCTCCTTCCAGTAGAGTGGTGTCAGAAACTGGACTTTCGGAAGTCTCAGTTGGGATCGTCTCGCCATCGACCTCGGTCGAGGCGCACAGGCGTTGACCGAGATGTTCTTCGGTCGCCTCGCTCAGTCCAGAAAGTGCCTCGGTCGAGGTACTGTTACTGGAACCGAAACTGGAGATCTCCGTCTCCTGGATTAGCTTCTCAGTTTTAGCTCCTGGATCCTCTTCCAGTGCCTTCAAGCTCCGTATATCTACATCACAAGAAGCATCTATACCTTCCTCCATTAAACTGAAGCTAATAACTCTTTCGAGTGGATCGTTAATAAGGATAGAGCTCACCAATTCTCTTGATTCTTCTTCATCGTAGATGTTGAAGATATCATCAGTTAGCTGCTCCCCTTTCATGGCTGCAAGTAGTGCGAACTCCACCTCATCGCCACCAACGTTGAATTTCAACTTGGCGTTCTTGCAATCCATGTTGCAACCCGAAGTTGCTAGAAATGGCCTCCCGAGAGTAATAGGAATAGGATAATCTACGGGAATGTCAAGTACAACAAAATCTATAGGTAGATAGAAGTTACCTAACTTGCCCGGAACGTCCTTCAAGATGCCCACGGGATGGGTAATGGAGCGATCCGCCATATAAAGTCGAATCTTGACCGGCTTGGGCTCTCCAAGACCGATCTTTACGCATAGCTCCAGCGGGATGATGCTCACGCTGGCTCCTAGATCGCAAAGGGCTTCACAAGTGACATCCCCAACTTGAATGGGAATGCAAAATGACCCGGGATCTCTTAATTTAGGTGGCATCTTCTCCTTCATGATTTGTATGAGCTCCGAAGATTTAGATGTCATCCTAACTTCACCAACATCCTCCAGCTTCCTCTTCCTTGATAAGATTTATTTTAAGAACTTCCCATAGGCGAGCATACCTAAAATAACATCAAGGAAAGGAATATTAATATGTAGCTTATTCATCAAGTCAAGGAACTTACCAAAGTGCTTGTCTAGATGTGCTCTGGCTCTGAACTGAGGGAATGGAAGTGGTGGTTTGTATGCAGGAGGTGGAATATAAGTTTCAGTTGTCCCTCCTGCTTTCTGTTGCTCCGCCTCGGTTGGCATCTCGGTCGAGGTGTTCTTCGACTGGATCTGGACCGAGGTGGTCTGCGTCGAGCGAGGTACTGGATCTGCAGTTTTGAGTCCACTCCTCGTTGTTATGGCCATGCACTGGCCCTTAGGGTTGCTTTCCGTCTTTGCTGGAAGCTTCCCTGGATCTCTTGGCGCTTCATTCGCTCTACTTGCAAGTTGTTGTTCGAAGGACTTTTGGGCCCTCGAAAATGAAGTCATAGAATTCTCCATAGCACTAAGCTTGATCAAGATAGCCTCCAGAACTGCGTCTTTCTTCTCCGGTTGAGATGAACTTGATCCTTGCCCTTGGCTTTTTAATGGAGTAGAAGAAGAAGAAGGGGAGGAGAGGAAAGGGTTAGAGGAATTATTAGAGTTGGAGTTGGAATAATTGTTACCAGGATTCTGGTTGCTTTGATTGTTCGTCTTCCAATTGTTGCTATTTGACCCTCTATTGTTGTTGTTGTTGTAGTTATTGTTTCGGGGACCGTTGTTGTTGTTACGGTACCCGTTGTTGTTGTTGTTGTTGTTGTTCCTTTGCCCTTGCTCTTCCTTCTTGGTTTGAGCCATCAAGAGTTCCTTCAATTGCTTCACGTCATTCTTCAAAGACGTGAGTTGATTGTTGTTGGATTGAGTCTCTTCAAAGTTGACTCTTTTAACTCCACCTTCAGCTCCTTTGTGGGTGTATTTCTCCATGTGCAAGGCTTGCTTCTCAATGAAGTCCCAAGTCTCATCAATTGCCATGTCCATGAAGGTACCGGCGGAGAGTAGTTGGAGATTGAACTGGGTGCTTCCGTCCAGTCGTTTGAAGTAGATCTCCAACAACTCGATCTTTGGAATCCCATGATGCGGGCAATCCAAAAGGATATCCTTGAACCGCTCCCAAGATTTGGACAAGCTCTCGTTGTCCTTCATAATGAAAGCATTGATCTTCCCTCTCATTTCAGCGGTCTTTGAGGGGGGAAAGAATTTGGTCAAGAATTCCGTAGTCATCTCCTCCCATGTGCTAATTTTTCCTGGAGGAAGAGATTGATACCAAGTAAGAGCTCTATCTTTTAAAGAAAAGTAAAAAGGTCTTAGCTTGTAATTGTTATTTTCAATTCTGGAAGGTCGCAAGGTTTCCATCAAGATCTCGTAGTTTTGAAGATGTTGATGCGGCGACTCCTTCTCTAGCCCTCCGAATTGGCATTGGCGAATCATGGATAGAACTTGCGGTCGAAGTTCGTAGTCATGATCCGCTGGATCTCCTAGGTTCACTCCTGGACGCCTCAGTTGTTGATTAGGGTCCATCCTTTAACCTAGGGTTTGTGGGATTCCTGCAAGAAGAACATCTCGGACTGGCCTCCGAGGTGGAAGTACATCGGTCGGGGCGTCAGGTACTGGAACCTGCCTCGGTCGAGGGTCAACTACTGGATCCTGCATCGGTCGAGGATCAACAGGAGGATCTTCCCTCTGTGGCTGTAGAATCTGGTTTCAGATGACTGCTATCCCCGCTTCGATTGCTTCAGTCCTGGTGCGATCATCTTGTTGGGCCATCTTCGCTTCTCTTAAGCGTCGCTTGTATGTCTTTTCTGGTTCGGGATCGTAAGGAACGATTTCCTTCCCAGTGCGGGTTCTTCGCATATACCTAAGAAAGAACCTGCAAAAGTCACTCAAGTAGAGTGGTTAGATGACACGGGGGCAAGCGCCCCAAGAGCAAACCGTACCGGCTCGGTCTAGACCAAGTCCCCGGCAACGGCGCCAAAAACTTGTTCGCTCCAAACGGTGTGTGCAAGCTTTAAATTTATAACCCTAGACTTAAGCTTAAAACAAGGATGCGAACCCGCAGTGTACGGGTCAATCGTAGTAAAAAGCAAGAAATTCCAGGGGTCGATCACAGGGACTCGGTGAAACAAAGTCAATAACGGTAAGCTTCGTGAATACTAACCACAAGAGTAATTAATACAATCAAAGATGAATAAGAAGTCAATAAAGCAAACATGCAATTCTAGGGATTAAAGCTTCTAGTTGTGGTTCCAACTCAAGATCTATAGATAAGCGGACAAAGCTGAGATTTTTGCGTGGGGAAGGTGTTACTAAAGTGGAGTAGATCACCGGGTAAGTCTCACTACACACTAATCCTAAACCGTAACTCCTATTACCGGGTAAGTCTCAAGGAATTAAGATAAAGAAATGTAACCTCAAACTAACACACCATCTAAGGGAATAGAATCAACCTTTACCGGGTAAGTCTCAGGCTAACTCACAAAGATGGGATGGAAGCACACTCAAACCCCAATAAAGGATAAACCTTTATTACCTATACTTATGATCGTTGGTACACAAACTAAGGAATTACCGGGTAACTCTCATCCTAAGCTTGCTTTGAACCAGGAACGGTGTAATAAGAATAGGATTTGGCAAACTCTAACACTTAACTCTCAGTTTAGGATCAGATAAGTCACCTCGGTCAGCCAAATTCCACCCCGGCCGAGATGTTCATCGACTGAACGAGATGCTTAGGGTTAAGGTTAAAGACTCGAACTTTCAGGGTCCTACTGTGATTAAGATTATTCTATCATTGTTTTTCCCACAACCTTCAGCCAATCACCCTAGAATCACACAAGGAAATTAGCCACTCATCATCATCATGAAAGTATTAAATATATGGGAAGAAGGTGAATATTTGAACAAGAAGAATTTAATGAAAAAGACTTCAATAACTGAATCAAATATCACAACAAAAGCGTTCCTTGGATAGCAATCCAACAAGACGAGACAACAAGTAAGAGAATTAAAGACAATCTTACAAAACCCTCCAATAAAGTTATAAAGCTATAGACTTCAATCTTCCTTTAACCTTCAAAAAGGTTCTTCGAAACTCCTCAATTGGAGTATGCTGCTGCTGCTGCGTATGCTGGATGTATATCGGATGTAGCGGGATGATAGCGGATGCCGGATTTGTGAGAAATCCGACCCTTTTTATAGGAAAATAACCCTCCAAAGATAAGATATCCTAGAAAGATCTCTTCCCATAAAAATAGGTAAAATATAAGATCTTCTTCCTTCCAGGAGCCAAGCCCAAAAATATAAGATCACTTTCCAATTTTAAAAGATCTCAGCCAAGAATAAAATATTCTCGCCGCGTCCTAGGTGTTCGCCTCGGTCGAGTCGACGTCTCTGGATCACCTCGGTCGAGATGAATCTCTGGTCAACCGAGGTGAGTCACAACTGAATGTGAAATCTCTCAAAACTGGTCCAAAGTGAATCTTTAATCCATGGCTATGCTCCCTGGATGTACCTCCAAATGACTCATGACTCCTTTTGCTCCTTTTCGATGCAAAACGTGCCATTTTACCTACAATTACAGCAAAACTAGGTGTAGACCTCGATTCTCACAAAGGTAGATGAAATGGTAATATAATCACATATAATACATACAAACATGCAGATTATTGAAGATGAAACGTCCAAACAAACCCTAAAATATAGACTATAATTCATGCTATCAGCTCACTACTACCTAATGTTTGTAATCTTCTATGCCTAAGAGCGGGAATTACCAGGTAAGTCTCATCCCTCACTTAGTTGACTAACATATGTCACCCTAAGTTAGATTAGGCTCAACAAACACTTGGGTTTCAACTCTCAAACTCCCTAACATGAAGATATAACACATTAAGAACATCAGCTCACACACCTCGGGTGGATCAAGAGCATCTCGGCCGAAATGGTTGAAGAACAGGCTGAGATTGTAGGTTGAGCTAGGTATTTTGAACATGAAACTATCCTAAGGTACATATAAGCTAAATCTATCATCACCCTAGACATAAACTTTCATCCTTCTCCCTAGAATCACATGATACTTAGCCAAGAACAATAATCTTAAGTTCATTCATCATCATAAACACAAACATGCATGTCATAGCTAGATGAAGAGAAAGAAAACAATATAAACCAAGAGACAAGCTGAATGATAAGTTTAGAACAAGCTTACAAACATCCAAGGGTAGATTCAAAACGAGCTCAACAATCTCTACAACTTTTCTCGCTACAAGACTCTCCAAAACTCACTCTAAGGCTATGAAAATGTGTGTTCTTCTCTTTTCTTCAATGGAGTCTTTTCTTCTCTTCTCCACTTTAAGGATTTCAAAAACTAAGGATTGGTAGGAGAATGGAAAAGTCCCTGCAAAAGTGTGTAGGCTGCAACACAACACCTCCCCTCCATCATGGGAGCCAAAGGTCGTGGGAAGGAAGAATGTGCAAAGTGTCACGGTGGCCCTGACGACGATCTCGGATGGTCCGGTGAGCATTTCGGCCAAGATGGGTGATAGCATGAATTATAGTCTATATTTTGGGGTTTGTTTGGACGTTTTATCTTTCATAATCTGCATGTTTGTATGTATATTATGTGATTATATTACCATTTCATCTACCTTTGCGAGAATCGAGGTCTACACCTAGTTTTGTTGTAATTGTAGGTAAAATGGCACGTTTTGCATCGAAAAGGAGCTATGGAGTCATCGGAGCTACAATAAGGAACATAAGGAACCATCCAGGAAGCATAGCCATGGATTAAAGATTCACTTTGGACCAGTTTTGAGAGATTTCATATTCAGTTGTGACTCACCTCGGTTGACTAGAGATTCATCTCGACCGAGGTGATCCAAAGACGCCGACTCGACCGAGGCGAACACCTAGGACGCGGCGAGAATATTTTATTCTTGGCTGACATCTTTTATCTTTGGAAAGTGATCTTATATTTTTGGGCTTGGCTCCTGGAAGGAAGAAGATCTTATATTTTACCTATTTTTATGGGAAGAGATCTTTCTAAGATATCTTATCTTTGGAGGGTTATTTTCCTATAAAAAGGGTTGGATTTCCCACAAATCCGGCATCCGCTTACACCGAAACATCCTGCATACAGCCAGCATACATCGCTGCGGCATACTCCAGTTAGGGAGTTTTGAAGAACCTTTTTGAAGGTTGAAGGAAGATTGAAGATCATAGCTTTTATAGCTTTTGGAGGGTTTTGTAAGATTGTCTTTAATTCCCTTCTTGTTGATTGTCTTGTTGGATTTGTGATCCAAGGAACGCTTTTGTTGTGATATTTGATTCAGTTATTGAAGTCTTTTCATTGAATTCTTCTTGTTCAAATATTCACCTTCTTCCCATATATTTGATTAATACTTTCATAATGATGATGAGTGGCTAATTTCTTTGTGTGATTCTAGGGTGATTGGCTGAAGGTTGTGGAAAAAACAATGATAGAATAATCTTAGATTCCAGTAGGATCCTGAAAGTTCGAGTCTTTAGCCTTAACCCTAAGCATCTCGCTCAGTCGATGAACATCTCGGCCGGGGTGGAATTTGGCTGACCGAGGTGACCTATCTGATCCTAAAGTGAGAGTTAAGTGTTAGGGTTTGCCAAATCCTATTCTTATTACACCTTTCCTGGTTCAATGCAAGCTTAGGATGAGACTTACCCGGTAATTCCTTAGTTTGTGTACCAACGATCATAAGTGTAGGTAATAAAGGTTTATCCTTTATTGGGGTTTGAGTGTGCTTTCATCCCATCTTTGTGAGTTAGCCTGAGACTTACCCGGTAAAGGTTGATTCTATTCCCTTAGATGGTGTGTTAGTTTGAGGTTATAGTTCTTTATCTTAATTCCTTGAGACTTACCCGGTAATAGGAGTTACGGTTTTGGATTAGTGTGTAGTGAGACTTACCCGGTGACCTACTCCACTTTAGTAATGCCTTCCCCATGCAAAAACCTCAGCTTTGTCCGCTTATCTTTAGATCTTGAGTTGGAACCACAACTAGACGCTTTAATCCCTAGAATTCCATGTTTGCTTTATTGACTTCTTATTCATCTTTGATTGTGTTAATTGCTCTTTGTGGTTAGTATTTACGAAGCTTACCGTTATCGACTTTGTTTCACCGAGTCCCTGTGATCGACCCCTGGAATTCCTTGCTTTTACTACAATTGACCCGTACACTGCGGGTTCGCATCCTTGTTTTAAGCTTAAGTCTAGGGTTATAAATTTAAAGCTTGCACACACCGGTTGGAGCGAACAATGGGTGGGGGTTGGACCGAGATAAGATGTTGTATGGCTATGATCATGGCTAAACAAAAAGCCGGTGCATGGCTCACACCAACTAAGGTCAATTTCTTCTTCTTTTCTTCAGGCATGCTTCATTAGAACCTTGAATCCGGGCCATCACGAGGCTTGATCCTCGGATGTGGTCAATAATGCATTAAAGCTCCCCAAAATACCTTCAAAACCGACAAATGCTCGTGTAGATGTCTTTTCCGATAATATGACTTGATTAAGCATAAAATGTCTGAAAATCTGCAAAACCATGCATGAATGAATGTAAAAACTATCTAGAAGAGTTCCTAAACTAGCGTCATAAATCACGTCATCACCGTCGCCAACATTCAAAGCTCTCAGCCTGAAGAAGGAAGAAAACGTCCTCATCTCCCATTGCCATAAAATCTTGCCAAGCCCTTCAAGTATTAAGTTGTCATTAAGATGGTAAAGTCACACTCGCATCTCTTTGTTTCCATTCAATTTCTTTGATATTAGATATTGTTTTAATTGTAACACCCCAAGTTTTGGGAACTCGAAGCACTATGGGATAGGACCGAGCAATGGGTCCCGACCCTCAGAGTAGCACAGCACAACGAATCTTACAACAAGGCACAAACGAATGAAAACCAAAACTCAATATAAAACCAAAGGTTTAAACAAAGGAAAGCGTAAAAAGACTCGCAACCGAGAAAATCTACGAGGTTCGTATGGTCCGATCTGTGCCTGTAGTGCTTCGAGGAGCTGAAGAAGAGGTTGACCTCAGCTCCTATCCTAGCTCAGCCCGAGGGCATTGAGGACTAAGTGGTTTACAACGATGCATCCAAGCTGGGCTTGGAATGTGTTTTAATGCAGAGGGGTAAGGTGATTGCTTATGCATCTAGACAGCTGAAGACGTACAAGGAGAATTACCCTACCCAATGACCTTGAGTTGGCTGATGTTGTTCATGCTTTGAAGATTTGGAGACTACGTGTCAAATATTCACAGACCATAAGAGCCTGAAGTACATATTCACTCAACGGGATTTGAATAACCGCCAGCGCAGATGGTTGAAGCTGAGATACATGAAAAACTGGGTGTACTCCCTCTAATCTCGGTGGCAGTGCTAGTCGGTAGGCAACCTCTCCGACTCTCTCTACGATCTCAAATGGACCGACATATCGGGGACTCAGCTTCCCCTTAATGCCAAAACATCTAACTCCTCTCGTAGGTGACACTCTCAACCACACCTGTGCACCTACTCTAAACTCCAAAGGTCGACGCCTTTTGTCGGCGTAGGACTTCTGACGACTCTGCGCTGCTAACATCCTCTCCCGGACTAAGGCAATCCGGCCGATGTCATCCTGTATCTGGTCTGGTACTACTCCATCAGCCTTGCTAGGCTCATCCCAACACAACGGTGTACGACACCTCCGTCCGTACAAAGCCTCATAAGGTGCCATCCCAATAGACGCATGCCAGCTGTTATTATATGAAAACTCTACCAGTGGGAGATGATCTGGCCATACCTGTCCCCAATCTAGCACACATGCCCGCAACATGTCCTCTAAGGTCTGAATGGTCCTCTCAGACTGACCGTCTGTCTGTGGGTGATAGGCAGTGGTAAAGTGGAGACTCGTCCTCAGAGCAGTATGTACCTGCTGCCAAAATCTCGAGGTAAAACGTCCATCCCTGTCGGAGACGATGGTCCTCGGTACTCCATGGAGTCTCACAATGTGTCTGGTGAACTCCTCAGCTAGACGACTTACCGGCCACGTTTCCTTAATCGGAATGAAACGTGCGGTCTTCGTCAGACGGTCTACCACTACCCAAATGGCATCAAAACCTCTGATGAGCCTCAATCCTGTAACAAAATCCATAGATATATCTTCCCACTTCCAATGTGGTACTGAAAGTGGGTGGAGCTCTCCTCCGGATCTACGATGCTCAATCTTGACCTGTTGACAGGTCGCACACTGGGCCACATATCGGGCCACATCAGGCTTCAAACCACCCCACCAGAAGGAACGCCTCACGTCCTTATACATCTTACTCGCTGCTGGATGTACGGAGTAAGGGGTAGCATGAGCCTCACCTAGTATCCTCTGTCTCAACTCAATGTCTGATGGCACACAGATACGATCCTGCCGTCTCATCACTCCATCGGCACCAATAGTGAACTAAGGTGCCTCATCTCGTGACATCCGGTCTCGGATCCGGGTCAAAGTCGGACAAGTCTCCTGCTTCTGTCGGATCTCACCCAACAGGTCAGGAAGTAACTCTAAGGTGGCTAACTGACGAGCTGTATCGGGGAACTGGATCTCTACCTCCAACCAAGCTAAGTCTTTCTGCAACTGTGGTTGTACTGTCAACCGAGCTATCGCCTTCTCCCGAGGCGTCTTCCGACTCAAAGCGTCAACAACTACATTCGCCTTCCCGGGGTGGTAGAGAATCTCAAGGTCGAAATCCTTGAGCAACTCTAGCCACCGCCTCTGGCGGTTATTCAACTCCCGCTGAGTGAATATGTACTTCACACTCTTATGGTCTGTGAAGATCTGACGTCAATGAAGACCACTACAAACTGGTCCTCAAGTGTCCGGCATGATCCTCTCGACTTCTAGAGTAAACTAGAATGTCGTCAATGAAGACCACTACAAACTGGTCTAAGAAGTCGATGAAAATTCCGTTCATCAACTCCATAAATACTGCTGGCGCATTAGTGAGCCCGAATGGCATCACTACAAACTCATAGTGGCCATACCTAGTCCGAAATGCCGTCTTAGGTATGTCCTGATCTCTCACCCTCAGCTGGTGATAACCTGATCTCAAATCTATCCTCGAGAACACTGACGCTCCATGCAGCTGGTCCAGCAGATCATCTATGCGAGGCAGTGGATACTTATTCTTGATGGTGACCTTGTTTAACTCCCGGTAGTCGATACACAGCCTCATCGATCCATCCTTCTTCCTCACAAATAACACTGGTGTGCCCCAGGGAGAAACACTAGGGCGTATGAAGCCCTTCTCTGTTAACTCCTCTAACTGCTTCTTCAGCTCAAGCAGCTCTATCAGGGCCATGCGGTACGGGGCCTTCGAGATCGGTCTCGTGCCCGGATCTAACTCGATGCTAAAGTCAACACTCCTCTGTGGAGGTAGCCCTGGTAAGTCGTCACTGAATACCTCTGCAAACTCACATGCAACTGGTATCTCCTCTACTGTCAGGCTCTTGCGCTCCTTCATGGCATAACACCAGAAGGCCTCGCAACCTTGTGCTATCAATATGGCTGCTCTCACTGCGCTGATAATTGTGCCGGACTTTCCGAGGTCCCAACCTCGGAATATCACTCTGTGACCCTCCTCAGTGGCGACAGTCACAGTCCTCCTACCAATATCCAAGACGGCTCCATGTCTAGTCATCCAATCTATCCCCAATATCACGTCCTCATGTGCTAAGGGCATGACTAGAAAATTTACTAACCAAATCCGGCCTCCCAGATGAATAGGGCAGTCATAAATATCTCGGGATCCTCTAACCTTGCCCCCATCTGGTAACCCAACCACAAAAGGTACACCCTCTACTGTAGCTAAGGACAACCTATCTACACATGCATCTGATATAAAGGAGTGCGTAGCACCCGTATCAAATAAAACTCGCACAGGTAAGTCATGGATCCAAATAGTACCTGTGGTCGCAGGTGCTGCAGGCTGCTCAGTGCTCCTCAGCTCGAACACTCTCGATGGTCCTCCTCTGGTGTCAGTGGTACTACCACGTCCCCTGCCACGACCTGATCCCTGTGCCGTACTGTATGAAGCAGGATGTCCTGGAGCCCGGTACTGTTGCTGCTGATGACTCGGAGCTCGGTACTGAGGAGGTCTCTGTACACTCTTCTCAGCACTTGTAGGAGAAGACCCCTGCTGTGAAGGAGCCCTACCCTGACGGCAGAAAGTAGCTCTGTGTCCCGGCTTCCCACAAGTGAAGCAAGTGGTAGGTGGTCTCTGGCAATCTGTCTTAATGTGATCACGGCTACCACAGTTAAAGCACTCTCAATTTCTACTGGGAGTCTGAACTGTAGAGTGGTAGCTGGACCTCCCCTGAGTCTGTCCTCGACCATAACCTGCTACTGCTGCACTGCTACCAACATGTCCTGTCCTCTGCCGCTTATCCAGCCCACTAGACTGAACTGCTTTCCTCGAAGCTGGCCTATCTCTCTCATAAGCAGAGGCCCTATCCTGATAATCAGACAAAGTCTCACAGCGGAATCCAGCCAGATAGGATCGGGTACTTTCTCTCAATCTCCTAGAGAAAAGGTAAACATGCTGCTCTTCTGGAGGTGCAGATGGTCCAAGTAAGGTCAACTCTTTCTGAAACTTCTTTATAGCTGCAGCAATCGGGATATCCTCAAATCCCGCCTCAATGAAATCCTGGAATCTCTCTCTTCTCAGCGAAACGGGACAGTACCTGTCCCTAACAATGTTCCTCATCTGCTCCCAGCTGGTGACTCGGCTACGAATGGTACGCCACCATGAATGAGCATCATTTGTGAAACAGGTCTGCACCAAATCCACCTGTCGATCCTCGGGGTAACGTATTGCCTCCAAAGCAGTCTCTATCTTCCCTATCCAGTGCTCCACCTCTAGTCCTATTTCTCCACTGAATGAGGGAACCTTCTGAGAGTTGAAAGCCTTCAACCAGTCATCCGGTCTCAGTGCTCTAGACCCAGCAGGCGCTCTATCAGTATTAGCTCTCCTCTCACGTACAGCCGGCACCTGAGACACTCCCTGTGTCACCTGAGCTGACCTATCCGGTACCACCGGTGGTACCTGGGCAAGCCCCTCAACTCTGGCAGCCTCCTCCATACGCTCAACGTATGCTCTGTACTCCCTATACTCCGATGCTCCAATAGAAACACGTCCAGACTCAGTCGAACGTGCTCCCTGCGCTCCAGACCTAGCAGCGGTCTCATGCCTGACCTCCAGGCCTACACTCTCAGCTACCTCTTCCACATCAACCTTTGGTATGCTTGCTGCAGGTGGATCCTCTCGAGGAACTCGTCCTCGACCTCTCCCTAGTGGAGGTCTACCCCCACGACCACGCCCTCTAACAGCAGGGGTGCTATCAGCTCGATCCTGTCTGACTGGGGGAAGGGGGGCACGACCCCTACCTCGGCCAGTCACTGATATAGCCCTAGTACGTGCCATCTGCACGAACGGTAACAACTACAGTTATAATCTACTAATCTATCATAACAGTAAAAGTCTATAATAATAATACTAAGAATACCGAGATCCGCAGAGGTAGTGGTGGTCATCCGTACTTTCTATCCCAACCCGACTCTATATGCATTTTAAAACCAAAATCTTCTTTGGAAAACTCAGACCCCTTTCGGGTTCTGTTTATCTACTTATATGACCTTTTTAGAAGATTTCAAGTGCCATTGTTGCCAACCTAGAGCTCTGATACCATGTTGTAACACCCCAAATTTTACAACTCAGGGAGTTACTGGTTAGGACTGCACAGTGGGTCCCGACCTCAGTTTGACAACAACTTAACAAGATCTTACAACAAGGCACAGATAAGGAAAACCAAAAATCATAAAATAATTCTTAACAATGTATGAATGTGACCAGAACAACTAACAGCCGGAAAGCGTAATATAACAAAGTACGGAAAGAACGACAAGAAACAAAGTCCAACTGAAAATCCCACAAATGAAGAAACTGTAAAACGTCCTAAAGTACGACACCCCGGCTTACCACTACCGTCCGGATCACTCGGCATCTGCTCTAACCTGTGGCAAATCTACACGATATATCAACCGTTAGCTAACTATCCAAATATAAGTAGAATGACAACAGCCCAAACACAAGCAGAACAAAAATAAACAAACATCATGCTGGCACTCAACCGTTTATTATCTATTATTTAAGTGATTCATCTTATTCAATTTTACAGTTGTGGCACGAGAGCTATTAACAGTTCTCGCCTCCGTTCCTTATCCAACTGGGTGTAGGTCTAGCTGACCTCCGCCGGTAGCATCACTACAAACCGAGTATGGACTAGTCCCTAAAGAAACCCCCAGCGCTCGCAAGCTAACTGAGCAGAATGCCACCGCCCGTTACTCTTAGGCCAAGTATAGGTCGGTAAATACTTATCACAACCTATAACTCTAACATCTCAATCACACACCACTATCATCATTCATGCTCATATTTAGAAGTCAGCTAAGTAAGCCCAAAGGACTTACCTGGTATAAAGCTCGACTCTCTGTAAACCAAACTCGCTCTGTAAACTGTAGCAACTCAGTTGCCTGTCAAAGGAGATAAGTGCATTAGCACACTCCCACATAATTAGAAGTCTAAGACTTCTAAGATAGAAGAACGTAGTAAGACATAACTAGTTACAGTACTAATTTAGGGTAAAATGACCATTTTACCCTTGGTCCCGAAACTCCCAAAATTTCCCACATTCATGTCTAAACTCCTATTTGAGATTCTAAAAATATATTCTAACTCTTAAGGTTTAGTTTGGGTATAAACCGACATCTTTCTTATTTTCCTATTTGTCAAAGGATCGTAAAGGTCTAACTTCGGTTTCAAATATAAAATTCGTAAAAGCTTATAAAAATTCTGAACTCATTCTCTAGATCATCTATGATGTTCCGTCTACCCTTAGGAGCAAGAATTTCTCAAAACTGCTCATCCATTATTTTTATAAAAATTCTCAAAGTTGGTTACTCTACTCACAAATTCTATACTTAGCCAAAATTCTAAGGTTTACAACAACTGCCTAACTACCCTACTTTGGGAGCTTATAACTTTTAATCCGACCGTTCCTTGCTTCTCAAATTTTAATACCATATACTACGTATATCCGTCTACAACATATCCAAAATTCAACGGTGGATCTTCATCCAAACTCTCAAACATTGGTCGACAAAAATGGGCAGTTTCTAACTTAAAAGCTGAAGGGAAAAGTGTTGAGTTTACAGCAGTCCTTTATTTCTACCATCTTGTTTATACAACTCAGCAGCTACCTATTACTAACTTAACCATGTTCAAGGCCGAACTACAACAACTCATTAATCCAGCCTTAAGGAATCGGTATACATACATAAGATCATACATTAACCTTCTCATTAAACTAATCAGAAACCTATTTTAAACCAAGTATAGGCTCTTACCGGGTTGCAGCTAGAAGGATAGTTTGTTGTTAGTTCCGATCTGTACCACTGATCCGGAAGTGTTGGTCGATCTCACTGCTGCAACAGTTGGGAATTTGATCGGAATAAAAAGGGAGGGTGATGAGTCATTGTAGCCATGACATCAAGGAGGTAATAGATGGGGAAGGATCGGTCTTACCAGTAGGGACAGAAGGAGACGTGGCTCGTGCGATCGCTGAGGGTGGGGCAAGGCTCGTGTTAAGGACGACGGTCTGGATGGCTATACTTGCACAGCACCAGCGTCCAATACTAGCGTCGGCTTCTCGTCCTGCTGTTGACACGAGATGAAACGCTGCTGCTGTAGATCAACGTAACAGAAGAAAGAGATCGAAGGAGGCTCACCTTGCTGTCGACCCAGTTGCACACGAAGGAAGGGTGTGCAGAAAAGAAGCTTCGATCGCTAGAAGGAGAGATCTGTGAGATTGGAGTGCGTTGAATGGTCGTGGTGCAGATGGCAAGAAGGATGGAAGTGTAGGAATCGTGAATGAGATTATCTCTATCCTTACCCGCTGGATGTATCTGGACGCAAAGAACAATTGGCTGCGTGATTGTGGCTGAACAGAAGATGCTGTTACGTGGGAGTTTAAGAGCAATTAATTGCTGCAGATCTTTTGTTGGGCTGAAGAAGGCAAGGAGCCGTTCCTTCCTGGGCTGGAGCAGGCGCTGGCTGGCGCTGGCAAACTGCTGCTGCTGGGCTGGGCTCTGGCTGCAGAATGTAAGGCCGAAACTCGGCTGAAGACGGGCAAGGCAGCAGCTCTTCCTGGGCTGAAGATGACAAGGCAGCAACTCTTCCTGGGCTGAGCACACGCTGGGCTGGAGAAGGCAAAGCAGTGGGCTGCTGGGCTGCAGAAGCTGGCGCTGGGCTGGCACAAGGGTGAAGGGAGCAGCAGCCCGGTGCTAGCTGCAGTCCAGAATCGATGTCCCGACAATGAATGCACGGAATAAACGGATACGGATTATATTACAGTTTAGGATTGGTTATAAGAACCCTATCATTTTATGTGAAGGTAAGTTACATAAAATGATAAACTTATAAAAGATTATATCATTTTATGTGCAGGAGATCTACATAAAATGATAAATTTTATCATAATATGTCTAACTAAGTAGACGGATATGAATCAACTGATCGAGATCGAGTTTATAATAGAAATAGACGGAATAAAAATTCCGGATTTTACACCGATGAGCGGTTCCGTGCGAATAACTTTTAACTCGCCTTCTAGATTAATTTAACCGAACTGACCCAGCCCGACTGTTGGCCCATCTCCTCAGCCGGCCCAATACTAAGTTAATTAACCTAAGCCTAAAATTTATCTAACCCTAAGAAAAACAACTACACTAATCTGCCGCTTCTCTGCACTTGCCCTTACGACTGGAGAAGACGAAGACGCCGTCCGCCCTGCCTTCATCACCGTTGTGGCCCTGCCTTCGTCGCCGCCGTTGCCCTGCCTTCATCGCCGCCGTTCGCCCTGCCTTCGTCGCCGCGTTCGCCCTGCGCAGTAACCTCCGAAACCGAACCTGCAACCCTCGCGATTTGTGGCAACACGGACTCGGACCAGGTGAGCCACCATACGTACCTTGCCTCCTCTTCTCTTTGTTTCGGAACGCACCTCTGCTCGCGCCAGGAACCTGCCAGACCGGTGGAAGACGTGCGCCAGCCTGCGACGGTCGGACCGCCGGTAAGTTCGACTGAATCACAACTCTTCCCTCTGTTTTCCTTCGGCTTCCCGGACTAACTCGAAGATCGGGTATTCTTTCCGGGCCCTGCAGTCTCTAGTCAAGAAGAGTGGTGCAACGGTGGGAGTTCAAGCGAGCCGGCTTCGAACCCCATCTGCTATGACCCTTGTGAAACCGAACCAAACGGCTGTCCTCTCCAGGTGCGGGACGGGTGTGCTGGATGGCCGGGTTGATCCTTCTCAGTCAGGGTATGTGTTTTATGTTACGAAGATGCGTGGATCGGAGGAATGAAGTAAATGTTTATATAGGAGTTACAGTGCACATACATATTGTATATATAGCTGTAGGAGTTGTAAAATATACATAAATATATATATGTAGAAGTGTCGTATGTACTCTTATATAAAATTGGAGTTGGAAGAGTGAGTACATATAATTATGAATAGGTGTAGGTTTATATATAAGTACAAGAGTAGTACACATAAGTAAGTTATATTTTGTATCTAAGTATATTTATATATAAATGTAGAGATAAGTATAGTGCATATAATCATATATGAGTTAATATATATAAATACGAGTTCGGAGTTATGAAATTATGTAAAAATAATTGAGTTGAGGAGAAAGGTTAAAAACATGCTTGGCGGTATAAAACAGACATGAGAAGGAGTAAAAGTGAAAGACTAAAGGTTGTTATATGGATCCGGTATCACACCAATAAGATGGTTACCGAAAGGACTGAGTGAAAGACTAAAGATTAAAAACATGCTTGGCGAGGTTTGGAAATCCCTCGTGTCACAAAATAAGTATCATTAGAGTGAATGACGTAAATGAAGATAATAAATGGATTGCTTGAAAGCATGATGAGTGTTTATTATTTTATGTGTGTGTGTGCTATTATTATTCTCCTAATGTTTAGATAACTAGCTAATGGTTGTTCTGTTGTGTTTTTAGTTTTACCTCAGGTTAGACCACCAACTGAGTGATCCGGAAGTAGTGGTCAGCCGGGTCTCCGTACTCCTTAGGGTTGGGGTTGTTGCTTGTTGTGGTTTCTTTTGTTAAGACAGTTGTTGTTTTTCCCTTTTAAGTACTTTAGGCTGCTAGACCGTGTCGCATTCATTACCTTAAAATACTACTTTATGAATTTTCGGTTTTCCTTATATGTGTCTTGTTGCAAGATCCTAGTAATATTGTTGTCAAACTGAGGTCGGGACCCATTGTAAGGTCCTAACCAGTAATGTCCCGAGTTCTAAGAATTCGGGGTGTTACAACATGGTATCAGAGCTCTAGGTTGGCAACAATGGCACTTGAAATCTTCTGAAAGACCGAATAAGTATTTGAGCAGAACCCGAAAAGGGATATGAGTTTTAAAAAGGACTTTTGGTTTTCAAATGCATGCATAGTTTGGTTGGGGATAGAAAAGTACGGCTGACCACCACTACTACCGCGGATCTCAGTATGCTTAGTATGGACTTTAGGTTTTACTGTAGTTGGGCTTTTAGCTTGTTTGTAAAGATATGTTATATAGATAGGTATATGCCGAAGATTAGTAGAATTGTAGTTATGTTATGTCCTTAACGGAGATAACATAATGAGTTTCTCACCCCTTGGACACATCTAAGTAGATTTTGAAGGGTGTCAACGTGAGGATTAGTATGCACATTTTATGTACATTAGGGTAGACGAACGTCGGACAACTCCTTCGAGCTTGTTGAGGAACGTCGAGACGGAAAAATGAAGACTCAAAGACAACACCAATTACGATGACAAGAAGAGAATCCCGAATCAACTCAACGGGATCAAATGAAGGATATACAAGAGAGTAGTTCCGGAGAAGCAAGAGATGATCGCCAACTAGGGAATTGAGAAAGACAACGGAGAGGCTCTTTCAAGTTGTGTAAAGTGACTTCACAGACAAAGAGGATGACGTCGAAAATTTGCCATCGACATGAAAGCCAAAAGAGAGATATAGTAGTGATCAAGAAAAGGGACATAAAATTTAAGCTCACTGACACACTAGGAAGTGAAAGTTGATGCCAAAAGCAAGGCGAAATATGATCACTCTCAACAAGCTAATTGCCACCACAATCCGGATTGATAACCGAGACAGTCAAAAGTATGGAAGTCAACACGAGAGACATTATCCATCCAAATAGAAAGAATTAAAGAGCTGCAACTTGGAAGCTTACGCATTGCCAAAAAGGGAAAGGTGGATTTCACCAACGTGGAAGTGGAGTGATCTCATAGAACACAGGAGAATTTTGACATAGACCGTGATACAACAATAACCAGCTTCTGTAAAGGCAGCATTACAAGCAACACCCAAGGAAGAAGAGTGTGTGAGAAGAGTATTTGTGAACCCGAGGGACCCCAATAACTTCTCATTCAAAAGGAATTTAAGCTAACAACACTACAAGTTCATAATAGAGAACCGCAAATAGACGATAACTCAGGTAAAAGAATCACAGAGATGTACCTACAAGCTACCCTAAAAGGATTGAAAAGTCTGTTGATGGAAGAAGAATGATACAACTGGACTCGTAAGAGTATAACAATCTTACAAAAGTGTAGATTGTAGGAGGAGCTAAAGAAGAATAAACAGAGAGACTGGATGAGATATATTCCACCAAGTATATCAAGCCTCAAAAGAGATGGAAGAAAAGTAAGTCTATGATGTTGTAGAAGGTCAACTACATCCTACTTGGACAACTTAAAAGTTACTTGTGCGGGTTAACTGGTGATGGTTAGTTAACCGATAAGAAGAATAACCACAAGGTTATAAAAGAATTTTATCGACATCTAGTGAATTTCTTTCGGAGATCCACGACGAAAATGGTGAAGTTCAATCAATACAAGTACTAGTAGCCTGGATGGTAACGTTAAATGAGTCCAATATGATAACTCTAATAAAGAAACTTAAGAGCAGCTCTTGACGGTCGGTAATGACCCTTGATGATAGTAATGGTGAAAAGGGAATTGTTGGGAGTAGTTACTTACTACTGACTACGAAAGATACATATCAGAGTTAGAATGAAGGGAAAACCCTTGTTATTACAAGCAACACCCAAGGAAGAAGAGTGTGTGAGAAGAGTATTTGTGAACCCGAGGGACCCCAATAACTTCTCATTCAAAAGGAATTTAAGCTAACAACACTACAAGTTCATAATAGAGAACCGCAAATAGACGATAACTCAGGTAAAAGAATCACAGAGATGTACCTACAAGCTACCCTAAAAGGATTGAAAAGTCTGTTGATGGAAGAAGAATGATACAACTGGACTCGTAAGAGTATAACAATCTTACAAAAGTGTAGATTGTAGGAGGAGCTAAAGAAGAATAAACAGAGAGACTGGATGAGATATATTCCACCAAGTATATCAAGCCTCAAAAGAGATGGAAGAAAAGTAAGTCTATGATGTTGTAGAAGGTCAACTACATCCTACTTGGACAACTTAAAAGTTACTTGTGCGGGTTAACTGGTGATGGTTAGTTAACCGATAAGAAGAATAACCACAAGGTTATAAAAGAATTTTATCGACATCTAGTGAATTTCTTTCGGAGATCCACGACGAAAATGGTGAAGTTCAATCAATACAAGTACTAGTAGCCTGGATGGTAACATTAAATGAGTCCAATATGATAACTCTAATAAAGAAACTTAAGAGCAGCTCTTGACGGTCGGTAATGACCCTTGATGATAGTAATGGTGAAAAGGGAATTGTTGGGAGTAGTTACTTACTACTGACTACGAAAGATACATATCAGAGTTAGAATGAAGGGATCCCTGTAAGAAGAACTAGAAGGCTAAGAGGAAGTAGATGATTGGAAACATGTCCTATGTCTTAGCATTCCACACAAGTAAGACTGATTGTGCTCCTTCGAGAAGAGTAGGGTCAGACTGTCTAGATTGACGGGGAAAACCCTTGTGATTAAAGATGTGACACAAAATAATTGGAAATTCCGAGGCGGCACAAATATAAGGAGTATGATGTAAAGCCTTGGTGAAATGTGTAGTCGAGTTGTGAGGTGATTGCAGATAGAATCTACAGGTCGACTAAAACAGACATGAGAAGGAGTAAAAGTGAAAGACTAAAGGTTGTTATATGGATCCGGTATCACACCAATAAGATGGTTACCGAAAGGACTAAAGACTGTTATTTAAGGAGAAATGGAGGTACTCCATGGAAAATTCAGTTGGACTGGTGACCTAAGAGTTGATGAAAGTAATAAGATCAACCAACGCAGTTGTAAAGTGTGTACGAGAAAACTCAAAGGGATTTAGCTATCTTACGGGGTGTAAATATCAAAGAAGGTAAAGCGACATGAGTATAAGGAAGACATAATAAATGCGATGCGAGAAATTTGATTGGTGGGAAAATCATATGCCCTAATGTGTTGTATACAAATGGTACCATGGGATGTTTAATAACAATCATACTAACGGACTGATGACACTATGATGAATTTAGTGTAAACCAAGTGTATAACTTATCCAGCGGGAAGGAAAAATCATGTATCAAAATTGCGGGTTATGATAAATTTTAAAATAAAGTTTTGAGATGAGGATGTCCTTAGGAAATCTATGCAAGAGTACAAAGCAACTGAAGTTCCAACACAGAATGGGTAGTAATGATCAACAGACAGTTAGAGACCGATGCAGAGAAGAAAAATGTATAAGACGAGTCACCTAGTAGAAGAGTTCACAAGACAAGCTTGTAAGGCCAAAAGAGATAAAATGTCGACCCGGATATGAGGGTCTAAGGTGCATGGAAGGGATACCTACTATGGAGTGTAGATGCAAATGTAGACTTTACAAGTGTGAAGAGGTTTTAACCACCTCAAAAATATAGGAATTTGAAAGAAATTGCAATGTCGGTATCAAAGAGTTGAAGCCCTGTAGCGGAAACAACGGAGTATCATGAAGGCAATGTTGCCGGTAACACCAGCGAAGGAATGTATACATGAGAACGGCCTTGGTGGAATCGAAAGTCCAAGGTAACCCCAATTATCACGGGACCTAAGTCATCAAAACTGACGGTCCGTGCAAGGGGAACTGTAAGGGGATGATAACTACAATCATCAGAACTACAAAGACACTTACCAGCTATCGTTGAAGACTTGGAATGACTATTTAGGTCAAGATGAATGACCCAGTTGCGCTCGAGAAGTAGAGTTAGTCTAAGGAAACAAAAGTGTGGAAGATAAAACGAATTAGCAAAGTATGAAAGGATTAATCGAGCAGATGATTCTCACCAAGAATTTAACGCCAGTATAGTTATGAGAAGAGTAAGTCCGGGATATAGAGATAAGTCAATTATAGATTGACCGACGTCAACTGAGAACGTGTAAGTGTTGGTTGGTACTGACGAGTACGGTACCGTTAAGAAGAGACATTAGTGAATGCGGATTTAAGAAGTAACTTTACCGATGCCTTGGAGGATTTCCAAGTAGGCTACGACAACCTTCTGGGATGATCTAAGGATATGAAGAGAAATCGAGTTAGAGGTTGCTTACTGGTTGGTTAAGAACAGACTGCGGTTGAGTAAGAGAGTAAGGGTCCGTTTGAAGAGGATCTTGCTAGTATTAGAAGGGAATTATAGGCGGGAGTTAGGTAAATCATGTTGACCCTCAGAAAGACGCCATTGTGACTAATGGGTGTTACACCAGAAGCGTGGTAGGCCCATAACCCACAAATGAAGAAAATCAATGTTTCGTTAACTATGATTTCAAGTTAAGGAACTAGAGATCTATATGAAAAGTTCCACTTGAGAGTGTGATTTGTTTGAGTTATATAAAAATGAAAGCTTGAGGAAACCGGGCCAAGCAATTTGTATTACAAAGAGCATTAAGCACGTAGTAAAGTGCCGACAGAAGTTTAAGATCATTATTTCAGAATCGATAGTCGGGAACTTTCGGAAAAAAAAAAAAACGTCATCAGCCACGAGGATCTGATAGTTGAGCCGACCATACATTTGTGGAGTACCCAGTAGCTATCCTGGAGCGCAGCACTTGACGTCTGCGGTCCAAGGAGATACCGATGTTGAGGATCCAGTAGTCTAGACGAGGAGCTGATGAGGCCACTTGGGAGACAGAGGAGAGTATTAGGCATATTTATCCCGAGTTCTTCGCGGAGTTAGCTGCTACTTCTGTACCGACGAGTTAGTACTCGAATGCTGTGTTGTTTGACCTTTCATAATTTAGTTGGATGGAATGATTGTGTTTCCTTTAATGTGTGCCTGATTATGATGATTGAGTAGTTGCATGGTAGAAAACGAATTTTTAATGAAACAAAGATATACAAAGAAAGTCGTTCGATTAGATACATTATTCTAAGTTTCGGGACGAAACTTATTTTAAGAGGGCACTGATGTAATAACCAAAAAAAAAAAAAATTAAACTCCATTTAATACTGAATTTAACCGGATTCCGATCCGCCAACCTTTAACCTTTAAATAAAGATAAAACGAGATGTAAATTCCATCATTTTATGTGACCTTAGTTCACATAAAATAATAAAAAAAGTGTAACCAGAATTAATCCCGTACTTTTTAAAAATAAAAACCGATGAGCGGTTCCGTGCGAATAACTTTTAACTCGCCTTCCAGATTAATTTAACCGAACTGACCCAGCCCGACTGTTGGCCCATCTCCTCAGCCGGCCCAATACTAAGTTAATTAACCTAAGCCTAAAATTTATCTAACCCTAAGAAAAACAACTACACTAATCTGCCGCTTCTCTGCACTTGCCCTTACGACTGGAGAAGACGAAGACGCCGTCCGCCTTGCCTTCATCGCTGCTGTGGCCCTGCCTTCGTCGCCACCGTTGCCCTGCCTTCGTCGCCGCCGTTCGCTCTGCCTTCGTCGCCGCCGTTCGCCCTGCCTTCGTCGCCGCCGTTCGCCCTGCGCAGTAACCTCCGAAACCGAACCTGCAACCCTCGCGAACTGTGGCAACACGGACACGGACCAGGTGAGCCACCATACGTACCTTGCCTCCTCTTCTCTTTGTTTCGGAACGCACCTCTGCTCGCGCCAGGAACCTGCCAGACCGGTGGAAGACGTGCGCCAGCCTGCGACGGTCGGACCGCCGGTAAGTTCGACTGAATCACAACTCTTCCCTCTGTTTTCCTTCGGCTTCCCGGACTAACTGGAAGATCGGGTATTCTTTCCGGGCCCTGCAGTCTCTAGTCAAGAAGAGTGGTGCAACGGTGGGAGTGCAAGCGAGCCGGCTTCGAACCCCATCTGCTATGACCCTTGTGAAACCGAACCAAACGGCTGTCCTCTCCAGGTGAGGGACGGGTGTGCTGGACGGCCGGGTTGATCCTTCTCAGTGCAGGGTATGTGTTTTATGTTACGAAGATGCGTGGATCGGAGGAATGAAGTAAATGTTTATATAGGAGTTACAGTGCACATACATATTGTATATATAGCTGTAGGAGTTGTAAAATATACATAAATATATATATGTAGCAGTGTCGTATGTACTCTTATATAAAATTGGAGTTGGAAGAGTGAGTACATATAATTATGAATAGATGTAGGTTTATATATAAGTACAAGAGTAGTACACATAAGTAAGTTATATTTTGTATATAAGTATATTTATATATAAATGTAGAGATAAGTATAGTGCATATAATCATATATGAGTTAATATATATAAATATGAGTTGGGAGTTATGAAATTATGTAAAAATAATTGAGTTGAGGAGAAAGGTTAAAAACATGCTTGGCGGTATAATATATATAGTAGCGTGATTAGTAACCGGAGAGAAGGAGTGTTGTCCTTCTTCAGGTTGTCTCGAGTTTGGACCTTATAACTATAAGTAGCTATCTGAGAGACATAATTTATGGGAAACAAGATATGAAAGGAATTAGTAGAATTCAAGAATAAATTTCGAGAATTACGACACTAAGGGTTAAATGGTATTTTACCGTAAGAGAGCTTTCTCCGTAATTCCTTCGCATGAGGTTGGATGTTGAGATGTGATTTTGATCCACATGCCTTAATTGACAGGCGTTTGAGTTACCACGAGTACGGACTATTTTGAGACGCGTTAGAGAGTGTTTGGACTCAAGTAAGTCCTTGCGACTTACTTAGCTAGTTTCTGGATATTAGTTGGGTGATAATGGTTGTGTGTGTGCAATGTATATGATTATAATAATAACAACTTGTTAGGACGACCGTTGTTATTATGTGTTAAGGCCCAAGTGTATGTATAACGGGCCGTGACATCACTGCCCAGCTCTGCCAGGAGACTGGGAGGTTCTCTATACCCAGACCATCCAGGTACACGGTGAGATGCATCGGATCCACTCCTGATGGGTACACGGGGGCGGAGGCGAGGTTTGGGAATCCCTCGTGTCACAAAATAAGTATCATTAGAGTGAATGACGTAAATGAAGATAATAAATGGATTGTTTGAAAGCATGATGAGTGTTTATTATTTTATGTGTGTGTGTGCTATTATTATTCTCCTAATGTTTAGATAACTAGCTAATGGTTGTTCTGTTGTGTTTTTAGTTTTACCGCAGGTTAGACCAGCAACTGAGTGATCCGGAAGTAGTGGTCAGCCGGGTCTCCGTACTCCTTAGGGTTGGGGTTGTTGGTTGTTGTGGTTTCTTTTGTTAAGACAGTTGTTGTTTTTCCCTTTTAAGTACTTTAGGCTGCTAGACCGTGTCGCATTCATTACCTTAAAATACTACTTTATGAATTTTCGGTTTTCCTTATCTGTGTCTTGTTGCAAGATCCTAGTAATATTGTTGTCAAACTGAGGTCGGGACCCATTGTGAGGTCGTAACCAGTAATGTCCCGAGTTCTGAGAATTCGGGGTGTTACAATATTTTTATAAGTTAATCTCAACAATAATCTTTTAGTAGAAGTTGGTCTCATTTAAAAGAACAAATGTTCATAATGATGTTTTATTATAATTTGGTCTCATTGTAAGAAATATATTTTATAAGATGGCCACAATAATAATCTTTATTAGAAGTTGATCTCATTTAAATGAACAAAATGTCCATAATGATCTTTTATCATAAGTTGATCTTAGTAAGATATATATTTTTTATAAGTTCGTCTCAATAATAATCTTTTATTAGAAGTTGTCTTATTTAAATGAACAAATAATGATGATAATGATAATCATAAAAACATACATATAGTAAAATTTATCATAAGGTTGTAAAAACACTATTAAATAATATAGGTCTATAACGAGCATTTTAATTTCAATTCTTATCACCCTACTAAGGATAAGATATGTGATAGTTTCATAATATTTTTATCATAAGATTGTAAATATATTATTATATGTTAACTGTTATATCCGGAATTTTGATTTCCGTTTAATTCCGAATCAATTCAGACTTCGAGCCGTTGACGGTTTCCCATTCTATCTAGTATTTATTTCTTCACAAATTTTATCATTTTATGTAGAATTTAATTCACATAAAATGATAGAATTATATCAAACCCTAATTCTTATAATTATTTATCATTTTATGTAGAATTTAATTCACATAAAATGATAGAATTATATCAAACCCTAATTCTTATAATTAATTCTTAACGACGACTTTAGACGAGATCATGACAAGGCTGAGACGAGACTGTGACAAAGCTGGGATGAGACCATGAAAAAGCTGAGACGGGGTCATGACGAAGCCCGACCACTTTGTGACGAGATCATGCATGAGCCTGACAAAGCCATGACGAGTTTTGACAAGTTGTGACAACTCAGCCCACTCTTTTTTTTTACCTTGTTTAAGCCCATCCTTTACCTTACCTCAGCCCACATTCCTTGTCCAGCCAGCCAAGGATGCAACAGCCCATCGGGATCCGGTAGATGACAGCCCAGATCCGTGCAGGCCCGCGAGCTGCTCTCGTTCTGCGCCAGTCCAAGAAGCCCAGCGCTGACTCACCCATCTCCTTCAGCCGCTACGCCTCCCTCCTCAGATCGTGAGTTACGCCCTCAATCTCGTAACCGATGGATGGCCTTCCTTTTCAATCCCCAACAGGCGCAGTAGCAGATTCCTCGCCTCGCTCTCCTCTTTCCTTCTTCGTCAACAGAGGCGTCGGCCTCCTCCCTTCCCTCTACCCCCTCCTTGGACGTTGCCTTCTACACTCCAGCCTTGGATGGTGCCGACAAAGTCCCTTCCTACGCCAGCACTGAAGCAAGGTGGCTGCTGCTCGTCTGTGCCGGCCGGAGACAATGGCTCCATCTGTCGGGTGGGCTCGGCCTCCTGCGACGTCGAACCAGTAGCCGGAGGCTCCTCCTCTCCGTACACTAGTAGCCATAGGTTCAGTATCACTCCTGACGGTACACGACAATAACAACACTGTTGCATCGATAAGCAAAGGAGGGGCACATTCTATCGTCTCTGCAGTCACTCGACATGAAGGAGAGTGCTGAATCTTCATCACACCAGCGGAGAGATCCAAGAGCACATGCTATCTCCCCTCGAGTCTTGGAATCGAGTAAGGTGGATACCCTTGCTTCCTTGCACTTCTTTCCACACCTTTTGTTTCTAATGAATGCTCTTCATGTCTCCTAATCATGCTCAGAACATCCATAGAAGAAACAGTGAAGATATAGGAGTTTTCTGAATTTTCGGAAGTGACGAGCAGTCAACTTCGGGTCCAATTTTGGGTAAGCTAGACTACTTCTTTACTGCTTAATTTTGGATATGTTGTATTCATTAGTACATAGTAGATCATACTAAAATTTGGAAAGAATCGGAGTTACGGTTTGAGAGTTATTATGTTGCAAAGTTGACTCCTCATGCAATTTTTATAATGTGCTGAACGTTGAGAAAAACAGCATGTGATGCAGTTTTGTGAGATGGTTTTGAATTGGCTTTTGATCTCCTTTGCTGCTGAATTTTGGATATATTATAGATAAGATTTTATAGTATAACATATCCAAATTTGGGATAAATCCAGCGAGCGGTTTAGAAGTTATTATTTTTTTAAAGTTAAAATAGGGTGCTGTTTTGTTAAGTGTTTGCTGAATTTCTAGAAACTGTGTTGATCAGTCGAGTTTGAGCATACTTTTTGATGCCTTAGAGATACGATCCACCGTTCAGTTTATGAGATGTTGTTTAGTGCCATACATATGTTAATATGTCAAAAGTTAGGATGAATCCAAAGTGGACTTGTTAGAAAACATACTCAGATTTTGGCTAAGTATAGGAAATTTCAAGTGTTGTAACCAACTTTGGAAATTTTGGTAGAAATGATGGTTGAACAGTTTTAAGAAATTCTTGCTCTTAGGAGTAGATGAAATATCATAGATGATCTAGGGAATTATTTCGGAATTTTTATAAGATTATTCGAATTTCATTTTGAAGCCGGAGTTGGACCTTAATGATCTTTCCGAAAATAGGAAAATGGGTAAATTGCTAGTTTGTAACCAAACTCATCTTTAGGAGTTAGAATATGACTCTTTAGTCTCAAATAAGAGTTTAGGCATGAATTATGGAATTTTTGGAAGTTCCGGACCAAGGGTAAATTAGTCATTTTACCATAAATTGGTACTGTATTAAATTCTGTTCTAATAAGATCTACTACCTTAGAAGTCTTAGACTTCTAATTACCCTACAAGTGTGCTGACACACTTGCCTCCTTTGACAGGCAACCGAGTTATACAGTTACAAATTGAGTTGTGATTAAGAGAGTCGAGATCTGATTCAGGTAAGTCCACGGACTTACTTAACTGGCTTCTTGTATAAATGTAATGTGTATGAGTGGTGTTTGTTAGTTATGATAAACAACGAAACCGGATTAGGCCGACTTTAGTATTTACGTAATTGACCCAAGTGTATGATAGCGGGTCATGACATCATCTGCCTAGCTCTTGCAAGAGTCTAGGAGGTTCCCTGCGACCAGCCCAGTCAGGTAGACAGTCAGATGCATTAGTACCATTCCGCATTGGTAAACGGGGACAGGGGCGAGGTTTGGGAATCCCTCGTGTCACAAAATAAGTATCATTAGTAATAACCTATCACCTAATTAAAGATAATAAAAGGATTTAGTGTTGCATATTGATTGTGTATGTTGTGTGTTTGTGCTTTTACCTTTATCCTTATGCATAGAATGTTAGCTAACGGTTTTATACCGCTTGTAGATGCCTTGCAGGTTAAGACAGTTGTAGAGAAATCCGGAGGAAATGGTCAGCCGGGTCCACGCATATGAAGAACAGAAGACATCCCCGTCCCCAACTAAATGAGTACGTGGTAAAAAGAGTTAAACTGAGGTCCCCGAGTTAAATTGTTGTCAAACTAAGGTTGGGATCCATTGTGAGGTCCTAACCAGTAGCTCCCCGAGTTCTCAGAATTTGGGGTGTTACATTAACATGGTTAAAACAGTTAAATGTATATATATATATATATATATATATATATATATATATATATATATATATATATATATATATATATATATATATATATAGTATAGATCCTATGAGAACACCCCTAACGTGAGAACATGAGAACAAATTCGTAATTATTATTAGTTTTGTTACGAATGTGACATATCGTTTAATGTATTATTCGTAGTTATTGTTGGTTGAGTGGATTATTCGTAGTTATTGTTGGATTCCTAATTATTATTATTCGTAGTTATTATTATTTTTGATATCTACCCTAAATCTCAACCCTTAATACTCACATCCAACGGTGTACGATTGTTCTCATGTTCTCACGTTAGGGGTGTTCTCAGGGGAACCACACCCTATATATATATATATATATATATATATATATATATATATTAAATTTTTTGATTCAAATAAGATTTTACTATAATTCTAAAAATTTATTTATATATATATATATATTATATTTTACTATGAATATTAACGAGTTTTTTAATTTCAATTCTTATCACCTATTAAAGATAAGATATGTGGTAAAGTCTTAATATAAATTTCTCACTAATATAAATAATGATGATAATGAAAATTGTAATTTGAGTAAAAAATAAATTGGCACAATAATTTTTCGAAAAGGCTTCTATACAAAAATAATATAAATAAATTTAGATCCAACTAAAATTTACTTTTCTACTTTATTTCTACAAATTATTTTTTAAAAGATATTGAATATAACTTTTGGTTTTAACATCTAGTTTATTATACAAGATTATAAGTACAAAATTACATGCTAGAAGTTTATATAATGTTGTTTTATAAGTCTAACTATTTTAACCATGTTAGTCATAAGATTTGTGTTAAAGTCTTAAAAATAAGTTTCTGAATAATATAAGTAATGATAATTATGATAACTATAACTTTAGTCAATTTTTTTCTTAGCAAATCAACCTTTTTATTAGAAGATCGTCTCATTTAATGAAACCGCCTATACATACATAGATATATATATGTATTTGTTTATATATATACAAGAATTTCGTTTTAGAATATATACAAAGTTTTATATTATATTATAATTTGCATTAATATCATTTTCTTGTGTACTTACTATTCATTATAATTTATATAATTAAATGCAATCAATTAGCTTTTGTTAAAATAAAAAATAAGTTAATTAAATTTGATAATATTTAATAACAAAATTTTCTATATATTAATATTTTCAAGACTAAAAAAATAAATATTTATTCAAGTTAAATAAATTAATTTACTTTATCAGTCTCATTTTTTTATTTCGTATTGCATGAAGTAGTTATAAAGTGTAAGGATAAAGATATCTATTGTTTTAAAACCTTATATTTATTTTTTTATTATAATGTACATTAGTATTCTCATTTTTTTATAAATATCTATATGATTATCGTTTATATTTTGATTTTTTCTGTGTGTGTTTGAATTATTTTTATTACATTGTATGATAAATAAAGTAGCAAATACATATCCAGATCAATCGGATATCCGGATCCGGCTAAAGTCATTTTTCGGATCAAACGGATCAACCAAGTCAATGAAAATTCATTCGGATCAAACGGATAATCCGGATATCCGCGGATAATAATCCGATCCGATCCGGCTAAAATCATTTTCGGATACTATATTTTAAAATTCGGATCAATCGGATCGGCTGGATATGTGCGGATAATTATCCGATCCGATCCGGGAAAATGTGCTGGATATCCGGCCGGATACGGATCGGATCCGGATCAGGAGTTTAAGAAAACTTCTATTCGGATATCCGGGTATTCGGATCGGATCGGATCGATAGTTGCCCACCCCTACGGGACGGTTATAAGAAAAAGTAACAAGTTTCATCACTCGCCCACTTGGCTTTCCATTTATTTCCCACTTTCCAATTCAGTTCCCCTATACCCTCAGACCAACGTTTGAGAGCAAAGATTAAGGAGATGGACCCTCCTTCGGGAAAAGATATGGATGATCCTCGCGATAACGCTGTCAATGACTGGTAATCCATCTACACTTGCTTTTTTTGTTTCTTATTCCGAACCATGTCTTGTGTGTTGTGAGTGATTTTAAATAATATTGGTGTTTACAGTTGCTCCTGCTTCTACGATTGCTTTCAGAAAAACATCGACTTCCTTTGTTCATCGACTTCCTTTGCGGTAATCAATCTGCACTTGCTTTCTCTTTTATGTAAAACTATTGACAAACTCATTCCTCTAACGGGACTCATAGTTTGTTGTTCTCTTCTTTTTAATTCGGTTTCATTTACATGTTGATGAATTTTCTGTAATTTCATTTGTTAATTGATGTTTCCTGTCTTTTAGTGTCAGTGGATGATTAGCTTTACGTGATAATGTTTTCAGAAATCTTCCGATAGACAACTTTGTATTTTAGTCAACATAACACCAACATATCTTATATTAAGCATCTTTGTAACACCCCAAATTCTCGGAACTCGGGGAGATACTGGTTAGGACCTCACAATGGGTCCCGAACTTGGTTTAACAACAACTTTACTAGGATCTTACAACAAGGCACAAATGTATTCAAAACAATTACAAAATATAAAATTTTTATTGTCTGAATGTACACAATGAAAGCCTTACAAAAACATATATATGTATATATAACATGCATGCCATATGGAAGATTCCCCGTCCCCATCTAATGAGTACGTGGACCCGGCTGATCATCTTTTCCGGATCTCTCTGCAACTGTCTATCTCTACAAAACTACAACACGGAATAACAATTAGCTAACAATCCAAATATAAGGACAAAAGAAGGAAGGTTGAACAGGGAACATATCTACGGACCCATGCTATCTACTATGCTAGCAAGACGCTACACGAAGCACAGCTCCACTACGCCACAACTGAAAAAGAATTCTTAGCTATTGTATATGCCTTTGAAAAGTTTCGTTCTTATCTTGTAGGTGCAAAGGTGATTGTATACACGGACCATTCTGCGATCCGGTATCTACTTGCCAAGAAGGATGCGAAACCGAGGCTGATTAGATGGATTCTTCTCCTACAAGAATTCGATCTAGAGATCCGCGACAAGACAGGTTTGGAAAATTCTGTTGCGGATCATTTGAGTCGTCAACCACACATTGAAGATGACAATCTACCTATAGATGACTCCTTTCCGGACGAGCATTTACACATCATTGAGGAGTGCATCGACAAGATATCAAGAGGTAATGAACCATGGTTTGCTGATTTTGTTAACTATTTGGTTTGTCAGGAAATACCTCCGGACTATCCTACGCACAAAGGAAGAAGTTCTTTTAAGGACGTCCGGCAATACTATTGGAATGAACCTCTACTCTTCAAGAGAGGTCCCGACGGCATCATTAGGAGATGTGTGCCGGAAAACAAAATGTAAAGTGTCATTCATCATTGTCATTCACTACCTTGTGGAGGACACGCTAGTTCCAATCAAACTAGCGCTAAGGTATTGCAATCCGGTTTCTTTTGGCCTACTTTATTTAAGGATGTGCAAACCTTTGTTTCCTGCTGCGATGCTTGTCAAAGAACAGGGAACATATCTAGGAGAAACGAAATGCCTCTCAACAACATTTTGGAGGTAGAGATCTTCGACGTTTGGGGAGTCGATTTCATGGGACCTTTCACACCATCTTGCGGGAATCAATACATACTTCTAGCTGTAGATTATGTTTCGAGATGGGTTGAAGCCATTGCCTCTCCAACTAATGACGCCATGTTTCGGGACACCACGGACTATCTAGAAAAGGCAAGTCAAGGCTAGGTTAAAGCAAATCTTTAACTTTGGATCAAAGCAAAAGCAAAAGACGTACAACAGAGGAAATCACGGCTATATCTTGAAGAACCACGGCCGTGGTTTTCAAGAACAGACCATGAAAAAGGTTGTCGACGAGGTTTCTCGCACTCTCAGGGTCCAATCTGTTTACAATCGATCTATCATTATCTAAGCCACAACTATCAACCCTTCACCTTAGAATTGCTAAAGGGTTTTAGCCAATAACCATCATCATTGAATCGAATATCAAATATAAAAGAGAAAAAGGTAAAACCCTCGAAAACTCAATAACAATCGAAATCAATCTCAAATCCAAACAACCAAAGTATGAGTTTAAGGAATGCGGAATAGGGAATATAAATCCTTACAACAATCTTAAGAAACAATGAAGAACGGGATGTCAATCCGTCTCCAAATGTAAACCCTAAGATAATCTCGAAGTACACAATCTTCAAATCGCGTCCGTCTCGGAATCTTCCCAAACAATGATCCAAAATGTCTCTCTTCGGATGTAAGCAGCCGTCAATGCCAAACCCTATGCGAGCGTATGCGAGATCTAAACGAAGATCTCGTTTTCTCCCTCCTTCAGCCTTCTTATATGGAAAAATAGGGTTACGAGAATGCCCAATAACTGTCGCTGACGTGGCGAATATGACATGTGGCAACGTCATGGAAATCATGGTCATGTGCAATAAACCATGGTCATGGTTTACGGCGTGGAATCCTCTGATGTTCTCCAAAATCACTTTCTACGAACTCAATGCATAACCACGGTCGTGGTTTAGGTCGTGGAACTCAAAAGCTTTTGTGAAAGCCTTCGTTTCGTGAAGTTCTCAAATCATGTTCCTTCCTTAGCTTCTCCAAAGCATCTCCTTGACATCTAGCATGATCAAATACTCCATTCCCTTCATATATGCTCCAATTCTAGCCTTTATTCACCTATAAACATAACAACGCTTGTGTAGATCTCTATATCGACAAAATAGGTGAATGTGCTAATAAATGCTTCAAACTCATATCCATGTACACATCTAGAAGGGAAAAACAATCAAAACAAGCGCCTAAAATATAGTCATATTTCATGCTATCAAAATACCCCATACTTGTCGCTTGCTTGTCCCCAAGCAAGGTTTTCAAAAGCTTAGAACGTCAGGTAGAATGAAATATGAATGCAAAACAAAACAAAAACAATCTTTTTGGTAATGTGCTTCTAATCAATAGATCATCCTCAAACCTTGCTTCATGCATCCTTGAAAACGTTCATATACATAAACCAAAATATGTAAAGCAATGGAATACTTCATAAATTGCATAAACTTCAAGACAAACATCATAACCTTCAAGTATTGTCAAAATCAAACATGTAAACTTCAATTTAGATCACCAAGTCAAATAACATTCTTATGATCTCAAGGACTTTCAAGTAAGGTCAAGAATATGGAAAGGGTGGGAAACTTGTAAAGGAATGTGGTGAATGAATCCGGGAAAAAGGAATAACACAAACTCTTTTTTTTAACCATTCGAACTAGCCACCAACTTAGAGCTTTGCTCTTTACTTTTTGCGTATAATTTTTCGACTTTACTTTTGGAAATATCGACAGCGGTTCACAAAAACCGAAGCCTAGGAGATTGACGTTTCTCAATTTCGAGATGCCTCAAACCCTTGATGCACATACCATAATCCGTTAGGAATATCGCTCAATCCGACTTTGGCAAGACACAAACACCCGGCTATGTGAATGGTGCCGAGTTACTCATCATCATGATTGACTTCACTAAACCTATTTTTCTATACTTTGAATTCAAACAATTGCTTTCATGGCCCTCCCACATCAAACATGCCAAAATCAACTCTTCCTAAATCCCGGATAGGTAAAGGAGGCAATTATTTTCATTGAGGGGTTAAATGATCAAAGAAAGAAGCAAGAATATCGAGGTGCCTTAATCATCTCATACAGAAGTATAAGAACTTATATTGTGATTTCAACCTTCATTCCTCAATATGATTTAGATAAAAATTTCACATTATGAAACTTGCAAGAAAGAGTAAACAATATACTCAATTTCTTCACAATTCATAGTTCAATTCAAGCATACAAAAGTCATCAAAAACTCATTCCACAAGTAGATTCATCATAGAAATCATCTCTAATCTTAGAAGCACAATAACTTTCAAAATTTTCAAAACTTTTATGGGTTTTTCAAAGCTTTTCAATGTAATGCAATAATGAAACGTGTGACAAATAAATGAAAGATGCAAGTGTTCATGGAATTAAAATCAAGCAAGTGTATCGAGTTATTACAAACGAGAGTCACACCCCACCCCATACCTAACATACACATTGTCCTCAATGTTCAAGAAAAATAAAGAAAAGAAAAGAAACAAAGAAAACTCACTAATTGTGGTAGAGTGGCTCAAAGCATCCATCAACGATCACTGTGAAGGAGGTGGCGGATATGGGAAGAAGTCAGAGCTGAAAGGACGCCCAAACTGCTGGCGGTATACATCACGTAAGATCATGGCATTCTCATGTCGATCAACATCATGCGCCTGCTGGTGGATCTCCAAGTCTCCCACCCTCCTGGAAAGGTCAGTCGCCCGTGCCGGCTGCTGCTCATACCATATGGGAGGCTGTTGTAACCACTCTGGCTGCTGCTGCTGAACAAGTGTTCGCTCCAAATGGTGTGTGCAAGGTTTAAATTTATATCCCAAGAAATATGCTTAAAAAAGGATGTCAACCCGCAGTATACGAATCAATTGTAATAAAAAGCAAGAATTCCAAGGGTCGATCTCAGGGACTTAGGTGAAACTAAGCAAGAATAGGTTGATGCAACTAATAACCACAAAAGCGATTAAAGCAATCAAAGATGATAATAAGGTCAAATAAGGGGAAATGCAGATTCTAGGGATTAAAGCACCTAGTTGTGGTTCAAACTCAAGATCTCTAAAGATAACGCGGACAAACCTGAGGTTTTGCAAAGGGAAGGTGTTTCTAAGGTGGGAATATATTACCGGGTAAGTCTCACTACTCACTATCCCAAACCAAAGTTCCTATTACCGGGTAAGTCTCAAGGTACTAAGGAAAGGAACTATAATCTCAAACCAACACTCCACCTAAGGGAATAGAATTAACCTTTACTGGGTAAGTCTCAGGCTAACTCACAAAGGTGGGATGAAGGCACACTCAAACCCCAATAAAGGACACAACTTTATTACCTACACTTATGATCATGGGTAAACAAACAAAGGAATTACCGGGTAAGTCTCATCCTAGGCTTGCATTGAACCAGGAAAGGTGTAATAAGAATAGGATTTGGCAAACTAGAACACTTAGCTCTCAGTTTCGGATCAGGAAAAGGTCACCTCGGTCAGTCAAGTTCCACCTCGGCCGAGATTGTTACGCTAGGATTGTGTAGCACAAAAGTCTTACAATTTATAAACTCGATATAATTTCCTAACTCCTAGCGAACCCACAGTGTATGGGTCGTTTTGTAGCAAGGATAGTATTCCGAGGTCGAACTCGAGGACTAAGGTGAAATCAAATCAAACAAGTGATCATGGATAGTGTGGATCTAGTTTAAGAAAAGAGAAAGAAATAAAGAAATGAAAATCATGATATTTTTTGTTGGGTTTTTGTGGTGATCAAGCAAAGATCACAAATCAAGCAAGATAATAAATCAAACTAACAACTCGAGCTAGCAAAACAAACAAGTAACACAAACACAAGATGTGTGATCAAAGAGAGAAAAATGGATTCTAGAGGTCAAGATTTCCGGTTATGGCATTGGACTCAAGCTTCTAAAGATTCTAAGGACAAAGTTGCGGTGTTGGGAAAGGGTGTTTCTCTAATGGAAGCAATTACCAGGTAAGTCTCATGCTTCACTAATCCCTCACTAAACTCCTATTACCGGGTAGGTCTCAAGGGGTTAAAGTTGGGAATTCTACACAAACCGGACTCTACTTAAACGGCAAACCTCTCCTTACCGGGTAAGTCTCGGAAAAGGCAAGTCTCAAGCAACAATCCTAGCACACTCAATCCAATAGCGGCTTACGAGGCTCACTACTACCTAGAGTTCATCATCTTAGGTATCTAAGATCGGAAATCACCGGGTAGGTCTCTTCCCTCACTTAGGTTGCTAGCATTAGGTGACCCTCAGCTATATTATGCTTAATAAACACTAGGATTCCAACAACCTAACATCCTAACATATAGATTCATCAATTAAAGAAAAACAGAGAGAAAAATCGGGTGGATCATAAGGAAAATCGGACGATCTAACCTATGAACAGGTCGATTTTCTTGTCTGGGTTAGGTTTTGTGCATACGAATCATCCTAAGCTAACATACAAGTCCATTCTATCATCACCCAAGCTATAACCATCAATCCATCACATCAGAATCACAATAAACTAGCCAATAACATGCATTTCAAGATCCAAAATCATCACACAAGCATAAATGGTTTTCATAGATAGATGATGAAAGATAAGCAAGTAAAAACAATAAATCTCAGCTGAATATAAGTTTAAGCAAGACTTACAACCCTTCAAAAGAAGTTCCAAAACGTTCCTAACAATCCTTCCAAGAGTTCTTCAACCAAAATCTCTAAAAATCACTCAAAAACTCACTTTCACTCTAAGTTTTGGTGTTCTTCTTCTTCCCCAAAATGAGAGAGTTTTTCTTCTTCTCCAAGTCTATCCTCTCATGGAATGAGGTGTGTGTGAGAGAATGTGGGAGAGATCCCTTAGCCACAGCCTGCAGGACCACTTATATTCTCCATCAAGAGCAAGGACCGGACAAAGAGATCGTGGGACACGTGGCTCAAGCTGTCAAAGGCCAGAAAATCGATCCAGACAGAAAAATCAGACGATTTTCCTGAGTGTTGGGTCGATTTTCTTCAACAGAGGCTTGTTATGATCGTCTAGCCATGAGTTGCTCCATTGCTTGCACCAATAAGGGTCCTTGTGTCCTTCATTGCTCCAATTATGTTCCTTCAAAGCCTTGGATGTGTACCACCATGAGGCTTGACCCTCGAATGTATCGATTAACGTCCAAAAGATCCCCAAAATACCTACAAAACCGACAAAAGCTCGTGTAGACGTCTTTTCTAGAAATATGCACGAAATGAGCGTAAACGTCATGAACTAATGCCAAACCGTGCATGAATAACGGGAAAAGCTATCTAAATGAATGCCTATACTAACGTCATAAATCACGTTATCAAAATACCCCATACTTAAGATTTGCTCGTCCCCGAGCAAGACCCAACTATAGACTAAGAGATGATATGATTTATGCATGCAGAAAAATAACAAAATCTTTTTGGAATTGTGCTTCTAACATTGGATCGCCTTCATAGTCATGTTTCATGGCAATGGACAATCAATCATGCATCAAATGAATGAAGGCATGGAAAGATAATTATACTTAACTAGAAAGCATGCATGAGAGGTGAAAATGAAGAAGTCAAGATGATCATGAGTATATCCAATATAGATCACTAAGTCTTACACACATGCAATTAGGTCACAAGGACTTAGAAAAGAAGAAGTTAAGAAACGTTGTGATTAGGTGGGAATTTTTAGATCATGTGATGCTAATCCGGGAAAGGAACTAACTCCACAATTTCGTTTTTGCTCAACTTCCCAACAAGTGTATAATTCTCTCCATCTTTTCTTTGTTTTCTTTTCTTTTTCACTTATTTTTGAGACAATGGCATTGGTGTACAAGAGCCGAAACCTTGGTGATTAGCCGTCCTAGGGTTTTTTTATTTTTCGAGGTGCATCCACACCGGGCACACATACCAAAGCTCGTTAGGACTATCGGTTTATTTGACTTTGGCAAGGCACAAACACCCGATTATGTGAATGGTACCGAGTTACTCATCATTTAAACCAACGTCCCCAAACCTATATTTTTGTCTACACTTTCACAACAAATTCAACACTTCATTCACAACATTCTTTCATCAACAACTTCACCCCACACTTGCTTTTCACACACTCAACACACTAGCATGCTCCTATTCCTGGATGGGTCAAAAGAGGTCAAATTTTATATCAATTGAGGTGCTTAAACAACATGATCAAGATGAGAAGTAGAGAAAGATGAATTGCCTTAATCACTCCTAAATGATGTGCAATAACTAGCATGTAATTTCGGCTATCAATCCTCAATCCAATCAAGGCAAACATTCATGATCACAATTCACACATGGGATTCAAGATAAGTACTTCAAGTCCACATATGCATACATTAATTCAACACATAAGGCCATCCATAGCCAATTCACAAGACAATCTCATCATAAGGGTCATATCCAAGCTTAGAAGCACAAAATTTTTTTAAATTTTCTGATTTTTTTTTTGATTTTTCGAAATATGTATGTACAATGCAAGACGTAATGAAACATGTGACTAAAAGAAACTAACCTAGATGTTAATCATGCAAGTGATCATGAAAACCCCACCCCATACTTAGAAACACATTTTCCCCAATGTACAAACTAAATAAAGAAGTGAAAGAGAGTCCTCACAATGTAAAATTAGTGATGCTTTGGTATTTCGGTTCACATCGAATGATGATGGTGGATGATCGATCAAGGATGGTAGAGAGCTCTTGATGTTCGTTGTGGTGTCGGAACCCGCACTTGGCACCACAAGCCGTCCAAGTTCCACGTCCGCTCCACCCATGCTTGATTGGAGGTCATCACTTTCCTTGACAGAAGGAAAAATCGGACCATCTACCCAGGAAAATCGGCCGATTTCTGTGCAAGAACAGTCCGATTTTCCTGGGTGCTTTCTTCCTCGTCCATGTGCTCGGATCTTGTACCTTCAACAGTTCCATGAGGTTTTCACATGACCTCCAGCATCTCATCACACATGACAATCAACAAGATCTAGCACCCAAAAACACAAAAGAAAAACAAAGCACACCAAGAGCAAGATCAAACAAAAACAAGAAAAAATAAAAGGGAAAAATATGTACCAATGGGTTGCCTCCCATTAAGCGCTTCTTTAAGGTCATTAGCTTGACCAAATTCAGGAGTGTTTCACTCAAGGTGAAGTGGGACAATCACTTCCACCGGGGCTTCCGGGATGTACTTCTTCAAACGGTGCCCATTCACCTTAAAGTTACCACAATGATCTCCTCCTATCTCCACCGCACCATGAGGAAAGATCTTCCTCACAACATAAGGACCCGTCCATCTTGACTTGAGCTTTCCGGGGAAGAGCTGCAGCCTTGAGTTGAAGAGAAGCACTAAGTCACCCTCACTCAACTCCTTTGGGATGAGACGCTTGTCATGCCAATGCTTGGTCCTCTCCTTGTAAATCCGGGCATTTTCATAAGCATCCAACCGGATCTCCTCAAGACCGTTCATGTCTAGCAACCTCTTCTCATCGGCTTCTTTGAGGTCAAAATTCAGCCACCTTATGGCCCAATATGCTCTATGCTCCATCTCCACCGGAAGGTGGCAAGACTTGCCATAAACTAGCTTGTAGGGAGTGGTGCCAATCGGTGTCTTGAAAGCAGTTCTATAAGCCCACAAAGCATCATCGAGCTTGATATCCCAATCCTTTCTTGTTCTAAAAACCGTCTTCTCAAGGATCCCTTTTATCTCCCGGTTGGAGATCTCCACTTGACAACTAGTTTGGGGATGGTAAGGTGTTGCCACCTTATGGGTCACCCCATACTTAGCCAAAAGTGACCCAAAGTTTCTATTAGTGAAGTGCTTTCCTCCGTCACTTATGATCACCCTTGGTGTCCCAAACCTATGAAAGATCACTCGGTTGAAGAACCGCACCACAACCTTGGCATCATTTGTGGGAGAAGCGATTGCTTCCATCCATCTCGACACATAGTCCACCGCCAATAGGATGTAGAGGTTGCCACATGAAGAAGGGAATGGTCCCATGAAGTCCACACCCCAAACATCAAATATCTCCACCTCTTGTATGTTGTTCAAGGGCATCTCATTCCTCCTTGAGATGTTGCGCGTCCTTTGGCAAGCATCACATGCTACCACAAAATTCTACACATCCCTAAACAAGTTAGGCCAATAAAAACTGGATTGCAATACCTTTGCACACGTCTTGTGTGAGCTAGCATGGCCTCCACATGGCAAGGAGTGACAATGGCGGATCACACTCTCCATCTCATCCTCCGGAATGCACCTCCTAAAGACTCCATCCGGCCCTCTCTTGAACAAAAGCGGTTCACTCCAATAGTAATGCCGCACATCCTTGAAGAACTTCTTCTTTTGGGCATAGGATAAACCAGGCGGCACCTCCTCACACATAAGGTAGTTCACAATGTCGGCATACCATGGCTCATTTCCCTTGGACACTTGAAACAAGCACTCCTCCACCATTTGCAATTACTCATCCCGGAATGAGTCATCAATCGGGATGTCATCTCTCTCAATCTCTAACGGTGGGAGTCTACTAAGGTGGTCCGCTATAGAATTTTCAGACCCTTTCTTATCCCGGATTTCCAAGTCAAACTCTTGAAGGAGAAGGATCCACCGAATGAGGCGAGGCTTGGCATCTTTCTTTGTGAGGAGGTAACGGATCGCAGCATGATCCGTGTACACAATGACCTTTGCTCCAACAAGATATGACCGGAACTTCTCAAAGGCATACACCACCGCTAGCAACTCCTTCTCGGTTGTGGCATAGTTAAGTTGGGCATCATCTAGCGTCTTGCTAGAATAGTAGATGGCATGTGTATGTCCATCTTTCTTTTGTCCTAAAACAGCCCCAACGGCCACATCACTTGCATCACACATCACTTCAAATGGTAAGCTCCAATCCGGAGGTTGCATGATAGGGGCGGTGATCAAAGCATCCTTCAACCTACAAAAAGCCTCAAGGCAATCCTTGGAGAAAACAAACTCAACATCTTTCATTAGTAGGTTAGTAAGAGGCTTAGAAATCTTAGAGAAATCTTTAATGAATCTCCGGTAAAAACCGGCATTCCCTAGAAAACTCCTTACCCCCTTCACCGAGGTAGGTGGTGGCAACTTCTCTATCGTCTCTATCTTAGCCCTATCAACCTCAATGCCACGGTTGGACACCAAGTGTCCCAACACAATGCATTCACTTACCATGAAGTGGCATTTCTCCCAATTCAAGACAAGATTTGTCTCCTCACATCTCTTAAGCATCAAAGACAAGTTAGCTAAACAATCATCAAATGAAGATCCATAAACAGAGAAATCATCCATAAACACTTCCATGATTTTTTCAATATATTCAGAAAAGATAGCCATCATACACCTTTGAAAGGTGGAGGGTGCATTACACAACCCAAATGGCATTCTCCTATATGCAAATGTACCACAAGGACACGTGAATGTGGTTTTCTCTTGATCATCGGGGTGAATAGGGATTTGGAAGAATCCACTATATCCATCTAAGTAACAAAAATGGGAATGTTGAGCTAATCTTTCTAGCATTTGGTCAATGAAAGGAAGAGGGAAGTGATCTTTCCTAGAGGCCACATTTAGTTTCCTATAGTCTATACACATCCTCCATCCCGTAACCGTTCTAGTTGGGATTAGTTCATTATTCTCATTTGTCACTACGGTCATACCACCCTTCTTAGGAACCACATGTACGAGACTAACCCATTTACTATCCGAAATCGGGTAGATGATTCCCGCATCTAGCAACTTAATTGATAGCATGAATTATAGTCTATATTTTGGGGTTTGTTTGGACGTTTTATCTTCAATAATCTGCATGTTTGTATGTATAATATGTGATTATATTACCATTTCATCTACCTTTGCGGGAATCGAGGTCTACACCTAGTTTTGTTGTAATCGTAGGTAAAATGGCACGTTTTGCATCAAAAAGGAGCAAAAGGAGCTAAGTAGTCATTGGAGCTACATTCAGGAACATAAGGAAACATCCAGGAAGCATAGCCATGGATTAAAGATTCGCTTTGGACCAGATTTGAGAGATTTCACATTCAGTTGCGACTCACCTCGGTTGACTACAGATTCACCTCGACCGAGGTGATCCAGAGGAGTCGACTCGACCGAGGCGAACACTTGGGACGCGGCGAGAATATTTTATTCTTGGCTGAGATCTTTTATCTTTGGAAAGAGATCTTATATTTTTGGGCTTGGCTCGTGGAAGGAAGAAGATATGCTAGATCATATATTTTACCTATTTTTATGAGAAGAGATCTTTCTAAGATATCTTATCTTTGGAGAGTAGTTTTCCTATAAAAAGGGTTGGATTTTCCACAAATCCACATCATGCTATACCACCGATCAGGGTTTATACACTGCATCAGCCATACTCCAGTTGGGAGATTTGAAGAACCTTTTTGAAGGTTGAAGGAAGAAAGTCTATAGCTTTTAAAGCTTTTGAAGGGTTTTTGTAAGATTATCTTAGATTCCCTTCCTTGTTGTTTGTCTTGTTGGATTTCTATCCAAGGAACGCTTGTTAGTTATATAATTGATTCAGTTATTAAAGCCTTTCTCTTAAGGTTTTCTTGTTCAATTATTCTCTTTCTTCCCATATATTTGATTAATACTTTCATGATGATGAGTGGCTAATCTCTTTGTGTGATTCTAGGGTGATTGGCTGAAAGTTGTGGGAAAAACAATGATAGAATGATCTTAATCACAGTAGGACCCTGAAAGTTCGAGTCTTTAACCTTAACCCTAAGCATCTCGCTCAGTCGATGAACATCTCGGCCGGAGTGGAATTTGGCTGACCGAGGTGACTCATCTGATCCGAAACTGAGAGTTAAGTGTTAGAGTTTGCCAAATCCTATTCTTATTACACCTTTCTTGGTCCAATGCAAGCCTAGGATGAGACTTACCCGGTAATTCCTTAGTTTGTTTACCTAAGATCATAAGTGTACGTAATAAAGGTTTATCCTTTATTGGGGTTTGAGTGTGCTTTCATCCCATCTTTGTGAGTTAGCCTGAGACTTACCCGGTAAAGGTTGATTCTATTCCCTTAGATGGTTTGTTAGTTGAGGTTATAGTTCTTTATCTTAATTCCTTGAGACTTACCCGGTAATAGGAGTTACGATTTTGGATTAGTAAGTAGTGAGACTTACCCGGTGATCTATTCCACTTTAGTAACACCTTCCCTATGCAAAAACCTCAGCTTTGTCCGCTTATCTTTAGATCTTGAGTTGGAACCACAACTAGATGCTTTAATCCCTAGAATTGCATATTTCCTTTATTGACTTTCATCATCTTTGATTGTTTTAATTACTTGTGGTTAGTAATTGCTAAAGCTTACCGTAATTGGACTTTGTTTCACTAAGTCCCTGTGATCGACCCTTGGAATTCCTTGCTTTTTACTACGATTGACCCGTACACTGCGGGTTCACATCCTTGTTTTAAGCTTACGTCTAGGGTTATAAATTTAAAGCTTGCACACACCGTTTGGAGCGAACAAGTTTTTGGCGCCGTTGCCGGGGACTTGGTCTAGACCGAGCCGGTTACGGTTCGCTTTTGGGGCACTTGCCCCCGTGTCTAGTAACCACTCTACTTGAGTGACTTTTGCAGGTTCTTTCTTAGGTTTATGCGAAGAACCAGCACAGGGAAGGAAATCGTTCCTTACGATCCCGAACCAGAAAAGACATACAAACGACGCTTAAGAGAAGCGAAGATGGCCAACCAATACAATCGCGATCTTGAGGCCGAATTAAAGGAGGCGCTAGAACAGCTACGCCTCAGCAGGGAAGAACTAGGGCAAGAGAAAGAAGAAACTCGCACCAGGACTGAAGCAATCGAAGCAGATATGGCTGCCTTACGAGACCAATATCAACTTCGACCAGGGGAAGATCCAGTTCCCGATACTGGACCGATGCAGGTCCCAGTCGCTGACCCTCGACCGAGGCAGGGCCCAATACCTGACGCCCCGGCCGAGGTACTTCCACCTCGGATGCCAGTACGAGGCGCTCTTTTTGCAGGAATCCCGCAAACCCTAGGTCAAGGGATGGACCCCAATCAACAACTGAGGCGTCCAAGATTTAACCTAGGAGATCCAGCGGACCATGACTACGAACTTCGACCGCAAGTTCTATCCATGATTCGCCAATGCCAGTTCGGAGGGCTAGAGAAGGAATCCCCACATCAACATCTTCAAAACTATGAGATCTTGATGGAGACCTTGAGACCCTCGAGGATTGAAAATAACAACTACAAGCTAAGACCTTTTTACTTTTCTTTAAAAGATAGAGCTCTTACTTGGTATCAATCTCTTCCTCCAGGAAAAATTAGCACTTGGGAGGAGATGACTACGGAATGCTTGACTAATTCTTTCCCCCCTCTAAGACCGCTGAAATGAGAGGGAAGATTAATTTATTCAATATGAAGGACAAGGAGATCTTGTCCAAGTCATGGGAGAGGTTTAAGGACATTCTTTTGGATTGCCCACATCATGAGATTCCAAAGATAGAGTTATTGGAGATATACTTCAAGGGACTGGACGGAAGCACCCAATTCAACCTCCAACTACTCTCCGCCGGTACCTTTATGGACATGGCGATTGACGAAGCTTGGGACTTCATCGAGAAGCAAGCTTTGCATATGGAGAAGTACACCCATCAAGGAGCTGAAGGTGGAGTTAAAAGAGTTAACTTCCAAGATACTCAGCCAAACAACAATCAACTCACGTCTTTGAAGAACGACGTGAAGCAATTGAAGGAACTCTTGGTTGCTCAAACCAAGAAGGAAGATCAAGGACAAAGGAATAACAACAATGGATACCGTAACAACAACAACAACGGTTCCCGGAACAACAACTACAACAACAACAATAGAGGATCCAATAGCAACAATTGGAGGGCGAACAACCAAAATTCTAGTAACAATCATTCTAACTCCAATTCTAACGATTCCTCTAATCCTTTCCTCTCTTCCCCTTCTTCTTCTTCCACTCCATTAAAGAGTCAGGGGCAAGGATCAAGTTCGTCTCAGCCGGAAAAGAAAGACGCAGTGCTGGAGGCCATCTTGATCAAGCTTAGCGCTATGGGACTTCTATGACTTCATTTTCGAAGGCCCAAAAAGCCTTTGAACAACAACTTGCTAGTAGGGCGAATGAAGCACCACGAGATCCAAGGAAGCTTCCAGCAAGGACGGAAAGCAACCCTAAGGGCCAGATCATGGCCATAACTACGAGGAGTGGACTGAAAACTGCAGATCCAGCACCTCGGTCGGTGTCAGTACCGACGAAGACCACCTCGGTCCAGGTGCAGTCGAAGAACACTTCGGCCGAGATGCCAACCGAGGTGGAGCCACAGAAAGCGGAGGGGAAAACTGAAGTTTATGTTCCACCTCCTGCATACAAACCACCACTTCCATTCCCCCATTCAAGGGCCAGAGCACATCTAGACAAGCACTTTGGTAAGTTCCTTGACTTGATGAATAAATTGCACATTAACATTCCTTTCCTTGATGCTATTCTAGGAATGCCCGCCTATGAGAAGTTCTTGAAGGAGATCCTATCAAGGAAGAGGAAACTAGAAGACTTTGGTGAAGTAAGGATGACATCTAAATCCTCGGAGCTTATTCAAATCGTGAAGGAGAAGATGCCACCTAAATTGAGAGATCCCGGCTCATTTTGCATTCCCATTCAAGTTGGGGATGTCACTTGTGAAACCTTATGTGATTTAGGAGCCAGCGTGAGCATCATTCCGCTGGAGCTATGTGTGAAGATCGGACTTGCAGAGCCCAAGCCGGTCAAGATTCGATTATACATGGCGGATCGCTCCATCACCCATCCCGTGGGAATTTTGGAAGTCGTTCCAGTCAAGTTAGGTAACTTAAATTTACCAATAGACTTTGTTGTACTTGACATTCCCGCATATTATCCTGTTCCTATTATTCTCGGGAGGCCATTTCTAGCAACTTCGGGTTGCAACGTGGATTGTAAGAACGCCAAGTTGAAATTCAACATTGGTGGCGATGAAGTGGAGTTTGCACTACTTGCAGCCATGAAGGGAGAGCAGCTAAGCGATGATATCTTCAACATCTACGATGAAGAAGAATCAAGGGAATTGGTGAGCTCTATCCTTATTAACGATCCACTCGAAAGAGTTATTAGTTTCAGTTTAACGGAGGAAGGTATAGATGCTTCTTGTGATGCAGATATACGGAGCTTAAAAGCACTGGAAGAAGATCCATGAGCTAAAACTGAGAAGCTAATCCAGGAGACGAAGATCTCCAGTGTCGGTTCCAGTTGCAGTACCTCGACCGAGGCACTTTCTGGACTGAGCGAGGCGACTGAAGAACATCTCGGTCAACGCCTCTGCGCCTCGACCGAGGTCGATGGCGAGATGATTTCAACTGAGACTTCCAAAAGTCCAGTTTCTGGATCTACTCTACTGGAAGGAGGAAGTCAGGATTCCCCTCAGAAAGCACCCCCAGTTGTGGAGCTTAAACAACTCCCAAATCACTTGAGGTATGTCTTTCTTGGACCGGATTCCACTTATCCCGTTATTTTTAGTGCTTCCCTCTCCGAATATGAATTGTCTAAACTAATGCATGTCCTGAGAAAGCATCAAAAGGCTTTGGGTTATACTATAGATGATCTTATTGTCATTAAACCTTCTTTCTGCATGAATAGAATTTTAATGGAGGATGATCATAAGACTTCACGGGAACCTCAAAGACGGTTAAATCCGATCATGAAAGAGGTTGTGAAGAAGGAAATTCTTAAGTTATCATATATCCTATCTCGTACAGCAAATGGGTTAGCCCGGTGCATGTAGTTCCGAAGAAAGGAGGGATGACCGTTGTGACGAATAAGAACAACGAGTTGATCCCAACCAGGACTGTTACGGGCTGGAGGGTTTGCATTGATTACAGGAAGAGGAACACTGCCACTCGGAAGGACCATTTTCCACTTCCCTTCATTGATCAAATGCTCGAACGATTGGCCCAACATTCACACTTTTGCTACTTAGACGGCTATAGTGGATTCTTCCAGATTCCTATCCATCCGGATGATCAGGAGAAGACCACTTTCACTTGTCCATGGGGGACATTTGCTTATAGGAGGATGCCATTTGGATTATGTAATGCACCCGCTACCTTCCAGCGATGCATGATGACTATCTTTTCCTAGTACATAGAGGAGATCATGGAGGTATTTATGGATGATTTTTCAGTATATGGTTCCTCTTTTGATGATTGCCTAACTAACCTTTCTCTAGTGCTGAAAAGATGTGAAGACACTAATCTTGTTTTGAATTGGGAGAAGTGTCATTTTATGGTTAATGAAGGCATTGTGCTAGGACACCTCGTTTCTAATCGAGGCATTGAGGTCGATCGCGCTAAGATCAAAACTATTGAGAAGCTCCCTCCCCCTTGTTCTGTTAAAGGTGTGAGGAGTTTTCTCGGGCATGCAGGTTTCTACAGGAGATTCATCAAGGACTTCTCCAAGATTTCTAAACCTCTAACTAACCTCTTGAATAAAGATGTTGTTTTTGAGTTTTCGCAGGAGTGTCTTGATGCTTTTTACAGGATTAAGGAAGCGTTGATCTCCGCTCCCATTATCCAACCTCCGGATTGGACCTTGCCCTTTGAGATCATGTGTGATGCTAGTGATGTAGCCGTAGGAGCGGTACTTGGACAGAAGAAGGATGGCCGAACCACCGCCATTTATTATGCTAGCAAGACGCTAGATGTAGCACAACGCAACTACGCTACCACCGAGAAGGAGTTATTGGCCGTTGTATATGCTTTCGAGAAGTTTCGTTCTTATTTAGTAGGGGCGAAAGTCATTGTGTACACCGACCAAGCAGCCATCCGTTACTTGCTGGCTAAGAAAGATGCCAAGCCACGCCTTATTCGATGGATTCTCTTACTTCAAGAGTTTGACTTAGAGATCCGCGATAAGAAGGGATCCGAAAATTCTGTTGCGGATCACCTCAGCCGGCTACCTGCATCTTCACGCGAGAAGGACGACTCACCCATAGACGATTCATTCCCCGATGAGCATTTACACTTGTTGGAGCGTTTGATAGACTTACTTACTTCACCCCACGATGGAGGTGAAGTATGGGGTGAGGGCACCTCCCATCACGTTTGAGAGACGCATTATGGTCCAGCTAGCGACCTTAAACCAAGCGCTTCTTGGGAGGCAACCCAAGGTATTGCTTTCTTTTCCCTTTTTTTTGTCTAGCTTAGATAGTTTTGCTTTTGCTTTGCTTTGTTTTGTTTTTGGCGTCCTAGACAGACAACAAGTGACATCTAAGGAAGGAGTACAAACCAGGAGCATAACTGGAAGGACAGAAGATCGAGAATTTGAGAAGACGGAGTTTGACTAAGGGACATCTCGGTTGCTGTCAAAGCACCTCGACCGAGGTGATTCTTGAGCAACCGAGGCGACTAGGGTTTCTGAAGATCCACCTCGGTCCACACCACCTCGGTCCAGTCGAGACCACCTCGACCGAGGTGACAGCAGTTCCAGAAAGGGTATAAAAGGGGTGAAATTTCTCTCTTCTCACTTTACCTAAACCTCCTCGACCGCGGCAGCCCTTTCACCTCGCCTCTTCGATTCTTGCTCGTTTTCGAAGATTTTCGCTTCCAAACTGCGATTAAAGCGTAGAGGATCCCAGTGCAAGCGTCGATCTGCGAAGAAATCGAACCGAAACGGCCGAACGAGGTAAAAATAGAACAAAACCCTAACCTCGCTGTTTTTGCTTTGATTTGGGCTTGGATTGCCTTGCATTTGCTGAGAAACAAATTAAGTACCCCATAGGAACCATTTGTAGTGATTTTGGGGGAAAAGAACTGGATTTTTGAGAGATTCGATCGCGCAGTTCTTCGCCTCGGTCCAGTCGTGCTCTGCCTCGGCCGAGGTGTTCTTCAGTGTTGTCAGACCGACCGAGGTGATCTGATAGAGTTTGTTGAGAATGAGTACAGATAGACAGCTTGTCCTTAGGGATATATCCCCCCTTCCCCTTCTTCTTCTTCTTCTTCCAGACCTTATCGACCGGTGATCCACGAGCGACACTAGGTCGATTATGACCGTATAGCAGCTCGTACAGTGATTGCACCACGCTTCTTGGACGTATCGGCTTTTGATTGTCTCCATGTAGATGGAGACCTTAGACGGATGATATCGATGGTAGGGCTAGATCAGTTTACTGAGATCCGAGCACCTGCCTATCTAGAGCCTACCTTAGAGTTCATTAGCTCTTTCACCTACCTCCCCACAGAGCGTTCTGTGAAGTACCAGTTAATGAACCGGAACTTCTTAGTTCCCTTAGAGTACTGGAGAGACATTTTTGGTTTCCCGGCCCCGACCGCTGTTGATTTTCCCTCCCGGACTGTAGCTAGGGAGTTTTGGGGTCAAATTGCTCATGTAATTGAGCACGCAGATAGATGGCGCCCTGGAGACTCCAGGGAGCGCATCATATTTCACCTAGCCTTTAGGTTAGCTCACCGCATTTTCAGCGAGATGCTTCTGGCGCGTACAGAGACGCCCCAGAAGGTCCGACAGGGGGAGCTTTTCAACCTTTACTGCATGGTGACTGGAGGGATCCCAGACTTTGGCTTGATGTTGGCAGAGGACCTGCACAAGATCAAGGCCAAGGCGAAAGGGGACATTTGCTGTAGAGGGATTGTGACCCACATTGCTAGCTATCAGGACATGGACCTCAGCGCTTGTACTATGGTGGCGGCTGCCAAGCCGCTAGGGCTACAGGAGATGATCACTCAGAGGATTCTGGTTCCCCGAGGACTCACTACACCATACGTAGCCATGCCATGGGAGCCGACTACACCACAGGGGATCAGATGGTCGCCCCAGTTCTCTATTTATGATCCTCACTACTGGCAGACTGCTTGGATTCCATTGATGGAGGATGCTAGAGATGCAACAGCTGCACCAGTTGAGGAGGAGGAGGTAGATGAGGAGACTGCTGATGACAAGGATGGCGGAGTTCCGATGGATACAAGGACAGATACTGCTGGGACAAGTGCGCCGGTTATTGATCTAGATGATGATGATACTGAGCCTGCACCAGCCACATCACTAGTGAGATCTGCTAGGCGTAGGGTACGCCGACACAGAGATCCAGAGGCTCACCGTCGGATCGATGATCTGATGGATCAGATGATTGATTCTTATGTTGTTCTATCACTAGGTATCCGTGAGATGCAGGAGAGACAACATTACTAGCATATGATGGCTCAGATTCAGTTTCAGCACATCATGGGCTACCCGTTCGACCCATCTCAGTATCCATATGTGCCACCACCACCACCACCGGATCGTGACTATTGAGAGCCGCAGGATTTTCTTTCATATTTATTAAGCAGCTCAACTTTATGTCCGGTGAGTATTTTATTTCCTTAGACTTATTTTGACCCACTGGGACAGTGTGTCCCAAGTATGGGGTGTTTATGTATTTCATTGACTTATGTGATGTATGACTCTACTTGATTGGATATTTATGCTTCAGTTGCTTCTATTGTTTTATCTGAGTTTACATGCATACACACAGGTTATTTGATTGAGAAAACGTCAAAAACTAGTTTAAAAAAAAAAAATTTTGACCTCGACCGGGGCAGTTCTGGCCGAACGAGGTGTTTCACCTCGGTTGACCTAAGAACACCTCGACCGAGGTGGTTTAACTGAGAGTTTTTGAAACGTTTTGTGCTTCTTATGTGGATATGATCTCAGTGAAAATCTTGCTTACTGACTAGTTTTGAAATCTTTATGTGTTTGAAAGATTTTATAATATGTTTAAGTTGCTAAATGCTTTGTTTGAAATTTTTGGCATTTTAATACTTTGTTTTTATCCCAATTATGTTGAATTTGAAGGTTGACACCACGTTATGAGTTCTCTCACTTTCTTCCTAGAAAGACCAAGGCATTTCATTCTTCTCTCTTCTTCTTCTTGATCATGCTTAGCCCCTCATACACATTTTTGCCTCCCTTTACCTATCCGGGAATTTGGAAGCAAGCGAAGTGGTCAAAGCAAGTGAAGTTAAAGTTGAGAAGTTGGCTGGAAGTGAAAGTGTTAGAAAGAAGTAAATAGGTTTGGGGAAGTCAATCATGATGATGAGTAACTCGGCACCATTCACATAGCCGGGTGTTTGTGTCTTGCCAAAGTCGGATTGAGCGATATTCCTAACGGGTCATGGTATGTGCATCAAGGGTTTGATGCATCTCAAGAAATTGATGATTGTTGATTTCCTAGGCTTCGGTTATTGTGCACCTCTGTCCATGCATCCCAAAAAGTAAAGTAAAAGAAGAAAAGTGTGAAATAAGCAAAGCTTATTGGTGGAAGATGTTGCAAGTCAAAGTGAAAGTGAAGTATATCCTTTTCCCGGATTCTAGCACCACATTACCTTACATATATCCCTACCCTACACGTTTCTTGACCTTTCTTTTGGGAAGCCCTTGAGACCTCGAGCTTGTTGATTGACTTAGTGGTTTAAACTGGATTATGCATGATTAATATCGATAATTATGACTTATTATGCATTCTATGATTTTATGCCAAGATGGACAACTTTCTTATATTTATAAAATGTTTTGATCATATTTTGATTTTAAATTCCATGAAATTTTCTCTTAGACTGATCTATGATTGTTGCACACCATAAAAATGTTTTGAAAGACTTTTCATTGATTTTCTTGGCTTATAATCCGTTCTACCTTGCCTTTTATATGCGGAACTTGCTTGGGGACAAGCAAGGGCTAAGTATGGGGTATTTTGATAGCATGAATTATAGTCTATATTTTGGGGTTTGTTTGGACGTTTTATCTTCAATAATCTGCATGTTTGTATGTATAATATGTGATTATATTACCATTCCATCTACCTTTGCGGGAATCAAGGTCTACACCTAGTTTTGTTGTAATCGTAGGTAAAATGGAACGTTTTGCATCAAAAAGGAGCAAAAGGAGCTAAGGAGTCATTGGAGCTACATTCAGGAACATAAGGAAACATCCAGGAAGCATAGCCATGGATTAAAGATTGACTTTGGACCAGATTTGAGAGATTTCACATTTAGTTGTGACTCACCTCGGTTGACTACAGATTCACCTTGACCGAGGTGATCCAGAGGAGTCGACTCGACCGAGGCGAACACCTGGGACGCGGCGAGAATATTTTATTCTTGGCTGAGATCTTTTATCTTTGGAAAGAGATCTTATATTTTTGGGCTTGGCTCCTGGAAGGAAGAAGATATGCTAGATCATATATTTTACCTATTTTTATGGGAAGAGATCTTTCTAAGATATCTTATCTTTGGAGAGTAATTTTCCTATAAAAAGGGTTGGATTTTCCACAAATCCACATCATGCTATACCACCGATCAGGGTTTATACACCGCAGCAGCCATACTCCAGTTGGGAGATTTGAAGAACATTTTTGAAGGTTGAAGGAAGAAAGTCTATAGCTTTTAAAGCTTTTGAAGGGTTTTTGTAAGATTATCTTAGATTCCCTTCCTTGTTGTTTGTCTTGTTGGATTTCTATCCAAGGAACGCTTGTTAGTTATATAATTGATTCAGTTATTGAAGCCTTTCTCTTAAGGTTTTCTTGTTCAACTATTCTCTTTCTTTCCATATATTTGATTAATACTTTCATGATGATGAGTGGCTAATCTCTTTGTGTGATTCTAGGGTGATTGGCTGAAGGTTGTGGGAAAAACAATGATAGAATGATCTTAATCACAGTAGGACCTTGAAAGTTCGAGTCTTTAACCTTAACCCTAAGCATCTCGCTCAGTCGATGAACATCTCGGCTGGGGTGGAATTTGGCTGACCGAGGTGACTCATCTGATCCGAAACTGAGAGTTAAGTGTTAGAGTTTGCCAAATCCTATTCTTATTACACCTTTCCTGGTCCAATGCAAGCCTAGGATGAGACTTACCCGGTAATTCCTTAGTTTGTTTACCTAAGATCATAAGTGTACGTAATAAAGGTTTATCCTTTATTGGGGTTTGAGTGTGCTTTCATCCCATCTTTGTGAGTTAGCCTGAGACTTACCCGGTAAAGGTTGATTCTATTCCCTTAGATGGTGTGTTAGTTGAGGTTATAGTTCTTTATCTTAATTCCTTGAGACTTACCCCGTAATAGGAGTTACGATTTTGGATTAGTGAGTAGTGAGACTTACCCGGTGATCTATTCCACTTTAGTAACACCTTCCCTATGCAAAAACCTCAGCTTTGTCCGCTTATCTTTAGATCTTGAGTTGGAACCACAACTAGTGCTTTAATCCCTAGAATTGCATATTTCCTTTATTGACTTTCATCATCTTTGATTGTTTTAATTACTTGTGGTTAGTAATTGCTAAAGCTTACCGTAATTGGACTTTGTTTCACTAAGTCCCTGTGATCGACCACTGGAATTCCTTGCTTTTTACTACGATTGACCCGTACACTGCGGGTTCGCATCCTTGTTTTAAGCTTACGTTTAGGGTTATAAATTTAAAGCTTGCACACACCGTTTGGAGTGAACATTAATGATCTCTTTCTTGACTACATCTTTCATTATAGGATTCAATCTTCTTTGATGTTCAATAGAGGGTTTATGGTCATCTTCCATCAATATCTTATGCATGCAAAAAGAGGGCTTAATGCCAACAAGGTCATCAATGGTGTATCCTATTGCCTTTCTATGCAGTTTCAATTCAGTCAACAATCTATTAAGCTCATCATCATTCAAAGATGCATTCACAATCACCGGATAAGTAGAATTCGAACCAAGGAAATCATACTTTAAATGAGAAGGAAGAGGCTTTAGATCAAGTTTAGGAGGACCTTTATCGGTTGGAGATGATCCATACAATGTAGGTTGAGATGATTCCAAAGCCATGGAAGCCTCACCTAAGTCCCTTGATGATTGCTCACAAACACTTGGATGATGCTCAAAAGACTCAGGAAAATCGACCCTCTGTGAAGAAAATCGGACGATTTGGGGGTCGATTTCAGCTACGGCATTTGCAAAATCGGATGAAAATTCAGGATTTATGCAAAAATCGGCCGATTTTTGCCCCTCTGGTCCGATTTTTCTACAGGTATTTGTCCCTTCCTCTAATACTTCAAATCCAACACTTGGTAGCTCATCCAATGCATTTAAGGACTTGATCACTTCATTGCTACTCTCCTCAACTCCTTCCTCCATCAAACTCGAGCTAAGAACCTTCTCAAGTGGATCCTTGAGCAAGATTGAGCTCACAACTTCTCTAGACTCCTCTTCCTCGACAATGTTGAAGACATCTTCGCCTAGGGCTGGCCCCTTCACCATTGTGGACAAATTAAACTTGATGTTCTCCTTTCCAATGTTGAATGAGAGGGTTGCATTTTTGCAATCCACCAAACATCCGGAAGTAGCTAGGAAAGGTCTCCCCCAGATGATAGGGACCGGGTAGTCCGCCGGGATGTCCAAGACAACGAAGTCTATGGGCACATAGAACTTCCCTAGTTGCACCGGTATGTCTTCCAAGATTCCAACCGGGTGAGTGATTGAACGGTCCGTCATGTAAAGGGTCATCTTGACCGGCTTTGGCTCTCCTAGCCCAACCTTTTTGCAAAGTGCAAGCAGGATTATGCTTACACTAGTACCAAGATCACAAAGGGCTTCATACTTCACTTCTCCCACTCCGATTGGCACACAAAAAGATCCCGGATCTCTTAGCTTAGGAGGCATCTCCTCCTTCATAGTTTGAATCAATTCCGAGGACCTCTTTGTCATCCTCACTTCCCCATACTCCTCCAACTTCCTTTTGTTGGAGAGTATTTCCTTCAAGAATTTGCCATATGCCGGCATACCTAGAATAGCATCCATGAACGGAATGTTAATATGCAATTTAGACATAAGTTCAAGGAATTTACCGAAGTGTTTGTCCAAACGAGCTCTTGCTCGTGATTGTGGGAATGGTAGTGGTGGCTTGTATGGAGGTGGTGCCACATATGTTGGCTCATCATCCTTGCTCTTTCCTCCATCTTCTTGCAATGGCTCTTCTTCTATCACCACTTGCTTCCCCTTGTCATTTCTCTTAGGTAAGGGATCCTTCATGCTCAGCCCACTCCTTGTTGTGATGGCCAACACTTGGCCTCTTGGGTTATCTTCAGTTCTTCCGGGAAGCTTTCCCAGATCTCTATGAGCTTCACCCGCCTTTTGGAACACTTGTGCTTCCAACACCTTTTGAGCTTTAGAAATGGAAGTCACCGTGCTCTCAAGACCACTCAACCTTCCAAGCAATTGCTCAAACATCATCTCGGTTCTATCCTTTGGAGGTTGAGTAAATCCGGGTGGAGGTTCTTGTGAAGCCTTTGGTGGTGGAGCTGCGCTTGTAGAAGCGGGAGCGTTCAAGGCTCCATCCGGGTTAGAATAGGAGAACCCGGGATGGTTGTGGTTAGGCCGGTAATTGTTGAATTGCCGGTTGTTGTTGAAGTTCCTTGAGCCTTGATAGTTGTTGTAATTGCCCCTTCCCATGTAGTTCACATCTTCCTCCTTGGAAGACAAGTTTGCTTGCACTTGCCCTTGAGGGCTTGCTTGACTCTTCAAAGTTGTAGCACATAACTCCCTCAAAGATTTAAGCTCATTGTTGATCGCATCAAGCTTGAAATTACTCATGGTGACTTCACTCACCTCATATGCTCCCGCTTTCCTCCCATCACTCTTCCTATGGGAGTACTTCTCACTCATTAAAGCTTGTTTCTCTACAAACTCCCAAGCTTCATCCACATTCTTTTCCATGAAAGTCCCACCGGAAAGAGATTGAGCTTGAATTGGCTATCTTCATCAAGTCCCTTGAAGTAGATTTCCAATAGCTCAATTTTCGGTATACCATGGTGTGGATAATCTAGGAGAAGGTCTTTGAACCTCTCCCAAGACTTGAATAAGCTTTCTCTATCCTTCATCACGAAGGCATTGATCTTCCCTCTTAACTCGGTAGTCTTGGAAGGTGGGAAGAACTTTGTCAAAAACTCGGTTGTCATCTCCTCCCAAGTACTCACTCGCCCTTATGGAATAGATTGATACCAAGCCAAGGCTTTATCCTTAAGTGAGAAGGAGAAAGCCCTAAGCTTATGGTTGTTGCTCTCCAATCTAGGCGGTCTAAGAGTCTCCATCAAGATCTCATAGTTCATCAAGTGTTGATGGGGAGACTCTCCTTCCATCCCTCCAAATTGATTATGCCGGATCATTTGTAGAACTTGAGGGCGGAGCTCGTAATCATTGGATGCGGAATCTCCTAAGTTCACACCCGGACGGTGTGCTCTTTGTGCCGGATCCATATGTTGCCCTAACGTTTGTGGCTCTTCAATAGCAATGGGCACAACCCGAATATTAACCGCCGCCGGCTGCGGTTGTGGTGGAGGTGGAGGTTGTTGACGATTAAGCTCTCTTTGCACAAGAGCTTGCCTAATCTCTTCAATCTCCCTCCTAGCTGCTTCTTGCCTCTCATTGGCAAGTCTCCTTTCATTCTCCAAGAGCTCATCTCTTAATCTAATTTGCTCTAAAGCCTCATCCAACTCAGCTTGGAGATCTCTTCCGGCCATCTCTTTTCCTTTTCTAATGATCTTGGATCTAGATCTAAGGGTTTTCTCCGGTTCGGGATCGAATGGAGCTAAATCCTTGCCACGAGATCTTCGCATACACCTAAAGAGTGAGAGATGTTCTGAAAAGCAAAGACACAAACCAAACGAGATCAAAAGCAACAAGAAAGATCTACACTATAAACAATCACAAAAATGACTCAATCTAGACCTAGTCCCCGGCAACGGCGCCAAAAACATGTTACGCTAGGATTGTGTAGCACAAAAGTCTTACAATTTATAAACTCGATATAATTTCCTAAATCGTAGCAAACCCACAGTGTATGGGTCGTTTTGTAGCAAGGATAGTATTCCGAGGTCGAACTCGAAGACTAAGGTGAAAGCAAATCAAACAAGTGATCATGGATAGTGTGGATCTAGTCTAAGAAAAGAGAAAGAAATAAAGAAATGAAAATCATGATATTTTTTGTTGGGTTTTTGTGGTGATCAAGCAAAGATCACAAATCAAGCAAGATAATAAATCAAACTAACAACTCGAGCTAGCAAAACAAACAAGTAACACAAACACAAGATATGTGATCAAAGAGAGAAAAGTGGATTCTAGAGGTCAAGATTTCCGGTTATGGCATTGGACTCAAGCTTCTAAAGATTTTTAGGACAAAGTTGCGGTGTTGGGAAAGGGTGTTTCTCTAATGGAAGCAATTACCGGGTAAGTCTCATGCTTCACTAATCCCTCACTAAACTCCTATTACCGGGTAGGTCTCAAGGGGTTAAAGTTGGGAATTCTACACAAACCGGACTCTACTTAAAGGGCAAACCTCTCCTTACCGGGTAAGTCTCGGAAAAGGCAAGTCTCAAGCAACAATCCTAGCACACTCAATCCAATAGCGGCTTACGAGGCTCACTACTACCTAGAGTTCATCATCTTAGGTATCTAAGATCGGAAATCACCGGGTAGGTCTCTTCCCTCACTTAGGTTGCTAGCATTAGGTGACCCTAAGCTATATTATGCTTAATAAACACTAGGATTCCAACAACTAACATCCTCACATATAGATTCATCAATTAAAGAACAACAGAGAGAAAAATCGGGTGGATCATAAGGAAAATCGGACGATCTAACCTATGAACAGGTCGATTTTCTTGTCTAGGTTAGGTTTTGTGCATACGAATCATCCTAAACTAACATACAAGTCCATTCTATCATCACCCAAGCCATAACCATCAATCCATCACTCCAGAATCACAATAAACTAGCCAATAACATGCATTTCAAGATCCAAAATCATCACACAAGCATACATGGTTTTCATAGATAGATGATGAAAGATAAGCAAGTAAAAACAATAAATCTCAGTTGAATATAAGTTTAAGCAAGACTTACAACCCTTCAAAAGAAGTTCCAAAACGTTCCTAACAATCCTTCCAAGAGTTCTTCAACCAAAATCTCTAAAAATCACTCAAAAACTCACTTTCACTCTAAGTTTTGGTGTTCTTCTTCTTCCCCAAAATGAGAGAGTTTTTCTTCTTCTCCAAGTCTATCCTCTCATGGAATGAGGTGTGTGTGAGAGAATGTGGGGGAGATCCCTTAGCCACAGCCTGCAGGACCACTTATATTCTCCATCAAGAGCAAGGGCCGGACAAAGAGATCGTGGGACACGTGACTCAAGCTGTCAAAGGCCAGAAAATCGACCCAGACAGAAAAATCGGACGATTTTCGTGAGTGTTGGGTCGATTTTCTTCAAAAGAGGCTTGTTATAATTGTCTAGCCATGAACTGCTCCATTGCTTGCACCAATAAGGGTCCTTGTGTCCTTCATTGCTCCAATTATGTTCCTTCAAAGCCTTGGATGTGTACCACCATGAGGCTTGACCCTCGAATGTATCGATTAACGTCCAAAAGATTCCCGAAATACCTACAAAACCGACAAAAGCTCGTGTAGACGTCTTTTCTAGAAATATGCACGAAATGAGCGTAAACGTCATGAACTAATGCCAAACCGTGCATGAATAACGGGAAAAACTATCTAAATGAATGCCTATACTAACGTCATAAATCACGTTATTAGAGATGTTCATCGACTGATCGAGGTACTCTAGGGTTAAGGTTAAAGACTCGAGCTTTCAGGGTCCTACTGGGATTAAGATCATTCTATCATCGTCTTTCCCACAACTTTCAGCAAATCACCCTAGAATCGCACAAGGAATTTAGCCACTCATCGTCATGAAAGCAATAATCAAATATATGGGAAAAGAATGAATATTTGAACACAAAAACCTTAACAACAAGGCTTCAATAACTGAATCAAATAATCACAAATCAGCGTTCCTTAGAATCACAAATCGAACAAGACAATAAACCAAAAAGGGAATCTAAGAAAGTCTTACAACCTCCCTCAAAAGCTATCTCAAGACTATGAATCTTCCTTCCTTCAATCTTCAAACTTCCTAAAAATCTCCTACCTGCTGTGTATTCTCAGCCTCCAAGCCTGCGGTGATGGAAAATTGGATGTTGAATTGTGGAAAATCCAACCGTTTATATAGGATAATTATCTTCCAAAGATAATAATATCTTAAAAAGATAATTTCCTATAAAATATATTATATCACTAAAATAGATCTCCCAAATATATGATCTTTCTTCCAGAAATCCAGCCCAAAAATATAAGATATCTTCTTTCCAAAAATAAAAGATCTGAGCCAAAAGATATGATCCCGCCGGCGCCAGGGTGTTCGCCTCGGTCGGGACGCTCCTCAAGATCACCTCGGTCGAGGTGACACTGTAGCTGACCGAGGTGAATCTCAGCTGAATGTGAAATCTCTCAAATCTGGTCCAAAGTAAATCTTCTTCATTAATTCCTTGCTTCCTAAGTTCTCCTTTGAGCTCCAGAATGTAGCTCCTATGCCTCCTTAGCTCCTTAGATCCATTTCGATCCAAAACGTGCCATTTTACCTACGATTACAACGAAACTTGGTGTAGACCTCGATTCACGTAAAGGTAGATGAAACAACAATATAATTACATAATATACATTCATACATGCAGATTATTGAAGATAAAACATCTAAACAAGTCCCAAAATATAAACTATAGTACATGCTATCAACAAGCGTCGGTGCAACTGGTGGCGTATCATACCAAGGAGGCGGAGCTCCCATGCAAGATGGCTGTTGTCCATACCAAGCAGGTGGGGCTTCCATCCATGTCGGGCGCTCTCTAACACTAGCTCGGCGTGAGGAAGAAGAACCGGAAGGCCTAGACTGGTGGGGGGATCTCCTGGGTGGCTCCGGGAAGTCAGCTGGCTTCTCCGGGAATGATCCAAAGTCATGCTCATCCCCACCTACATCCGGATGGTCTCCTCCTCCCATCTCCTCATCATCATCATCAACTACGGCCTCCACTGGAACCTCATCAGGCACATATGGAGGAGCTACTAATCTATTGGCCTGCATCGGGACAGAGGTCTCCTTCCAGTTATGGCGGCCGAGCATGAGAGAGTACTCCGGAAGCCATGGAATGCCTATACCACCTCTTTCCTCCCAAGGCATGGCTGCGGTAGGTGGCGAGGAAGATAAGTCCTCTAGTCATGAGCTCATTGAGACCCAAAGGTCTCACAGCTATCCTAGTGCAAGCGGAGTAATTAATGCCCAGCTGGTTGGCAATGTGAGTCACCATACCTCCATATCCTATAATCCCGGCCGATTTGTTCTTCACCTTACTAAGGGTGGAGGCAAGCAAAGTGGCATAATCCGCGGGATTACCGGTAAGCATGCAATAGAGGATGAAGAGCTCATCGGCTTTGATCTTTTGGGGTGTTTCGGTTCTAGGGAAGAGGCATTCTGATAGGATCCTATGATCTATCTTGGTGGCTAAATGGTATATGAGCTTGGCCTTAGTATCGGCCGGTTGCAAACGGTCCTCGGAAGCATAAATCATGGCTATCTCTCTCCAAAAGTCTTTAACATTCACTCCCCTAGGAAACCTTCCATTGAAGCTCTCATGAAACCCAAAGAAGGTTCCAAACTGCACTATGGAGAACTCGTAGTTACGCTCCATCAACCTAAATGATACCGTTTGGCTAACGGCACTATGCTCGAAGGAAGTTATGAAATCCCTTGTGATCTCTTCATAAGCATCCTCCCTAATGGCGGAGAATATGATCAATCCAGCTCTATCTAATAGCCAAGTCAAGTCATTAACAACATTCAGCTCTTCAAGCTCCTCTAAAACAATGTATCTAGGTCCTATCACAACTCTCTTAGAAATCTTATCCATGGCTCTTTCGTAATCCTCATGGATTGTTGGGATTCTAGGGGATGGTGGTGATGGTGGTTCACTAGGAGGGGGTTGGGAAGAAGAAGAACTATCACCCTTATTTCTACTAGACTTCCTCCTAAATATTTTCACTTAAAACAGAAAATTCCACGGTCTGTTCTTCAAAAACCACGGCCGTGGTTTTGTACGGCACCCGTGAAATTCTCGAAATTCCTCAAACACTCAGCAAATTCACAACAAACTCAGCAATCACAGTCCTAAACTACTTCTAATTCCAATTTCGTCCAGTTCTCCTAGAAATTTGCAAGAAAAACGAATTAAATCGACCAAGAAGAGAAAGAGAGAAAACCTAGGGTTGGATTTAAAAAAATCCAAAATCTTTCCCAAATGTTGATTGTTCGCTGAGTTTGTTGACGGGATCATGTAGAGGATTCGATTTGCTCCACTTTTGGTTGAAGAATCGTTCGAATCGGTCTCCGGATGATGAATCACGAGAAGGGAAAATTTTCGGCTCTTTGAACGTGGTTTTGGGTGTGATTTGGGGAAGAAGAGTGTGTTTTTGTGAAGGAGAGGGAATTATATAGTGGCTGTAAAATTTTGGAAAACCACGGCCAGTCGGGGTGTGCCACGGCCGTGGTTTTGTACGGACACCCGTGGAACTCTCTGATTTGTGCCAAAAACTTGGAAAATCGCGGCTAGTCGGGGTGTTCCACGGCCGTGCTTTTGTACGGACACCGTGGAATCTCTTATATGTGCCAAAAATCCAAGTTTTGTCATTCTTTCCGACTTTTCCTTCCTTCCTTTGCTCATTCCTTATTCTTGACATCCAAAAACACAATATACCGGAAGGTATCGAGGGGAAAACGAACAAAAACGACATCTAACCTAAACTAACCTAAGAAAGAAAGAAAGAAAACAAAAACGATAATGCAATACCTTGGGTTTCCTCCCAAGAAGCGCTTTGTTTTGGGTCCGTAGCTAGACCGTTCCTATGTTCAAATAAGGACAATCGGAGCGATTTCCTCAGCTTGGAGCTCCGGTGAGTACTTCTTCAGTCGTTGACCATTCACCTTGAAACTTCCGCACTTCTCACCCCATACTATAACTGCGCCATGGGGAAAAACACGTTTAATCACATAAGGTCCAGCCCAACGAGATTTAAGCTTACCTGGAAAGAGTCGAAGCCGAGAATTGAAGAGGAGAATTGTATCTCCTTCTTTGAGGTCTTTTGGAATGATATGCTTATCATGCCAACGCTTCGCCCTTTCCTTGTAGATCTTGGCGTTCTCATAGGCGTTCATGTGGAGTTCTTCTAGCTCGTTAAGGTCTAAGAGGCGCTTCTCGCCCGCTTCTTTCATGCTGAAGTTCAACCACTTCACAGCCCAATACGCCTTGTGTTCCAACTCTACCGGGAGATGACAAGACTTCCCATGCACAAGGTTGTATGGTGTTGTGCCGATGGGAGTCTTGTATGCTGTCCTATACGCCCATAATGCATCACCTAGCTTAAAAGACCAATCCTTCCTTGTTTTTGACACCGTCTTTTCAAGGATGCCTTTGATCTCTCTATTCAAAACCTCCACTTGTCCACTTGTCTGCGGATGGTGGGGAGTGGCGATCTTGTGGGTCACCCCATACTTAGCTAGTAGAGCTTCGAATCATCGGGCTATGAAGTGTGAACCTCCGTCACTAATGATGGTTCGTGGTGTCCCAAACCTTGGGAAAATAGTTCTATTAAAGAACTTGACAACCACCATAGCATCGTGAGTTGGAGAGGCAATAGCTTCCACCCATCTCGAAACATAATCTACAGCGAGAAGTATGTATTGGTCTCTGCAAGATGATGGGAATGGTCCCATGAAATCGACTCCCCAAATGTCAAAGATTTCCACCTCTTGAATGTTGTTGAGAGGCATCTCGTTTCTCCTAGAGATATTTCCTATTCTTTGACAAGCATCGCAACAAGAAACAAAGGTTTGCACATCCTTAAATAAAGTAGGCCAAATGAATCTGGATTGCAATACCTTAGCGCTAGTTTCATGGGAACTATCGTGTCCTCCATAAGGAAGTGAATGACAATGACGAATGACGCTTTGCATTTCGTCTTCCGGCACACATCTCCTAATGATGCCGTCGGGACCTCTCTTGAAGATTAGAGGTTCATTCCAATGGTATTGGCGGACATCCCTAAAGAACTTCTTTCTTTGTGCATAGGATAGTCCGGGAGGTATTTCTTGACAAACCAAGTAATTTACAAAATTAGCAAACCAAGGTTCGATACCTCTAGATATCTTGTCGATACACTCGTCCATGATGTGTAGGTGCTCATCCGGGATGGAGTCATCGATGGGTAGGTCGTCGCCGTCGGTGTGTGGTAGACGAATTAGATGATCCACAACAGAATTTTCGGAACCTTTCTTTTCCCGAATCTCTAGATCGAATTCTTGAAGAAGAAGAATCCATCTAATCAGCCTTGGATTTGCATCCTTCTTGGCAAGCGAATACCGTATTGCTGAGTGGTCCGTGTATACAATCACCTTCGCTCCTACAAGATTAGAACGAAACTTTTAAAAATCATATACAACGGCTAAAAATTCTTTTTCAGTTGTGGCGTAGTTGAGTTGCGCTTCGTCTTGCGTCTTGCTAGCATAGTAGATGGCATGAGTGCGGCCTTCCTTCTTTTGTCCAAGCACCGCTCCAACAGCTACGTCACTTGCATCACACATAACCTCGAATGGGAGATTCCAATCCGGAGGTTGGATTATCGGGGCTGAGATGAGAGCTTCTCTAATCTTATAGAAGGCATCTAAACATTCTTGCGAAAAATTAAAAACAGCATCCTTCATCAATAAATTAGTTAGTGGTTTCGAAATTTTCGAGAAGTCTTTGATAAATCTCCTATAAAACCCTGCATGTCCTAGGAAGCTTCTTATCCCCTTCACCGATGATGGAGGAGGAAGCTTCTCTATCGTCTCTATCTTAGCCTTGTCAACTTCGATCCCTCGATTAGAGATCAAATGTCCTAGCACAATGCCTTCCTTAACCATGAATTGACACTTCTCCCAATTTAGAACAAGGTTAGTGTCTTCACATCTTTGCAAAACAAGAGAAAGGTTAGCAAGACAATTGTCAAATGAGGAACCATAAACTAAAAAATCGTCCATAAACACCTCCATGATTTCCTCAATATATTCCGAGAAGATGGCCATCATACACCTTTGAAAGGTGGCTGGAGCGTTGTAAAGTCCGAATGGCATCCTCCTATAAGCGAACGTACCCCATGGGCACGTGAATGTGGTCTTCTCTTGATCGTCCGGGTGAATCGGAATCTGAAAGAAACCACTATAACCATCAAGGTAACAAAAGTATGAGTGTTGTGCTAACCTTTCAAGCATTTGATCAAAGAATGGTAGTGGGAAGTGATCCTTCCTAGTTGCATTGTTCAGCTTGCGGTAGTCAATGCACATCCTCCATCCCGTCACGGTTCTCGTTGGAATGAGTTCGTTGTTCTTGTTGGTCACAATGGTCATTCCTCTCTTCTTAGGAACGACTTGAACGGGGCTCACCCACTTGCTATCGGAGATAGGATAGATGATACCTGCGTCAAGTAAATTAAGGATTTCCTTCTTCGCGACCTCTTTCATGACCGGGTTTAACCGTCTTTGAGGTTGTCGTGAAGGCATGTAATCCTCCTCCATTAGAATCTTGTGCATACATAAAGATGGTTTAATTCCTACAAGATCCTCTATGGTGTAGCCTAAAGCTTTCATATGTTTCCTCAAAACATCCATAAGTTTCTCATGTTCATCTTCCTTTAAATCGGAACTAACAATAACGAGAAAGGTAGAATTAGATCCAAGAAAAGCATACCGAAGATGTGTGGGAAGCGGCTTCAATTCCAAAGCTATTGATGCCTTTGATGTGTCTTGAGGTGTGCTTCATGTTTTCTTAGAAGTCTCTAAGGATGGGGGAGTAGTGGAAGATGACCCAAGAGTGATTGTAGGAAAGACGGAATTGTTCTCAAAATTTCCCAAAACCACGGCACACTTGTTACTTCCACGGCCGTAGTTTAGGGCGTGGAAGTCTCTGATGTTCTCGAAATAACACTCTACGGGTTGAATTTTTTGGAACCACGGCGGTGGAATAGCACGACTGGACGTGGTTTTTTCTGTGTTCCGAGCCATCATAGAATTTCTCGAACTCTCCATCTTGTACCTCTTTTAGCTCCTCCAAAGCTTCAATCTCAGCATTGCAATCCTCTTCTTCTCCCTTTTCCATGATGCTCATGGTTATGACCTTTTGCAATGGATCTTTAAACAAGATCGAACTTACTTCCTCTCTAGACGCCTCTTCGTCATAGATGTTGAACATATCCTCTCCAAGTGCAGGTTCTTTCACCAAGGTTGAGAGAACAAATTCAACCTTCTCTTCTCCTATATGATCGGGACCGGACAATCTGAGGTTGCAAGAAATGGTCTCCCGAGTATGATCGGGACCGGATAATCTGCAGGAATGTCAAGCACAACAAAATCTATAGGAATATAGAACTTACCGAGCTTGATTGTGACGTCTTCAATGATACCTACGGGTCGAGTTATAGATCGATCCGCCATGTACAATGTCATCTTCACCGGTTTAGGTTCACCTAAACCGATCTTCCTACACAAAGCAAGCGGGATGATGCTTACGCTTGCTCCTAAGTCACAAAGAGCATCATATGTGACTTCACCAACCCCTATTGGAATACAAAATGACCCCGGATCCCTTAGCTTTGGGGGCATCTTTTCCGTCATTGTTTTGATGAGCTCCAAAGATTCCGAACTCATCTTGACTTCTCCAAAGTCTTCCAGCTTCCTCTTGTTAGAGAGGATCTCTTTTAAGAACTTCCCGTAAGCGGGCATACCTACAATTGCATCAATAAAAGGTATGTTAATATGCAGTTTGCTCATTAGATCAATGAACTTACCGAATTGCTTGTCTAGACGCGCTCTTTCTCTAGATTGCGGGAACGGTAGCGGAGGTTTGTAAGCTGGAGGAGGAAGATAGACATCTTCCTTCTCCTTCTCCTTATCTTTTCCTTTCTGAGCAGGGACTTCTACAAACTTGGGCTGCGGATCGGTGGTTGTTACACCACTCCTAGTAGTAATCGCCATCACTCTTCCTTTCGGGTTGTCCTCTATCTTTCTGGGAAGCTTCCCCTGGTCTCTAGAAACTTCTCCGGCCATGCTGAACACTTGGTTTTCTAAGGCTTTTTGTGCCTTATCAACCGAAGTGATGTGATTCTCTAATCCTTGGAGCTTTCCTAAGATTGTCTCTATCATGGCATCATGCTTATCCTTCTCCGGCTTGCCCGAGCCATTCGATGATTGACCCTGGCTTTTCAAAGGAGTAGAAGAAGAATATGGAGGTGTTAGTGAATTTCCATTTTGTGAATAGGAATTACCTGAGTTTTGTTGGTTGGATCTCCAATTGTTGTTGTTGGAGTTCCTATTGTTGTTGTTCCAGTTGTTGTTCCGGTTATTGTTCCGGTAGTCGTTCATAGTGCCTTGGTTGTTATCCCTCCCTAGATATCCAGCTTCTTGCTCCTTTGGCCTTTGAAGGCCAGCTCTTATGATTTCCTTCAACTCCTTGATCTCGGTGTTGAGGGAGAATATTTGAGTTTGTGCAGCTTGAGTCTGCTTTGCTCCCGGATCTCCTTTGTTCCGGTTACTAGGATCCACTTTTCGATGGGAATATTTCTCAATCACTTGGGCTTTCTTCTCAATGAAGTCCCAAGCGTCATCTTCTCTCATGTCCAAATATGTACCACAAGAGAGAGATTGGAGCTTGAATTTGTATCCACATCCAATCCCTTGTAGTCGATCTCCAACAATTCCAGCTTTGAAATGCCATTGTGTGGGCAATCCAATAGAAGATCTTGAAACCTTTTCCAAGATTGAAACAAACTTTCGTTAGGTTTCATAGAAAAAGCATTAATCTTACCTCTCAACTCCGCTGTCTTGGATGACGGAAAAAACTTTGTGAGGAACTCCGAAGATAAATCCTCCCATGTGTTAAGTCTTTTAGCCGGAAGAGCTTGATACCAAGACAAAGCCTTGTCCTTCAAAGAGAAGAAGAACGGTTTTATCTTGTAGTTGTTGTTGACAGCCCTCTTCGGCTTCAATGTCTCCATAAGAATCTCGAAATTTTGTAAGTGTTGGTGTGGAGATTCAGCACTCGTTCCACCAAACTGACTTTGGCGAACCATGGTAATAACTTGCGGGCTAAACCCGAAATCCTGGACGTCTTCACCTCCGAAATTCACACCTAAACGGCGTGGTTGCTGAATTGGATCCATCCTTTGTCCAAGGGTTCGTGGATCATCCCCGCCATCAGCGACTCTCACATCTCTAGCGGGAACGCGAGGATCAACATGTAGTCTAGGATTGTCACGAAGTGGATGGATTATTGGTGCAATATCCTCTAGGTCCGGCATGTCATCATCGTCGGATGATTCAACAATGGATTCCTTAGCTTTCTTCTTCTTTTTCTTAGCATCATTTCTCTCTAGTTTCATGTCTAGAATAATTGCTCGAAGCTCATCTATTTGAAATTGATTTTGTTCCTTTTCCTCCAAGTGAGCCTTCTCGCTCAAAAGGAGTTGAGTTCGAGCTTCATTCAACTCCTCTTGGATGTTTCTCTCATTATTTTCAGCCATCTTTTTCTCTTTTAACTTTCTTCTCAAAGTTTTTTCAAGTTCGGGATCAAAAGGAACTAGATCTTTGGTAGATCTAGTCTTTCGCATATACCTAAAAATCTGCAAAAATCACTCAAAAAGACTAATCAAATCACAAGAGCAAAAGCTCCAAAGCTCGACAACCGAAAACCGAATTTGGCCTAAACCAAAGCCCCGGCAACGGCGGCAAAAACTTGTTCGCCTTAAAGTGTGCGTGCAAATAAGCTTTATATTTATAAAACTGAAATCAAAGCAAGCGAACCCGCAGTGTACGGATCGGCGTAGTAAAGCAAGAATTCCAGAGTATCGAACTCAGGGACTTGGGGGATCAAATTCAGTTCACCAATTATCGAGCAAGTAAATTATAGAAGCTTTGCAAATATTTGGAAAACAGCTATCCTAAAGATCCAAGTATCCAATTGTGACAATTTGATTCAAGATATTCTAAAGATATAAGGACAGAGTCAGGATTGCAAAGGTATATCTAATGTAAGGTTATGTACGATGAAGTTCCAAGACCCTATATATCTCACCCAAGGACACTCTTTATAAATGTTGTTGAGGCTGCAATATAGAAAGGATCAAAGGACAACAATTACTCTCAAATACCCATTCCCAACCCAAGGAATCAAAGATAAGCCAAAATGGTTAAGGTTGTGACACTCGAAACCAAAATAGAGGATGTTGAGTGTCACTACTACCTAGAAAAGGCAAGTCAAGGCTAGGTTAAAGCAAATCTTTAATTTTAAATCAAAGCAAAAGCAAAAGACGTACAACAGAGGATATCACGGCTAGATCTTATAGAGCCACGGCCGTGGTTTTCAAGAACAGACCGTGGAAAAGGTTGTCGACGAGGTTTCTCACACACTCAGAGTCCAATCTGTTTACGATCGATCTATCATTATCTAAGCCACAACTATCAACCCTTCACCTTAGAATTTGCTAAAGGGTTTTAGCCAATAACCATCATCATTGAATCGAATATCAAATATAAAAGAGAAAAAGGTAAAACCCTCGAAAACTCAATAACAATCTAAATCAATCTCAAATCCGAACAACCAAAGTATGAGTTTAATGAATGCGGAATAGGGAATAGAAATCCTCACAACAATCTTAAGAAACAATGAAGAACGGGATGACAATCCGTCTCCAAATATAAACCCTAAGATAATCTCGAAGTACACAATCTTCAAATCGCGTCTGTCTCGGAATCTTCCCAAGCAATGATCCAAAATCTCTCTCTTCGGATGTAAGCATCCGTCAATGCCAAACCCTATGCGAGCGTATGCGAGATCTAAGTGAAGGTCTCGTTTTGTCCCTCCTTCAGCCTTCTTATAGGGAAAAATAGGGTTACGAGAAAGCCCAATAACCGTCGCTGACGTGGCAAATATGATATGTGGTAACGTCATGGAAATCACGGTCATGTGCAATAAACCATAGTCGTGGTTTAGGGCGTGGAATCCTCTGATGTTCTCCAAAATTACTTTCTACAAACTCAATGCATAACCACGGTCGTGGTTTAGGTCGTGGAACTCAAAAGCTTTTGTGAAAGCCTTCGTTTCGTGAAGTTCTCAAATCATGCTCCTTCCTTAGCTTCTCCAAAGCATCTTCTTGACATCTAGCATGATCTAATACTCCATTCCCTTCATATATGCTCCAATTCTAGCCTTTATTCACCTATAGACATAACAACGCTTGTGTAGGTCTCTATATCGACAAAATAGGTGAATGTGCTCATAAATGCTTCAAACTCATATCCATGTACACATCTAGAAGGGAAAAATAATCAAAACAAGTGCCTAAAATATGGTCATATTTCATGCTATCAGCGATTTACCTCGAGGTTTTGGCAGCAGATTCAGACTGCTCTAGGGAAGAGTCTACACTTTACGATTGCGTTCCATCCTCAGACAGATGGTCAGAGGACCATCCAAACCCTTGAGGATATGCTGCAAGCTTGTGTGTTAGATTGGGGTCAAGTATGGATAGATCTTCTCCCACTAGTTGAGTTCTCATACAAAAACAGCTGGCATGCATCGATTTGGATGGCCCCATATGAGGCAATATATGAACAAAGATGTCGTACATCGTTATGCTGGGATGAGCCTAATAGTGTTAGTGGTTTAGCACCTGACCAGATTCAGGACGACATAGCTCGAGTAGCATTAATAAGAGAGAGGATGTTGGCTGCACAAAGTCGCCAAAATTCATATGCAAACAAGAGGCGTCAACCTCTAGGGTTCAGAGTGGGAGCTCATGTCTGGCTGAGAGTATCTTCGACGCGAGGCGTCAGACGTTTTGGCATAAAGGGGAAGTTGAGTCCCCGATATGCAGTCCTTTTGAGATACTGGACAGAGTTGGGAGGGTAGTTGTTCGCTCAAAAGTGTGTGCGTCAAAGTCTTAAATTTATATCTAGTTATCAAAGCAAAGCGAACCCGCAGTGTACGGATCAGCTGTAGCAAGGTAAGAAATTCCACAGTCGAACTCCGGGTTTTGGTGAGAATAAAATCAAATTCAATTATCTAACAAAGTGCAAAAGCTTTTGTGATTAATAAAGGGGGAAATGATTCCAAGGATTCAAGTATCCGACTGCAGCTTTCGATTCAAGACACTTCTAAAGATCAAAGGACAGAGTTTATATTGCCAAGGTTATGTGTTTCAAAGGTAGATATCGTACGGTGAAGTTCCGAAACCTATTGTTTAATCGAAAGGTTCTGTCTATAAGGGTTGTTGAGGCTGCAATATAGAAATATCTAAGGACAAGAATTACACTCAAACTAACTATCCAAAACCCCAGGATGTGACTCTCCAAGGTAAAGATAGAAAGCACACTTAAAACCTTAATAAAGGATGTTGAGTCTCTCTATGACCCAAATCTTACAATCTTAATCTATTAAATGTAGAATCAATCATGAAGTCTCTTCATACACTCAATTAGAGGTTAAAAAGGTTAAGCAAGGTTGGGATTTAGGCAAGGATTAACTTTGGTTAAAGAATAAATCAATTAAAGATCGTCAGGGGAATAAATCGTGCTGTTCATAAATAAATCGGACGATTTATTCAAGAACAGGTTGATTTTCCTGTTGTCGCAAAGTTAGAATCTAAACTCTCAGGGTCCAAATGTTTGAATGAGTTCAATCTATCATCATCTAAGCCTCAATCATCAACTATTCTCCCCAGAATCACAATGGTTTTAGCCAACCATTTTCAAAATCAAATCAAAATTAAGATTGAGTGAATAAATAGAATAAACCCGAATCTTAAATAAAAACTCAATAACTTTCAAATCTGTAAACCAATCTCAAAACTAATCAAAGTATTTCTCAATCAACTCAGTATTGTGTTCAAAAACCACAAAGATCGCTATGGAAACAAGGAATCTCACAAATGTGATCAAGATTGACTTCCCGGCAATATCGCTTCAATCCTCCTCCAAGAATCTTCAATCTCTCTCAAACGTGTAAAGATTTCCCGCTGCGGAACCCCCGTTTTCGTTCCTAGGGTTCCAATCTATAGTTCCTTGCTAATGGGCCGCTTGGCAAAACACTTCTCTAGCCTAAAAGTGATGGGCTTTGAGTCGTCATTACCATTGGGCCGAAAAACAAATAAATCGTGCCAACCGATTTACATACAAAACCGTTCGATTTTTAGTGATAAAAATCGTCCGATTTATGTTGTAAATGGCACGATTTGCTTCAACAGAGAATGCTCGTCTTTTGGCTTGTTTCCTTCATCCCTTTTATGACTCTTTTACGCAACTCCTTTGCTCCTTGTGATTCCTCTAAGACTCCTTTAGCTTCCCTAATGGCCTTAGATGCTCCTTGCTCCACTTTTGCTTCCAAATCCACTTAATTTACCTACAATTCAACCAAAACTCGTGTAGACCTCTATTTCCGGAATATAAATGAATAAAACACAAAAGGTACACAAGTTCTCTCTAAATGCAAGGTAAATTGAGGTAAACCTCTACAATATGCATGATTATAATGGTATATAATTCATGTCATCAAAATACCCCATACTTGCCCCTTGCTTGTCCTCAAGCAAGACTCAAACTTAGGATACAAGATGCCATGGATTATATATGTATGAAAACTCAAAAAATTTTCATTTGGTAGTGCTTCTTCTTATTGGATCACCCTCAAAGTGATGTTTCAAGGCATAGGAAGACAAGGCATGTATTAATGATAATAATAACATGAACTAACCCTCTTTTCTTTCTCAAAAACACAAATAAAAGATATGATAGAGATGTAGAGGTAATTAAAATCAAACAAGTCTAAGCCATGAAGTCTTTAATACATGCATAAAAGTCTCAAGGTCTTCTAATCAAAGAAAAGGTCTAGGAAACGTGTTAAAGGAAGGAATTCTTTTAGGCAATTGTGGTGCTAATCTGGGAAAGAGGAACAACATAATACCTTCAAGAATTTTTCTTCACTACACATGCTTTGCATGTAAAAGCTTTGCTTTCTTTATACTTTACTTTTTGAGAGTATGAACAGCGGTGCACAATAACTGAAGCCTAGGAGATCGGCGTTTCTCAATTTCGAGATGCCTCAAACCCTTGATGCACATACCATATCCCGTTAGGACTTGTCGTTCAATCGGACTTTGGCAAGACACAAACACCCGGCTATGTGAATGGTGCCGATTTACTCATCCTCATGTTCAACGTCCCCAAACTTACAATTTGCTAAAATTTCACTTAACACATTTTTATTGGCCCTCCCACATCAAACATGCCTTTTTCAATCACCTATCCTAATTCCCGGATGGTAAAAAGGAGGTCACATATTTCATTGAGGAGCTAGCATGAACAAGATATGAATTAGATAAGAAGTGAATTGCCTTGGTCATTCTTATATGATGCAAAAGAACTTATAATATAGCTTCGACTATTATTTCATTCTCTTATCAAAACATCAAAATCATATAAACCATTCATGTGTTCAAGTAAGAAAAGTAAGCTCATTCATGCTATAATCAAAATCTCAACATAACCATGTCATCTTTTTGCCTTTCCACATCACAATTCTCATCATAGAGGTCATTTCCATCATAAGAAGCACAAAATTTTTTTGAAAACTCATAATACTTGAAAGAAAGCATGCAAATGCGAATGTCATAGTGGAAAGCGAGTAGTGCAAGAGTTATTACAAGACAAATCATCAAAAGTAATACAAAGTGCATAGAGTACTAAAATGAAGTAAAAGAGATTATAAGTACCCCCACCCCATACTTAACCTTCACATTGTCCCCAATGTGAAAGATCAAGCATAAGATGGAGAAAAATACTTACAATGTTAAAGGAGTGGAATCTCAATCCTCGGTCGGTGGTGGCAAAGGTGGAGGATATGGATACATCGGCATGCTGGGATCATAGAAGTGGCCGAACTGATGGTAGTACATGTCTCTCATATGGCCGTCATAGGAGGAGTGTCTAGCGTCTGTCTCCAGCCGGTACGCCTTGAACTGAGTGTTCAAGGTGTTGTAGTCGGTGTGGAGGGCCTGATAGTCGGAGCGTAGATCATGGTAGTCAGTGCATAGACCCTAGAAGCTAGAGACTAGGTCTCTAAAATGGCAGGGAAGTCTATGTCCTCGTTCATGGCCTCTACCGTGGCTAGGAGCATGTGCATAAGAGTGGCGGGGTGGTTGCATGTCATCCTGTCTCCTCGGTGCCTCGATTGGTCCGGCTAGGTCCTGCACCATGAGTATCGGTGTCCATGGCATCCGTGGCGTGACCACTATAAGTGTCACTCTCGAACTCGAGCATGGTCCCATGGTGTACTCCATCCTCATGATCCTCCTCATCCTCAGTGTCACCTGCACCATCATCATAATACAAAGGAGGAGCAATCTCCTCAAGCATCAATACAAAAGTCTCCTTCCAATTCCTCTTGTTCCGAATGGTATATTCGGACTTTCACACTATCTCGGATGGCTTCTTTTGTGGATCCTTTGCCCACGGCATGGGCACATGAAGAGTTCCTCTCCCTCGAGGAATCAAGACATGTCTCGCTATCAATCTCTGTGATCCTAAGGGCTGGGCACTCTCAGCTAAGGTGCAATCCGAGAAATCTAACTCCAATGCCTTTGCCACATGAGTGACAAGGCCTCCAGCACTAATGTCACCTTTTTCCTTGTTGGCAATCTTTCCTAGATAGTCAGCAAGCATAGAGGTGATGTCGGGAATGGTACTACATGTCATACAGTACAGGATAAAGAGCTCGTCAGCCTTGAGCTTTTGTGGAGTCTCCGTTCGTGCAAACAAGCTCTCACTAAGGATCCTATGCACTACCTTAAAGGAAAGGTTGTACATGCTAGCCTCTTTTGAATTTCCGGGTCTCCACTTATCACCACCATACTCTCCCACTGAGATGGTTTCCCAAAAGGCACTAGCACTAACTCCTCTCGCGAATGCGCCTGCAGAAGAGTAGGGAAAACCAAACAAATCCTCAAAGTCATCAATAGTCATGGCATGGTTTTGGTTCATGAGGCGGAAAGAGAATGTCCTCTCTCTAGGATCATGCTCAAATGTGCTAAGGAATTCTAGGGTGATCTCGGTATAAGCATCTTCCCTAATCATAGCAAACTGACTCATCCCAACTCTATCTAACATCATGTCCACATCCTCTCGAACAAACAAAGAATCTAAGTCATCTAGCACAATGTATCGAGGAGGGGTGAAGGGACGATCTAAGAGATGTTCATATCTCTTTTTATGTTTTGAGAGGGGAGGGGGGGAGTTTTGGTATGGCTTGAGAGGGTGGTGGTGGTGGGGGAGGGGCTTTGGAAGAAGATTCTTTCTTCTTCCCCGCATTTCCAATGATTCTTTTCAAAGTCTCCATTTCTGCAACAAAAAATCGGGTTGTTCTAACAGAAAATCGGACGATTTATCTGGGCTAGGACGATTTTTCTGTCGATTTCAACAATTCTCACAATTTTGTAAAGTTCTGAGCAAACTATCACCACACACAGTCTCCTATAGTTTTTTCTAAGCAAACCCCTCCATCAATCTTAGTAAACAAACAATCTCTAAACAAGAATCAAAATCGAGCGAAAAACTTAGGTTTCGAATTGAAAAACCTGAATTCCGGATGGAAGAGTCGATTGCCAAGCTTGTTGTTGCTAGATCCTTGTTCCTTGTCGAAAATGCTTCAGTTTAGTGTCAAGAATCGTTCAAAACGATTAAGGAATGAGGAGATGAGAGGGTGGGCAATTTTTGGTTCTTTGGAAGAAGGGAACTCGGGAATGAAGAGTTTGTGGAATGAGAAAATCGAGTGGTGAAGGCTTTATATAGGCCGGAGGTTTAATGAAGAAAATCGGACGATTTTTAGGGGCGATTTATTTGTCGGGGCGATTTTTCTTCATTTTCTCAGGTCAAAGAAGAAAATCGGACGATTTATATTGGGGGGGTCGATCTAGGGGTCGATTTATCTCTCTGTTGCCAAAAATCGACTTGATTTGTTCCTGAATCGAACGATTTGCTTTGTGTAGCTTGATTTCTTTCCTTGTTTTTTCTTGAGATTGCAATTTGAACTATTTTATGCCCCCTATCTTCATTGATTTCTCAAATTGGACCTAATTTCCTGCGATTATTTACACAAACAAACCAAGAGTGCATCGAGGAACAAACAAAAGCAAAAATAAAGGAAGCAAAGCAACTAAACTAAGCTAAACTAAGTGATGAAAGAAGAAAAGAATTATACTATCATGGGTTGCCTCCCAAGAAGCGCTTGATTTATCGTCGTTAGCTGGACGGTGCTTGTTTTGGTGTTCAATGGAGGAGGATAGGAGCTATCTCCTCAACCGGAACTTCCGGTGTGTATTTCTTCAACCGTTGGCCATTTACTTTGAGATTTCCGCTTTGTTCACCCCATATGAAAGCCGAAGACCTCTCGCCACTGGTCCATCGGTACTATGTAGTTCCGGTTCAGCAACCGGTACTTCACGGCTTGCTCTGTGGGTAGGTAAGTCACGGAGCTCACAAACTCCAATGTGGGCTCGAGGTAGGTTGGAGCTCTAATCTCCATGAACTGCTCCAGCCCTACCATGGCAATCATCCGCCTCAAGTCATCAGCTACGTGGAGGCAATCAAAAGAACCGATATCAAGGAATCGTGGTGCAATCACTGGACGCGCAGCTATACAGTCATAATCGACCCGGTGACGCTTATGGATCACCGGTATGGAGCGGCGAGAAGAAGAAGAAGGAGAAGGAGAAGGGGATCCATCCCTCAGTACTAGCTGTCTATCAGAACTCATTTTCCACTCTCACTGTCAGATCACCTCGGTCAGTTGTCAGACCACAAGAACACCTCGGTCGAGACGCAGGTCGACTGGACCGAGGCAATGTGCTGTTCGATCGTTACTCTCGGAAATCCAGTTATTTTCCCCCAATATCACTTCCAATTGTTCCTATGGGGTACTTAAGCCTTTTTCAACACAATGCAGGGGCAACCAAAGCCCAATTTGATCGAAAACAGTGGAAGAAGAGGGAGTTAGGGTTTTTTCGATTTACCCCCAGATTCGGTCGATTCGGAGGGTCTTCGTTGCAGATTGTCGCTTGCAAACCGATCCTCTACCCTTTCCTTGCAGTTTGGAAGCAAGAATCATCGAAAAAGATCGAAGATTGGAGAACAAGGTGAATTGGGACGCCGCGGTCGAGAAGGTGAAAGAGGGAAGAGAGAGAAATCTCAACCCCCTTTTATACCCTTTTCTGGAACTGTTGTCACCTCGGTCGAGATGGTCTCGACCGGACCGAGGTGATACGGACTGAGGTGGATCTTCAGTAACCCTAGTCGCCTCGGTTGCTCAAGAATCATCTCGGTCGAGGTGCTGTGACAACAACTGAGATGTGTCTCAGTCAAACTCCGTCTTCTCAAATTCTCGAACTTCTGTCCTTCCAGTGTTGCTCCTGCGTTGTATTCCTTCCTTAGATGTCACCTGTTGTCTGTCTAGGACGCCAAAAACAAAACAAAGCAACGCAAGAGCAAACTATCTAAAGCTATATTAGAAAAAGGGAAAAGAAAGCAATACCTTGGGTTGCCTCCCAAGAAGCGCTTGATTTAAGGTCGCTAGCTGGACCGTATGGCATCCCTAAACGAGGTATAGTGGTGCAATCTCCTCAACCGGGATTTTCGGTTTGTATTTCTTGAGTCTATGACCATTGACCTTAAATCTTCCACTTGTTTCTCCCCAAATCTCAACAGCACCATAAGGGAAAACATGTTTCACAACATAAGGTCCGGTCCATCTACATTTCAACTTACCTAGAAAGAGGTGGAGGCGGGAGTTGAAGAGTAGAACTAAGTCTCCTTCTTTTAACTCCTTAGGAATGATACGCTTGTCATGCCATTTCTTCGTCCTTTCTTTGTAGATCTTGGCATTCTCATAAGCGTTCAAACGCAGCTCCTCCAACTCGTTGATGTCCAATAGCCGCTTCTCACCGGCGCCTTTGATATCAAAGTTCAACCATTTGATCGCCCAATTTGCTTTATGTTCCAGCTCAACGGGTAAATGACAAGACTTCCCATATACCAAATTATAAGGGGTGGTACCAATGGGGGTCTTGAATGCGGTCCTGTAGGCCCAAAGAGCGTCGTCCAACTTCATGGACCAATCCTTCCTCGTCCTAGAGACGGTCTTCTCCAAGATTGCTTTAATTTCACTATTTGAGATCTCGACCTGTCCACTAGTTTGAGGGTGATAAGGGGTTGCTACCTTGTGGGTTACCCCATACTTCGATAGAAGTGCCTTGAACTTCCGGTTGATGAAATGTGTCCCTCCATCGCTGATGATGATGCGTGGAGTCCCAAAACGTGGAAAGATAGTCCTGTTAAAGAACTTCACAACCACCATGGCGTCATTAGTGGGAGAGGCAATGTCATCAACCCATCTAGAGACGAGTCGACAACTAGGAGAATGTAGAGGTTTCCTCCGGATGATGGGAAAGGTCACATGAAATCTACCCCCCATAAATCAAAGATATCAACCTCCTGTATGTTATTGAGTGGCATCTCGTTCCTCCTAGATAAGTTCCCTGTTCTTTGGCATGCATCACAAGAGACAACAAACGATTGCACATCCTTAAATAATGTAGGCCAAAAGAAACTGGAACGTAATACCTTGGCGCACGTTTTGTGAGCGCTAGCATGCCCTCCACAAGGAAGTGAGTAACAATGCTGTATGACACTAGTAACTTCATCTTCCGGAATGCATCTTCGAAGCATCCCATCCGGTCCTCTCTTAAATAGCATAGGTTCATCCCAATAGTAATGGCGTACATTCTTAAAGAATTTCTTCCTTTGAGCGCACGTCAATCCGGGTAGTATCTCCTGGCAAACAAGACAATTATCAATGTCAGCATACCAAGGCCCTTTATTATCAGAAGTTTGGTGGAGGAGGTGTTCCAGCTACTGAGGATGAATTTCAGAAAAGGGAGTAAGAAGTTTGTTATTCTCAGTTGACATCATCTCGCTTTCGGCCTCGGTCGAGGTCCAGAGAGGGTGACCGAGATGTTCTTCAGTCAAGAGCACCTCGCTTGGTCCATAAAGTGCCTTGGTCGAGGTACTGTAACTGGGACCGAAACTGGAGATCTTCTTCTCATGGATTAATTTTTCAAATTTAGCTCTTGGATCTTCTTCCAGTGCCTTCAAGCTCCGTATACCTGCATCACAAGAAACATCTATACCTTCCTCCATTAAGCAAAAACTAATAACTCTCTCAAGTGGATCATTAATAAGGATAGAGCTCACCAATTCTTTTGATTCTTCTTCATCATAGATGTTGAAGATATCATCTCCCAGCGGCTCTCCTTTCATTGCCGCAAGCAATGCAAACTCAACTTGATCACCGCCAATGTTGAATTGCAACTTGGCGTTCTTATAATTCACATTGCAACCCGAAGTTGCTAGGAATGGTCTCCCGAGAATGATAGGAACGGGATAATCTGCGGGAATGTCAAGTACAACAAAGTCTATAGGTAAATAGAAGTTACCTAACTTGACCGGAACGTCTTCCAAAATGCCCACGGGATGGGTAATTGAGCGATCCGCCATGTACAACCGTATCTTCACCGGCTTGGGCTCTCCAAGTCCGATCCTCACACATAGCTCCAGCGGGATGATGCTCACGCTGGCTCCTAGATCACACAACGCCTCACAAGTGACATCCCCAACTTGAATGGGAATGCAAAATGAGCCGGGATCTCTCAATTTGGGTGGCATCTTCTCCTTCATGATTTGAATAAGCTCCGAGGATTTAGATGTCATCCTTACTTCACCAAAATCTTCAAACTTCCTCTTCCTTGATAGAATTTCTTTCAAGAACTTCCCATAGGCGGGCATCCCTAGAATAGCATCAAGGAAAGGGATGTTAATATGTAGTTTATTCATCAAGTCAAGGAACTTACCAAAATGCTTGTCTAGATGTGCTCTGGCCCTTGACTGGGGGAATGGAAGTGGTGGTTTATATGCAGGAGGTGGGACATAAACTTCAGTTTTCTCCGACGCTCTCTGAGGCTCAACCTCGGTTGGCATCTCGGCCGAAGTGTTCTTCGATTGTACGTGGACCGAGGTAGTCTTTGTCTGTACTGGCATTGACCGAGGCACTGGATCTGCAGTTTTCAGTCCACTTCTCGTCGTTATTGCCATGATATGTCCTTTAGGGTTGCTTTCTGTCCTTGTTGGAAGCTTCCCTGGATCTTTTGGCGCTTCATTCGCCTTGTTAAAGAATTGTTGCTCTAAGGCTTTTTGTGCCTTCGAAAATGAAGTCATGGACGTCTCCATAGCATTGAACTTGATCAAGATAGCCTCCAGCACTGCATCTTTCTTTTCCGGCTGGGACGAGCTTGATCCAGGCTCTTGGCTCTTCAATGGAGTAGAAGAATAAGAAGAAGAGAGGAAAGGATTAGAAGAGTTGTTTGAATTGGAGTTAGAGTAAGAGTTACCCGAATTTTGATTGTTTGCCCTCCAATTATTGTTGTTAGATCCTCTATTATTGTTGTAGTTGTTGTTCCGGGAACCGTTGTTGTTGTTCCGGTAACCGTTGTTCCTTGAGTTTTGATATCCTTCCTCTTCTTTCTTGGTTTGAGCAACCAAAAGGTCTTTCAATTGCTTCACATCATTCTTCAAAGAGGTGAGTTGATCATTGTTTGGTGGAGCTTTTTGAAAGTTGACTCTTTTAACTCCACCCTCAGCTCCTTGGTGGGAGTATTTCTCCATGTGCAGAGCTTGCTTCTCTATGAACTCCCAAGCTTCGTCAATCGGCATGTCCATGAACGTGCTGGCGGATAGTAGTTGAAGGTTGAACTGGGTGTTGCCGTCCAGTCCCTTGAAGTATATCTCCAACAACTCTATCTTTGGAACCCATGATGTGGGCCATCCAAAACGATGTCTTTAAATCTCTCTCATGACTTGGACAAACTCTCCTTGTCCTTCATGATGAATGCATTGATTTTCCCTCTCATTTTAGCGGTCTTAGAGGGGGGAAATAATTTAGTCAAGAACTCCGTCTTCATCTCCTCCCAAGTGTTGATTTTTCCTGGAGGAAGAGATTGATACCAAGTAAGCGCTCTATCTTTCAAAGAGAAGTAGAAAGGCCTTAGCTTGTAATTGTTGTTTTCCTGCCTTGAAGGTCTCAAGGTCTCCATCAAGATCTCATAGTTTTGTAGATGTTGATGCGGAGACTCCCTCTCTAGCCCTCCAAACTGGCATTGGCGAATCATGGAAAGAACTTGCGGTGGAAGCTCATAATCATGGTCCGCTGGATCACCTAGGTTGACTCCTGGACACCTCAGTTGCTGGTTATGGTCCATCCTCTGTCCTAGGGTCTGTGGAATACCTGCAAAAAGAGCGTCTCGGACTGGCATCCGAGGTGGTAGTATCTCGGCCGAGGCAGCTGGAACTGGGTCCTGCCTCGGTCGAGGAGCTGGATCTGGTCGAGGTAGATATTGGTCCCGTAAAGTCGCCATATCTGCTTCGATAGCTTCCGTCCTTGCGCGAGTTTCTTCCTTTTCCAGACGCAGTTCTTCTTTACTAAGGCGTAGTTGTTCCAATGTCTCCTTCAATTCGGCCTCAAGATCGCGATTCTCTTGATTGGCCATCCTAGCTTCTTTCAAGCGTCTCTTGTATGTCTTTTCTGGTTCTGGATCGTAAGGAACCATTTCCTTCCCAGCGCGGGTTCTTCGCATAAACCTACAAGAAAGAACCTGCGAAAGTCACTCAAGTAGAGTGGATAGTAGCAACACGGGCAAGTGCCCCGAAAGGCAACCGCAACCGGCTCGGTCTAGACCAAGTCCCCGGCAACGGCGCTAAAAACTTGTTCGCTCCAAATGGTGTATGCAAGCTTTAAATTTATAACCCTAGATGTATGCCTAAAACAAGGATGCGAACCCGCAGTGTACGGGTCAATCGTAGTAAAAGCAAGAGTTCCGGGGTGTCGATCTCAGGGACTTAGGTGAAACAAAGCAAGTATAGGTTGTCAATATCAGAACTAACCACAAAAAGCGATTAAAACAATCAAAGATGATAATATAGTCAATTAAGGAAATATGCAATTTCTAGGTATTAAAGCATCTAGTTGTGGTTCCAACTCAAGATCTCAAGATAGGCGGACAAAGCTGAGATTTTTGCAAAGGGAAGGTGTTTCTAAAGTGGAATAGATTACCGGGTAAGTCTCACTACTCACAATCCCAAACCGAAGAACCTATTACCGGGTAAGTCTCAAGATACTAAGGAAAGAAACTATAATCTCAAACCAACACTCTAACTAAGGGAATAGAATCAACCATCACCGGGTAAGTCTCAGGCTAACTCACAAAGATGGGATGAAGGCACACTCAAACCCCAATAAAGGATAAACCTTTATTACCTAAACTTATGATCTTTGGTAAACAAACAAAGGAATTACCGGGTAAGTCTCATCCTAAGCTTGCATTGAACCAGGAAAGGTGTAATAAGAATAGGATTTGGCAAACTCTAACACTTAATTCTCAGTTATGGATCAGATAAGTCACCTCGGTCAGTCAAATTCCACCCCGGCCGAGATGTTCATCGACTGAACGAGATACTTTAGGGTTAAGGATAAAGACTCGAACTTTCAGGGTCCCACGGGATTTAAGATTATTCTATCATTGTTTTTCCCACAACTTTCAGCCAATCACCCTAGAATCGCACAAGGAAATTAGCCACTCATCATTATGAAAGCAATAATCAAATATAAGGGAAGAAGGTGAATATTTGAACACAAAAACCTTAAGAACAAGGCTTCAATAGCTGAATCAAATATCAAACAAAGAAGCGTTCCTTGGATCACAATCTAACAAGACAAGTCAACAAGAAGGGAATCTAAGAGAATCTTACAAAACCCTTCACAAAAGCTATAAAAGCTATGAACTTCCTTCCTTCAATCTTCCTTCAACCTTCCAAAAGTCCTTCAGTTGCTGCTTCTTCAATCCCCAGCTGTTATGATGGTAGCGGGTTGTTGAATTTGTGGAAAATCCAACCCTTTATATAGGATAATTACCCTCCAAAGATAAAATATCTTAAATAGATAATTTTCTAATAAAATATATCCACATCTCATAAATAGATCCCTAAAATATATGATCTTCCTTCCAAAAATCCAGCCCAAAAATATAAGATTTCTCCTTCCAAAAATAAAACATCTCAGCCAAGAATAAAATATATCTCGCCGCGTCAGAGTATTCGCCTCGGTCGCGACGCTCCTCAAAATCACCTCGGTCGAGATGGTACTGTAGCTGACCGAGGTGAACCTCAACTGAAGGTGAAATCTCTCAAATCTGGTCCAAAGTAAATCTCTAATCCATTTCCATGTTTCCTGGATTCTTCCTTAAGCTCCTGAATGTAGCTCAAATGATTCCTTAGCTCCTTTAGCTCCATTTTGATGCAAAACGTGTCATTTTACCTACGATTACAACGAAACTTGGTGTAGACCTCAATTCCTGCAAAGGTAGATCAAACGACGATATAATCACATAATATACATTCAAACATGCGGATTATTGAAGATAAAACGTCTAAACAAGTCCCAAAATATAGACTATAATTCATGCTATCACCATACTTCAACTGCACCATGGGGGAAAATTCGTTTAATTACATAAGGTCCTGTCCAACGGGATTTAAGCTTACGTGGGAATAGTCGAAGCCTTGAGTTGAATAGAAGAACTTGATCTCCTTCTTTCAAATCCTTTGGAATGATGTGCTTATCATGCCAACGCTTTGTCCTTTCCTTGTAGATCTTTGAGTTCTCATAAGCATTCAGCCGGATCTCGTCCAGCTCGTTGATATCCAAAAGCCGCTTCTCTCCGGCTTCTTTCATGTCAAAGTTGAGCCACTTGGCAGCCCAATATGCTTTATGCTCTATCTCTACACGAAGAGGACAAGATTTACCATAAACAAGATTATATGGAGTCGTACCTATTGGTGTCTTAAAGGCAGTCCTGTACGCCCACAATGCATCGTCGAGCTTCATTGACCAGTCCTTCCGTGATTTAGAGACAGTTTTCTCTAAAATTCCCTTAATCTCTCTATTGGATATCTCAACTTGTCCGCTAGTTTGTGGATGGTACGGTGTAGCTATCTTATCGGTCACCCCATACTTAACCAATAGAGTCTCAAATCGACGGGCTGTGAAGTGCGTTCCTCCATCACTAATGATGGTTCGGAGAGTTCCGAACCTTTGGAAGATCGTTCTATTGAAGAACTTCACCACTACCATTGCATCATTAGTAGGAGAAGCGATTGCTTCTACCCATCTTGAGACATAGTCTACGGCTAGGAGTATGTATTGGTTTCCACAAGAGGATGGGAATGGTCCCATAAAGTCTACTCCCCATACATCAAAGATCTCCACTTCTTGTATGTTGTTGAGGGGCATCTCATTCCTCCTAGAAATATTACCTGTCCTTTGACAAGCATCACAAGCAACAACATATTTTTGCACATCTTTGAATAAGGTGGGCCAAAAGAAACCGGAACGAAGTACCTTAGCACATCTTTTGTGGGAACTAGCATGTCCTCCACAAGGTAGAGAGTGGCAATGGCGGATGACACTTTCCACTTCGTCTTCTGGAATGCATCTTCTGTATATGCCATCGGGACCTCTTTTGAAGAAAAGAGGTTCGTTCCAATAGAAATGCCGGACGTCCTTAAAGAACTTCTTTCTTTGAGCATATGAAAGTCCGGGGGGAATCTCCTAACAAACAAGGTAATTTACATTGTCAGCAAACCATGGATCATTACCTTTTGAGATTTATTGAAGACACTAATCAATCTCATGTAGTTGTTCGTCAAGGAATGAGTCATCTATAGGGAGCTCATCCATCTCGTCGGTGAGGTGTGGAAGACGACTAAGATGGTCAGCAACTGAGTTTTCTGAGCCCTTCTTGTCACGGATCTCCAAATCGAACTCTTGTAAGAGTAAGATCCATCTTAGAAGCCTTGGCTTCGCATCCTTCTTCGTGAACAAGTAACAGATTGTTGAATGATCCGTATAGACAATCACCTTCGCACCTACAAGATAGGCTACAAGATAGGAACGAAATTTTTCAAAAGCATAAACTACGGCTAGAAGTTCCTTTTCCGTACTGGCATAATTGGATTGAGCCTCGTCTAGCGTCTTGCAAGCATAGTAGATGGCGTGCGTACGACCATCTTTCTTCTGTCCGAGTACGGCTCCTATAGCAACGTCGCTTGCGTCGCACATGACCTCGAAAGGAAGAGTCCAATCGGGTGGTTGGATGATTGGTGCTGAAATCAAAGCCTATTTGATCCTGCAAAAAGCTTCTAGACAATCTTTCGAAAATTCGAAAGTTGCGTCTTTCATTACAAGATTAGTTAAGGGTTTTGAAATCTTAGAAAAATCCTTTATGAATCTCCTACAGAAGCTTGCATGTCCTAAAAGCTTCTAATTCCTTTCACAGAGGATGGAGGAGGTAGTTTCTCAATAGTTTCTATCTTAGCTCTCTATTCCTCTATTTGATATTAGATGACCTAACATAATTCCTTCGGTGACCAAGAAATGTCACTTCTCCCAGTTTAAAACTAAGTTAGTATCATCACATTTCTTAAGAACTAATTAAAAGGTTAGAGAGACAGTTATCAAAGGAAGAACCATATACCCAAAAGTCGTCCATGAATACTTCCATGATATTCTCTACATACTCTGAAAAGATTGCCATCATACACCTTTAAAAGGTGTCTGGAGCGTTGCATAAGCCGAATGGCATCCTTCTATAAGCAAACGTACCCCAAGGGCACGTAAAGGTCGTCTTCTCTTGATTATCCGGGTGAATGGGAATCTGAAAGAAACCGCTATATCCATCTAGATAACAAAAGTAAGAATGTTGGGCTAACCTTTCCAACGTCTGATCAATAAAAGGAAGGGGAAAGTGATCCTTCCTGGTGGCCACATTCAGCTTACGGTAGTTGATGCACATTCTCCATCGCGTAACTGTCCTTGTGGGAATAAGCTCGTTGTTTTTGTTGGCAACAACGGTAATGCCTCCTTTCTTTGGTACTACCTACACTGGACTCACCCACTTGCTATCGGAAATAGGGAAGATGATACCTGCATCAAGTAGCTTAAGGATTTCTTTCTTCACGACCTCTTTCATGATCGGATTTAACCGTCTTTGAGGTTGACGTGAAGGCTTGTAATCCTCTTCCATTAAGATTTTATGCATACATAGAGAAGGTTTAATGCCTATCAAATCATCAATAGTATAGCCTAATGCTCTCCTATGTTGCCTTAGAACATTCATAAGCTTCTCTAATTCATCATCATTCAGTTTCACACTAACTATAACAGGATATGTAGAGTTAGGCCCAAGGAATGCATACCTTAAGTGTGTAGGAAGGGGCTTCAATTCCAATGAAGGAGGTGCTTTGATTGATGATTCATGACCTTCTAATGTCATGGGAGAAGCCTCTGAAGGTGGGGATGGTGCACTATTAGAGTTGAGAACAACTGCATTCAAGTTCGTAGAAACCGGAGAAATCATCGCTAAATCGCCCCCCTGTGAAGAAAATCGTCCGATTTTTAGGTCGATTTTTCTTCCTGTTGTCAAAAATCGACTTGCCTTTTCAGAAATCGAGTGATTTATTTCGTGTAGGTCGATTTTTTTCACAGTTTCCGGGGTTAATTCTAACTCTTCAAATCCTGCTCCTAGTTCTTCCTTTACATCTTCTAATGCTTTTACCTCATCATCACAATCATGCTCTACTCCTTCCTTCATGATGCTCATACTAAGAACATTTTAAAGTGGATATTTTATTAGGATAGAACTCACCACCTCACTAGACTCTTCTTCATCAAAGATATTAAAAACATCTTCTCTCAAGGCTGGCTCTTTGATTAAAGAGGAGAGTACGAACTCCACTTTCTCTTCACCTATATTGAAGGATAGTTGTCCATTCTTGCAATCTACCATGCATCCGGAGGTTGCAAGGAATGGTCTCCAAAGAATAATGGGAACTGGATAATCTACAGGGATGTCAAGAACGACAAAATCTATAGGAATGTAAAACTTACCGAGTTTTACAGGAATGTCTTCTATTATCCCAACTAGCCTTGTGATGGAACGGTTGGCCATGTAAAACGTCATCTTCACCGGTCTAGGATCTCTTAGACCAACCGCCTTGCATAAAGCAAGTGGTATGATGCTCAAACTTGCTCCAAGGTCGCAAAGTGCATCATAAGTAACCTCTCCTAAGGTGATGGGTATGCAAAATGATCCCGGATCTCGCAACTTAGGTGGCATATTCTCTGTCATTGTCTTGATGAGTTCGGATGACTCCGTGCTCATCTTGACTTCTCCAATATCTTCTAACTTCCTCTTGTTAGAGAGGATTTCCTTTAGGAATTTCCCATAAGCTGGCATACCTAAAATTGCATCCATAAAAGGTATATTAATATGCAGCTTACTCATAAGTTCAATAAACTTACCGAAGTGTTTATCTAGCCGCGTCCGCGCTCTAGATTGAAGAAAAGATAGAGGTGGTTTGTAGGCGGGAGGAGGAACATAGACATATTTCTTCTCTTTTCCTTTCCCTTCTTCGGTGGTGGTTGCAACTACTTTAGGTTGAGGATCGGTGGCTGTTACACCACTCCTAGTAGTGATTGCCATAACCCTTCCCTTTGGGTTATCTTCCATCTTCCCGGGAAGCTTCCCTTGATCTCTTGGGACTTCTCCGGCTTTGCTAAATACTTGGTTTTCTAAAGCCTTGTGAGATTTACCAACCGAAGTTATATAACTCTCCAATCCTTGTAGGTTTCCTAGGATTGTCTCCAACATGGGATCGGGCTTGTTCGATCCATTTGATGATTGTTCCTGGCTTTTCAAAGGAGTAGAAGAAGATGGAGATGTTAAAGCTTTTTCAACATGTGAATAGGGATTACCTGGATTTTGTTGATTGGATCTCCAATTGCTATTGTTGGAGTTCCTATTGTTGTTATTCCAGTTGTTGTTCCGGTAGTCATTCCTTTGATTGTTATCCCTTCCCATATAGTTGGCTTCTTGCTCCTTAGCCTTTTCAAGGCTAGTTTTAATGACTTCCTTCAACTCTTTAATTTCATTGTTGAGGGAAAATATTTGTGTTTGAGCAGTGTGGTTCAACTTAGCTCCCGGATCTCCTTGATTTCGGCTATTTGGATCCACCTTTCGGTGGGAATACTTCTCAATCACCTCGGCTTGCTTCTCAATGAAGTCTCAAGCATCATCTTCTCTCATGTCCATGAATGTGCCACAAGAGAGAGATTGGATATTGAATTGTGTTTCCACATCCAACCCCTTGTAGTAGATCTCCAATAATTCCAGCTTTGAAATGCCGTGGTATGGGCAATCCAATAAGAGATCCTGAAATCTTTCCCAAGATTAAAACAAATTTTTGTTAGGTTTCATAGAAAAAGCATTTATCTTACCTCTCAATTCCGCCGTTTTGGATGGCGGGAAGAACTTGGTGAGGAACTCCGAAGATAGATCCTCCCATGTGGCCAGCTTTGCAGCTGGAAGAGTTTGGTACCAAGCTAGAGTTTTGTCCTTCAAAAAGAAGAAGAACGGTTTGATCTTCTAATTTCTTGTAGTAGCTTTCTTCGGCTTCATGGTCTCCATGAGAATCTCGAAATTCTGCAAGTGTTGGTGTGGAGATTCAGCATTTGCTCCACCAAACTGACTTTGACGAACCATGGTGATAACTTGTGGTGTAAAGCTGAATTCCTGGATGTCCTCAGCTCCGAAATTCACACCTAGACAGTGTGGTTGCTGAATTAGATCCATCCTTTGCCCCAAAGTCCGGGGTTCATCTCCTCCATTAGCAACTCTCACATCCCCAGCTGGAATGCGAGGAACAACCGGTGGTCTTGGGTTGTTACGAACGGGATGAATCACTGGATTGATTTCCTCATGCATATCCGGATTGAGTTATTCATCATTGGATGAATCATCTTTAGTGGACTTAGTTGGCTTCTTGACTTTCTTCTTCTTCCTAGCATCATTCAGCTCCAACTTCATGTCCAACATCATAGCCTTGAGTTCATCAATTTGGAATTGATGACTTGTTTCCGCATCCACACGAGCTTTCTCACTCAACTTAAGTTGACGTTGAGCTTCATCCAACTCAGCTTGGATGTTTCTCTCGATATTTTTAGCCATTTTCTTTTCCTTCAACTTTCTTCTTAAAGTTTTCTCCAATTCGGGATCGAAAGGAACTAGATCTTTGGTAGATCTAGTCTTTCGCATACACCTAAAGAACCTGCAAAGATCACTCAAGTAGGCAAATCAAATCACAAGAGCAAGAGCTCTCAAGCTAGACAACCGAAAACCGAATTTGGTCTAGACCAAATCCCCGGCAACGGCGCCAAAAACTTGTTCGCTCAAAAGTGTGTGCGTCAAAGTCTTAAATTTATATCTAGAACTCAAAGCAAAACGAACCCGTAGTGTACGGATCAGCTTTAGCAAGGTAAGAAATTCCAGAGTCAAACTCAGGGATTTGGTGAGAATAAAATCAAATTCAATTATCTAACAAAGTGCAAAAGCTTTTGTGATTAATAAAGGGGGAAATGATTCCAAGGATTCAAGTATCCTACTGCGGCTTTCGATTCAAGACACTTCTAAAGATCAAAGGATAGAGTTTATATTGCCAAGGTTATGTGTTTCAAAGGTAGATATCGTACGGTGAAGTTCGGAAACCTATTGTCTAATCCAAAGGTTCTCTCTATAAGGGTTGTTGAGGCTGCAATATAGAAAGATCTAAGGACAAGAATTACACTCAAACTAACTATCCAAAACCCCAGAATGTGACTCTCCAAGGTAAAGATAGAAAGCACACTTAAAACCTTAATAAAAGATGTTGAGTCTCTGTATTACCCAAATCTTACAATCTTAATCTATTAAATGTAGAATCAATGATGAAGTCTCTTCATACACTCAATAAGAGGTTAAAAAGGTTAAGCAAGGTTGGGATTTAGGCAAGGATTAACTTTGGTTAAAGAATAAATCAATTAAAGATCGTCAGGGGAATAAATCGTGTTGTTCATAGATAAATCGGATGATTTATTCAAGAAAAAGTCGATTTTCCTGTTGTCGCAAAGTTAAAATCTAAACTCTCATGGTCCAAATGTTTGAATAAGTTCAATCTATCATCATCTAAGCCTCAATCATCAACTATTCTCCCCAGAATCACAATGGTTTTAGCTAACCACTTTCAAAATCAAATCAAAATTAAGATTGAGTGAATAAATCAAATAAACCCAAATCTTGAATAAAAGCTCAATAACTTTCAAATCTGTAAACCAATCTCAAAACTAATCAAAGTATTTCTCAATCAACTCAGTATTGTGTTCAAAAACCACAAAGATTGCTATGGAAACAAGGAATCTCACAAATGTGATCAAGATTGACTTCCCGGCAATATCGCTTCAATCCTCCTCCAAGAATCTTCAATCTCTCTCAAACGTGTAAAGATTTCCCGCTGCGGAACCCCTGTTTTCGTTCCTAGGGTTCCAATCTATAGTTCCTTGCTAATGGGCCGCTTGGCAAAACACTTCTCTAGCCTAAAAGTGATGGGCTTTGAGTCATCATTACCATTGGGCCGAAAAAAAAATAAATCATGCCATCGGATTTACATACAAAACCGTTCGATTTTTAGTGATAAAATTCGTCCGATTTATGTTCTAAATGGCACGATTTTCTTCAATAGAGAATGCTCGTCTTTTGGCTTGTTTCCTTCCTCCCTTTTATGACTCTTTTACGCAACTCCTTTGCTCTTTGTGATTCCTCTAAGACTCCTTTAGCTTCCCTAATGGCCTTAGATGCTCCTTGCTCCACTTTTGCTTCCAAATCCACTTAATTTACCTACAATTCAACCAAAACTCATGTAGACCTCTATTTCCGGAATATAAATGAATAAAACACAAAAGGTACTCAAGTTCTCTCTAAATGTAAGGTAAATGGAGGTAAACCTCTACAATATGCATGATTATAATGGTATATAATTCATGTTATCAGTAGCACACAGATTAGCTTTGCCTCCGAGGTTAGAGGGTGTTCACCTTGTGTTTCATATGTCTCAACTGAGAGAGTACATACCAGATTCGAGACACATTGTGAGTTATGATGATTTGGTGGTTGAACCGGACTACACTTTTGTTGAGCATCCGATTGCAGTCCTAGAGCGAGGTATGAGTCGCCTGCGTTCGAAGGAAATTCCCATGTTAAGGATACAGTGGTCGAGATGAGGACCTGATGAGGCTACATGGGAGACTGAGGATAGTATCCAGAGGAACCATCCAGAGTTTTATGCCGAGATAGATGCACCTGTAGGATCAATTAGTAGATCTTAGTGTTATCTTGGTGAGTGTTGTAATTTTATGCTTATATGCTTTGATGTGTTTATTTCGTGCTAGTTATGATGTGATATATGATCTTATTAGATCTTGATGCATTAGCAGTATTTATGATTATAGATGGAGATGGTTATTCTCCATGCTATCTGGATACGACTAGGATTTAGTTGGAGATGGTTATTCCTCTATGCTACTTTGATGGGCATAGTTTCGCTGGAGATGTTTTTCCTCCATGCCTTGTGTATGAGTATGATGTGGCTAGAGATGTGTTTCCTCTGCGCCTGTGATGTGAGTATGGCAAGAGATGTGATTCCTCTATGCCCTTGTGATGTGTTTATAATCTAGCTAGAGATGGTTTTTCCTCTACACCTTGGATAGTTTGATGTTGTTGTTGGAGATGGTGATTCCTCCATGCATATGTTCGTAGGTTATAGAACATTATAGGTTGTGACCTTTTGAGCGGAGATGTGATGCCTCCGATACAGAGAGTTATGCCTCGGCGTATGGGTCCGAGAGGCTTTGGGATTTTGCAAGTTTCGGGACTAAACTTGTTTTTAGGAGGGTGAGATGTAAGAGCCTTAGTCTTTTGGAGATCCCTCGCATGCGCCTCAGCTGAAACGCAGGTGCTGAGTTATGTTGACCCTTGCCTGAGCCTCCCCTGCGACAAGACCAGCCGCCCCACCGCCCTGATACGCCGCCCCTGCGCCTCCTTGGTCCGCCCCTGCGGATCCTGGTGGGTTGCAGCCGCTTTTGTTGACCTTCACCCGTGTTTGACTATTCTCTTCCCCTATAAGTTTCCTCCTTTGCTTCTGAATGAGAGTTTTTTCATTCTTCAGTCCTACATTCTTCTCCTCTTCTCCTTCTCCCTTGGATCTTCTTCTTGAGTTCTTGATCTTGCATGAGAGTGGTTGTGAGTTTTGAGCTTGGCTTTGGATGATGATGTTGTTTTATGTTGTTGTTGGGCTAAGAGAGCCAGCTGTAGAGTGATGTTGTTCACCTTTCTCATGTTTTAGCCCCAGTTGTGGTAAGTCATCCTACTTTTTCTTCATCTTCTCTTCTTTGCTTCTTATCTTCTTCTTTAGCTTAGGATTCACAAGCTTAGGCTTGTGTGGATCTTTCCTGGACATTTTGATTCTCATACATGTATACATATGTGTATGTTTGGTTTCTAGTTGATGAAGTGGTGAAGAAGAGCAAGTGAAGGATCGAAGAGAAGTCGAAGACCAACCCTCTGCACACCAGCCGCCCCTGTGCCACTCCTAGACCGCCCCTGTGCCTAGTGGAGCAGCTGCCCCTGCGTGTGGAGCCGCCGCCCCTGCGCCTCACTGTGTCCAGCTCCTGTGTCTTCCTTGTCACGCAGGTTCGTCTGATTCAGGGCTTCCCTAGGTTGGCATGGACCCTTTCCTTTCCTAGTGTGCGTGTTTAGTAGCATGCTAGGCATGTGTATGAAGATAGGATGATGATGATTATGATATCGTTATATGTCGGTTATGGCTTTGAGGTTTAGTAGTTGGTTGAGGCTTTTAAGTTGGATATGATCCTTATAGATCCCTAGGGTCTAGGTGTGACCCCTTTGATTGATAGTAGTTGGTTGAGGTAAGTCTGTAGGACTTACTTAGCTACCATCCCTGTATTGGATGTATGCATGAGTGGTGTGTGTTATATGCTTGGTACGATGGCAGGCGGTGTCGATTATTACCGACCTATGTCTTATTGATAGCCCCCTTTCAATGGCAGTGATAACCTTTCCCTTTCATCTTGTAAGGAGTCTAGGAGGTTCTCTGAAGTCAGGTTAGAGTGGTATACGGGATAGGCATTTCACCACTCCTGATAGCGTCTATATTTTGAGACTTGTTTAGACGTTTTATCTTCATAAATCTTCATGTATGGATGTATATTATGTGATTATATTGTTGTTTCATCTACCTTTACGGGAATTGAGGTCGACACCAAGTATTGTGGTAATCGTAGGTAAAATGGCACATTTTGGACTAAAATGGAGCTAAGGAGTCATTGGAGCTACATTCTGAAGCTCAAAGAGAAACTCAAGAAGCATGGAATTAATGAAGAAGATTTTCTTTGGACCAGATTAGAGAGATTTCACATTCAGTTGAGATTCACCTCGGTCAGCTACAGTGTCACCTCGACCGAGGTGATCTTGAGGAGCATCCTGAACGAGGCGAACACCCTAGCGCCGGCGAGATATATATTTTTGGCTGAGATCTTTTATCTATGGAAAGAAGATATCTTATATTTTTGGGCTGGATTTCTGGAAGGAAGATCTTATTTTTGGGGGATCTATTTTAGAGATATGACATATTTTATAGGAAATTATCTTTTTAAGATATTATTATCTTTGGAAGATAATTCTCCTATATAAAGGATTGGATTTTCCACAAGTTAAAGCATGCTTGGATGTTGAGAATAACCAGCAATTAGGAGATTTTTTTTGGAAGCTTTGAAGGAAGGAAGGAAGGAATATTGAAGATCAATCAAGGAAGGATTGATAGTTTTGAGATAGCTTTTGAGGGAGTTTGTAAGACTTTCTTAGATTCCCTTTTGGTTGTTGTCTTGTTTGATTTGTGATTTGAGGAACGCTGATTTGTTATTATTCGATTCAGTTATTGAAGCCTTTTTCTTATGGTTTACTTGTTCGAATATTCATTCATTCACCTTTTATTCGATTATTGTTTTCATGATGATGAGTGGCTAAATTTTTTGTGCGATTCTAGGGTGATTGGCTGAAAGTTGTGGGAAAGACGATGATAGAATGATCTTAATCCCAGCAGGACCCTAAAAGTTCGAGTCTTTAACCTTAACCCTAGAATATCTCGCTCAGTCAATGAACATCTTGGCCGGGGTGGAACTTGACTAAACGAGGTGACCTTTCCTGAACCGAAACTGAGAGTTAAGTGTTCTAGTTTGCCAAATCCTATTCTTATTACACCTTTCCTGGTTCAATGCAAGCCTAGGATGAGACTTACCCGGTGATTCCTTTGTTTGTTTACCCATGATCATAAGTGTAAGTAATAAAGGTTTATCCTTTATTGGGGTTTGAGTGTGCCTTCATTCCACCTTTGTGAGTTAGCCTAAGACTTACCGGTAAAGGTTGATTCTATTCCCTTAGGTGGTGTGTTGGTTTGAGATTATAGTTCCTTTCCTTAGTACCTTGTGACTTACCCGGTAATAGGAACTTTGGTTTAGGATAGTGAGTAGTGAGACTTACCCGGTAATCTATTCCCACTTTAGAAACACCTTCCCTTTGCAAAACCTCAGCTTTGTCCGCGTTATCTTTAGAGATCTTGAGTTGGAACCACAACTAGATGTTTTAATCCCTAGAATCCACATTTCCCCTTATTTGACCTTATTATCATCTTTGATTACTTTAATTGCTTTTGTGGTTATTTGCAATATTTGACAACCTATTCTTGTTTAGTTTCACCTAAGTCCCTGAGATCGACCCCTGGAATTCTTGCTTTTTATTACAATTGATCCGTACATTCCGGGTTCGCATCCATGTTTTAAGCATATTTCTTGGGATATAAATTTAAAGCTTGCACAGACCGTTTGGAGCGAACAAGTTTTTGGCGCCGTTGTCGGGGACTTGGTCTAGACCGATCCGGTTTCGGTTGTCTTTTGGGGTTATTGCCCTTGTTGCATTTGACTACTCTTTCTATGAGTTTTGTAGTTTTCAGGATTTCTGATGGCTACATTTGATCCAGCCTGGATAGCAAGACAAAGTGCTAAGGTGGACCATTATGAATACTTGGAAGAGAAATACTCCTTCTATTGGTTTGACAATGAAAGGGAAAGAAAAGAGGTCATTAAGGAGGAGCTTGCGATATGGGATGAGCTGAATGTCCCTAGAAAGGTTTATGAATAACCTCTTGAAGATTCGCATGAATCAAAATGGGAGAAGATGATGAAAAAGTTGGAGGAACTCAAGGAAAGCACCCTATCCTATCCTAAGCCGAAAGAGGAGCATAAGGAAGTACTGCAAGTTTCAAGCATTCCTCCAATCTAACCGGAAAATTCTCCTGAAGCCCTTGAAGAAGAGAAAGTAGTGGAAGATCTCGATCCAACTGCTGAAACATCGGCCGAGATTGAAGTAAGATCGGCCGAGTTTGAAGAAAATCCAGCTGAGTTGGGAAAGATTTCATGTGTGGGTTATCACCCTAACATGAATCTTATCCCAAGTTTTGAAGAACGTTATAAGGTACCTTCTCTTACTCCCTTTGAAATTCCCTTTAAAATTCTAGATTTCTTTAGGGATGCACCGAAGAGTTGGAGGTCTCTTCCGAAAGAACCTCCTAAGATCAAGATGAAACCTCCCTTGAATTTGCTGAAAGTAAATGCTCCTTGGACTGAAAGGAGTGGAGTAAATAAGCGCTTCACCGCTAAGGCAGCAAAGTGTTATTTGTTCAAGTATGGGGTCACTCACATGACAAAGACCTTGTACTATCCCCAAGCTGGAGATGTGGGAGCTAAGTGGATTCTCGAGAAGCAGATTTCCCGATCCAGGAAAGGAAGGGATGCAAAACTGAGTTATGTCCCACGGAAGCATAAGAAGACCGGTAGGATTCCGATGAGAACTAAACCATACAAGCTTGTACGTAGGAGATCCTACCATTTTCCGGTGAAATTAGGAACTAGAACCTTCTTGGAAGAATTTTATGATGGATGTGATGAGCACTCCAAGATACTCGAGGTACATTGAGTAAATCCATGAGGAAAGGTCCAGCTAGCGACCTGAAATCAAGCGCTTCTTGGGAAGCAACCCAAGGTATTGCTTTCTTTTCCCTTTTCTAGTTTAGTTTAGATAGTTTGCTTTTGTTTTGCATTGCTTTGTTTTTGGCGTCCTCTAGACAGAAAGGTACTCTATAAGGAAGGGTTACAACTCAGGAGCTACACTAGAAGGACAGAAGTTTGAGAAATTGAGAAGACGGAGTTTGACTGAGACACATCTCAGGTGCAGTCACAGGACCTCGACCGAGATGTTCTTCGCCAACCGAGATGATCTTATCTGGGAGCTGTTTCTTATTTCTTTATGCAGTTCAGCTATGTCTGGTGAGTATTCTGTTTTTTCTAACTTATATTTGACCCATTAGGACAATGTGTCCCAAGTATGGGGTACTTGTATGACTCTCTAGATCTTTGATTATGATTTTATTTATGCTCTATGTGTTTATCTGAGATTACATGCATACATACAGGTTTTTGTTTGAGAAAAACGTCAAAAACTAGTTTAAAAAAAAAAATTAACCTCGACCGGGATGATTCTGGCCAAACGAGGTACTTTACCTTGGATGACTTAGAACACCTCGACCGAGGCGGTTTAACTCAGAGATTTTTTTTTGATGTTTTGTGCTTCTTTTATAGATATGACCTCAGTGATGATTTTGTTTGCAGATTGGTTTTGAAATCTTATATGCTTGAAATGTTTTATAATATGATTAAGTTGCAAAATGCTTTGTTTGAAATTCTGGCATGTTTAATACTTTGTTTTTATCAAAATTATGTTGAATTTGAAGGTTGACACCACATGATGAGTTCTCTCACTTTCTTCCTGGGATGATTGAGGCAATTCATTCTCCTTTCTTTTTCTTCTTGATCATGTTTTAGCCCCTCATATACATATTTGCCTTCCTTTACATATCCGGGAATTTGGAAGCAAGCGAAGAAAAGCAAGTGAAAGAAAAGTTGAGATGTTGGCTAGAAGTTTAGAAAGAAACAAATAGGTTTGGGGAAGTCAATCATGATGATGAGTAACTCGGCACCATACATATAGCCAGGTGTTTGTGTCTTGCCAAAGTCGGACTGAGCGATATTCCTAATGGGTCATGGTATGTGCATCAAGGGTTTGAGGCATCTCGAGAAATTGATGATTGTTGATTTCCTAGGCTTCGGTTATTGTGCACCTCTGTCCATGTATCCCAAAAAGTAAAGCAAAATAAGCAAAGCTTATTGGTGGAAGATGTTGAGTTTCAAAGAAAGTGAAGTAAGATCTTTTTCCCGGATTCTACCACCACATTCCCTAGATACATCCCACCCTCACACGTTTCTTGACCTCTTTTGGAAGTCCTTGAGACTTCGAGCTTGTTGATTGACTTGGTGGTTTAAACTGGATTATACATGATTAATTTCGATAATTATGATTTATTAAGCATTCTATGATTTTATGCAAAGATGAACAGCTTTCCTATATTATAAAATGTTTTGATCATGTTTTGATTTAATTTACCATGAAGCATTCTCTTAGAGTGATCTATGAGTGAAGCACACCACCAAAAATATTTTGAAATACTTTTCATTGATCTTTATGACCTATAATCCATTCTATCTTGTACTTAAGATTTGGAACTTGCTTGGGGACAAAAATGGAGCTAAGGAGTCATTGGAGCTACATTCTGGAGCTAAGGAGTCATTGGAGCTACATTCTGGAGCTAAGGAGTCATTGGAGCTAAGATTTTGAAATATTTTGAAATACTTTTCATAAATCTGCATGTATGGATGTATATTATGTGATTATATTTTTGTTTCATCTACCTTTACGGGAATCGAGGTCTACACCAAGTTTCGTTGTAATCGTAGGTAAAATGACACATTTTGGACTAAAATGGAGCTAAGGAGTCATTGGAGCTACATTCTGGAGCTCAAAGAGGAACTCAGGAAGCATGGAATTAATGAAGAAGATTTACTTTGGACCAGATTTGGGAGATTTCACATTCAGTTGAGATTCACCTTGGTCAGCTACAGTGTCACCTCGACCGAGGTGATCTTGAGGAGCATCCCGACCGAGGCGAACACCGTGACGCCGGCGAGATATATATTTTTGGCTGAAATCTTTTATCTTTGGAAAGAAGATATCTTATATTTTTGGGCTGGATTTCTGGAAGTAAGATCTTATTTTTGGGAGACCTATTTTAGAGATATGACATATTTTATAGGAAAAAATCTTTTTAAGATATTATTATCTTTGGAAGATAATTCTCCTATATAAAGGGTTGGATTTTTCACAAGTTAAAGCATGCTTGGAGGTTGAGAATAACCAGCAATTAGGAGATTTTTTTTGGAAGCTTTGAAGGAAGGAAGGAAGATTGAAGATCAATCAAGGAAGGATTGATAGTTTTGAGATAGCTTTTGAGGGAGTTTGTAAGACTTTCTTAGATTCCCTTTTGGTTGTTGTCTTGTTTGATTTGTGATTTGAGGAACGCTGATTTGTTATTATTCGATTCAGTTATTGAAGCCTTTTTCTTAAGGTTTACTTGTTCGAATATTCATTCCTTCACCTTTTATTCGATTATTGTTTTCATGATGATGAGTGGCTAAATTTCTTGTGCGATTCTAGGGTGATTGGCTGAAAGTTATGGGAAAGACGATGATAGAATGTTCTTATTCCCAGCAGGACCCTGAAAGTTCGAGTCTTTAACCTTAACCCTAGAACACCTCGCTCAGTCGATGAACATCTCGGCCGGGGTGGAACTTGACTGAACGAGGTGACCTTTCCTGATCCGAAACTGAGAGTTAAGTGTTCTAGTTTGCCAAATCCTATTCTTATTACACCTTTCCTGGTTCAATGCAAGCCTAGGATGAGACTTACCCGGTGATTCCTTTGTTTGTTTACCCATGATCATAAGTGTAGGTAATAAAAGTTTATCCTTTATTGGGGTTTGAGTGTGTCTTCATTCCACCTTTGTGAGTTAGCGTGAGACATACCCGGTAAAGGTTGATTCTATTCCCTTAGCTGGTGTGTTGGTTTGAGATTATAGTTCCTTCCATAGTACCTTGAGACTTACCAGGTAATAGGAACTTTGGTTTGGGATAGTGAGTAGTGAGACTTACCCGGTAATCTATTCCCACGTTAGAAACACATTCTCTTTGCAAAACCTCATCTTTGTCCGCGTTATCTTTAGAGATCTTGAGTTGGAACCACAACTAGATGCTTTAATCCCTAGAATCCGCATTTCCCCTTATTTGACCTTATTATCATCTTTGATTACTTTAATTGCTTTTGTGGTTATTTGCAATATTTGACAACCTATTCTTGCTTAGTTTCGCCTAAGTCCCTGAGATCAACCCCTGGAATTCTTGCTGTTTATTACAATTGATCCGTACACTGCGGGTTTGCATCCTTGTTTTAAACATATTTCTTGGGATATAAATTTAAAGCTTGCACACACCGTTTGGAGCGAACAAGTTTTCGGCGCCGTTGCCGGGGACTTGGTCTAGACCAACCCGGTTGCGGTTGTCTTTCGGGGCAATTGCCGTTTTTGCTACTAACCACTCTACTTGACTGCTTTCGCAGGATTTTTTTCTTAGGTTTTTGCGAAGAATCCGTGCTGGGAAGGAAATCGTTCCTTACGATCCCGAACCAGAAAAGACATACAAACGACGCTTGAAAGAAGCTAAGATGGCCAACCAAGACAATCGCGATCTTGAGGCCGAATTGAAGGAGGCACTGGAACAGCTACGCCTCAATAAGGAAGAACTTTAGCGAGAAAGAGAGCAGACCGCACCAGAACTGCAGAGATTGAAGCAGATATGGCCGATCTACGAGCCCAGATTCTGCATCGACTAGATCCTTGACCGAGGCAGGACCCAGTCCCAGTTGCCGCGGCCGAGATACATCCACTTCAGATGCTTGTCCGAGATTTAATTGTTGTTCCTAGACCCTTGGTTGTTGTTTCTCCCTTGATATCGTCCTTCTTCCTTCTTTGTGTGAGCAACCAAAAGGTCCTTCAATTGCTTCACATCATTCTTAAGGGAGATGAGTTGATTATCATTTGATGGAACGTCCTGGAAATTAACTCTCTTAACTCCATTTTCGGCTCCTTGATGGTAATATTTCTCCATGTGCAAAGCTTGTTTCTCAATGAACTCCCAAGCTTCGTCTATCGGCATATCCATGAATGTGCCGGCGGAAAGTAGTTGAAGATTGAATTGAGTAGCTCCGTCCAATCCTTTGAAGTATATCTCCACCAAGTCTATCTTTGGAATCCCATGATGTGGGCAATCCAATAGAACATCCTTGAATATCTCCCATGACTTGGACAAACTCTCCTTGTCCTTCATGGTGAATGCATTAATCTTCCCTCTCATTTCAGCGGTTTTGGAGGGGGAAAGAACTTTGTTAGAAACTTCGTCGTCATCTCTTTCCAAGTGTTGATCTTTCCAGGTGGAAGAGATTGATACTAAGTAAGCGCCCTGTCCTTCAAAGAAAAGTAGAAAGGCCTTAGCTTGTAGTTGTTGTTTTCCAGCCTTGAAGGTCTCAAGGTCTGTGACAAGACCTTTTCCTATGGTCGTTTTTATCTTATCAAAATATAATCCCGACTTAGCACTAAAACGAGTATAGTGATTAAGTAAGGGTCGAACCCAAGAGAGTTTTGTTATTCCTATTAAATGCATATATTGATTATAGATTCAAGTGACAAAAAGGGGGTGTTTGAGTGAATTTATGCACACAAAACTTATGAAAGAAAGTAAGACAACGAGTAAGACAATAATGGGTGAATCTACACTAGGTTGATTCTTAGCATGCGATTGCTACTTTGGTGAGTTCCTTTTTACAAGTTTTCAAGTAATCTCCCGTCTCGGTCATATATATGTGTTGAGCCAACCGGCATTAACACAACTTAACAGGTTAATGTTCCGTAAACCTACAAGAACAATTAACAAGTTAGCTTTCAAACAAAGACTAAGTGATATAAAGAAAATATTAAAACCGTTAAACTTATATTTATATTTGTGTTCCTTTCTTTTAAGCAATTACAACCCGTTATTACTTAAAGTTTACTACTAGATTAAAGACCCGAACCCGGAATCTATTAATCCTAGTTCTTTGCATGCACTTTAGAACCTAAGGTGATCAATCTTAAGTGATAGTAAAACATGCAATTAGACAATGAAGATCAAGGAAACACAAAGTATTAAACTTATATTAGAAAGAACTTACAACCAAAGTAACAATGCAGCTTCAAACCAACTCAATGTAGCAACGGAGTTAGCAACGGAGTTAGCAACTCATTACAAAGGTAGCAAGATAATTTTAATGGAAAAAGTGGATTCTAAATTCTATCCTCCTTCTAGCAATCAACCCTAGGTCTATTTATACTACAAATGGCACTAAATAGGAGTAAATGACCAGCCCAAAACAGCCACCTTTAATGCCATAAAGGTAGTGTAAACAGCCGGAGTAAAGCCTCTGTCGCTGAACCGTAGGGGCGGCCTTCAGATCCACAGGGGCGGTGCAGGCGAAAACGTTTGATCTTCTTCGTAGCCGCAGGAGGGGGCCTAGCACTTCCGCAGGGGCGGATATTTAATGGTCTTCAAACGTTTGACTCTTCAACTTTCTGTCGCTTCAGATGCTGAGCCGCAGGGGCGTCCCAATGTCAACGCGGGGGCGGTGACACTGACTCTTCATCTTCCAGTTCCCAGTTGAGGCGCAGGGGCGCTGGTCTTCGCTTCTTCAGGGCAAGTCACCGTAGGGGAGCCAAGTGTTGACAAAGGTGCGGTGACAGTCTTCGTTCCTGGCGCTGGCGAAGGCGCAATGTGCGCTCCAGAGTATGGTGTCACCCGCAGGGGAGGTGACAATGCTCCGCGGGGGCGGTGAGGCAACAGAAGCTTTGCTTCGTGAATGGTCTTCACTCCTAAGTGCTTATAACTCCTTCTTTATCTTCTTTTAGTCTTCTTCTTCTGGACCAAGGAGTTAGTAGCATAAACCGACACAAATGTAACAAAAAGACTCTAAAAACTAACCTAAATGATAGTGATTTCATCACCTATCAGTCTCCATCAGGATCTCATAGTTTCGCAAATGTTGATGTGGAAACTCACTCTCTAAACCTCCATACCGGCATTGGCGGATCATGGATAGAACTTGCAGTCGAAGTTCGTAATCATGCTCCGATGGATCACCTAGGTTGACTCCTGGACGCCTCACTTGCTGATTAGGGTCCATCCTCTGTCCTAGGGTTTGTGGAATTCCTGCAAAAAGAACATCTCGGACAGGCATCTGAGGTGGATGTATCTCGGCCGCGGCAACTGGGAGTGGGTCCTGCCTCGTGTTAGCATGAAATATTGTGATATTTTAGGCACGTTTTCTAAGTGTATTTGATCCATATTGATAGTCATTGATTGAGCATTGGTGCATTTGTGAGATAGTTTGTCTATAATATCGATATAGAGATCTACACAAGCTTTATGTTGATTATAGGTAATTGAGAGCTATTTCCGAACGGAATTGAGCAAGGATGGAGTTGTTTGAGCATGTCCATGGATTGGGGACATTCATAGGAGCCAAAGGAGTGCCAACTTGAAGAATGCACGAGGCTAAGGAAGAATCACGTTCTTGCCCTAAACCACGCTCTAAAATACGGCCGTACTACATTCCACGTTCAAGTCCACGGCCGTGGAACCATGGTTAGGAAACGTGGTTCATTCCAGTAACTTCTACGGCCGTGGAGAAGATGGTTCAAACCGTGTTGATTTCCACGCTCTAAATTACGGCCGTAGAAATCTTCCACGACCGTGATCTTGGCGATCTTTTTCGCCACACTTTAAGTCACGATCTCCTACGCAATTGGGCCGGGCCGATATTTTATCTTACACTATAAAAGGACGGACGAAGGGAGACTCCGTCACCTCTGCTTAGACCTTCGCTTACGCATAGACGCATCTTACACTTACGCTTGGAATTGCCCTAATTTCGCATTTGGCGGAAGTTGTGTGGAGAGATTTTGGCGCATCGCTGTTTTGATTTCCGGATTGACGGAAGATTGAAGATTCGGAAGATTATTCGTAAGAAGATTTCGTTTCTTACTTTGGTTTGATTTAGAAGACGGATTGACATCCCGTTCTTCCTTCTTATCTAAGATTGTGATTGTTTGTTTTATTCCGAATCTAGTGACGATTATTGTTCTTGATTCTGACTTTGAGATTGAGTTGGAAGTTATTGAAGGTTTTCGGAAGTTTTCATCTTTCAATCTTTTAAACCTTTAATTTGATATCATTATGACTATTGTTGGCTAAAAACCCTTAACAATTCTAAGGTGAAGGGTTGATAGTTGTGGCTTAGATGATGATAGATCGATCGTAAATAGATTGGACCCTGAGAGTTAGAGAGAATCGCCGACGAACCTAATCCACGGTCTGTTCTTGAGCTTCCACGGCCGTGGAACTCAAGAACTACCCGTAATTTTGTGTTAAGTTACGAACATGCTTTTACTTTAATCCAAAGTTAAAGATTTGCTTTAACTTAGTCTTGGCTTGCCTTTTCTAGGTGGTAGTGAAGCCTCAACAACCTCTACCTCGATTGTGAGTGTCACAACCTTAATCGGTTTAGTTAGTCTTGATCCTTGGATTACAAGTTTGGGTATTTGATATTAATTCTTACCTTTAGAACCTTTCTACATTGAAGCCTCAACAACCTTTATAGAGAGTGTCTTGTAGGTGAGTCATAAAAGGTTTTTGGAACTTGACCGTACGATTACCTTACATTAGCATACCTTTGCATATCTTAATTCTGTCCTTATATCATAAGTATATCTTGAATCGATTGCCACAGCTGGATACTTGGATCTTTAGGATTGTTGTTTCCCAATAATTCATAAAACTCCTACATTTACTTGCTTGATAATCTACAATTGAATTTGTTCCTCCCAAATCCCTGTGTTCAATACTCTGGAATTCTTGCTCAACTATATCGATCCGTACACTGCGGGTTCGCTTGCTTGATTTCTAGTTTTATAATTAAAGCTTATTTGCACGCACGCTAAGTGGCGAACAAGTTTTTGGCGCCGTTGCCGGGGATTTGGTTTCGGCCGAATTCGGTTGCCGGTTGTCAAGCTTGGGAGCTTGCTCTCGTTATTTGATATTTCTTTGAGTGCATGCGCAGGTCTAGGAACACCGAGGATCTCTTACCTCTTGATCAAGAGCTTGAGAGGACTTTAAGGCAAAAGCGTAAGGAAAAGAAGATGGCTGAAGAACGTGATCTTCAATCGGAGCTAGCGGAGAAAGAAGCTCAACTCCAATGGAATGAGAAGATTCACCGAGATGAAATGGATCGTCATCAATCTCAAGTTGACGATCTAAAGGATATGATGTTCCAGATGAGGATAGAACTAAGCAATCTTAAGAATAAGAAGAGCAAGAAATCCTCAAGGAGATCCTTAAGGTCGAATAGAGGCCATTCATCCGCTGAAGATAGCGACTCTTCCATGCCACCACTAGAGGATATTGATCCGAGGATCAATGCGAATCCATTCGCTCCACGGGCAGCTGCGAATCGCCGTGTTCCACCTAGGAACGCTAGGCTGAACCGCGTAGATGAAGAGCCAAAAACTCTTGGCCAAAGGATGGATCCAACGCATCAACCACGCCGTTTAGGTGTGAACTTTGATGCTGATGATGTACAAGGGTTTAGCTTCAACCCTCAAGTTATTACTCTTGTTCGCCAAAACCAATTTGGCGGGACAAGCGCTGAATCTCCACACCAACATTTGCAAAACTTTGAGTGTATGATGGAGACTATGAGGCCGAAAAACGCTACTACCAACAACTATAAGCTCAAGCCTTTCTTCTTCTCCTTGAAGGGGAAAGCATTGTCTTGGTATCAAGCTCTTCCAAGTGGAAAGCTTGAGACATGGGAGGATCTTTCCGCGGAGTTCCTCACTAAGTTCTTTCCGCCATCCAAAACGGCGGAACTTAGAGGTAAGATTAATGCATTTTCCATGAGATCTAACGAAAGTTTATTTCAATCATGGGAAAGGTTTCAGGATTTGTTATTGGATTGCCCTCATCATGGCATATCCAAGCTTGCATTACTGGAGATATACTATAAGGGGCTATATGTGGAGACACAATTCAAGCTCCAATTCCTCTCATGTGGTACATTCATGGACATGAGAGACGATGACGCTTGGGAATTCATTGAGAAGCAAGCAAGAGTAATAGAGAAGTATTCCCACCGGAAAGTTGAGGGAAATCGTGTAGAGCAAGGAGCAAAGCTCACACATGAAGCTCAAACTCAAATCTTTTCTCTCAACAATGAGATTAAAGAGTTGAAGGAAGCCATCAAGACCAACTTCCCAAAGCAACAAGGGAAGGATGTTGGCTACTTGGGCAACAACAACAATGGTGGAGAGAATACAAACCGCAACAACAATAACCGGAACAAGAACCGGAACAATTGGAATGGCAATAACAACAATCGGAATAACAATTGGAACAACAATAGGGGTTCAAACAACAACAATTGGCGCTCCAATCAACAAAACTCCGGTAACTCTTATCCTTCCAATTCTAATTCACTAACTCCACCTTCCTCTTCCTCTACTCCTTTGAAAAGCCAGGGGCAAACATCTAATGGAGGAAACACTTCGGGGAAGGAGAAGCCCGATCCCATGTTGGAAACGATCTTGGGAAAGCTTCAAGGGTTGGAGAACCGCATCATTAAGGTTGATGATCAAATTTCTAAGGTTGATAAAGCCCAAAAGGTTTTAGAAAACCAAATGTTCAGCCAAGCGGAGGAAGTTCCTAGGAATCAAGGGAAACTTCCAGGAAAGACGGAGGACAACCCTAAGGGAAGGGTGAAGCGGAGTGACTACCACCGATCCGCAGCCTAAGTTTGTTGAAGTCCCCGTTGAGAAAGACAAAGAGAAGGGGAAGGAGAAGGAAGATGTCTACGTTCCTCCTCCGGCTTACAAACCTCCCCTACCATTCCCTCAATCTAGAGCGAGAGCGCGTCTAGATAAACAATTTGGTAAGTTTATAGAACTCATGAGCAAGCTGCATATTAATATACCTTTCATTGATGCTATTGTAGGTATGCCGGCTTATGGCAAGTTCTTATAGGAGATCCTCTCTAACAAGAGAAAGTTAGAGGACTTTGGAGAGGTTAAGATGAGTTCGGATTCTTCGGATCTCATCAAGACCATGAAGGAGAAAATGCCCCCAAAGCTAAAGGATCTGGGGTCGTTTTGCATTCCCATAGGAGTGGGAGATGTCACATATGACGCTTTATGTGACTTAGGAGCAAGTGTGAGCATCATACCACTTGCATTATGTAGGAAGATCGGTTTATGCGACCCTAAACCGGTGAAGATGACGTTGTATATGGCGGATCGATCCGTCACTCGCCCCGTCGGTATTGTAGAAGACGTCCCGGTCAAGCTAGGTAAATTCTTTGTTCCCATTGATTTTGTTGTGCTTGACATTCCTGCAGATAGTCCGGTCCCGATCATACTCGGAAGACCGTTTCTTGCAACTTCCGGCTGCATAGTCGATTGCAAGAATGCTAGACTCGCCTTCGACATAGGAGAGGAGAAGGTAGAGTTTGTTCTTTCTACTCTAGTGAAGGAGCCAATCTTTGATGAGGATATATTCAATATCCAAGATGAAGAGGGGTCGTTTAGAGAGGAGGTAAGTGCTATTCTCTTCAAAGATCCTTTACAAAAGGTCATTACTATGATTCTAACGAATGTAGGGGAAGAAGAGGAGTGCAATGAGGCAATTGAAGCCTTAGAAGCACAAGAAGAAGTGGGTGAAGTGGAATTTGAGATGCTCCACGATGAGGCAGAAAACGTGAGAATCCAAGGCCATACACTATATTCCACGGCCATGGATTTCACCAACCAAACCGTGTCCCACTCCAGAGAGTTATACAGTCGTGGAGAAAGCAGAGAAACTGTATTTCCCTTCCACGCCCTAAACCACGGCCGTGGAGGATGCAGGGAAAACGTAATTTTGGCCGTGGAAGAGGGTGATCGTACCTCTTCTTCAACTTCTCTTGATCCTTCTCCTACACCTTCTACTTCCTTAGACACTTTTAAGGAAGCATCGGAAGCTCCACAAGAGCCATTGGAAGCTCCGAAAGCAATAGAACTAAAGCCACTTCCTACTCATCTAAGGTACGCTTTTCTAGGACCTAATTCTACCTTTCCGGTTATTGTTAGTTCCGATCTAAGCATACATGAACATAATGAGCTCATGGTTGTCCTTAGGAAACATAGAAAAGCTTTAGGATATACTATTGAGGACTTAGTAGGAATCAAACATTCCCGTTGCATGCATAAAATACTAATGGAAGAGGACTTTAGGACTTCAAGACAACCTCAAAGGCGGTTAAATCCGACCATGAAAGAGGTTGTCAAGAAGGAAATTCTTACACTTCTTGATGCAGGTATCATCTATCCTATCTCCGATAGTAAGTGGGTGAGTCCGGTTCAAGTACTTCCAAAGAAGGGAGGAATGACAGTCATCACCAACAAGAACAACGAACTCATTCCTACCCGAACCGTAACGGGATGGCAGATGTGCATCGACTACCGCAAGCTCAACAATGCAATGAGGAAGGATCACTTCCCATTGCCATTCATTGATCAAATGCTTGAAAGGTTAGCACAACATTCACATTTTTGCTATCTTGACGGTTATAGTGGTTTCTTTCAGATTCCGATACACCCGGACGATCAGGAGAAGACCACATTCACGTGCCCATGGGGTACGTTCGTTTATAGGAGAATGCCGTTCGGGCTTTGCAACGCCCCAGCCACCTTTCAAAGGTGCATGATGGCCATCTTCTCCGAATACATTGAGGAAATCATGGAGGTGTTCATGGATGACTTCTCCGTATACGGTTCCTCTTTTCACAATTGTTTTTCTAACCTTGCTCTTGTATTACAAAGGTGTGAAGACACTAACCTAGTTCTTAATTGGGAAAAGTGTCAATTCATGGTTAAGGAAGGAATTGTTTTAGGACACTTAATCTCTAGTAGAGGGATTGAGGTGGATAAGGCGAAAATAGAGACTATAGAAAAGCTTCCTCCCCCAACTTCGGTGAAAGGGATAAGAAGTTTCCTAGGACATGCTGGATTCTATAGGGGCTTCATTAAGGATTTCTCTAAAATATCAAAACCTCTTACTAATCTATTGATGAAGGATGCGGTTTTTGAGTTTTCGTAGGAATGTTTAGATGCGTTCAATATGATCCGGGAGGCTCTAATTTCAGCACCTATTATCCAACCTCCGGATTGGAACCTTCCCTTCGAGGTTATGTGCGATGCTAGTGACGTAGCTATAGGAGCTGTTCTTGGACAACGAAAGGAAGGGCGAACCCATGCCATATACTATGCTAGCAAGACGCTAGATGAAGCGCAGCTCAACTACGCCACTACGGAAAAGGAATTTTTAGCCATTGTTTATGCTATTGACAAGTTTCGCTCTTATCTTGTAGGTGCAAAGGTGATTGTCTACACGGATCATGCTGCGATCCGGTACCTCCTTGCAAAGAAGGATGCGAAGCCAAGACTAATTAGATGGATTCTTCTCCTACAAGAGTTCGATCTTGAGATCCGCGACAAGAAAGGTTCAGAAAATTCTGTTGCGGATCATTTGAGTCGCCTAACACATCTAGAGGACGACCACTTACCTATAGATGACTCCTTCCCGGACGAACACCTACATATCATTGAGGAGTGCATCGATGTGATCTCCAAAGGTAACGAACCATGGTTTGCTGATTTTGTTAACTATTTGGTTTGTCAGGAGATACCGCCCGGATTATCCTACGCACAAAGAAAGAAGTTCTTTAAGGATGTCCGGGAATACTTTTGGAATGAACCTCTCCTTTTTAAGAGAGGTCCGGATGGCATCATTCGGCGATGTGTGCCGGAAGATGAGATGCAAAGTGTCATCCGCCATTGTCACTCACTATCATGTGGAGGACACGCTAGTTCAAACAAGACTAGCGCAAAGGTATTGCAATCTGGATTCTTTTGGCCTACTTTATTTAGAGATGTGCAATCCTTTGTTTCTTGCTGCGATGCTTGTCAAAGAACAGGTAATATCTCTAGGAGGAATGAGATGCCTCTCAACAACATCCAAGAGGTGGAGATTTTCGATGTTTGGGGAGTAGATTTTATGGGACCGTTCCCATCCTCTTGTGGAAACCAATACATACTCTTGGCGGTGGATTATGTTTCTAGATGGGTGGAAGCGATTGCCTCTCCCACCAATGATGCCATGGTGGTGGTTAAGTTCTTTAACAAGACCATCTTCCCGCGGTTTGGGACACCAAGGACTATCATTAGTTATGGAGGTTCTCACTTCATTGCCCGGCGCTTTGAAGCTCTTCTAGCTAAGTATGGGGTTACTCACAAGATCGCCACCCCTTATCATCCACAAACTAGTGGACAAGTTGAGATCTCAAATCGGGAGATCAAAGGAATTCTAGAGAAGACGGTTTCAAGGAATAGAAAGGATTAGTCCTTGAAGCTTGATGATGCATTGTGGGCGTACCGGACTGCGTACAAGACTCCCATAGGAACAACACCATACAACCTTGTGTATGGGAAGTCTTGTCACTTACCGGTGGAGTTGGAGCACAAAGCGTTTTGGGCCATCAAGTGGTTGAATTTTTGCATGAAGGAAGCGGGAGAGAAACGTCTCTTAGACCTTAATGAGCTGGAAGAACTCCGCTTGAACGCCTATGAGAACGTTAAGATTTATAAGGAGAGGGCAAAGCGTTGGCATGATAAGCATATCATTCCAAAGGACTTCAAAGAAGGAGATCAAGTTCTCCTTTTCAATTCAAGGCTTCGTCTCTTTCCAGGTAAGCTTAAATCTCGTTGGACCGGACCTTTTGTAATTAAGCGTATTTTCCCCCATGGTGCAGTTGAAGTATGGGGTGAAGCGGGCGGAAGTTTTAAGGTGAACGGTCAACGACTCAAGAAGTATACGCCGGAACTCCAAGCTGAAGAGTTCGCGCCCACCGCACTCGAATAAGTGCGAATTTGGTCTAGCTACGGACGTTAAACAAAGCGCTTCTTGGGAGGCAACCCAAGGTATTGCATTTACGTTTTTGTTTTCGATTCATAATTTAGCTTAGTTTAGACGTTTTTACTTTGTTTTGCCTTCGATTCCTTCCGGTATGTTCGTGTTTTTGGATGTAGGAACAGTGGAAAAGGAAAGGGGAAGAGTTATTTTGAAGAAAAGTGACGAAACTTAGACTTTGGAGCATTACAGAGAGTTCCACGGCCTAAACCACGGCCGTGACAGCTACAGTGACCGTAATTTCCAAAAGCCTTCGAAAAATCACCAAAACCACGGTTCCGTACATTTCCACGGCCGTGGAACACCCCGATAGACCGTGATTTTCAAAATTTTGCCTGTCACTATATAAACCACGTTCTTCACAAAATCACACCAAAAACCCAATTCCACGCTCTCTCTCACCGATTCCACGCCCTACACCTCAAATCTCCGTTCGTTAATCGTTTTCAACGATTCTTCTTTCCAAACTGAAGCATATTTGACCACCAACAAGATCCAAGCAACGAATTGAGCGGCAAATCACCAAGGAACGCACAATTCGGATTTTAAAATCCGAAATCTAGATTTTTTCCACTCTTCTTGATCTTTGTCAATTTGGGTTCGTTTTTGCTAGAAATTATAGGAGAACTGATTGAAATTGGAAGGAATTAGACTAGGGTTGCCTGATTGCTGAGTTTGAGTGCTGTTTGTTGAATTTTGAGAAAAGTCGAGACGAATCACGATCTCTGTCAGTTCCACGGCCGTGGAAATACCAAGAACAGACCGTGATTTTGAACAGTGATGGACTTCGTGAGGAGAGTTTTTGGGAGAATTAAGGAGAAGAAGAATGAGCAGAACAAAAAGAGGAAGGGTAACCCCTCTTCCTCTTCATCGTCTAGAGCACCACCACCTTCCTCCCCTTCACCTCCATCCTCACCTTCATCACCCGCACCTCCTAGCCGTAGAGTACCGACCATTCATGAGGATCACCTCGATGCACTCGAGAGGATCCATGAGAGGGCTGTGATTGGACCTAGGTACCTATTGTTAGAGGATTTAGCTCCTTTTAACATCATAGATGACCTTACTTGGCTCTTGGATAGAGCCAGACTTATTGTCTTCTCGGCTATCCGAGAAGACGCTTATGAGGAGATCACGAGAGAGGTTGTGACGTCGTTTGAGCACAGCCACGTGGATAGGACCGTTTCTTTCCGTCTTATGGAAAGAAACTATCATTTCTCCATCCGGGAGTTCGGGACCTTCTTTGGGTTCCATGAGACCTTCAATGGTCGTTTTCCTAGTGGCATTTACGCCAAAGATTTTTGGGAGGAGGTTGCCATGATTTATACCAGCGAGGACCGCTGGCAACCAGCTGACACCAAGGCTAAGTTGATGTATCACTTAGCCTTGAAGATTGCTCACCGTGTTCTTTCGGAGTGTCTCTTCCCTCGGACGGAGACACCTCAAAAGATCAAGACGGATGAGCTCTTTCTGTTGTATTCTATGTTGTATGGGCGCCGAGCTGACTGTGCCACCCTCTTAGCTGCCACCATGAGCAAGCTTAAGAACAAGAGGAAGGGCAACATTGGATATGGTGGGATAGTTACCCACCTTGCTAAGATGTTGGGGTTGATTTTTCTGCATGCACACGCATACCAGCTATACCCCTAGGACTCCAGGCCTTCATGACTAGAGGTCTCATCTTCCCTACACATAGAGGTCCTCCTTATGCAGCCATGCCTTGGGAGAGTAGGACGGGTAGGGGTATTGAGTGGCTACAAGAGTACTCCATTATGGCTGGACGCCATAATTGGAAGGAGACGTTCGCTGCCATGCATGCGAACAGGATTGCAGCTCCTCCGTATGTCCCACCACCGCCCGTAGTTGAGGAGGAGGAGATGAGGGATCAGTATGAGGGAGGAGGAGGAGCAGAGCAGGAGTTTGGCACGTTTCCGGATCAGCCGGACATTGCTTCTAATGTGCCCAGACGTTCTCCACGTCCTGCCAGAGCTTCGGGATCGTCTTCTCACCGCGCCAGCGTGAGTGAGAGACCTACTTGGATGGATACACCTCCTGCATGGTACGGAGCTCCACCTCCATGGTCCACACAGCAGCCACCAGCACCAGCACCAGCACCGTCCGATGCACCGGGGTGGTATAGTCATGCTCCGGGATGGTATGAGCAGATGCTAGATTGGGCTACTAGCCTTTCTGACAGAGTAGGAGCATTGGAGATTCAAGCCGATGCTAGAGATGGACGCATGGGCGACCTCGATCACATGATGAGAGACGTCTACCACCAGCAGTTTGGGCGGCACTACGACTCCAGCTTCTCTCCATTCCCGCCTCCACCGGCGCCACAGTGATGATCTGCATGACCGATAGCTTTAGCCGCTCCACCGCCATTTTGTGAGTTTTTTTTCTTTCTTTCTTTTCTTTTCTTTCTTTTATTTGAACATTAGGGACAATGTTTGTTCCAAGTATGGGGTGGGGTGTGACTAAAAGTTTGTAATAACTCTTACTCACTATGTTTGCTTCTATCGAGACTATCTTGCATGTTCATTATATTGTTGCACGTTTCATTATTGCTTTGCATGAAAAAGAGTTTGAAAAACCCATAAAAATTGAAAAATTTTGAAAATTTTGTGCTTCTAAGGAATTGAGATGATTTCTATGATAATCGCTACTTGTGAATTGAGTTTTATGACAATTGCATGCTTAAACGATTAGTAATTGAAAAGAAATTGAATGTATTGATTATACCTCTTTTGCAAATTTCATAATGTGATGAATGTTACCTAAATCATATTGAGGAATTGAAGTTGAAATCACATTATAAGTTCTTATGCTTCTTTATGAGATGATTAAGGCAATTCGATTTTCTTTCTTCTTTCTTTGATCATTTAGCCCCTCATTGAAATTATGGCCTCCTTTACCTATCCGGGAATTTGGAGGAGTTGATTGATATTGGCATGTTTGATGTGGGAGGGCCTTGAAAGCAATTATTTGCAATCAAAAGAATAGAAAGAAATTGTAGGTTTGGGGAAGTCAATCATGACGATGAGTAACTCGGCACCATTCATATAGCCGGGTGTTTGTGTCTTGCCAAAGTCGGATTGAGCGATATTCCTAGCAGATTATGGTATGTGCGCTAAGGGTTTGAGGCATCTCATAAAAATTGAGAAACGCCAATCTCCTAGGCTTCGGTTTTTGTGCACCTCTATCCATAACTCCAAAAGTAAAGTCGAAAAATGAAAGGAAGAGAGCGAAGCTCTAAGTTGAAAGTGCTGCGGAAACCGCAAGAGAAAAGAAAAGAGTAGTTGTCCACTTTCCCGGATTCATGCACCACATTTCCTAAAAGCTTCCTTCACTTTCCACATTCTAGACCTTTTTGAAAGTCCTTAAGATCAAAAGAATGTTATATGACTTGGTGATCTAAATTGAAGTTTCTTATGATTGATTTTGATAATGTTTGAAGGTTATGATGTTTGTATGGAAGTTTGATTGATTCATGATTTTTCTTTACTCTTTACTCTTTGATTAAGTGTATAAAAGTCTTATAAACGAATGAAGCAAGATTTGAGAATGATCTATTGATTAGAAGGCACATTCATCCAAAAGAAGTATTGCTTTGAGAAGGTACACATATTTCATCCTAACTCTTGTTTTAAAAGCTTTTTGAAAGACCTTGCTTAGGGACAAGCAAGTGGCAAGTATGGGGTTATTTGTTAGCATGAAATATTGTGATATTTTAGGCACGTTTTCTAAGTGTATTTGATCCATATTGATAGTCATTGATTGAGCATTGGTGCATTTGTGAGCTAGTTTGTCTATAATATCGATATAGAGATCTACACAAGCTTTATGTTGATTATAGGTAATTGAGAGCTATTTCTGAACGGAATTGAGCAAGGATGGAGTTGTTTGAGCATGTCCATGGATTGAGGACATTCATAGGAGCCAAAGGAGTGCCAACTTGAAGAATGCACGAGGCTAAGGAAGAATCACGTTCTTTCCCTAAACCACGCTCTAAAATACGGCCGTACTACATTCCACGTTCAAGTCCACGGCCGTGGAACCATGGTTAGGAAACGTGGTTCATTCCAGTAACTTCTACGGCCGTGGAGAAGATGGTTCAAACCGTGTTGATTTTCACGCTCTAAATTACGGCTGTGGAACCCTTCCACGACCGATCTTGGCAATCTTTTTCGCCACACTTTAAGCCACGATCTCCTACGCAATTGGGCCGGGCCGATATTTTATCTTACACTATAAAAGGACGGACGAAGGGAGATTCCGTCACCTCTGCTTAGACCTTCACTTACGCATAGACGCATCTTACGCTTACGCTTGGAATTGCCCTAATTTCGCATTTGGCGGAAGTTGTGTGGAGAGATTTTGGCGCATCGCTGTTGTGATTTCCGGATTGACGGAAGATCGAAGATTCGGAAGATTATTCGTAAGAAGATTTCGTTTCTTACTTAGGTTTGATTTAGAAGACGGATTGACATCCCGTTCTTCCTTCTTATCTAAGATTGTGATTGTTTGTTTTATTCCGAATCTAGTGACGATTATTGTTCTTGATTGTGACTTTGAGATTGAGTTGGAAGTTATTGAAGGTTTTCGGAAGTTTTCATCTTTCAATCTTGTAAACCTTTAATTTGATATCATTATGACTATTGTTGGCTAAAAACCCTTAACAATTCTAAGGTGAAGGGTTGATAGTTGTGGCTTAGATGATGATAGATCGATCGTATATAGATTGGACCCTGAGAGTTAGAGAGAATCGCCGACGAACCTAATCCACGGTCTGTTCTTGAGCTTCCACGGCCGTGGAACTCAAGAACTACCCGTAATTTTGTGTTAAGTTACGAACCTGCTTTTACTTTAATCCAAAGTTAAAGATTTGCTTTAGCTTAGTCTTGGCTTGCCTTTTCTAGGTGGTAGTGAAGCCTCAACAACCTCTACCTCGATTGGGAGTGTCACAACCTTAATCGGTTTAGTTAGTCTTGATCCTTGGATTACAAGTTTGGGTATTTGATATTAATTCTTACCTTTAGAACCTTTTTACATTGAAGCCTCAACAACCTTTATAGAGAGTGTCTTGTAGGTGAGTCATAAAAGGTTTTTGGAACTTCACCGTACGATTACCTTACATTAGCATACCTTTGCATATCTCAATTCTGTCCTTATATCATAAGTATATCTTGAATCGATTGCCACAGCTGGATACTTGGATCTTTAGGATTGTTGTTTCCCAATAATTCATAAAACTCCTACATTTACTTGCTTGATAATCTACAATTGAATTTCTTCCCCCCAAATCCCTGTGTTCGATACTCAGGAATTCTTGCTCAACTATATCGATCCGTACACTGCGGGTTCGCTTGCTTGATTTCTAGTTTTATAATTAAAGCTTATTTGCACGCACGCTAAGTGGCGAACACCTCGGTCGAGGATCTGGTCGATGTAGAATCTGGGCTCGTAGATCGGCCATATCTGCTTCAATCTCTATAGTTTTGGTGCGGGTCTACTCTCTTTCTCGCTGCAATTCTTCCTTATTGAGGTGTAGCTGTTCCAGCGCCTCCTTCAATTCGGCCTCAAGATCGTGATTGTCTTGGTTGGCCATCTTAGCTTCTTTCAAGCGTCGTTTGTATGTCTTTTCTTGTTCGGGATCGTAAGGATCAATTTCCTTCCCAGCACGGGTTCTTCGCATAAACCTAAGAAAAAAAATCCTGCGAAAGCACTCAAGTAGAGTGGTTAGTAGCAACAAGGGCAATTGCGCCGAAAGACAACCGCAACCGGCTTGGTCTAGACCAAGTCGCCGGCAACGGCGCCAAAAACTTGTTTGCTCCAAATGGTGTGTGCAAGCTTTAAATTTATATCCCTGGAATTCTTGCTTTTTATTACAATTGATCCGTACACTGCGGGTTCGCATCCTTGTCTTAAGCATATTTCTTGGGATATAAATTTAAAGCTTGCACACACCGTTTGGAGCGAACAAATCCCATAGGGTACACGGGTAGTGCGCCGATACTACTCCAGCTGGATATAGTACTAGAGGCGAGGATGATACGTTCCTCGTGTCACATAGTTTCATATATATATATAGGGTGCGGTTCCCACGAGAACAGGCTTATCGTATAATCATGAGAACAGTCTTACACCGTCGGATGGTGAGTATTAAGGGTCGAGATTTAGGGTAGATATCATAATTAACAATAACTACGAATCATAATAACTTTGAATAATCCACTCAACCAACAATAAATACGAATAATCCATTCAACCAACAATAACTACTAATAATACATTAAACGATATGGCACATTCGTAACAAAACTAATAATAACTAAGAATAATATTTTAAACAATAAGGCATGTTCTCATGATTACACGATAAGTTTGTTCTCATATGATCTATACTATATATATGATTTGAGTGGATGCCTATATATATAAAGATGATTAAAACGGTTAAATGTGTGACAACATGATTATGTGTGTATGATATCATGACTTGTGCTTGTGCTTATGCATTATCTTATATATGAATGGTTAGCTAACATTTTGATACCTTGTTGTAGATGTTTTGCAGGATAGGAGAGCTGCAGAGTGATCTGGCAGGGTGACTAGCCGAGGACTTCTGTACATAGGTGTTGCCTGGGTTTTTGGGGTTGCTGTATACGTTGGATATGTTGTTGTGGTTTTGTACTCGGCTATGGTATTGTATACTCTTTTGATATACAGTTGTATTGTTTTATGTATTTGTTTTTATATCTGTCGGTGTCTTGTTGTAAGGTCAAGTGAACTTGTTGTCAGGCTAGGGTCAGGATCCACTATGAGATCCTAACCCAATGTGACGCCTCGAGTCCGCGGATTCGGGGTGTTATAGTGGCGATCTTGTGGGTAACCCCATACTTAGACAAAAGAGCTTCAAATTTATGGGTTGTGAAGTGCGTTCCTCCGTCACTAATGATGCTTCAGGGCGTCCAAATCGTGGAAAGATCGTTCTATTAAAGAACTTCACTACCACCATAGTATCATTAGTGGGAGAAGCGATCGCTTCAACCCATCTAGAAACATAATCCACGTCTAGAAGTATGTATTGGTTTCCACAAGATGATGGGAAAGGTCCCATGAAGTCTACTCCCCATACATCAAAGATCTCAGCCTCTTGAATGTTGTTGAGGGGCATTTTGTTCCTTGTTGATATATTTCCAATTCTTTGGCAAGCATCGCAAGCAACATCAAAATTCTGCACATCTTTGAATAGAGTTGGTCAAAAGAATCCGGACTATAATACCTTAATGCTAGTTTTGTTTTAACTATCATGTCTACCGCAAGGGAGTGAATGGCAATGACGGATAACACTTCTAACTTCATCTTCCGGAATGCATCTTCTAATCATTCCATCCGGACCTCTCATCATTCCAATAGTATTGCTTGACTTCTTTGAAGAATTTCTTCCGTTGAGTATATGATAATCTTGGAGGTATTTCATTGCAAACCAAGTTATTAACAAAATCAGCAAACCAAGGTTCGTTACCTCCTGCAATTTTTTGAAGACATTCCTCGATCTCATGGAGTTGTTCATCCGGAAAGGAGTCGTCTGTAGGTAGATCCTCTTCCTTGCTTGTGATATGTGGAAGTCGTCTTAGATGATCTGCCACCGAGTTCTCGGATCCTTTCTTGTCACGGATCTCTAAATCGTACTCTTGTAGAAGGAGAATACATCTAATAAGCCTTGCATTTGCATCTTTCTTTGCGAGCATGTAGCGGACAGCTACGTGGTCGGTGTAAACGATCACTTTCGCTCCCACAAGGTAAGAACGAAACTTCTTGAAAGCGTAAACCACAACCAATAGTTCCTTCTCCGTTGTAGCGTAGTTTAGTTGAGCTTCATCTAGCGTCTTGATAGCATAGTAGATGGCATAAGTCCGTCCATCCTTCTTTTGCCCAAGAACTACTCTTACTACTACATCACTAGCATCGCACATGATCTCAAAGGGTAGATTCCGATCCGGTGGTTGAATTATAGGAGCTGAGATTAATGCCTCTTTAATAATGTAGAAAGCATCTAGACAATCCTTCGAAAACTCAAAAACCACATATTTCATTAGTAGGTTAGTCAATGGTTTAGAAATCTTAGAAAAGTTGATAACACGATTTATGACTTAGATTTAGACACTCATTTAGATAGATTTTCCGCTCATTCATGCATGGTTTAGCATTAGTTCACGGCGTTTGCACTCAAATCACGTATTTTGTCGAGATAGACGTCTACTCGGACTTTTGCTTGCTTTGTAGGTATTTTGGGAGATTTAAGAGCCTAATCGATACATCCGAGGATCCTTCCTCGAGATGACACACTTCCGGACTCATTGGAATGCAAGCTAAGGGCTAAGGAGGACTCATGGAACCTTGCCAACACAAGCCATGCACCAAATCATGGCCTAACGAGCCTAGGAGAAGCTTCTGGAGCAAACCACGGTCTGGACCAAGACCACGGCCGTGATTCTACCCGTGGAACCTACCAGGACCACGTTGACAGCTGGCCACGATCTTTTCCATTGCTCTTGCATCTTAGTGGGTATTTAAAGGATTTTGCAGGCTGTAGTTGGGCATCCTTCTCCTCTCTTTTGACCTATCTTCTTCCCCAAAAACACTTCTCCATTGTTGCCTCTCTTCCAAGCACCCATTGTGGGTGTTCTTGGAAGAGATTAGTGTAGATTTTCGTTTAAGAGTGAGATTAGAGTGGATTTGAGTGAAGCTTCCATTGTTGTCAAGTTGGATTAGCTCTTTCCTACCAAAAAAAAAGTTGGATTAGCTCTTGGAGCCTTGTAAGAATTTGGTAACTTCTACTCTATGCCTTTAATGTCTTTTCTTGGAATTGTTCTTCATTATTTAACCATGACTTGCAAGCATGCTTTATTTGTGAAGATTGATCTTGAAATGTATGTTGTTGGCTAGATAGATTGCGATTCTAGGGTAAGGAAAGAACGGTTATGGCTAGGACTATGATAGGATGGACTTAGTTTTGCTCTTGGATGACTTGATTACTTGGACGTAGCTTCTGTTGAAGTCCACGGCTTGTTCTTGCCATTCCACGGCCGTGGAAGTGGTAGAACAGCCCGTGGTTTACATGGTTCAATGGATCTAAGTTCTAGATTGTTATAATGTTGAAATCCTAGTGTTTGTTGAGCTAATTCTATCCTAGGGTGACCTAGTGTTAGCAACTAAGTGTTTAGAAGAGACTTACCCGGTGATTCGTACTCTTAGATTCAAAAGATGACAAACCCTAGGTAGTGGTGAGCCTCACAAGCCGCCATTGGACTAAGTGTGCTAGGATAGTTGTTTAGGACTTCCCTTTCCGAGACTTACCCGGTAAGGATAGGTTAGACCCCTAGGTAACAATCCGGTTTGTGTAGAATTCCTATCCTTAGGTTCTTAGAGACTTACCCGGTGATGAGACCTTAGGAATGGACTAGTGGACCATGAGACCTACCCGGAAATTGATCCCAATCTAGAAACGCTTAATCCCAACATATCATAGTTAACCCGAGGAATGAATAGATAGCTTGAGTCTATGCCATAACCGGACTTCCAATCTCTAGAATCTGCTTGTTACTTCCACTCTACTATCTTTTGTGTTTGTGTTGCTTGATTTTGTTCACATACTTGTGATCCTTGATTGATCACCTAAAAACCAACCAAAAACATTGTGTTTTCCATTTTCTTTATTCCTCATCTTATCTTAGTCTAGATTCACACTATCTTTTAAAAATCCACCAAAAACATTTAGATTCTTCATTTCTTATTTCTCTCTTTTCTTAACCTAGATCTTCACTAAACTTAATCATAAATCGAATCAATCTCACCTTAGTCTTTGTGTTCGACCTCGGAATACTATCCCTACTACTAACGTCCCGTACACTGTGGGTTTCGCTAGGAGCTAGGATAAATATAACGAGAATATAAATTTAAAACCCATTGCGTATCACATCCTGAGCGTAACAAAAGTCTTTAATGAATCTCCTATAAAAACCTGCGTGACCGAGAAAACTTCTTACTCATTTCACCGATGTTGGTTAAGGTAGCCTTTCGATGGTCTCGATCTTCGCCCTATCAACTTCAATGTCATGGTTGGATACCATATGTCCTATAACAATGCCTTCACTAACCATAAAGTAACATTTCTCCCAAATCAAGACAAGATTAGAGTCTTCACATCTTTAAAGAACTAGAGAAAGGTTAGCAAGACAATCATCAAAGGAAGAACCGTAAACAGAAAGGTCATATATAAAAACCTCCATTATATTCTCGATGTATTCGGAGAAGATGGTCATCATACACCTTTGAAAGGTGGATGGAGCGTTGCAAAGTCCGAATGGCATTCGTCTATAAGCAAACGTTCCCCATGGGCATGTAAACGTAGTCTTCTCTTGATCATCGGGATGAATAGTAATCTGAAAGAAACCACTATAACCATCTAGATAACAGAAGTGGGAGTATTTTGGTAACCTTTCAAGCATTTGATCGGTGAAAGAAAAAGGGAATTGATCCTTCCTCGTTGCAACGTTCAGCTTTCGATAGTCAATGAACATTCTCCATCTTGTTACTGTTCTTGTAGGAATGAGTTCGTTGTTTTCATTGGTTACAACGGTCATTCCTCCCTTATTCGGGACAACATGAACGGGGCTAACCCACTTGCTATCGGAGATAGGAAAGATAATTCCTTAATCAAGAAGTTTAAGAATCTCCTCTTCACAACCTCTTTCATGATCGGATTTAACCGTCGTTGAGGTTCTCGTGAAGGCTTGTGGTTATCTTCCATCAATATCTTATGCATACATAAATAAGGTTTAATGCTAACAAGATCATCAATAGTATAACCAATATCTTTCTTGTGTTTTCTTAATTCATGCATTAAACTTTCAAGTTCATCTTCAGTCAATTTATAACTCAGAATGACCGGATAAGTAGAATTCAGTTCTAAGAATGCATACCTTAGATGAGATGGGAGAGGTATAAATTCCAAGATGGGAGGATCCTTATAAGGTGTGTTCTGATCTGGCCTCTGTGATCCGATTTCTGACTCGATCTCCAGCTACGACTTTTGCAAAACCAACTGAATTAATTAATTTATCTTTGGAGATCGGTCGACTTTCCTGTAATGACCCGATTTCCTTTTCTTTTTTCGTGCATTCTTCTAGTGCTTCAAACTCCATTGTGGGATCTTCCTCCAAGGTTCTTAGTGCTCGAACCTCAATGTTGCATTCCTCCTCTTCCCCTTCATCTACAATACACAAACTAATGACTTTTTTCAAGAGGATCTTTTATTAGAATTGAACTACCTCCTCTCTTGATGCTTCTTCATCATCATAACTCTTGATCTAGTGATAGATCCTTTTATGTCATGACTTGAATATGATGTAGCTTCCTTCTCCGCCAATGCCTTTGCTCTAGCTTTAGTGATTGGTTCTTGTATAGTTGGTGTTGGGGATGGTCCCTCATCATTATCCCTTGATTTTTGATACAATAGAATCTCTTCTTAAGCAAGGGTATCTTTGAAATCCTTCTCAAGTTGAGAGTGAACATCCAAAAGCCCTTGATCCAGATTCCTTTCAAGTTCTTGTTTGACACTTAGCACTTATCAACCAACTCTCTCTTTCTCGTTTATATCTTCCCAAAACATACAAATATTCAACCGTAACAGTCTTTGTTTAAGAATGTTCAAAGCTCGTTAAATGTTGTTAGTATCATCACCAACCCATCCATCCTTAACCACCAAGAGAACTCCGGATGAGGGAGCCGTGTTGCCTCAAAACGAAAGGGACATTTGCTTCTGTTAAACTTCTTTGGAAGTTTAAATTGTAAGAGTAATGGATTGTGATCCAAAGAGACAGGCGATAAATGTTTTACCGAAGCTTCAAACCTTAGTACATAGAACCCATTTGGGAAAGGCATATATATGGCACTAGACGAAGTTTCAAATTTTTCAATATGTGGTAGAAGCATGAAGATTTTCTTGACATTGTGAAAGAAAGATGGGTGTGCCATGTACGTGGAACGAATCAATATCGACTCTGCATGTTGTTGAGTGGGATGAAGGGTCCGTTAAGAATGCTAAACAGACGTCAATTTGGTCACATTACAAAGAGAGCTCGACATGCGACTGAGGAGTATACGAGATTGATTGAGGAGCTTTGTCTTAATCCAAACTCGATTGAGATACGAGAGCAAACAGTGCATGCAAAGGGAAGTATGGATAGGCTAAATGATGCAGAATATAGTTTTCTATCACAGCAAGCGAAGTCAACGTTCACGTTGCATGGGGATAGACCTACACGTTATTTTCATGGCCTAATGAGAGCACGTGCTGGGCGATGCCATATCACATCTACAATAGGAGCGAATGGCCAGATCACTACATCTAATGAGGAGGTAGCACAATCATTCGTTCAATTCTATCAAGTGCTGTTTGGAACGTTTGAAGATGTTGACATGCCAATTGGAAATGAGTTTGCTGTTGGCCCAAAATTGACGAGCAGTGATAAAGAAAAGTTAGTAATGCCGGTATCGAATTTGGAGATTAAAGAGGCTTTGTGGGGTATAGCTGAGGAGAAGGCACCGGGTGCTGATGGGTATACTTCATCATTTTTCAAGTCTGCATGGGACGTGGTGGGCAATGAAGTATGTGCTGTTGTAAAAGAATTCTATCGAAATGGCAAGCTGCTTGGTAGACTAAACCATACTGTAGTCTCTTTGGTGCCGAAAACTGAGAATCCAACTCGTGTTAACCATTACCGACCGATCTCATTACAGAGAGAGCTCGACATGCGACTGAGGAGTATACGAGATTGATTGAGGAGCTTTGTCTTAATCCAAACTCGGTTGAGATACGAGAGCAAACAGTGCATGCAAAGGGAAGTATGGATAGGCTGAATGATGCAGAATATAGTTTTCTATCACAGCAAGCGAAGTCAACGTTCACGTTGCATGGGGATAGACCTACACGTTATTTTCATGGCCTAATGAGAGCACGTGCTGGGCGATGCCATATCACATCTGCAATAGGAGCGAATGGCCAGATCACTACATATAATGAGGAGGTAGCACAATCATTCGTTCAATTCTATCAAGTGCTGTTTGGAACGTTTGAAGATGTTGACATGCCAATTGGAAATGAGTTTGCTGTTGGCCCAAAATTGACGAGCAGTGATAAAGAAAAGTTAGTAATGCCGGTATCGAATTTGGAGATTAAAGAGGCTTTGTGGGGTATAGCTGAGGAGAAGGCACCGGGTTCTGATGGGTATACTTCATCATTTTTCAAGTCTGCATGGGACGTGGTGGGCAATGAAGTATGTGTTGTTGTAAAAGAATTCTATCGAAATGGCAAGCTGCTTGGTAGACTAAACCATACTGTAGTCTCTTTGGTGCCGAAAACTGAGAATCCAACTCGTGTTAACCATTACCGACCGATCTCATGCTGTAATGTTATTTATAAGATTATTTCGAAGATCATGACAACGAGAATTGCTCCACGCTTGGGTAATCTTATTGATCCATCACAAGCGGCGTTTGTACCAGGGAGGCTTATGTCCGATAATGTGTTCCTTGTGCAAGAAATTTTGAGGAGATACAATGTGAAGAGGGATACAAGAAGGTGCTTTCTTAATGTAGATCTTGCTAAAGCATATGATACCGTATCATGGAGCTTTCTTCGGTTTGCACTTCTAACCCTTGAATTCCCTAATAAGATGATTGAATAGATCATGGAATGTGTGACAACAACGTCGTACTACATTAAAATTAATAGAGAAATGCATGGATTCTTCAAGGGTAAGAGAGGGTTGAGGCAAGGAGACCCTTTGTCACCACTTCTTTTCGTTTGTTGCATGGAAATGTTTTCCCGGTTACTCAAAACTGGAACGTCTACTGAAGGTTTTCGGTTTCATCAACATTGTGGTGAACTTCGGTTGGCACATCTCATTTACGCTGATGATGTAGTTCTTTTCTCGAGGGGTGATAAGCAATCGGTTGGTGTTTTAATGACTGCTTTAACAAGATTCGGAGAAGCCAGTGGATTGAGAATAAGTTTTGAGAAATCATCTATGTTTTTAGCGTCAATACCGGAACATGAAGTTGATGAGTGCCGATTGCGCCGCATACTTTGAGAGCAGGGGAATATACACCCTTGCTGGATAAGATTAGTAAGCACATAAGTACATGGAACAAGAGAAATCTTTCATTTGCGGGGAGATTGGAGATGATCAATACAGTTATACAAGGTGTTGATAGTTTCTGGTTATCAGTGTTGCATCTTCCGGGTATGGTGATTGATCGACTTATACGATTGACACGTCAGTTTTTATGGAGAAGACCGAGAGTTGCTTGGGAAAGGGTATGTAAACTGAAAGACGAAGGAGGCCTGAGGTTATTGGACTTAAGAGCATGGAATATGGCGTTTATGTGTAAGCACTATGCTCGAATACATGAAGGCAGTGAGAGTGTTTGGATTAAGTGGATTCATCACCGCTATCTTTCGGTTGTGACGCCGCAAGAATGGGAGGTACACCGACGTGATTCTGGGCTAGTTAAGGCTATATTATCGGCTAGAGATTTGATGATGAGCAGCGTTGATCAGAGTATGACAATGGATAATGTTATTGAGTTACTATCACCAGGAGGTCGATTTAAAGTAACAGCTGCATATAACCTTATCAGGTCAAAAGGTGATAGGGTTAGTTGGCATAGCACAATCTGGGATAATAAAATCACGCCACGTCATTCATGTATTGCATGAATGGCGGTACTTCGTAGATTACCGGCACACGATCGAATGGGGTTTCTGGAGATTGACCCAATATATCATATGTGCCAATGTTCGCCCCTAAACGTGTGTGCAAATAAGCTTTAATTATAAAACTAGAATCAAGCAAGCGAACCCGCAGTGTACGGATCGATATAGTTAAGCAAGAATTCCAGAGTATCGAACACAGGGATTTGGGTGGGAACAAATTCAATTGCAGATTATCAAGCGAGTAACTATGAGAGGTTTTGCAAATATTGGGAAAACAACAATCCTAAAGATCCAAGTATCCAGCTGTGGCAATCGTTTCAAGATATACTTAATGATATAAAGACAGAGTTGAGATATGCAAAGGTATGCTAATGTAAGATAATCGTACGGTGAAGTTCCAAAAACTTATATGACTCACCTACAAGACACTCTCTATACAGGTTGTTGAAGCTTCAATATAGAAAGGTTCTAAAGGCAAGAATTAATGTCAAATACCCAAACTTGTAATCCAAGGATCAAGACTAACTTAACCGATTGAGGTTGTGACACTCACAATCGAGGTAGAGGTTGTTGAGGCTTCACTACCACCTAGAAAAGGCAAGCCTAAACTAAGTTAAAGCGAATCTTTAACTTTGGATTAAAGTAAAAGCAGGTTCGTAAACTTAAGGGAAATTACGGGTGGATCTTGAGATTCCACGGTCGTGGAACTCAAGAACAAACCGTGATTTAGGGTTCGTCGACGATTCTCTCTAACTCTCAGGGTCTAATCTGTTTACGATCGATATATAATCATCTTAGCCACAACTATCAACCCTTCACCTTAGAATTGTTAAGGGTTTTTAGCCAATAACAGTCATATTGATATTAAATTCAAGAATTAAAAGATTGAAAGATGAAAACTTCCGAAACCCTTCAATAAACTTCAAACCAATCTCAATATCACAATCAAGAACAAATATCGTCACAAGGTTCGGAATAGAACAACAAACACAATCGTAGATAAGAAGGAAGAACGGGATGTCAATCCGTCTTCTAAATCAAACCTAAACAAGAAGAGGAATCTTCTTGCGAACGATCTTCCGAATCTTTGATCTTCCGTCAATCCGGAAGTCTCCACAGCAATCTCCACCAAATGTGCGAAATTAGGGCCACTCCAAAGACGAGCGCAAATTACGTCTTTTGCAAGAATCGCAGAAATCTCCAAGTCGCGGCGTAGGCAAAAGTCTCTAAGCGATGATGCAAGCAAGCACGTAAGCGAAGGTGTAAGCGAGGATCTAAGCGACCATGACGGAATCTCCCTTCGTCCGTCTTTTTATAGGGAAAGATAAAATATCGGCCCGGCCCAATCTTCAAAAGATCGTGGCTTCAAAATGTGGCGAAAAAGATCGTCAAGATCACGGTCGTGGAAGGTTCCACGACCGTAATTTAGAGCGTGGAAATCAACACGGTTTGAACCATGGATTCCACGACCGTCAAAGCTCCTGGAATGAATCACGCTTCTCCTGCAGGATTCCACGGCCGTGGAACTGAACGTGGTTCTTAGTACAGCCGTATTTTAGAGCTTGGTTTAGGGCAAGAACGTGATTCTTCCCTAGCCTCGTGCATTCCTGAAGTTGACATCCATTTTGCTCCTAAGAATGCCCTCAATCCATGGACATACTCAATCAACTCGTCTTTGCTCGATTCCGTTCAGAAATGGCTCTCAATCACCTATAATCAACATAAAACGTGTGTAGACATCCATATCGACAATATAGGCAAACTAGCTCACAAATGCAACAATGTTCAATCAAAGACTATCAATATGAATCAAATACACTTAGAAAACGTGCCTAAAGTATCACAATATTGTTAGCATGAAATATTGTGATACTTTAGACACGTTTTCTAAGCATATTTGATTCATATTGATAGTCTTTGATTGAGCATTGTTGCATAAGTGAGCTAGTTTGCCTATATTGTCGATATGGATGTCTACACTAGTTCTATGTTGATTTTAGGTGATTGGGAGCCATTTACGAACGGATTCGAGCAAAGACGAGTTGATTGAGTATGTCCAAGGATTAAGGGCATTCTTAGGAGCAAAATGGATGTCAACTTGAGGAATGCACGAGTCTAGAGAAGAATCACGTTCTTGCCCTAAACCACGCTCTAAAATACGGCCGTATTACAAACCACGTTCAGTTCCACGGCCGTGGAACCCTTCAAGAGAGGCGTGATGCATTCCAGTAACTATTACGGTCGTGGAATCCATGGTTCAAACCGTGACACTTTCCACGCTCTAAATTACGGTCGTGGAATCTTCCACGACCGTGATCTTGGCAATCTTTTTCGCCACATTTCGAGGCCACGATCTTTTGAAGATTGGGCCGGGCCGATATTTTATCTTGCCCTATAAAAAGACGGACAAAGAGAGATTCCGTCATCGACGCTTACGCCCGCTTTACATCCTTGCTTAGACGCATTTTACACGACGGTTTAGAGAGATTTTCACGGCATTTTCTTGGAAGCATTTACATCTCGTTGGAGATCGACGTTCGCGCTTGGATTTGCCCTAATCTCGCACTTTGGTGGAGATTATCGTTGGGATTTCCAGATTTCCCGGATTGACGGAAGATTCGGAAGATTGTGCAAGAAGACTTCTCCTCTTGTTTAGGTTTGATTTAGAAGACGGATTGACATCCCGTTCTTCCTTCTTATCTAAGATTGTGTTGATTGTTCTATCCTGGAATTAGTGACACTATTTGTTCTTGATTGTGACTTTGAGATTAGTTTGGAGTTTATTGGAAGTTTTCGAAAGTTCTTATCTTTCAATCTTATAATTCTTGAATTTGATATCAATATGACTGTTATTGGCTAAAAACCCTTAACAATTCTAAGGTGAAGGGTTGATAGTTGTGGCTTAGATGATGATAGATCGATCGTAAATAGATTAGACCTTGAGAGTTAGAGAGAATCGTCGACGAACCCTAAATCACGGTTTGTTCTTGAGTTCCACAACCGTGGAATCTCAAGATCCACCCGTAAGTTCCCTTAAGTTTACGAACCTTCTTTTACTTTAATCCAAAGTTAAAGATTTGCTTTAACTTAGTTTAGGCTTGCCTTTTTCTAGGTGGTAGTGAAGCCTCAACAACCTCTACCTCAATTATGAGTGTCACAACCTTAATCGGTTAAGTTAGTTTTGACCTTTGGATTATAAGTTTGGGTATTTGACATTAATTCTTATCTTTAGAACCTTTCTATATTGAAGCCTCAACAACCTGTATATAAAGTTTCTTGTAGGTGAGTCATATAAGGTTTTTGGAACTTCACCGTACGATTACCTTACATTCGTATACCTTTGCAAACCTCAACTCTGTCCTTACATCCTTAGTATATCTTGAATCGATTGCCACAACTGGATTCCTGGATCTTTAGGATTGTTGTTTTCCCAATATTTGCAAAACCTCTCATACTTACTCGCTTGATAATCTGCAATTGAATTTGTTCCCACCCAAATCCCTGTGTTCGATACTCTGGAATTCTTGCTTAACTATATCGATCCGTACACTGCGGGTTCGCTTGCTTGATTCTAGTTTTATAAATTTAAAGCTTATTTGCACACACGTTTAGGGGCGAACAAGTTTTTGGCGCCGTTGCTGGGGATTTGGTTTCGGCCGAATTCGGTTGCCGGTTGTCAAGCTTGGGAGCTTGCTCTCGTTATTTGATATTACTTTGAGTGCATGCGCAGGTCTAGGAACACCGAAGATCTCTTACCTCTTGATCAAGAGCTAGAGAAAACTTTAAGGCAAAAGCGCAAGGAAAAGAGGATGGCTGAAGAACACGAACGCAATCTTCAGGCGGAGTTAGCTGAAAAAGAAGCTCAACTCCAATGGAATGAGAACCTCCGCCGGGATGAAATGGATCGTCATCATTCTGAAGTTAACGATCTAAAGGATATGATGTTCCAAATGAGGATAGAGTTAAGCGACCTTAAGAATAAGGGAAGCAAGAAATCCTCAAGAAGGGCATCAAGATCTAGAAGAAGAAGTCATTCATCCGCTGATGATAGTGACTCTTCCATGCCACCGCTAGAAGAAATTGATCCCACGATCAATGCGAATCTTTTTCATCCACAAGGAGCTGCTAATCGCCGTGTTCCACCTAGGAACGCAAGGATCGAGCGTGTGGATGATGAGCCAAGAACTCTTGGCCAGCGGATGGACCCAACACAACAACCACGCCGCTTGGGCGTGAATTTTGATGCTGAAGATGTACAAGGGTTTAGCTTCAACCCTCAAGTTATCACTCTTGTTCGCCAAAGCCAATTCGGCGGAACAAGGGCTGAATCTCCATACCAACACTTGCAAAACTTTGAGTGTATGATGGAGACAATGAGACCGAAGAATGCTACTACCAACAACTATAAGCTCAAGCCTTTCTTCTTCTCCTTGAAAGGGAAAGCGTTGTCTTGGTACCAAGCTCTTCCTAGTGGGAAACTAGACACGTGGGAAAACCTTTCCGCGGAGTTCCTCACCAAATTCTTTCCGCCATCCAAAACGGCGGAACTTTGAGGTAAGATTAATGCTTTTTCCATGAGGCCTAACGAAAGTTTGTTTCAATCTTGGGAAAGGTTTCAGGATTTGCTCTTGGATTGCCCTCATCATGGCATATCCAAACTTGCCTTGCTGGAGATTTACTATAAGGGGCTGGATGCGGGAACGCAATTCAACCTCCAATCCCTCTCATGTGGAACATTCATGGACATGAGAGAAGATGACGCTTGGGACTTCATTGAGAAGCAAGCAAGGGTCATAGAGAAGTATTCCCACCGGAAAGTGGAGGGAAATCGTGTGGAGCAAGGAGCAAAGCTCACACATGAAGCTCAAAATCAGATTTTCTCCCTCAACAATGAGATCAAAGAGTTGAAGGAGGCTATCAAGACCAACTTTCCAAAGCAACAAGGGAAGGATGTTGGTTATTTGGGCAACAACAATGGCGGTGACAACACAAACCGCAACAACAACAACAACAATAACCGGAACAATAACCGGAACAATTGGAATGGAAACAACAACAACCGGAACAACAATTGGAACAACAATAGGGGTTCCAACAACAACAATTGGCGCTCCAATCAACAAAATTCCGGTAACTCTTATCCTTCCAATTCTAATTCACTAACTCCACCCTCCTCTTCCTCTACTCCTTTGAAAAGCCAGGGGCAATCATCTAATGGAGGAAACACTTCGGGGAAGGAGATGCCCAATCCCATGTTGGAAACGATCTTGGGAAAGCTACAAGGGTTGGAGAACCGAATCATAAAGGTTGATGATCAAATATCTAAGGTTGATAAAGCTCAAAAGGTTTTAGAAAACCAAATGTTCAACCATGCGGAGGAAGTTCCTAGGAATCAAGGGAAGCTTCCAGGAAAGACGGAGGATAACCCTAAGGGAAGGGTTATGGCAATCACAACTAGGAGCGGAGTGACTACCACCGATCCGCAGCCTAAATTTGTTGAAGTCTCCGTAGAAAAGGACAAGGAAAAAGAGAAGGGGAAGGAGAAGGAAGATGTCTACGTTCCTCCTCCAGCTTATAAACCTCCCCTACCATTCCCTCAATCTAGAGCGCGAGCGCGCCTAGATAAACAATTTGGTAAGTTCATAGAACTCATGAGCAAGATGCATATTAATTTACCCTTTATCGATGCTATTGTAGGTATGCCGGCTTATGGCAAGTTCTTGAAGGAGCTTCTCTCTAACAAGAGGAAGCTAGAAGATTTCGGTGAGGTCAAGATGAGTTCGGATTCTTCGGATCTCATCAAGACCATGAAAGAGAAAATGCCCCCAAAGTTGAAGGATCCGGGGTCATTTTGCATTCCCATAGGAGTGGGAGATGTCACATATGACGCTTTATGTGACTTAGGAGCAAGTGTGAGCATCATGCCACTTGCATTGTGCAGGAAGATCGGTTTAGGCGACCCTAAACCGGTGAAGATGACGTTATACATGGCGGATCGATCCATCACTCGCCCCGTCGGTATTGTAGAAGACGTCCCGGTCAAGCTAGGTAAATTCTTTGTTCCCATTGATTTTGTCGTACTTAATATTCTTGCAGATAGTCCGGTCCCGATCATACTCGGAAGACCGTTTCTTGCAACTTCCGGCTGCATAGTCGATTGCAAGAATGAGAGACTCGCTTTTGATATAGGAGAAGAGAAAGTAGAGTTCGTTCTTTCCACTCTAGTGAAGGAGCCGATCTTCGATGAGGATATTTACGATATCCAAGATGAAGAAGGTTTATCTAGGGAAGAGGTAAGTGCGATTCTCTTTAACGATCCTTTACAAAAAGTTATCACTATGATTCTAACCAATGTAGGGGAAGAGGAAGAGTGCAATGAGGCAATTGAAGCCTTAGAAGCACAAGAAGAGATGCATGAAGAGGAGTTTGAGAAACTCCACTATGAAGCTGAAAACGTGAGAATCCACGGCCACACACTGTATTCCACGGCCGTGGATTTCACAACCAAAATCATGCCTCACTCCAGGGAGTTATACGGTCGTGGAGAAGATGTAACAACCGTATTTCCCTTCCATGCCCTAAACCACGGCCGTGGAGGACATGATCCACCCGTAATTTTGGCCGTGGAAAGGAGTGATCGAGACACTTCTTCAACTCCTTCTGATTCTTCTCCCACACACTCAATATCCTTAGAAACTTCTAAGGAGACATCGGATGCTCCTCAAGGATCGTTGGAAGCTCCGAAAGTGATGGAACTAAAACCATTTCCTACTCATCTAAGGTACGCTTTTCTAGGACCTAATTCTACCTTTCCGGTTATTGTTAGTTCCGAACTAAGCATAGATGAATATAATCAGCTCATGATTGTCCTTAGGGAACATAGGAAAGCCTTAGGCTACACTATAGAGGACTTAGTAGGAATTAAACCCTCCCTATGCATGCATAAGATACTAATGGAGGAGGACTTTAGAACTTCAAGACAACCTCAAAGGCGGTTGAATCCGACCGCGAAGGAGGTTGTCAAGAAGGAAATTCTTAAACTTCTTGATGCAGGTATCATCTTTCCTATCTCCGATAGTAAGTGGGTGAGTCCAGTTCAAGTAGTTCCGAAGAAGGGAGGAATGACGGTCATCACCAACAAGAACAACGAACTCATTCCTACCCGAACCGTGACGGGATGGCGGATGTGCATAGACTACCGCAAGCTCAACAATGCAACGCGGAAGGATCACTTCCCATTGCCATTCATTGATCAAATGCTTGAAAGGTTAGCGCAACATTCACATTTTTGCTACCTTGACGGTTATAGTGGTTTCTTTCAGATTCCGATACACCCGGATGATCAAGAGAAGACCACATTCACGTGCCCTTGGGGTACGTTCGCCTATAGGAGAATGCCGTTTGGGCTTTGCAACGCCCCAGCCACCTTTCAACGGTGCATGATGGCCATCTTCTCCGAATACATAGAGGAAATCATGGAAGTCTTCATGGATGGCTTTTCCGTATACGGTTCCTCTTTTAACGATTGCCTTTCTAACCTTTCCCTTGTTTTGCAAAGGTGTGAAGACACTAACCTAGTTCTTAATTGGGAAAAGTGTCAATTTATGGTTAAGGAAGGAATTGTATTAGGTCACTTAGTCTCTAGTAGAGGGATAGAAGTAGACAAAGCTAAGATAGAGACCATAGAGAAACTTCCTCCCCCAACTTCGGTGAAAGGGATAAGAAGTTTCTTAGGACATGCTGGATTTTATAGACGCTTTATTAAGGACTTTTCTAAGATATCAAAACCGCTCACTAATCTATTGATGAAGGATGCAGTTTTTGAGTTTTCGCAGGAATGCTTGGATGCGTTTAACACAATTCGGCAAGCTCTAATTTCAGCACCTATTATCCAACCTCCGGATTGGACTCTTCCCTTTGAGGTTATGTGCGGTGCTAGTGACGTAGCTATTGGAGCTGTTCTTGGACAACAAAAAGAGGGGGGAACCCATGCCATATACTATGCTATCAAGATGCTAGATGAAGCGCAGCTCAACTACGCCACTACCGAGAAAGAGTTTTTAGCCATTGTCTATGCTATTGACAAGTTTCGCTCTTATCTTGTAGGTGCAAAGGTGATTGTCTACACGGATCATGCTGCGATCCGGTACCTCCTTGCGAAGAAAGATGCGAAGCCAAGGCTAATTAGATGGATTCTGCTCCTACAAGAATTCTATCTTGAGATCCGCGACAAGAAAGGTTCAGAAAATTCTGTTGCGGATCATTTGAGTCGCCTAACACATCTAGAGGACGACCATTTACCCATTGATGACTCCTTTCCGGACGAACACCTACATATCATAGAGGAGTGCATCAACGTGATCTCCAAAGGTAACGAACCATGGTTTGCTGATTTTGTTAACTATTTGGTTTGCCAGGAGATACCACCCGGACTATCCTACGCACAAAGGAAGAAGTTCTTTAAGGATGTCCGGGAATACTATTGGAACGAGCCTCTCCTCTTTAAGAGAGGTCCGGATGGCATCATTCGGCGATGTGTGCCGGAAGATGAGATGCAAAGTGTCATCCGTCATTGTCATTCACTACGTTGTGGAGGACACGCTAGTTCGAACAAGACTAGCGCAAAGGTATTGCAATCTGGATTCTTTTGGCCTACTTTGTTTAGAGATGTGCAATCCTTTGTTTCTTGCTGCGATGCTTGTCAAAGAACAGGCAATATCTCTAGAAGGAATGAGATGTCCCTCAACAACATCCAAGAGGTGGAGATTTTTGACGTTTGGGGAGTTGATTTCATGGGACCATTCCCATCCTCTTGTGGAAACCAATACATACTATTGGCAGTGGATTACGTTTCTAGATGGGTGGAAGCAATTGCCTCTCCCACAAATGATGCCATGGTAGTGGTCAAGTTCTTTAACAAGACCATCTTCCCGCGATTTGGGACGCCAAGGACTATCATTAGTGATGGAGGTTCTCACTTCATAGCCCGTCGCTTTGAAGCTCTTCTAGCTAAGTATGGGGTTACTCACAAGGTCGCTACCCCTTATCATCCACAAACAAGTGGACAAGTTGAGATCTCAAATAGGGAGATCAAAGGAATTCTGGAGAAGACGGTTTCAAGAACTAGGAAGGATTGGTCCTTGAAGCTTGACGATGCATTATGGGCGTACCGGACTGCATACAAGACTCCTATAGGAACCACACCATACAACCTTGTGTATGGGAAGTCTTGTCACTTGCCGGTAGAGTTGGAGCACAAAGCGTTTTGGGCTATCAAGTGGCTGAATTTCAGCATGAAGGAAGCGGGAGAGAAGCGTCTCCTAGACCTTAACGAGCTGGACGAACTCCGCTTGAACGCTTATGAGAACGCTAAGACCTATAAGGAGAGAGCAAAGCGTTGGCATGATAAGCATATCATTCCAAAGGACTTCAAAGAAGGAGATCAAGTTCTCCTCTTCAATTCAAGGCTCCGTCTCTTTCCAGGTAAGCTTAAATCTCGTTGGACCGGACCTTTTCTAATTAAGCGTATTTTTCCCCATGGTGCAGTTGAAGTATGGGGTGAATCGAGCGGAAGCTTTAAGGTGAACGGCCAACGACTCAAGAAGTATACGCCGGAACTCCAAACTGAAGAGTTCGCGCCCACCGCACTCGAATAAGTGCGAGTTTGGTCTAGCTTCGGACCTTAAACAAAGCGCTTCTTGGGAGGCAACCCAAGGTATTGCATTTTTGTTTTTGTTTTCGATTCATAGTTTAGCTTAGTTTAGACGTTTTTTTTTTCGCTTTATTTTGCCTCGATTTCTTCCGGTATGTTCGTGTTTTTGGATGTAGGAACGATGAAAAAGGAAAAGGGAAGGATAATGTTGAAGAAAAGTGACGAAATTTGGACTTTGGAGCTTTACAGAGAGTTCCACGGCCTAAACCACGGTCGTGACAGCTACAGTGCCCGTAATTTCCAAAAGCCTTTGAAAAATCACCAAAACCACGGTTCCGTACAAAACCACAGCCATGGAACACCCCGACGGACCGTGATTTTCAAAAATTTTGCCTGTGACTATATAAGCCACGTTCTTCACAAAAATCACCCACAAAACCCCTCTTCCACGACCTAATAGCCGAAATCCACGACCCTCTCTCAAATCCTCGTTTCTTAATCGTTCTTAACGATTCTTCTTCCTAAACTGAAGCAAATTCAACCACCAACAAGATCCAAGCGACAAATCGAGCGGAAATTCACCAAGGAACGCGCAATTCGGATTTTTCAATCCGAAAAATAGGTTTTTTCACTCCTCTTGATTCTTGTCGATTTGGTTCGTTTTTGTTAGAGATTTTAGGAAGAACTGATTGAGATTGGAAGAAATTAGATTAGGACTGCCTATTTGTGGAGATTGATTGTTGATTTGCTGAGAATTGCAAATTTCTGAGACGAACCACGGTCACTGGAGGAATTACGGCCGTGGTTTCTATAGAACAGCCCGTAATTTTGAACAAAATGGACTTTGTGAGGAGAGTTTCGGGGAGGATAAAAGAGAAGAAGAATGATCAAAACAAGAAGAGGAAGGGTAATCCCTCTTCTTCCTCATCCTCTAGAGCACCACCACCCACTTCCCCTTCACCTCCATCTTCACCTTCATCACCCTCACCCCCTAGCCCTAGAGTCCCGACCATACATGAGGACCACCTCGACGCACTCGAGAGGATCCATAAGAGGGCTGTGATTGGTCCTAGGTACCTATTGTTGGAGGATCTAGCTCCTCTCAACATTGTAGATGACCTTACTTGGCTCTTGGATAGAGCCGGACTAGTTGTCTTCTCGGCTATCCGAGAAGACGCTTATGAGGAGATTACATGGGAGGTTGTGACGTCTTTCGAGCACAACCATGTAGACAGGACCGTCTCTTTCCGTCTTATGGAGAGAGACTGTCATTTTAGCATTCGTGAGTTCGGGACCTTTTTCGGGTTTCAAGAGACCTTTAACGGTCGATTTCCTAGCGGCGTTTACGCCAAGGACTTTTGGAAGGAGGTAGCGATGATTTACGCCGACGAGGACCGTTGGCAACCTGCTGATACCAAGGCTAGATTGATGTACCATCTAGCCTTGAAGATTGCTCACCGCGTTTTTTCGGAGTGTCTCTTTCCTAGGACGGAGACGCCCCAAAAGATCAAGACGGACGAGCTCTTTTTGCTATACTCCATGCTGTATGGACGCCGGGCTGATTGTGCCACTCTCTTGGCTGCTACGATGAGCAAGCTCAAGAACAAGAGGAAGGGCAACATTGGATATGGTGGGATAGTTACCCACCTTGCTAGGAGCTTAGGTGTTGATTTTTCTGCTTGTACCCGTATACCGGCCGTTCCTTTAGGGCTACATGCTTTCATGACTAGGGGTCTCATTTTCCCCACACATAGAGGTCCGCCTTATGCAGGCATGCCTTGGGAGAGCAGGACGGGTAGGGGTATAGAGTGGCTACCAGAGTACTCCATTATGGCGGGACGCCATAATTGGAAGGAGACGTTCGCTGCTATGCATGCGAACATGATTGTAGCTCCTCCATATGTCCCACCACCAGTTGTTGAGGAGGAGGATATGAGAGATCAGTTTGAGAGTGGAGGAGGAGCAGAGCAGGACTTTGGCACGTTTCCGGATCAGCCGGAGGCGGCCCCCGCTGCACCTAGACGTTCTCCACGTCCAGCTAGAGCTTCAGGCTCGTCTTCTCGCCGCGCTAGCGTGAGTGAGAGACCTACATGGATGACCACACCTCCTGCATGGTATGGAGTTCCACCTCCTTGGTCCACAGAGCAGCCGGCAGCACCAGCACCAGCTCCATCCGACGCTCCAACATGGTATAGTCACGCTCCGGGATGGTATGAGCAGATGCCGGATTGGGCTACTGGCCTTTCGGAGAGAGTAGGAGCATTGGAGATCCGAGCCGATGCTAGAGACGGACGCATGGATGATCTTGATCACATGATGAGGGACGTCTACCGCCAGCAGTTTGGGCGGCCCTACGACTCCAGCTTCTCTCCATTCCCACCTCCACCAGCGCCGCAGTGATGATGATGCACGACCGTTGCTTTAGCCATTCCACCACCACTTTGTGAGTTTCTTTTTCTTTTCTTTCTTTTCCTTCTTTCTTTTGAACATTAGGGACAATGTTCGTCCTAAGTATGGGGTGGGATGTACTAAAAGTTTGTAATAACTCTTACTCATTATGTTGCTTCTATTCGAGACTATCATTGCATGTTCATTATATTGTTGCACGTTTCATTATTGCTTTGCATGAAAAAGAACTTGAAAAACCCATAAAAATTGAAAAATTTTGAAAATTTTGTGCTTCTAATGAATTGAGATGATTTCTATGATAATCGCTACTTGTGAATTGAGTTTGATGACAATCGCATGCTTAAACGATTAGTGAATTGAAAAGGATTTGAATGTGTTGATTATACCTCTTTTGCAAGTTTCATAATGTGATAAATGTTACCTAAATCGTGTTGAGAAATTGAAGTTGAAATCACATTATAAGTTCCTATGCTTCTTGTTGAGAAGATTAAGGCAATTCGATTTTTCTTTCTTCTTTCTTTGACGATTTAGCTCCTCATTGAAATATTGACCTCCTTTACCTATCCGGGAATTTGGAGAAGTGAATGAAAAAGGCATGTTTGATGTGGGAGGGCCATGAGAGCAATTATTTGCAATCAAATGAATAGAAAGAAATTGTAGGTTTGGGGAAGTCAATCATGACGATGAGTAACTCGGCACCATTCACATAGCCGGGTGTTTGTGTCTTGCCAAAGTCGGATTGAGCGATATTCCTAGCGGATTATGGTATGTGCGCTAAGGGTTTGAGGCATCTCATAAAAATTGAGAAACGCCAATCTCCTAGGCTTCGGTTAATGAAAGGAAGAGAGCGAAGCTCTAAGTTGAAAGTGTGCGGAAACCGCAAGAGAAGAAGAAGTGAGTAGTTGTCTAATTTCCCGGATTCATGCACCACATTCCCTAAAAGTTTCCTTCCTTTTCCGCACTCTAGACCTTTTTCTTTGGAAGTCCTTAAGATCAAAAGAATGCTATATGACTTGGTGATCTAAATTGAAGTTTCTTATGATTGATTTTGATAATGTTTGAAGGTTATGATGCTTGTTTAGAAGTTTAATTGATTCATGAGTTTTCTTTGCTTTTTACTCTTTGATTAAGTGTATGAAAGTCTTATAAACGATTGAAGCAAGATTTGAGAATGATCTATTCTTTAGAAGGCACATCCATCCAAAAGAAGTATTGCTTTGAGAAGGTACACATATTTCATCATAACTCTTGTTTTAAAAGCTTTTGAGAGACCTTGCTTAGAGACAAGCAAGTTGCAAGTATGGGATTATTTGTTAGCATGAAATATTGTGATACTTTAGACACGTTTTCTAAGCATATTTGATTCATATTGATAGTCTTTGATTGAGCATTGTTGCATAAGTGAGCTAGTTTGCCTATATTGTCGATATGGATGTCTACACTAGTTCTATGTTGATTTTAGGTGATTGGGAGCCATTTCGAACGGATTCGAGCAAAGACGAGTTGATTGAGTATGTCCAAGGATTAAGGGCATTCTTAGGAGCAAAATGGATGTCAACTTGAGGAATGCACGAGTCTAGGGAAGAATCACGTTCTTGCCCTAAACCACGCTCTAAAATACGGCCGTATTACAAACCACGTTCAGTTCTACGGCCGTGGAACCCTTCAAGAGAGGCGTGATGCATTCCAGTAACTATTACGGTCGTGGAATCCATGGTTCAAACCGTGACACTTTCCACGCTCTAAATTACGGTCGTGGAATCTTCCACGACCGTGATCTTGGCAATCTTTTTCGCCACATTTCGAGGCCACGATCTTTTGAAGATTGGGCCGGGCCGATATTTTATCTTGCCCTATAAAAAGACGGACAAAGAGAGATTCCGTCATCGACGCTTACGCCCGCTTTACATCCTTGCTTAGACGCATTTTACACGACGGTTTAGAGAGATTTTCACGGCATTTGCTTGGAAGCATTTACATCTCGTTGAGAGACAGACGAGGAGATGGGAGAGGAGACAAACAAGGGAGTCTAAAGGCAGCAGAGGGAGCGAGGTTAGCGAGGGGTCCGAATTGAGTGGCCTGCTGTTGCTGTAGAGGCTAGGAGGACAGGGTAGCTGGGCGGCATCACATGAGAGGCTGAGCGGAAGGCAAAGTGCTGCAATTTGGTTTGCTCTCTTGGCACCAGCAAAGCATGGGAAGGAGATAGGAAAGAAGACAAAAAAAATAACTAATAAAAAAAAAAGAATTGGGAATCACCTAAACTCGATCAAATATTCAAGACGGTATTTCAGGATCGAAAAACTTTTCCGAACATTTACCAAAATAAACTACAAAATATATATATATTTATATATATATATATATAAATATCGATAAAAACCGGAAAGATAAATATCGCAACCGCGCCTGAAAATATGGGGCGTTACATCAGATTCCCCTAAAAACAAGTTTCGTCCCGAAACTTGCCACACGCCGAACTTCTCAGTACCTTAAGGTCGAGGTATGGACTCTCACGCTAAGAAGGTTGAAACCTTCTAATCTATATACACAAACTACACGAACTTCCATCGCAAGATATATCAGGTCATATAACACATTCTCGCACAGGGCACAAACTACACATAACATCACACATGCATATGACTCAAACAAGAGAAGAACTAGGTCTAACCCGTCAATTCTATCGATGCTACTAGATCAACGTAAAACTCAACCAAAGATACTATCTTCCGTCTTCCCGTTAGCCTCATCGATTCCTCGTCTGCCGCTAGATCCTCATGGCTGACACTCTGTCTCGAGTCATGTATGTACTCTCTCTATTGATACACACGAAACACTAGGTGGCAACGCCAACTTGTAAGTCACTTCTCCAACTCGCGCTCAGATCTCAAAAAGGTCCAATAAATCGGAACCTCAACTTCCTTCTCGGGTCTTTCTTAATGCAACATTTCCATTATGTTTCTCTTTGATTTTCTCTAAAACAGAAGATCGAACTTCCAATTTACACCGTTAGCTTTGGTTCTTGTCAAACCAAACTTTGATGTTAGGTTTTCTCAATTCTTGTTGCTAGTTGCAAGTAATGAAGGAAGTATTTTACTTCACACCGCTTCTACTAACGTGATACGTATGCTATTACTTTTACATCGTTCCTCAATACTCAAACAAGACTTTGTCTTGGAGAATCACTCGTACACTTCAAACCCATCATACCTCGAGGAAATTTCCAAAATAGTTGCACCAATGAATCTTCTCTTAACTCTCAACATCTCTATTGTCAATCTTCATCTCACTTAATACTTCATCATCATACGTAGTAGGTTACCATAAAAGGTGTTACACAACTTCTCCCTTCACATATCTGGTAAAGCTCCGCACATCTAAGATAACTTGTAACTCCTTCCATGTCTCTCGGGGTTTGCCGTCCCGAGACAACTTGTCATATGACTTCTCTCTCGTAGTGACTCTGGTTGGTCCAAAATTCCGTATTTGCAATATCTGAGTATCGAATTCTCAAACGGTGACAATCAAATCTTAACTTAATCTTAGAAGAGACTACTGACCCTTGCAGCTGATCGAGTAGATCTCCCATTCGTTGTAAGGGATACTGGTCCTTCATTGTCATTTTGTTCAACTTATAGAGATCGATGTACAAACGGAGATACTCGTCTCTCTCTTCACAAACTGGTGTCCTCTATAGCACTTCAAATCAAGAATTAAAGATATGCCTCAACATGAACCTTAAATCAAGAGTTAAAGATGTGTTTCAACATGAACTTCAAATCAAGCTTAATGGTAAAATCCACCTTCCGATGCATTGGAATCCGATCTATTCCGGGTTCCATCTTTTCTCTTCCCGTCACATATCATAATAACCGACACAATCTTGTCTTATCACTTTACAAGTGGTCATGGTACTAATGATCTACCCCAATCTGTTGGGGTGACGTCCTTTAAAAACATGCATCGTTCCGTCTGTAGCTACAATGCTAACCGTCCTCTTTCAAAGATCCTTCATCTCCTGAACTCGAGGGACTTGCTCGAGTCTTCTGACTCCTGAAGCCTTGGTTAAACAATAATTCACTTAATCCCTCATCTCACTTCAAACAGATGGCGATAATAACATATCTTGGTCTCGTGCATGTGTTCTGTCACAAAGGTCTTAACTACAAGACTCGTTCATGCCTTATAATGAACCGATACAATATCCTTCGCTTCCTCGGACATCCCAACCTATGGGAGGAGCTCTCCGCATCCCACATCAGTTTTCACTATAGACGTCCTTTCTTCAAGTAGGTGTAGAACTTACTTTATTTTCTTATGTAACATCGAACCAAATGTAGAGGCTCTAACCTCAATCTTTCATGTACTTCTTGTATATCTCATATCGACATCAAATTTCAAACTTCGGTCTCCTCTTACTCTTGTTGGTCACCTTATGCATCTCTTGTTATTTCATGCACAACTTCACCACCGTACCAGTATGCCCCGTGGAAAATGCTAGGCAAAATTCCCCAACCACAATCATTGAAAGATTCACTCATTACTTCACCGAGCACTAACATCATAAACTCTAAGCTTGTAGCGTTGCCCTAAACTAGGTTCATTGTTTCACGTCATAGCCACTATGGCTTCACCACACGAGTCACAAAAACCTTGACTTAGCTTGGCTCGTGAAAACATGACATTCATAACCTTAGAACAAACATATCCTACCTCTCCTTATATATACCCCCTTTCCGCACAACAACTATAGAAGACTCATCTTCCTAATCGTCCTTCCAATTTGCTTTACCTTGATCCGTGTCATATCTCCATATAACCACCCCCATGACCTAAGAAGGTCGTACCAGATCATTACAATCCCTCCACAAGATACGTTACCATCACTTGTTAGAATTGATAATATGTTACTTGATTAAAACGGTTATGCTTCCGTTAATACACCTCCTATTACTGACATTCAACCACCACGAATGTTCCAGTTCTTGTTCCCCTTCTTCATGATCTCACATCCTGAATTACTCTTCACTCCTACAATCACTAGTATACAACCCGCACAGATACGTTCTTGGTTGTCACCGAGTAGCTTATAGCTGACCTTTTCCAAGTTCAACGGCTCACCATTCTTTCTACCCTCCATGTTACCCTACTCTTAAAGGCTACCCTCTCGGGGTACTCTACCTTAAACTTCACTTGCTCATATCATTCTTCTTCCAACTCCGTTAGCTCCTATTAAGCTCCTCTCTTCCTCCCGCTTCTGTAAGATAACTATACCTTCCCGACTCTTTCTTGTCATACGACTCACCTTCATAGGTTTTAACCGCTCTTCATGATGTTTTGCAAAACCACTTCTCAAATATTCTATCATTAATTAGCATCCACTCACATTCTTCTGGGTCGGTAACTTTAAGTCTTTTGATCTAAACTCCTTGTTTCATCTTTCATCTTCCGAACATCATCATCCTCACACACTTCCTCCTTCTTAGCGTTTCTCAATCTCATCTCAATGACGGAAAACGATCGACTCCACAAGATAATTATACTATGTGAACTTCCTCCATGTAGTCCTCCTCGTAACCATCGGATATTTTTTTTAATCTTCACTTCTTAGTACCTTGCAAGTTTAACTTACGATATTTTAAATCCTTCCCACATGTTTCGTTCACTTCACTCATCTTAACTCCAAGGCTTAGGAACGTCTAAGGAAAGCTTTGCATCTTAATGAAACACCACCTTAACATTGCTAGAACGTACTCATCTCCTCCTCGGTTTACATCTTTAGTTGTCCACGCTTCTGCTCGGAGAACTTAAGTTCGTTCTCTCTCTTGGTCTCGTCATCGTTCGATCATGGCCTCTTTAGAACCGCTTCTACACTTTAGTGTCGCTCCCTTTTCTTGTATTACTCCCATCTTGATCCCCCTTAAGTTGTCTCGAATTTTCTTTTACTTGGTTGCCCTTTGTTTACATCATCTCTACTCCTCCTCTTCGACATCCTCTTAAAGGAGTACAAGAACTCCAAGGTGTTCGCCCGAACGTAGCTCTCAACTCGATACTTGAGCATATTCTTCCTCGTATGTACACTATCCTATGTAAAACGCCTTCGTCCAAGGGCGATGATATCATAATAGCATCTCAACTAAAAGGTCCTATATCTCCATATGCTACTATATATAATAGGAATACATATCCATAACTATATAAGTCCTAAGTCCATATTACTACTAATATCACGTATTCAACATTCCATTACAACAATACAAGGTCCAAAACATATAATCGTTCACATATACAACTATACACATAAATCATGTCCATCATGCAACTACAATCCAAATACAATAATAGTCCAAAAACATCCTAAGTCCACGATACATATCTACATATATACATATATATATATATACATATATATACTAAAAATCCAATACACTATGCTGCCGAGATCCGCGGAAGGAGTGGTGGTCTGTACATTCTACCCCGACTCATGCATGTGATTTTGAAAACGAAAACTCAGAACCCATGGGGTTCTGTTTATTCCTCATTCGGCCTTTAGAAGATTGCGAGTGCCATTGTTGTCAACCTGGCTCTGATACCACTTTTGTAACACCCCGAATCCGCGGGACTCGGGATGCTACGGGTTGGGACCTCACAATGGGTCCCGACCCTTAGCCTGACAACAATTTCACCGGATCTTTCAACATGGCACAAATAAAAGTAAAACCAAAATTCTTTTTAATGCAAATGATAAGAAACCCAAAGGAAAACAACAAAAGACTTCAGCCGATAATCAACACCAAAGATCAAAACGCCATACACACGGCATACCAACATAATAAACGAAGAATAAAACACAACCCGACTCCAACCAAAACCCACTCCTAAAATGTACGGAACCCCGGCTGCCCACTCTTCCGGATCTCTCGGCCGCTTTCCTAACCTGCAAGGCAATCTACAACAATCGGTATAAAACCGTTAGCTCATATTCGAAGCATTAGAATCAAAGGGAAAGGCACAAACACAAGTAAATCATCATAAACACACAACATTCTCAAAGCACACAAATCCGGTTTATTATCTTTTTATTATTAAGTCATATCCCGTTCTAATTCAACTTAGTTTTGTGACACGAGACCACCGTGATCCCGCCTCAGTCCCTACTTACCGGCATGGAACGGTGCAGATGCCTCCGACCCTCTAACCAGCACGGGCTAGTCGCCAAGAACCTCCTAGACTCTCGCAAGAGCTAGGCAGATGATGTCACCGCCCGTTATCATACACTTGGGCCAAAATAATATATATAAAGGTCGGTAATCCTATTTCCGGTTTAGTTGTTATAACATAAACAATAAACACACACCACCAAACACACATCAACGCTAATACAAGGAATACGAGCTAAGTAAGTCCGGAGACTTACCTCGTCCCAAAGATAAACCCGATAACCACTGCTCACAACTTCCCGTAGGAAGGCACTCAACGCCTGGTCAAAACAAGGCACACGATCAACATCTCACTCACATGCTAGAAGTCTTTAGACTTCTAGTACCAATGATCTCGCAATATCATAAACTATAACAACATAGGGACATCTACCCTCTCAAGGATCTCGCAAGATCGTAACTCATAACAACATACTAGGATAAGCCAAACCTACACTCCAAAATCTCACAAGATCATACAACCCCAACCTCGAGCCTAAAAATGCTCACAAGATCAACCATATAACTTAAAGCCTTATAACAACCTCACAAGATAACCAAACACCTCAAGTCTTAGCACAATCATAAATCCTCAAAACTCACATAAGGTTCAAGGCCACTACTTGGCATTCACTCTAAGTTACGCTAGATCCAACCTAGCATGATACTAATACTAAACATAACTAAATCGAGAAAGATAATACTCACACGATGTCAAGACGGATGTCGAACTTGGACTCGTTAGGCCTTTATCGGGGCGCTTCCGAACCTAAAACCAAAGCTAAGCAAATTTAGCTAAACGCTAAATTTGAAAGGAAGATTTAACGCATAAAATATTCTAAGGAAAACTCGCTTTCAAAACCAAGGTTAAAACTCGTAAAAACATTTTCCGGGAATTTATACAATTTTAGAAATTTGGGTCATAAACCACAATTTAAATCCTTGGACCATATTCCGAAAATAATCCAACAAAGGCATTATATATAGTGTATATAAATATAAGAATATTCCCGTAATTAAAATCTAAGGTTAAAAACCGCTAACGCATTTTCCGGGCAAAAAATATAACTCTAGAACCTTGGGTCATATTCTGAAAATAAAACTTTGGTCATATTCTGTAATTACTTTAGGAGAGGGCATCATAGTTAAATCCCAAAACCTGGGGCATAAATCACAAATGAAAGTCTGGGGCATTTTTGCAATTACACCAAAATTGAGGGGGGCCCGTTCGTAATTAATGTAAAGGGTTTTAAACCCGCAGGAGCCTTCTTCTTCTTCGGCTGGGCAAGGATGAAGCACAGGCGGCGGCGGCTCGGTGTTCTCCGGCAGGTAGGGCGAGGCGACGAGAGAGACGCTGGTAGGCCCCTTGGCGGCGCTGCTAGCAGTCCCGGCGAGCGAGACTCTTCTCCGGTGTCAATCCCGGCGGATCGAAGGCGGCATAAGGCTTGCATCCGGGCAGGTAGCGTCAAGGGCGCAACTTCTCCCTCTATTTGCTATTACTGGCAGCAGTAGGTTCCGGTGGTGATTCTCGGCGGCAGTGGACCTCATTTCCGGTGGACTCGACAGAGAGATTTCGATGGAGGCGTGACTGTTGGAGGAACTTGCATAACAGAGGGAGAGAGCAAGTGGGTTCGAGATTGAGGTGAGACTGAGTGAAGGGTTGAGAGGCTGCTGTGCATCCGAGAGGGGAAGGTGGAGAGAAGAGGGTGAGAGGCAGGGTTGCAGCTGTGGTTGAGAGACAGACGAGGAGATGGGAGAGGAGACAAACAAGGGAGTCTAAAGGCAGCAGAGGGAGCGAGGTTAGCGAGGGGTCCGAATTGAGTGGCCTGCTGTTGCTGTAGAGGCTAGGAGGACAGGGTAGCTGGGCGGCATCACATGAGAGGCTGAGCGGAAGGCAAAGTGCTGCAATTTGGTTTGCTCTCTTGGCACCAGCAAAGCATGGGAAGGAGATAGGAAAGAAGACAAAAAAAAATAACTAATAAAAAAAAAAGAATTGGGAATCACCTAAACTCGATCAAATATTCAAGACGGTATTTCAGGATCGAAAAACTTTTCCGAACATTTACCAAAATAAACTACAAAATATATATATATATATATATATATATATAAATATCGATAAAAACCGGAAAGATAAATATCGCAACCGCGCCTGAAAATATGGGGCGTTACATCAGATTCCCCTAAAAACAAGTTTCGTCCCGAAACTTGCCACACGCCGAACTTCTCAGTACCTTAAGGTCGAGGTATGGACTCTCACGCTAAGAAGGTTGAAACCTTCTAATCTATATACACAAACTACACGAACTTCCATCGCAAGATATATCAGGTCATATAACACATTCTCGCACAGGGCACAAACTACACATAACATCACACATGCATATGACTCAAACAAGAGAAGAACTAGGTCTAACCCGTCAATTCTATCGATGCTACTAGATCAACGTAAAACTCAACCAAAGATACTATCTTCCGTCTTCCCGTTAGCCTCATCGATTCCTCGTCTGCCGCTAGATCCTCATGGCTGACACTCTGTCTCGAGTCATGTATGTACTCTCTCTATTGATACACACGAAACACTAGGTGGCAACGCCAACTTGTAAGTCACTTCTCCAACTCGCGCTCAGATCTCAAAAAGGTCCAATAAATCGGAACCTCAACTTCCTTCTCGGGTCTTTCTTAATGCAACATTTCCATTATGTTTCTCTTTGATTTTCTCTAAAACAGAAGATCGAACTTCCAATTTACACCGTTAGCTTTGGTTCTTGTCAAACCAAACTTTGATGTTAGGTTTTCTCAATTCTTGTTGCTAGTTGCAAGTAATGAAGGAAGTATTTTACTTCACACCGCTTCTACTAACGTGATACGTATGCTATTACTTTTACATCGTTCCTCAATACTCAAACAAGACTTTGTCTTGGAGAATCACTCGTACACTTCAAACCCATCATACCTCGAGGAAATTTCCAAAATAGTTGCACCAATGAATCTTCTCTTAACTCTCAACATCTCTATTGTCAATCTTCATCTCACTTAATACTTCATCATCATACGTAGTAGGTTACCATAAAAGGTGTTACACAACTTCTCCCTTCACATATCTGGTAAAGCTCCGCACATCTAAGATAACTTGTAACTCCTTCCATGTCTCTCGGGGTTTGCCGTCCCGAGACAACTTGTCATATGACTTCTCTCTCGTAGTGACTCTGGTTGGTCCAAAATTCCGTATTTGCAATATCTGAGTATCGAATTCTCAAACGGTGACAATCAAATCTTAACTTAATCTTAGAAGAGACTACTGACCCTTGCAGCTGATCGAGTAGATCTCCCATTCGTTGTAAGGGATACTGGTCCTTCATTGTCATTTTGTTCAACTTATAGAGATCGATGTACAAACGGAGATACTCGTCTCTCTCTTCACAAACTGGTGTCCTCTATAGCACTTCAAATCAAGAATTAAAGATATGCCTCAACATGAACCTTAAATCAAGAGTTAAAGATGTGTTTCAACATGAACTTCAAATCAAGCTTAATGGTAAAATCCACCTTCCGATGCATTGGAATCCGATCTATTCCGGGTTCCATCTTTTCTCTTCCCGTCACATATCATAATAACCGACACAATCTTGTCTTATCACTTTACAAGTGGTCATGGTACTAATGATCTACCCCAATCTGTTGGGGTGACGTCCTTTAAAAACATGCATCGTTCCGTCTGTAGCTACAATGCTAACCGTCCTCTTTCAAAGATCCTTCATCTCCTGAACTCGAGGGACTTGCTCGAGTCTTCTGACTCCTGAAGCCTTGGTTAAACAATAATTCACTTAATCCCTCATCTCACTTCAAACAGATGGCGATAATAACATATCTTGGTCTCGTGCATGTGTTCTGTCACAAAGGTCTTAACTACAAGACTCGTTCATGCCTTATAATGAACCGATACAATATCCTTCGCTTCCTCGGACATCCCAACCTATGGGAGGAGCTCTCCGCATCCCACATCAGTTTTCACTATAGACGTCCTTTCTTCAAGTAGGTGTAGAACTTACTTTATTTTCTTATGTAACATCGAACCAAATGTAGAGGCTCTAACCTCAATCTTTCATGTACTTCTTGTATATCTCATATCGACATCAAATTTCAAACTTCGGTCTCCTCTTACTCTTGTTGGTCACCTTATGCATCTCTTGTTATTTCATGCACAACTTCACCACCGTACCAGTATGCCCCGTGGAAAATGCTAGGCAAAATTCCCCAACCACAATCATTGAAAGATTCACTCATTACTTCACCGAGCACTAACATCATAAACTCTAAGCTTGTAGCGTTGCCCTAAACTAGGTTCATTGTTTCACGTCATAGCCACTATGGCTTCACCACACGAGTCACAAAAACCTTGACTTAGCTTGGCTCGTGAAAACATGACATTCATAACCTTAGAACAAACATATCCTACCTCTCCTTATATATACCCCCTTTCCGCACAACAACTATAGAAGACTCATCTTCCTAATCGTCCTTCCAATTTGCTTTACCTTGATCCGTGTCATATCTCCATATAACCACCCCCATGACCTAAGAAGGTCGTACCAGATCATTACAATCCCTCCACAAGATACGTTACCATCACTTGTTAGAATTGATAATATGTTACTTGATTAAAACGGTTATGCTTCCGTTAATACACCTCCTATTACTGACATTCAACCACCACGAATGTTCCAGTTCTTGTTCCCCTTCTTCATGATCTCACATCCTGAATTACTCTTCACTCCTACAATCACTAGTATACAACCCGCACAGATACGTTCTTGGTTGTCACCGAGTAGCTTATAGCTGACCTTTTCCAAGTTCAACGGCTCACCATTCTTTCTACCCTCCATGTTACCCTACTCTTAAAGGCTACCCTCTCGGGGTACTCTACCTTAAACTTCACTTGCTCATATCATTCTTCTTCCAACTCCGTTAGCTCCTATTAAGCTCCTCTCTTCCTCCCGCTTCTGTAAGATAACTATACCTTCCCGACTCTTTCTTGTCATACGACTCACCTTCATAGGTTTTAACCGCTCTTCATGATGTTTTGCAAAACCACTTCTCAAATATTCTATCATTAATTAGCATCCACTCACATTCTTCTGGGTCGGTAACTTTAAGTCTTTTGATCTAAACTCCTTGTTTCATCTTTCATCTTCCGAACATCATCATCCTCACACACTTCCTCCTTCTTAGCGTTTCTCAATCTCATCTCAATGACGGAAAACGATCGACTCCACAAGATAATTATACTATGTGAACTTCCTCCATGTAGTCCTCCTCGTAACCATCGGATATTTTTTTTAATCTTCACTTCTTAGTACCTTGCAAGTTTAACTTACGATATTTTAAATCCTTCCCACATGTTTCGTTCACTTCACTCATCTTAACTCCAAGGCTTAGGAACGTCTAAGGAAAGCTTTGCATCTTAATGAAACACCACCTTAACATTGCTAGAACGTACTCATCTCCTCCTCGGTTTACATCTTTAGTTGTCCACGCTTCTGCTCGGAGAACTTAAGTTCGTTCTCTCTCTTGGTCTCGTCATCGTTCGATCATGGCCTCTTTAGAACCGCTTCTACACTTTAGTGTCGCTCCCTTTTCTTGTATTACTCCCATCTTGATCCCCCTTAAGTTGTCTCGAATTTTCTTTTACTTGGTTGCCCTTTGTTTACATCATCTCTACTCCTCCTCTTCGACATCCTCTTAAAGGAGTACAAGAACTCCAAGGTGTTCGCCCGAACGTAGCTCTCAACTCGATACTTGAGCATATTCTTCCTCGTATGTACACTATCCTATGTAAAACGCCTTCGTCCAAGGGCGATGATATCATAATAGCATCTCAACTAAAAGGTCCTATATCTCCATATGCTACTATATATAATAGGAATACATATCCATAACTATATAAGTCCTAAGTCCATATTACTACTAATATCACGTATTCAACATTCCATTACAACAATACAAGGTCCAAAACATATAATCGTTCACATATACAACTATACACATAAATCATGTCCATCATGCAACTACAATCCAAATACAATAATAGTCCAAAAACATCCTAAGTCCACGATACATATCTACATATATACATATATATATATATACATATATATACTAAAAATCCAATACACTATGCTGCCGAGATCCGCGGAAGGAGTGGTGGTCTGTACATTCTACCCCGACTCATGCATGTGATTTTGAAAACGAAAACTCAGAACCCATGGGGTTCTGTTTATTCCTCATTCGGCCTTTAGAAGATTGCGAGTGCCATTGTTGTCAACCTGGCTCTGATACCACTTTTGTAACACCCCGAATCCGCGGGACTCGGGATGCTACGGGTTGGGACCTCACAATGGGTCCCGACCCTTAGCCTGACAACAATTTCACCGGATCTTTCAACATGGCACAAATAAAAGCAAAACCAAAATTCTTTTTAATGCAAATGATAAGAAACCCAAAGGAAAACAACAAAAGACTTCAGCCGATAATCAACACCAAAGATCAAAACGCCATACACACGGCATACCAACATAATAAACGAAGAATAAAACACAACCCGACTCCAACCAAAACCCACTCCTAAAATGTACGGAACCCCGGCTGCCCACTCTTCCGGATCTCTCGGCCGCTTTCCTAACCTGCAAGGCAATCTACAACAATCGGTATAAAACCGTTAGCTCATATTCGAAGCATTAGAATCAAAGGGAAAGGCACAAACACAAGTAAATCATCATAAACACACAACATTCTCAAAGCACACAAATCCGGTTTATTATCTTTTTATTATTAAGTCATATCCCGTTCTAATTCAACTTAGTTTTGTGACACGAGACCACCGTGGTCCCGCCTCGGTCCCTACTTACCGGCATGGAACGGTGCAGATGCCTCCGACCCTCTAACCAGCACGGGCTAGTCGCCAAGAACCTCCTAGACTCTCGCAAGAGCTAGGCAGATGATGTCACCGCCCGTTATCATACACTTGGGCCAAAATAATATATATAAAGGTCGGTAATCCTATTTCCGGTTTAGTTATTATAACATAAACAATAAACACACACCACCAAACACACATCAACGCTAATACAAGGAATAAGAGCTAAGTAAGTCCGGAGACTTACCTCGTCCCAAAGATAAACCCGATAACCACTGCTCACAACTTCCCGTAGGAAGGCACTCAACGCCTGGTCAAAACAAGGCACACGATCAACATCTCACTCACATGCTAGAAGTCTTTAGACTTCTAGTACAAATGATCTCGCAATATCATAAACTATAACAACATAGGGACATCTACCCTCTCAAGGATCTCGCAAGATCGTAACTCATAACAACATACTAGGATAAGCCAAACCTACACTCCAAAATCTCACAAGATCATACAACCCCAACCTCGAGCCTAAAAATGCTCACAAGATCAACCATATAACTTAAAGCCTTATAACAACCTCACAAGATAACCAAACACCTCAAGTCTTAGCACAATCATAAATCCTCAAAACTCACATAAGGTTCAAGGCCACTACTTGGCATTCACTCTAAGTTACGCTAGATCCAACCTAGCATGATACTAATACTAAACATAACTAAATCGAGAAAGATAATACTCACACGACGTCAAGACGGATGTCGAACTTGGACTCGTTAGGCCTTTATCGGGGCGCTTCCGGACCTAAAACCAAAGCTAAGCAAATTTAGCTAAACGCTAAATTTGAAAGGAAGATTTAACGCATAAAATATTCTAAGGAAAACTCGCTTTCAAAACCAAGGTTAAAACTCGTAAAAACATTTTCCGGGAATTTATACAATTTTAGAAATTTGGGTCATAAACCACAATTTAAATCCTTGGACCATATTCCGAAAATAATCCAACAAAGGCATTATATATAGTGTATATAAATATAAGAATATCCCCGTAATTAAAATCTAAGGTTAAAAACCGCTAACGCATTTTCCGGGCAAAAAATATAACTCTAGAACCTTGGGTCATATTGTGAAAATAAAACTTTGGTCATATTCTGTAATTACTTTAGGAGAGGGCATCATAGTTAAATCCCAAAACCTGGGGCATAAATCACAAATGAAAGTCTGGGGCATTTTTGCAATTACACCAAAATTGAGGGGGGCCCGTTCGTAATTAATGTAAAGGGTTTTAAACCCGCAGGAGCCTTCTTCTTCTTCGGCTGGGCAAGGATGAAGCACAGGCGGCGGCGGCTCGGTGTTCTCCGGCAGGTAGGGCGAGGCGACGAGAGAGACGCTGGTAGGCCCCTTGGCGGCGCTGCCAGCAGTCCCGGCGAGCGAGACTCTTCTCCGGTGTCAATCCCGGCGGATCGAAGGCGGCATAAGGCTTGCATCCGGGCAGGTAGTGTCAAGGGCGCAACTTCTCTCTCTATTTGCTATTACTGGCAGCAGTAGGTTCCGGTGGTGATTCTCGGCGGCAGTGGACCTCATTTCCGGTGGACTCGACAGAGAGATTTCGATGGAGGCGTGACTGTTGGAGGAACTTGCATAACAGAGGGAGAGAGCAAGTGGGTTCGAGATTGAGGTGAGACTGAGTGAAGGGTTGAGAGGCTGCTGTGCATCCGAGAGGGGAAAGGTGGAGAGAAGAGGGTGAGAGGCAGGGTTGCAGCTGTGGTTGAGAGACAGACGAGGAGATGGGAGAGGAGACAAACAAGGGAGTCTAAAGGCAGCAGAGGGAGCGAGGTTAGCGAGGGGTCCGAATTGAGTGGCCTGCTGTTGCTGTAGAGGCTAGGAGGACAGGGTAGCTGGGCGGCATCACATGAGAGGCTGAGCGGAAGGCAAAGTGCTGCAATTTGGTTTGCTCTCTTGGCACCAGCAAAGCATGGGAAGGAGATAGGAAAGAAGACAAAAAAAAATAACTAATAAAAAAAAAAGAATCGGGAATCACCTAAACTCGATCAAATATTCAAGACGGTATTTCAGGATCGAAAAACTTTTCTTAACATTTACCAAAATAAACTACAAAATATATATATATATATATATATATATATATATATATATATATATATATATATATATATATATATATAAA
>BSUD01000004.1:48932892-48963270 GCA_033239045.1 Fagopyrum esculentum
AAAAATATATATATATATATATATATATATATATATATATATATATATATATATATATTTATATATATATAAACATCGATAAAAACCGGAAAGATAAATATCGCAATCGCGCCTGAAAATATGGGGCGTTACATGTTATTGGCTAAAAACCCTTAACAATTCTAAGGTGAAGGGTTGATAGTTGTGGCTTAGATGATGATAGATCGATCGTAAATAGATTAGACCCTGAGAGTTAGAGAGAATCGTCGACGAACCCTAAATCACGGTTTGTTCTTGAGTTCCACGACCGTGGAATCTCAAGATCCACCCGTAATTTCCCTTAAGTTTACGAACCTGCTTTTACTTTAATCCAAAGTTAAAGATTTGCTTTAACTTAGTTTAGGCTTGCCTTTTTCTAGGTGGTAGTGAAGCCTCAACAACCTCTACCTCGATTATGAGTGTCACAACCTTAATCGGTTAAGTTAGTTTTGACCTTTGGATTATAAGTTTGGGTATTTGACATTAATTCTTATCTTTAGAACCTTTCTATATTGAAGCCTCAACAACCTGTATAGAAAGTGTCTTGTAGGTGAGTCATATAAGGTTTTTGGAACTTCACCGTACGATTACCTTACATTCGTATACCTTTGCAAACCTCAACTCTGTCCTTACATCCTTAGTATATCTTGAATCGATTGCCACAACTGGATTCCTGGATCTTTAGGATTGTTGTTTTCCTAATATTTGCAAAACCTCTCATACTTACTCGCTTGATAATCTGCAATTGAATTTGTTCCCACCCAAATCCCTGTGTTAGATACTCTGGAATTCTTGCTTAACTATATCGATCCGTACACTGCGGGTTCGCTTGCTTGATTCTAGTTTTATAAATTTAAAGCTTATTTGCACACACGTTTAGGGGCGAACAAATATTTCATGTTAACAAATAACCCCATACTTGCAACTTGCTTGTCCCTAAGCAAGGTCTCTCAAAAGCTTTTAAAACAAGAGTTAGGATGAAATATGTGTACCTTCTCAAAGCAATACTTCTTTTCGATGAATGTGCCTTCTAAAGAATAGATCATTCTCAAATCTTGCTTCAATCGTTTATAAGACTTTCATACACTTAATCAAAGAGTAAAAAGCAAAGAAAACTCATGAATCAATTAAACTTCTAAACAAGCATCATAACCTTCAAACATTATCAAAATCAATCATGGGAAACTTCAATTTAGATCACCAAGTCATATAGCATTCTTTTGATCTTAAGGACTTTCAAAGAAAAAGGTCTAGAATGTGGAAAAGGAAGGAAGTTTTTAGGGAGCGTGGTGCATGAATCCGGGAAATTAGACAACTACTCACTTCTTCTTCTCTTGCGGTTTCCGCACACTTTCAACTTAGAGCTTCGCTCTCTTCCTTTCATTTTTCGACTTTACTTTTGGAGTTATGGATAGAGGTGCACAATAACCGAAGCTTAGGAGATTGGCGTTTCTCAATTTTTATGAGATGTCTCAAACCCTTAGCGCACATACCATAATCCGCTAGGAATATCGCTCAATCCGACTTTGGCAAGACACAAACACCCGGCTATGTGAATGGTGCCGAGTTACTCATCGTCATGATTGACTTCCCCAAACCTACAATTTCTTTCTATTCATTTGATTGCAAATAATTGCTCTCATGGCCCTCCCACATCAAACATGCCTTTTTCATTCACTTCTCCAAATTCCCGGATAGGTAAAGGAGGTCAATATTTCAATGAAGAGCTAAATGGTCAAAGAAAGAAGAAAGAAAAATCGAATTTCCTTAATCATCTCAACAAGAAGCATAGGAACTTATAATGTGATTTCAACTTCAATTTCTCAACATGATTTAGGTAACATTTATCACATTATGAAACTTGCAAAAGAGGTATAATCAACACATTCAAATCCTTTTCAATTCACTAATCGTTTAAGCATGCAATTCTCATCAAACTCAATTCACAAGTAGCGATTATCATAGAAATCATCTCAATTCATTAGAAGCACAAAATTTTCAAAATTTTTCAATTTTTATGGGTTTTTCAAGTTCTTTTTCATGCAATGCAAAAATGAAACGTGCAACAATATAATGAACATGCAATGATAGTCTCGAATAGAAGCAACATAGTGAGTAAGAGTTATTACAAACTTTTAGTACATCCCACCCCATACTTAGGACGAACATTGTCCCTAATGTTCAAAAGAAAGAAAGAAAAGAAAAGAAAAGAAAAGAAAAAGAAACTCACAAAGTGGTGGTGGAATGGCTAAAGCGAACGGTCATGCAATCAATCACTGCGGCGCTGGTGGAGGCGGGAATGGAGAGAAGCTGGAGTCGTAAGGCCGCCCAAACTGCTGGCGGTAGACGTCCCTCATCATGTGATCAAGATCATCCATGCGTCCATCTCTAGCATCGGCTCGGATCTCCAATGCTCCTACTCTCTCCGAAAGGCCAGTGGCCCAATCCGGCATCTGCTCATACCATCCCGGAGCGTGACTGTACCATGCTGGAGCGTCGGATGGTGCTGGTGCTGGTGCTGGTGCTGCTGGTTGCTCTGTAGACCAAGGAGGGGGAATTCCATACCATGTAGGAGGTGTGGTCATCCATGTAGGTCTCTCACTCACGCTAGCGCGGCGAGAAGACGAGCCTGAAGCTCTAGCTGGACGTGGAGAACGTCTAGGTGCATCGGGGGTTGCCTCCGGCTGATCCGGAAACGTGCCAAAGTCCTGCTCTGCCCCTCCTCCACCCTCAAACTGATCTCTCATATCCTCCTCAACAACGGGCGGTGGTGGAACATACGGGGGAGCTACAATCCTGTTCGCATGCATAGCAGCGAACGTCTCCTTCCAATTATGGCATCCTGCCATAATGGAGTACTCCGGTAGCCACTCTATACCCCTACCCGTCCTGCTCTCCCAAGGCATGCCCGCATAAGGCGGACCTCTATGTGTGGGGAAAATGAGACCCCTAGTCATGAAAGCATGTAGCCCTAAAGGTACGGCTGGTATCCGGGTGCATGTAGAGAAATCAACACCCAAGCTCCTAGCAAGGTGGGTAACTATCCCACCATATCCTATGTTCCCCTTCCTCTTGTTCTTGAGCTTGCTCATAGTAGCAGCCAAGAGGGTGGCACAGTCAGCTCGGCGCCCGTACAACATGGAATACAGCAAAAAGAGCTCGTCCGTCTTGATCTTTTGGGGCGTCTCCGTCCTAGGAAAGAGACACTCCGAAAGAACACGGTGAGCTATCTTCAAGGCTAGGTGGTACATCAACCTAGCCTTGGTATCAGCAGGTTGCCAACGGTCCTCGTCGGCGTAAATCATCGCTACCTCCTCCCAAAAGTCCTTAACGTAAACGCCGCTAGGAAATCGACCGTTAAAGGTCTCCTGAAACCCGAAAAAGGTCCCGAACTCACGGATGCTAAAATGATAGTCTCTTTCCATAAGACGGAAAGAGACGGTCCTGTCTACATGGCTGTGCTCGAAAGACGTCACAACCTCCCGTGTAATCTCCTCATAAGCGTCTTCTCGGATAGCCGAGAAGACAACAAGTCCGGCTCTATCCAAGAGCCAAGTAAGGTCATCTACAATGTTGAGAGGAGCTAGATCCTCCAACAATAGGTACCTAGGACCAATCACAGCCCTCTCCTTGATCCTCTCGAGTGCATCGAGGTGATCCTCATGTATGGTCGGGACTCTAGGGCTAGGAGGTGAGGGTGACGAAGGTGATGATGGAGGTGAAGGGGAAGAGGGTGGTGGTGCTCTAAAGGATGAGGAAGAAGAGGGATTACCCTTCCTCTTCTTGTTCTGGTTATTTTTCTTCTCCTTAATCCTCCCCGAAACTCTCCTCACAAAGTCCATTCTGTCAGAAATTACGGCTTGTTCTTGAAATTCCACGGCCGTGGTTCTCCCAGGAACCGTGATTCGTCTCAGAAATTCGCAAATCTCAGCAAATCAAACTCAAACTCCACAAACAGGCAGTCCTAATCTAATTTCTTCCAATCTCAATCAGTTCTTCCTAAAATCTCTAACAAAAACGAACCAAATCGACAAAAATCAAGAAGAGAGGAAAAACCTATTTTTCGGATTGAAAAATCCGAATTGCGTGTTCCTTGGTGAATTTCCGCTCGATTTGTCTCTTGGATCTTGTTGGTGGTCGAATTTGCTTCAGTTTAGGAAGAAGAATCGTTAAAAACGATTAAGAAACGAGGAATTTGAGGAGGGGGCGTGGATTCGGCGTTTAGGTCGTGGAAGAGGGGTTTTGTGGGTGATTTTTGTGAAGAACGTGGTTTATATAGTCACAGGCAAAATTTTGAAAATCACGGTCTGTCGGGGTGTTCCACGGCCGTGGAATTGTACGGAACCGTGGTTTTGGTGATTTTTCAAAGGCTTTTGGAAATTACGGGTACTGTAGCTGTCACGACCGTGGTTTAGGCCGTGGAACTCTCTGTAAAGCTCCAAAGTCCAAATTTCGTCACTTTTCTTCAACATTATCCTTCCCTTTTCCTTTTCCATCGTTCCTACATCCAAAAACACGAACATACCGGAAGAAATCGAGGCAAAATAAAGCGAAAAACGTCTAAACTAAGCTAAACTATGAATCGAAAACAAAAACAAAAATGCAATACCTTGGGTTGCCTCCCAAGAAGCGCTTTGTTTAAGGTCCGTAGCTAGACCAAATCTCGCACTTATTCGAGTGCGGTAGGCGCGAACTCTTCAGTTTGGAGTTCTGGCGTATACTTCTTGAGTCGTTGGCCGTTCACCTTAAAGCTTCCGCTCGATTCACCCCATACTTCAACTGCACCATGGGGGAAAATACGCTTAATTAGAAAAGGTCCGGTCCAACGAGATTTAAGCTTACCAGGAAAGAGACGAAGCCTTGAATTGAAGAGGAGAACTTGATCTCCTTCTTTGAAGTCCTTTGGAATGATGTGCTTATCATGCCAACGCTTTGCTCTCTCCTTATAGACCTTAGCGTTTTCATAAGCATTCAAGCGGAGTTCGTCCAGCTCATTAAGGTCTAGGAGACGTTTCTCTCCCGCTTCCTTCATGCTGAAGTTTAGCCACTTGATAGCCCAAAACGCCTTGTGCTCCAACTCCACCGGCAAATGACAAGACTTCCCATACACAAGGTTGTATGGTGTGGTTCCTATGGGTGTCTTGTACGCAGTCCGGTATGCCCACAATGCATCATCAAGCTTCAAGGACCAATCCTTCCTAGTCCTTGAAACCGTCTTCTCTAAGATTCCTTTGATCTCCCTACATGAGATCTCAACTTGTCCACTTGTTTGTGGATGATAAGGGGTAGCGACCTTGTGAGTAACCCCATACTTAGCTAGAAGAGCTTCAAAGCGCCGGGCAATGAAGTGAGAACCTCCATCACTAATGATCGTCCTTGGCGTCCCAAATCGCGGGAAGATGGTTTTGTTGAAGAACTTAACCACCACCATGGCATCATTGGTGGGAGAGGCAATTGCTTCCACCCATCTAGAAACGTAATCCACCGCCAATAGTATGTATTGGTTTCCACAAGAGGATGGGAACGGTCCCATGAAATCAACTCCCCAAACGTCGAAAATCTCCACCTCTTGGATGTTGTTGAGGGGCATCTCGTTCCTCCTAGAGATATTGCCTGTTCTTTGACAAGCATCGCAGCAAGAAACAAAGGATTGCACATCTCTAAACAAAGTAGGCCAAAAGAATCCAGATTGCAATACATTTGCGCTAGTCTTGTTCGAACTAGCGTGTCCTCCACAAGGTAGTGAGTGACAATGGCGGATGACACTTTGCATCTCATCTTCCGGCACACATCGCCGAATGATGCCATCCGGACCTCTTTTAAAGAGGAGAGGCTCGTTCCAAAAGTATTCCCGGTCGTCCTTAAAGAACTTCTTCCTTTGTGCGTAGGATAGTCCGGGTGGTATCTCCTGGCAAACCAAATAGTTAACAAAATCAGCAAACCATGGTTCGTTACCCTTGGAGATTACATCGATGCACTCCTCAATAATGTGTAGGTGTTCGTCCGGAAAGGAGTCGTCGATGGGTAGATGGTCGTCCTCTAGATGTGTTAGGCGACTCAAATGATCCGCGACAGAATTTTCTGAACCTTTCTTGTCGCGGATCTCAAGATCGAATTCTTGTAGGAGAAGAATCCATCTAATTAGCCTTGGCTTCGCATCTTTCTTCGCAAGGAGGTACCGGATCGCAGCATGATCCGTGTAGACAATCACATTTGCACCTACAACATAAGAGCGAAACTTGTCAATAGCATAGACAATGGCTAAAAACTCTTTCTCGGTAGTGGCGTAGTTGAGCTGCGCTTCGTCTAGCGTCTTGCTAGCATAGTATATGGCATGGGTTCGCCCTTCCTTTCGTTGTCCAAGAACAGCTCCTATAGCTACGTCACTAGCATCGCACATAACCTCAAAGGGAAGAGTCCAATCCGGAGGTTGGATAATAGGTGCTGAAATTAGAGCTTGCCGAATTGTGTTAAACGCATCCAAACATTCCTGCGAAAACTCAAAAACTGCATCCTTCATCAATAGATTAGTGAGCGGTTTTGATATCTTAGAAAAGTCCTTAATGAAACGTCTATAGAATCCAGCATGTCCTAGGAAACTTCTTATCCCTTTCACCGAAGTTGGGGGAGGAAGTTTCTCTATGGTCTCTATCTTAGCTTTGTCTACTTCTATCCCTCTACTAGAGACTAAGTGACCTAATACAATTCCTTCCTTAACCATAAATTGACACTTCTCCCAATTAAGAACTAGGTTAGTGTCTTCACACCTTTGCAAAACAAGAGAAAGGTTAGAAAGGCAATCGTTAAAAGAGGAACCGTATACGGAGAAGTCATCCATGAAGACTTCCATGATTTCCTCTATGTATTCGGAGAAGATGGCCATCATGCACCGTTGAAAGGTGGCTGGGGCGTTGCAAAGCCCGAACGGCATTCTCCTATAGGCAAACGTACCCCATGGGCACGTGAATGTGGTCTTCTCCTGATCGTCCGGGTGTATCGGGATCTGAAAGAAACCACTATAACCGTCAAGGTAGCAAAAATGTGAATGTTGTGCTAACCTTTCAAGCATTTGATCAATGAATGGCAACGGGAAGTGATCCTTCCTCGTTGCATTGTTGAGCTTGCGGTAGTCGATGCACATCCGCCATCTTGTCACGGTCCGGGTAGGAATGAGCTCGTTGTTTTTGTTGGTGATGACCGTCATTCCTCCCTTCTTCGGAACTACTTGAACTGGACTCACCCACTTGCTATCGGAGATAGGGTAGATGATACCTGCATCAAGAAGTTTAAGAATTTCCTTCTTGACAACCTCCTTCATGGTCGGATTCAACCGCCTTTGAGGTTGTCTTGAAGTTCTAAAATCCTCCTCCATTAGTATCTTATGCATGCATAGGGAGGGTTTAATTCCTACTAAGTCCTCGATAGTATAGCCTAAAGCTTTCCTATGTTTCCTAAGGACAATCATGAGTTGATTATGTTCATCTATGCTTAGATCGGAACTAACGATAACCGGAAAGGTAGAATTAGGTCCTAGAAAAGCGTACCTTAGATGAGTAGGAAGTGGTTTGAGTTCCATTGCTTTCGGAGCTTCCAATGATCCTTGAGGAGCATCCGATGTTTCCTTAGAAGTTTCTAAGGGTGTTGAGTGTGTGGGAGAAGAATCAGAAGAAGTGTCTCGATCACCCCTTTCCACGGCCAAAATTACGGGTGGATCATGTCCTCCACGGCCGTGGTTTAGGGCGTGGAAGGGAAATACGGTTGTCACATCTTCTCCACGACCGTGTAACTCCCTGGAGTGGGACACGGTTTTGGTTGTGAAATCCACGGCCGTGGAATATAATGTATGGCCGTGGATTCTCACGTTCTCAGCCTCATCGTGGAGTTTCTCAAACTCCACTTCATGCATCTCTTCTTGTGCTTCTAAGGCTTCAATTGCCTCATTGCACCCTTCTTCTTCCCCTACATTGGTTAGACTCATAGTGATAACTTTTTGTAAAGGATCGTTAAAGAGAATCGCACTTACCTCCTCCCTAGATAAACCTTCTTCATCTTGGATATCGAAAATATCCTCATCAAAGATCGGCTCCTTCACTAGAGTGGAAAGAACGAACTCTACTTTCTCTTCTCCTATATCAAAAGCGAGTCTCCCATTCTTGCAATCGACTATGCAGCCGGAAGTTGCAAGAAACGGTCTTCCGAGTATGATCGGGACCGGACTATCTGCATGAATATCAAGCACGACAAAATCAATGGGAACAAAGAATTTACCGAGCTTGACCGGGACGTCTTCTACAATACCGACGGGGCGAGTGATGGATCGATCCGCCATGTATAACGTCATCTTCACCGGTTTAGGGTCGCCTAAACCGATCTTCCTGCACAATGCAAGTGGTATGATGCTCACACTTGCTCCTAAGTCACATAAAGCGTCATATGTGACATCCCTCACTCCTATGGGAATGCAAAATGACCCCGGATCCTTCAGCTTTGGGGGCATTTTCTCCGTCATGGTTTTGATGAGATCCGAAGAATTTGAACTCATCTTAACCTCACCGAAATCTTCTAGCTTCCTCTTGTTAGAGAGCAGCTCCTTCAAGAACTTGCCATAAGCCGGCATACCTACAATAGCATCGATAAAGGGTATATTAATATGCATCTTGCTCATGAGTTCTATGAACTTACCAAATTGTTTATCTAGGCGCGCTCTCGCTCTAGATTGAGGGAATGGTAGGGGAGGCTTGTAAGCTGGAGGAGGAACGTAGACATCTTCCTTCTCCTTCCCCTTCTCCTTGTCTTTCTCTACGGAGACTTCAACAAATTTAGGTTGCGGATCGGTGGTAGTCACTCCGCTCCTAGTTGTGATCGCCATAACCCTTCCCTTAGGGTTATCCTCCGTCTTTCCTGGAAGCTTCCCTTGATTCCTAGGAACTTCCTCCGCATGGTTGAACATTTGGTTTTCTAAAACCTTTTGAGCTTTATCAACCTTAGAGATTTGATCATCAACCTTTATGATGCGGTTCTCCAACCCTTGTAGCTTTCCCAAGATCGTTTCCAACATGGGATCGGGCTTCTCCTTCCCCGAAGTGTTTCCTCCATTAGATGATTGCCCTTGGCTTTTCAAAGGAGTAGAGGAAGAGGAGGGTGGAGTTAGTGAATTAGAATTGGAAGGATAAGAGTTACCGGAATTTTGTTGATTGGAGCGCCAATTGTTGTTATTGGAACCCCTATTGTTGTTCCAATTGTTGTTCCGGTTGTTGTTGTTTCCATTCCAATTGTTCCGGTTATTGTTGTTGTTGTTGCGGTTTGTGTTGTCACCGCCATTGTTGTTGCCCAAATAGCCAACATCCTTCCCTTGTTGCTTTGGAAAGTTGGTCTTGATAGCCTCCTTCAACTCTTTGATCTCATTGTTGAGGGAGAAAATCTGATTTTGAGCTTCATGTGTGAGCTTTGCTCCTTGCTCCACACGATTTCCCTCCACTTTCCGGTGGGAATACTTCTCTATGACCCTTGCTTGCTTCTCAATGAAGTCCCAAGCGTCATCTTCTCTCATGTCCATGAATGTTCCACATGAGAGGGATTGGAGGTTGAATTGCGTTCCCGCATCCAGCCCCTTATAGTAATCTCCAACAAGGCAAGTTTGGATATGCCATGATGAGGGCAATCCAAGAGCAAATCCTGAAACCTTTCCCAAGATTGAAACAAACTTTCGTTAGATCTCATGGAAAATGCTTTAATCTTACCTCTAAGTTCCACTGTTTTGGATGGCGGAAAGAATTTGGTGAGGAACTCCACGGAAAGGTCTTCTCACGTGTCTAGTTTCCCACTAGGAAGAGCTTGGTACCAAGACAACGCTTTCCCCTTTAAGGAGAAGAAGAAAGGCTTGAGCTTATAGTTGTTGGTAGTAGCATTCTTCGGTCTCATTGTCTCCATCATACACTCAAAATTTTGCAAGTGTTGGTGTGGAGATTCATCGCTTGTCCCACCAAATTGGTTTTGGCGAACAAGAGTAATAACTTGAGGGTTGAAGCTAAACCCTTGTACATCTTCAACATCAAAATTCACGCCCAAACGGCGTGGTTGTTGTGTTGGATCCATCCGCTGGCCAAGAGTTCTTGGCTCATCATCCACACGTTCGATCCTCGCATTCCTAGGTGGAATGCGGCGATTAGTAGCTCCTCGTGGATGGAAAGGATTTACATTGATCGTGGGATCAATTTCTTCTAGCGGTGGCATGGAAGAGTCACTATCATCAGCGGATGAATGACTTCTTCTTCTAGATCTTGATGCCCTTCTTGAGGATTTCTTGCTTCCCTTATTCTTAAGGTCGCTTAGCTCTATCCTCATTTGGAACATCATATCCTTTAGATCGTTAACTTCAGATTGATGACGGTCCATTTCATCCCGGCGGATGTTCTCATTCCATTGGAGTTGAGCTTCTTTCTCAGCTAACTCCGCCTGAAGATCGCGTTCGTGTTCTTCAGCCATCTTCTTTTCCTTGCGCTTTTGCCTTAAAGTTTTCTCTAGCTCTTGATCAAGAGGTAAGAGATCTTCGGTGTTCCTAGACCTGCGCATGCACTCAAAGTAATATCAAATAACGAGAGCAAGCTCCCAAGCTTGACAACCGGTAACCGAATTCGGCCGAAACCAAATCCCCGGCAACGGTGCCAAAAACTTGTTCGCTCCAAACGGTGTGTGCAAGCTTTAAATTTATAACCCTATACTTAAGCTTAAAACAAGGATGCGAACCCGCAGTGTACGGGTCAATCGTAGTAAAAGCAAGGAATTCCAGGGGTCGATCACAGGGACTCGGTGAAACAAAGTCGATAACGGTAAGCTTCGTAAATACTAACCACAAAGAGCAATTAACACAATCAAAGATGAATAAGAAGTCAATAAAGCAAACATGCAATTCTAGGGATTAAAGCGTCTAGTTGTGGTTCCAACTCAAGATCTAAAGATAAGCGGACAAAGCTGAGGTTTTTGCATGGGGAAGGTGTTACTAAAGTGGAATAGATCAGCGGGTAAGTATTACTACTCACTAATCCAAAACCGTAACTCCGATTACCGGGTAAGTTTCAAGGAATTAAGATAAAGAACTATAACCTCAAACTAACACACCATCTAAGGGAATAGAATCAACCTTTACCGGGTAAGTCTCAGGCTAACTCACAAAGATGGGATGGAAGCATACTCAAACCCCAATAAAGGATAAGCCTTTATTACCTACACTTATGATCGTTGGTACACAAACTAAGGAATTACCGGGTAAGTCTCATCCTAAGCTTGCATTGAACCAGGAAAGGTGTAATAAGAATAGGATTTGGCAAACTCTAACACTTAACTCTCAGTTTAGGATCAGATAAGTCACCTCGGTCAGCCAAATTCCACCCCGGCCGAGATGTTCATCGACTGAGCGAGATGCTTAGGGTTAAGGTCAAAGACTCGAACTTTCAGGGTCCTACTGGAATCTAAGATTATTCTATCATTGTTTTTCCCACAACCTTCAGCCAATCACCCTAGAATCACACAAGGAAATTAGCCACTCATCATCATTATGAAAGTATTAATCAAATATATGGAAAGAAGGTGAATATTTGAACAAGAAGAATTCAATGAAAAGACTTCAATAACTGAATCAAATATCACAACAAAAGCGTTCCTTGGATATATATCCAACAAGAGAAGACAATAAGGAAGGGAATTAAAGATAATTCTTACAAAACCCTTCAAAAAGCTAATAAAGCTATGATCTTCAATCTTCCTTCAACCTTCAAAAAGGTTCTTCAAAACTCCCAACTGGAGTATACTTGTTGCGGTGTATGCTGGCTGTATGCGAGATTTTGCGCTGATAGCGGATCTCCAACTGTATGCGGATGTCGGATTTGTGGGAAATCCGACCCTTTTTATAGGAAAATAATCATCCAAAGATAAGATATCTTAGAAAGATCTTTTCCCATAAAAATAGGTAAAATATAAGATCTTCTTCCTTCCAGGAGCCAAACCCAAAAATATAAGATCACTTTCCAAAGATAAAAGATCTCAGCCAAGAATAAAATATTCTCGCCGCGTCCTAGGTGTTCGCCTCGGTCGAGTCGGCGTCTCTGGATCACCTCGGTCGAGATGAATCTCTGGTCAACCGAGGTGAGTCACAACTGAATGTGAAATCTCTCAAAACCGGTCCAAAGTGAATCTTTAATCCATGGCTATGCCTCCTGGATGGTTCCTTATGTTCCTCATTGTAGCTCCGATGACTCCATAGCTCCTTTTCGATGCAAAACGTGCCATTTTACCTACAATTACAACAAAACTAGGTGTAGACCTCGATTCTCGCAAAGGTAGATGAAATGGTAATATAATCACATAATATACATACAAACATGCAGATTATGAAAGATAAAACGTCCAAACAAACCCCAAAATATAGACTATAATTCATGCTATCAAAATACCCCATACTTAGCCCTTGCTTGTCCCCAAGCAAGTTCCGCATATAGAAGACAAGATAGAATGGATTATAAGTCATGAAAATCAATGAAAAGTCTTTCAAAAACATTTTTATGGTGTGTAACAATCATAGATCACTCTAAGAGAATACTTCATGGAATTTAAAATCCAAACATGATCAAAACATTTTATAAATATAGAAAAGTTGTTCATCTTTGCATAAAATCATAGAATGCATAATAAGTCATAATTATCAAAATTAGTCATGTATAATCCAGTTTAAACCACTAAGTCAATCAACAAGCTCAAGGTCTCAAGGGCTTCCCAAAAAAAAAGGTCAAGAAACGTGTAGGGTAGGGATGTATGTAAGGTAATGTGGTGCTAGAATCCGGGAAAAGGATGAACTTCACTTTCACTTTTGACTTGCAACATCTTCCACCAATAAGCTTTGCTTATTTCACACTTTTTCTTTTTACTTTACTTTTTGGGATGCATGGACAGAGGTGCACAATAACCGAAGCCTAGGAGATCCGCAATCATCAATTTCTTGAGATGCATCAAACCCTTGATGCACATACCATGACCCGTTAGGAATATCGCTCAATCCGACTTTGGCAAGACACAAACACCCGGCTATGTGAATGGTGCCGAGTTACTCATCTTCATGATTGACTTCCCCAAACCTAAGATTACTTTCTAACACTTTCACTTCCAGCCAACTTCTCAACTTTAACTTCACTTGCTTTCACCACTTCGCTTGCTTCCAAATTCCCGGATAGGTAAAGGGAGGCAAAATGTATATGAGGGGCTAAGCATGAATAAGAAGAAGAAGAGAGAAGAATGAATTGCCTTGGTCTTTCCAGGAAGAAAGTGAGAGAACTCATAATGTGGTGTCAACCTTCAAATTCAACATAATTTAGATAAAAATAAGGTATTAAACATGCCAATAATTTCAAACAAAGCATTTAGCAACTTAAACATATTATAAAACCTTTCAAACACATAAAGAATTTAAAATCAGTCAGTAAACAAGATCTTCACTGAGATCATATTCAGATAAGTAACACAAAAATCGTTTTCGAAAACTCTCAGTTAACCCACCTCGGTCGAGGTGTTCTTGGTTCAACCGAGGTGGAACGCCTCGTTTGGCCAAGACTGACTCGGTCGAGGTAAAAAAAATTTTTAAAAACCTATTTTTTTTCAGTTTCGACGTTTTTCTCAATCAAATAACCTGTAAATATGCATGCAATCTCAGATAAACATATAAATGCAGAAGTGAAGCATAAACATGAAATATCTGATAAAGTACGAGTCATATATCAAAGTGATCAAATAGGTACATCAAGTCGTCATCAAATAAGTACAACAAATACCCCATACTTGGGACACACTGTCCCAGTGGGTCAATATAAGTCTAAAATAAGAGTACTCACCGGATAAATAGCTGAACTGCATAAAAATATAATAAAGAGAGTCCTGCAGCTCATCAATAGTCGCGATCCGGTGGTGGTGGTGGCACATATGGATACTGGGTCGGGTCGAATGGATGACCCATGATACGCTCGAACTGAAGCTGGGCCATGATGTGCTGATAATGTTGCCGCTCCTGCATCTCGCGGATATCCAGCGACATAGCAGCATACGAATCAATAACCTGATCCGTCAGGTCGTCGATCCGTCTGTGGGCATCTGGATCTCTCACTCTGCGCCTCCTACGTCTAGCAGGCCTAACTGGAGAAGTCTCAGCTGGTGCAGGCTCAGTCTCATCATCATCCAGATCTATGATCGGCGGCGCGCTCGTACCTGCAGTATCCGTCCCTGTATCCATCGGGACTCCACCATCTCTCTCATCCACTGTCTCCTCGTTGTCAGCCTCCTCCTCCTCATCCTCAGCTGGGGCAGCTTCTGCCTCCCTATGATCCTCCATCAGTGGAGCCCAAGCGGTCTGCCAATAGTGCGGGTCATAAACGGTGAACTGGGCAGACCACCTGATGCCCTGTGGCGCAGTCAGCTCCCACGGCATAGCAACATATGGAGTGGTCAGACCTCGGGGAACTAGAATCCTCCGAGTGATCATTTCCTGCAATCCAAGCGGCTTCGGAGCCGCCGCCATCGTACAAGCACTGAGGTCCATCCCGTGAAAAGCAGCTATGTGGGTGACAAGACCTCCGCAGTAGATGTCTCCCTTTGCTTTGGCCTTGATCTTGTGCAGGTCCTCTGCCAAGATCAAGCCAAAGTCTGGGAAACCCCCCGTAACCATACAGTACAGACTGAAGAGCTCGCCCTGTCGGATCTTCTGGGGCGTCTCAGTACGCGCCAAAAGTGTCTCGCTGAATATCCTATGGGCTAACCTAAAGGCTAGGTGGAAGATGACCTTTTCCCTGGAATCTCTAGGGCGCCATCTATCTGCGTGCTCAGTAATATGGGCAATCTTCCCCCAGAACTCCCTAGCTACAGATCGGGAAGGGAAGTCAGTGGCGGTGGGCTCAGGAAAGCCGAAAATCTCTCTCCAAACCTCTAAGGGAACTATAAAGTTCCGGTTCATCAACCGGTACTTCACAGACTGCTCTGTGGGAAGGTAGGAGAAGGAGCTAACGAACTCTAGGGTCGGCTCCAAGTAAGCTGGGGCTCGGATCTCAGTAAACTGATCCAGCCCGACTGTAGTAATCATCCTCCTAAGGTCTCCATCTACCCCTAGGCAATCAAAAGCGGACACGTCCAGGAAACGTGGTGCAATCACTGGACGTCCCGAAATACGCTCATAATCTACCCGGCATCTCTCGTGGATCACCGGGCGGTAAGGTCGGGAAGAAGAGGAAGAAGGGGAAGGTGAGGATCTTTCTCTGAGGGCAAGGCAGCGTTCGGCACTCATTTTCTCTCAGCTACTGTTAGATCACCTCGGTCACTGACAACACTCAAGAATCACCTCGGTCGAGGTGCAGTTCGACTGGACCGAGGCGTAACAGTTTGCGATTCAACTCTCAGAAATCCAGTTCTTTTCCCCCAAAAATCACTACAATTGCTTCCTATGGGGTACTTAAGCCTTTTCTCAGCAGATTCAAGGGTAACCAAAGCCCAAATCGAAACGAATGAACGAGTTAGGGTTTCGACTGTTTTTACCTCGTTTCGGTCGATTCGTTCGATTTCTTCGCAGATCTGTACTTGCAATGGGATCCTCTACCCTTCAATCGCAGTTTGGAAGCGGAAATCTTCGAAAACGAGCAAGATTTGAGGAAGCGAGGTGAAGAGGCGCCGCGGTCGAGTCGAAGAAGGTAAAAAAAGTGAAAAAAGAAATGTTTCCCCTTTATATACTGTTCCTGGAACTGCTGTCACCTCGGTCGAGATGGTCTTGACTGGACCGAGGTGGTACGGACCGAGGTGGTTCTGCAGAAACCCTAGTCGCCTCGGTTGCTCAAGAATCAACTCGGTCGAGGTGGCCTCGGCTGGACCGAGGTGTCTCAGTCAAACTTCGTCCTCTCGAATTCTCGAACTTCTGTACTTCCAGTTATGCTCCTTCCTTAGGTGTCTCCTGTTATCTGTCTAGGACGCCAAAAACAAACAAAATAAAGCAAAAGCAAACTATCTAAGCTAGACTAGAAAACGGGAAAAGAAAACAATACCTTGGGTTGCCTCCCAAGAAGCGCTTGGTTTAAGGTCGCTAGCTGGACCATAATGCGTCTCAAATGAGGTATATTGGTGCAACCTCCTCAACCGGAGTTTCCGGTTGGTACTTCTTAAGTCTATGACCGTTGACCTTGAAGCTTCCGCTAGTTTCGCCCCATATCTCAACTGCACCATGAGGAAAAACATGTTTCACAACATAAGGTCCGGTCCATCTAGATTTTAACTTACTTGGAAAAAGGTGGAGGCGGGAGTTGAAGAGTAGAACTAAGTCTCCTTCGTTAAGCTCCTTTGGAATGATACGCTTGTCATGCCATCTCTTCGTCCTCTCCTTATAGATTTTGGCATTCTCATAGGCGTTCAAACGCAGCTCCTCCAGCTCGTTGATCTCCAAAAGTCGCTTCTCGCCGGCCTCCTTAATGTCGAAGTTCAACCATTTGATCGCCCAATATGCTTTGTGTTCCAATTCGACGGGCAAATGACAAGACTTCCCATATACCAAATTATAAGGGGTGGTACCTATGGGAGTCTTAAATGCGGTCTTGTACGCCCAAAGAGCATCGTCCAATTTCATGGACCAATCCTTCCTCGTTCTAAAGACGGTCTTCTCCAAAATTGCTTTGATTTCTCTATTCGAGATCTCGACCTGTCCACTAGTTTGAGGGTGATAAGCAGTTGATACCTTGTGGGTTACCCCATACTTCGATAGACGTGCTTTGAACTTCCGGTTGATGAAGTGCGTTCCTCCATCGCTGATGATGATGCGCGGAGTTCCAAACCATGGAAAGATAGTTCTGTTCAAGAACTTCACAACCACCTTGGCGTCGTTAGTGGGAGAAGCAATGGCTTCAACCCATCTAGAGACGTAATCCACAGCAAGAAGGATATAGAGGTTTCCTCCGGAGGATGGGAAAGGTCCCATGAAGTCAATCCCCAATACATCAAAGATTTCCACCTCTTGGATATTATTAAGTGGCATCTCGTTCCTCCTTGATAGATTTCCTGTTCTTTGGCACGCATCACAAGAGACAACAAAAGCTTGTACATCCTTAAATAATGTAGGCCAACAAAACCGGAACGCAATACCTTAGCGCATGTTTTATCGGTGCTAGCATGTCCTCCACAAGGAAGTGAATGGCAATGCCTTATAACGCTATTAACTTCATCTTCCGGAATGCATCTTCGAAGCATCCCATCCGGTCCGCGCTTGAATAGCAGCGGCTCGTCCCAGTAATAATGTCGTACTTCTTTGAAGAATCTCTTCTTTTGAGAGTACGTCAATCCGGGCGGTGTTTCCTGGCAAACAAGATAATTCACAATATCAGCATACCAAGGTCCGTTTTTATCAGAAAGTTGGTGGATGGAATGTTCCACCAACTGAGGATGAATGTCAGAGAAAGGAGTAAGAAGTTTATTATTCTCAGTAGCCTCAGTTGACATCATCTCGCCATCGACCTCGGTCGAGGCGCAGAAACGTTGACCGAAATGTTCTTTAGTCGCCTCGCTCAGTCCAGGAAGTGCCTCGGTCGAGGTACTGCAACTGGAACCGAAATTGGAGATCTTCGTCTCCTGAAGTAGTGTCTCAGTTTTAGCTCCTGGATCTTCTTCCAGGGCCTTCAAGCTCCGTATATCTGCATCACAAGAAGCATCTATACCTTCCTCTATTAAACTAAAACTTATAACTCTTTCGAGTGGATCGTTAATAAGGATAGAGCTCACCAATTCCCGTGATTCTTCTTCATCATAGATGTTGAAGATATCATCGCTGAGTTGCTCTCCCTTCATTGCGGCAAGCAATGCAAACTCCACTTGGTCACCACCAATGTTGAACTTCAACTTGGCGTTTTTACAATCAACGTTGCAACCCGAAGTTGCTAGAAATGGCCTCCCGAGAATAATAGGGACAGGATAATCTGCGGGAATGTCAAGTACAACAAAATCTATAGGTAGATAGAAGTTACCTAACTTGACCGGAACGTCCTCCAAGATGCCCACGGGATGGGTAATGGAGCGATCCGCCATATAAAGCCGAATCTTGACCGGCTTGGGCTCTCCAAGTCCGATCTTCATGCATAGCTCCAGCGGGATGATGCTCACGCTGGCTCCTAGATCACATAGGGCTTCACAAGTGACATCCCCAACTTGAATGGGAATGCAAAATGAGCCGGGATCTCTTAATTTAGGTGGTATCTTCTCCTTCATGATCTTGATAAGCTCCGAGGATTTAGATGTCATCCTAACTTCACCAAAGTCTTCCAATTTCCTTTTCCTTGATAGGATCTCCTTTAGGAACTTCCCATAGGCGGGCATTCCTAGAATAGCATCAAGGAAAGGAATGTTAATATGCAGCTTATTCATCAAGTCAAGGAACTTACCAAAGTGCTTGTCTAGATGTGCTCTGGCCCTTGACTGGGGGAATGGAAGTGGTGGTTTGTATGCAGGAGGTGGAATATAAGTTTCAGTTGTCCCTCCTGCTTTCTGTTGCTCCGCCTCGGGTGGTATCTCGGTCGAGGTGTTCTTCGACTGGATTTGGACCGAGGTGGTCTGCGTCGAACGAGGTACTGGATCTGCAGTCTTGAGTCCACTCCTCGTCGTTATGGCCATGCACTGGCCCTTAGGGTTGCTTTCCGTCTTTGCTGGAAGCTTCCCTGGATCTCTTGGCCCTTCATTCGCCCTACTTGCAAGTTGTTGTTCGAAGGACTTTTGGGCCCTCGAAAATGAAGTCATAGAAGTCTCCATAGCACTAAGCTTGATCAAGATAGCCTCCAGAACTGCGTCTTTCTTTTCCGGCTGAGACGAACTTGATCCTTGCCCTTGGCTCTTTAATGGAGTAGAAGAAGAAGAAGAAGGGGAAGAGAGGAAAGGGTTAGAGGAATCGTTAGAGTTGGAGTTTGAATGATTGTTACCATGATTTTGGTTGTTCGTCCTCCAGTTGTTGCTATTGGATCCTTTATTGTTGTTGTTGTTTCGGGGACCGTTGTTGTTGTTACGGTACCCGTTGTTGTTGTTGTTCCTTTGCCCTTGCTCTTCCTTCTTGGTTTGTGCAACCAAGAGTTCCTTCAATTGCTTCACGTCATTCTTCAAAGACGTGAGTTGATTGTTGTTAGATTGAGTCTCTTGAAAGTTGACTCTTTTAACTCCACCTTCAGCTCCTTGGTGGGTGTATTTCTCCATGTGTAAGGCTTGCTTCTCGATGAAATCCCAAGCCTCGTCAATCGCCATGTCCATGAAGGTACCGGCGGAGAGTAGTTGGAGATTGAACTGGGTGCTTCCGTCCAGTCCTTTGAAGTAGATCTCCAACAACTCGATTTTTGGAATCCCATGGTGTGGGCAATCCAAAAGGATGTCCTTGAACCGCTCCCAAGATTTGGACAAGCTCTCCTTGTCCTTCATAATGAAAGCATTGATCTTCCCTCTCATTTCAGCTGTCTTTGAGGGGGGGAAGAATTTGGTCAAGAATTCCGTAGTCATCTCCTCCCATGTGCTGATTTTACCTAGAGGAAGAGATTGATACCAAGTAAGAGCTCTATCTTTTAAAGAAAAGTAAAAAGGTCTTAGCTTGTAATTGTTATTTTCAATTCTGGAAGGTCGCAAGGTTTCCATCAAGATCTCGTAGTTTTGAAGATGTTGATGTGGTGACTCCTTCTCTAGCCCTCCGAATTGGCATTGGCGAATCATGGATAGAACTTGCGGTCGAAGTTCGTAGTCATGATCCGCTGGATCTCCTAGGTTCACTCCTGGACGCCTCAGTTGTTGATTAGGGTCCATCCTTTGACCTAGGGTTTGTGGGATTCCTGCAAGAAGAACATCTCGGACTGGCATCCGAGGTGGAAATATCTCGGCCGGGGCGTCAGGTGCTGGGATCTGCCTCGGTCGAGGGTCAGCAACTGGAGCCTGCCTCGGTCCAGCCTCGGGAACTGGATCTTCCCTCGGTCGAAGTAGAATCTGGTTTCGTATGACGGCCATTTCTGCTTCGATTGCTTTAGTTTTAGTGCGAGTTTCTTCCTTCTCCTGCCTTAGTTCTTCCCTGCTGAGGCGTAGCAGCTCTAACGCCTCTTTCAATTCGGCCTCAAGATCGCGGTTGTCTTGTTGGGCCATCTTCGCTTCTCTTAAGCGTCGCTTGTATGTCTTTTCTGGTTCGGGATCGTAAGGAACGATTTCCTTCCCAGTGAGGGTTCTTCGCATAAACCTAAGAGAGAACCTGCAAAAGTCACTCAAGTAGAGTGGTTAGAAGACACGGGGGCAAGTGCCCCAAGAGCAAACCGTACCGGCTCGGTCTAGACCAAGTCCCCGGCAACGGTGCCAAAAACTTGTTCGCTCCAAACGGTGTGTGCAAGCTTTAAATTTATAACCCTAGACTTAAGCTTAAAACAAGGATGCGAACCCGCAGTGTACGGGTCAATCGTAGTAAAAGCAAGGAATTCCAGGGGTCGATCACAGGGACTCGGTGAAACAAAGTCTATAACGGTAAGCTTCGTAAATACTAACCACAAAGAGCAATTAACACAATCAAAGATGAATAAGAAGTCAATAAAGCAAACATGCAATTCTAGGGATTAAAGCGTCTAGTTGTGGTTCCAACTCAAGATCTAAAGATAAGCGGACAAAGCTGAGGTTTTTGCATGGGGAAGGTGTTACTAAAGTGGAATAGATCAGCGGGTAAGTCTCACTACTCACTAATCCAAAACCGTAACTCCGATTACCGGGTAAGTTTCAAGGAATTAAGATAAAGAACTATAACCTCAAACTAACACACCATCTAAGGGAATAGAATCAACCTTTACCGGGTAAGTCTCAGGCTAACTCACAAAGATGGGATGGAAGCATACTCAAACCCCAATAAAGGATAAGCCTTTATTACCTACACTTATGATCGTTGGTACACAAACTAAGGAATTACCGGGTAAGTCTCATCCTAAGCTTGCATTGAACCAGGAAAGGTGTAATAAGAATAAGATTTGGCAAACTCTAACACTTAACTCTCAGTTTAGGATCAGATAAGTCACCTCGGTCAGCCAAATTCCACCCCGGCCGAGATGTTCATCGACTGAGCGAGATGCTTAGGGTTAAGGTCAAAGACTCGAACTTTCAGGGTCCTACTGGAATCTAAGATTATTCTATCATTGTTTTTCCCACAACCTTCAGCCAATCACCCTAGAATCACACAAGGAAATTAGCCACTCATCATCATTATGAAAGTATTAATCAAATATATGGAAAGAAGGTGAATATTTGAACAAGAAGAATTCAATGAAAAGACTTCAATAACTGAATCAAATATTACAACAAAAGCGTTCCTTGGATATATATCCAACAAGAGAAGACAACAAGGAAGGGAATTAAAGATAATTCTTACAAAACCCTTCAAAAAGCTAATAAAGCTATGATCTTCAATCTTCCTTCAACCTTCAAAAAGGTTCTTCAAAACTCCCAACTGGAGTATACTTGTTGCGGTGTATGTTGGCTGTATGCGAGATTTTGCGCTGATAGCGGATCTCCAACTGTATGCGGATGTCGGATTTGTGGGAAATCCGACCCTTTTTATAGGAAAATAACCCTCCAAAGATAAGATATCTTAGAAAGATCTTTTCCCATAAAAATAGGTAAAATATAAGATCTTCTTCCTTCCAGGATCCAAACCCAAAAATATAAGATCACTTTCCAAAGATAAAAGATCTCAGCCAAGAATAAAATATTCTCGCCGCGTCCTAGGTGTTCGTCTCGGTCGAGTCGGCGTCTCTGGATCACCTCGGTCGAGATGAATCTCTGGTCAACCGAGGTGAGTCACAACTGAATGTGAAATCTCTCAAAACCGGTCCAAAGTGAATCTTTAATCCATGGCTATGCCTCCTGGATGGTTCCTTATGTTCCTCATTGTAGCTCCGATGACTCCATAGCTCCTTTTCGATGCAAAACGTGCCATTTTACCTACAATTACAACAAAACTAGGTGTAGACCTCGATTCTCGCAAAGGTAGATGAAATGGTAATATAATCACATAATATACATACAAACATGTAGATTATGAAAGATAAAACGTCCAAACAAACCCCAAAATATAGACTATAATTCATGCTATCAGTCGTGGAACTCAAGAACAAACCGTGATTTAGGGTTCGTCGACGATTCTCTCTAACTCTCAGGGTCTAATCTGTTTACGATCGATCTATCATCATCTTAGCCACAACTATCAACCCTTCACCTTAGAATTGTTAAGGGTTTTTAGCCAATAACAGTCATATTGATATTAAATTCAAGAATTAAAAGATTGAAAGATGAAAACTTCCGAAACCCTTCAATAAACTTCAAACCAATCTCAATATCACAATCAAGAACAAATATCGTCACAAGGTTCGGAATAGAACAACAAACACAATCGTAGATAAGAAGGAAGAACGGGATGTCAATCCGTCTTCTAAATCAAACCTAAACAAGAAGAGGAATCTTCTTGCGAACGATCTTCCGACTCTTTGATCTTCCGTCAATCCGGAAGTCTCCACAGCAATCTCCACCAAATGTGCGAAATTAGGGCCACTCCAAAGACGAGCGCAAATTACGTCTTTTGCAAGAATCGCAGAAATCTCCAAGTCGCGGCGTAGGCAAAAGTCTCTAAGCGATGATGCAAGCAAGCACGTAAGCGAAGGTGTAAGCGAGGATCTAAGCGACCATGACAGAATCTCCCTTCGTCCGTCTTTTTATAGGGCAAGATAAAATATCGGCCCGGCCGAATCTTCAAAAGATCGTGGCTTCAAAATGTGGCGAAAAAGATCGCCAAGATCACGGTCGTGGAAGGTCCCACGACCGTAATTTAGAGCGTGGAAATCAACACGGTTTGAACCATGGATTCCACGACCGTCAAAGCTCCTGGAATGAATCACGCTTCTCCTGCAGGATTCCACGGCCGTGGAACTGAACGTGGTTCTTAGTACAGCCGTATTTTAGAGCGTGGTTTAGGGCAAGAACGTGCTTCTTCCCTAGCCTCGTGCATTCCTGAAGTTGACATCCATTTTGCTCCTAAGAATGCCCTCAATCCATGGACATACTCAATCAACTCGTCTTTGCTCGATTCCGTTCGGAAATGGCTCTCAATCACCTATAATCAACATAAAGCGTGTGTAGACATCCATATCGACAATATAGGCAAACTAGCTCACAAAAGCAACAATGTTCAATCAAAGACTATCAATATGAATCAAATACACTTAGAAAACGTGCCTAAAGTATCACAATATTTCATGCTAACAGCCAACATCATAATGAATCGCATGATCATATCTTCTTCAGATGTGGATACTCAAGCCGAATTTGGAGAGAGATTAGAAGTCTTGTGAACATGCCTTCGGGGCTGGGTACCTTAGACATTACGGTTCGGTGGTTTAAGCAAAGAAGGAGGCATAATCATCGCAGCACAATTGCCATGAAGATTGCATTTGTTACAACGGTGTATTATATTTGGCATGCAAGGAATGCACTTGTGTTTGAAGGAAATAAAATTCCAGGAAAGGTGATCATTCGACTTATCAAAACTCACATGTTTAAGCTGCTTTATGAGGCGTTCCCAGATTATGTTGGTGACATTGTACGTGGTGTATAGGAGTGATGATGTATATTATGTATTTATTACCTTTATTGGTTGTGATAGAGGTATGTTTGGAGTTGTGTAGCTCCATATGAGATAGTTCATGATACGTGAGGATTTGTAGCTGAAATCATGCATAGCATGAGAGTAAGCATTTTTACAACATTTCTATGAATTAACCAGCAACTTCATTTGGGAAATCCAAAATGGTCATTAGACCAGTGGGGCGCCATATTTGATAGGGTCTTTGTTTCAATAACCGGAAGACAACACTCCTCCCTAGAACCTTAATGATTACCTTTGTTTTCCATTTCTCTCCAAGAAGAACCTTAATGATTACCTTTGTTTTCCATTTCTCTCCAAGTGACGTCACAATATCTGGGTATGTATCCACCATGGCAAGACCTCTAACACCGTCAGGGAATGATATGTGCATTTTAGACTCTATTAGCGAGTCACAACAAAGCGGAGCAGAGATGGTAGAGCGCGAACTGACAACATCAACGTAGGAGCAGGGATTATATGGAGGTTTGTCAGGAGGCATCAGTGGTGGAGAGACATGGGTCACCGGAATAGGGGAGGGAGAGGATGACATCCGAAAAGAGAGCGTTTTTACTCATTAGCCTCCAATCCTAAAATATCTAGCTTATGACGGATGAATAGATTGATGGTTTAATATTGGTCAACATTGATACAAAGCTAAACCAAATTGTATGTTATAAAACTGTAACAGATCATGACTTTCACTAGTTTAACATACACGTACCAAAACCAAAAACAAACCTCAGAACCCAATATTCCATAACCGCACCAAAGCAACATATTTTTTGCACGGGAACATATTTTTTGCCGGTCGAGTCACACTCACTAAAGCCGTGCTTACCTCCCTCCCCATGTACTCAATGTCCACGCTGATGTTACCTCACGGGGTGTATCAGGATATTGAGAAGTTGTGTCGTAATTTTATTTGGGGTGATATGGAGGGTCACAGGAAGCTACACACGATAAGATGGAAGGATTTGTGTTTACCGAAGGATAAAGGTGGTCTGGGAATAAGGTCAATCTGAATCACCAACAAAGCTATACTTGGTAAACTGGGCTGGAGATTTCTCAAAGATTCGGACAACCTGTGGGTCAAAGTTCTCAAGAGTAAATACATAAGAAGCAATTCAGTGACGAAAGGTCCTTCATCACACGTCTGGAGTGGGGTGTTAACAGGTCTGCGTGAAGTTGTGACTAAAGGAGTTAAGTGGACGTTAGGCAATGGACACTCTATTCGATTATGGTTGGACTGCTGGGTATCGTCCTCTCCTCTACACACAGAAGCGCTGCAAGTCATAGATCAATCTGAAATATCCCTTTCTATTCGCCACTACTGGTGCGAGGGAGTCGGATGGGACTGGAAATCTCTTGAGGGTAAACTACCTACCTCGACCTTGTTGAGCCTCGCCTCGACATGCCCTAGGGATACTATTATTGACTTTGGCGATCACAATCAGCAGGACCTGTACAAGGATGAGATCACCTGGGGTTTATCGCAAGATGGTAATTATACCTCTGCGTCGGCTTATCGTATGCTGGCTGGAACCTCTGATCTCCAAGGGTTAGATGACAACGTCTTCAATCTTGTTTGGAAGCTCCGAGTCCAAGAAAGGGTCAAGCTCTTTATCTGGAAAGTCTTGAAAGGAGGAGTACTCAGTAGTGTAGAAAGGAAATGCCGCCACCTTGCAGCTGATGATACTTGTGTCTGCTGTAGTCAAGCGCCAGAAGATAGTCTTCATCTCTTCAGAGACTGTTGGACAGTTAACAACATTTGGCGGTCTATGCAGGCTAACCGTCATGTCCCCGACTTCTACAAAGTTCCTTTTGCTACTTGGTTGCGAGGTAATATCTCCACTAAATCTTCTTTTGAAAGTATTTGTATGTGGAATGAGATTTTTGCAATTAGCATTTGGTGGATTTGGAAGTGGAGAAACGAGAAAGTATTCAGAAATGCGAGTCCGAAAGACGGTAGAGGGCAATTCGTCCGAGCCAAAGCAAAGGAATATCTTGATGTGTGGAACAAGAGAGACAAGATTCAGAAGATTCGGCGGGACCGGTTAATCAATGTCAGATGGAGTCCTCCCATGGGAAACGCTGTGAAAGTCAATACGGATGGCGCCAAATCCAAAGAAGGTAAAACCTCTGCAGCGGGCGTCGTTAGAAACAGCGCGGGAGAGTGGTTGAGCGGCTTCGGTGTCAACCTTGGTTTATGCTCGGTTCCCATGGCCGAGCTTTGGGGATTGGTGCATGGAATAAAGGTTGCTTGGGAGTTGGGCTACCGATTAGTCGTTTTCGAAACTAACTCCCAATTGGTAGTTGAACTCCTAAAGAAGCCCATTGCTTCTCACCATCCTCTCGCTAGTCTGGTACTTACGTGCCAAGACTTTATGAAAAGAAACTGGGAAATCCAGGTTCGACATGCCTACCGCGAGGCGAACAGAGTAGCGAATTTCCTTGCGAATTTAGCTTTGAACTTTACTATTGGATTGAATGTATTTAGTGACCCGCCGGAGGGTGTAGTTGATCTTTTACTTGATGATGTAAGGGGTCGGGCTATCCCCCGTGTGATTACTACTTAGCCTTCTTTTCAATTAATAAAAGCGCGTCCAGATGCGCCGGAGACCACTGCCTCTCCTTCCCACCAAAAAAAAACTATATGACCGTATCAGGTGTGTGTATATAAGAAGATCCGCAGTTAAAATCTATTTCAGAGTATAGACAGAATCCAAAATCCAAGCAAATGCTCAGACAATGCATATATAACTAGATACTACAAAACTGGTAGACTAATATGGAAAATACTAGTCGCACTGCTCCCCATTCATCATCAGAGCTTATCCTGCTGAGGTTTGGAGGCGTGTGCCTCCTCGATGTGTCTAGTTAGCAATGAGATCCCATAATGGGAAGCACTCGAAGCAGCATAATATGATGTCACGGTCAGCTGTGTAAATCTTGGAAGAGCATAACCTAAACGCAAAGAAAGTTAGATGATGAAATAAGATAAGAATGGTAAAATGATCAAAGCAGCAGAAAACAATGTCTTAAAATAACTCATCAGAAATCCGTCCAAGCTGGATTTGTTAAGCTACAATTTCTGTATTACGAAACCGTACTAGCCCAGGCGAATGCCAAAATACAAGATAGGTAGAATGGAGAAACAAGTAACCTTAGCAACAAACTCTGGTCCTATATGACTCAGTGGCCCTCCATTACGATAACAGACAACCTCATACCTAATAATACAATCTTTCTATCTGTGAACAATATCTGGCACTTATGAATAGAATCAGCGAATGCTAAATTAGAACCTTATCAACTAGTCTGTTAAATTTGAGATCTCCAGAGTGTCATAGCCAAGAAACTTTGAATCCAAATTCAATGTCTTAAACAACATATGCTTACAAATAAACCAAGAATGCAAAAGGAGGCAAAAAGAAATTTTGAAATATCTAGAACCAGTTTTCTTCGAAGCAAAGTAAAATGTTTTGAACATAAGATATTCTTTCCAGATTCTCATGAAACAAATGCAAAACACTATCACATAAACTTGGTAACCATGAGATTGTTTTAACAGTGATGACAGCCTAAAAGGCTCCAACTTATCAAAACACATTAAACTTAGACTTCCTGTTTACGCAGTTTTTGAAAAATTTCGTTAACTAATGAATATCTTCACCCCAGAACAATTCATAATAATCAATAAACTGCTCATCTCGACTTCTCAAAGCAACAATTTAGTAATCTACCAGTTCACAAATCACAATATATTTACACTGCAACAAATTATAATATAGGATGTACAAGAATTCGTAAGTTGCATGATAACGATTAACATCATAGTCTAATCAAGATATAGACAAATAAGCATGAAGATTTTGCACCATAACAGATGGTGAGAAGGATAAAATTATACCTCCAAATGCAGCACTGCCAGCAGTAAATAGCATCAGAGGAGGAACCTGTGGAAATTTCTCATTAGTCAGGCTAAACATAATCAAAATCTACTAAACAAATTGAGAAATGAAGAAGCAGATAAAGGGACAAGAAATTAGATAATTTTAGGTAATTTTTCAATGGCTTACCCCAACCAGAAATTGAAGCCACTTTGGTCCCTTTACATATTTTTGAGCATGTGGAATCCCTGCATATGAGAGTCAATACACGTTAATAAGTAAAGGGCACCCATTAAGATGTAGAATAAAAATAGACAAGTGATCTGCATCGTACCAGAATTAAATCCATAAATAGTACTCAGCAATGCACCCAGTCCTGAACCAGCCTAAACAGAAAATAGCAACAGGTAAGAGACGGATAATGATGACAGTTGGGAGTCACAAAGACTAAAACATACGAGTCACAATAATTATTTATAAGCAAAGAATGATACAAGATAAATAAGCATTTGGAACAGAACTAGAATAATCAGGAGATATTCTACACACTAAAGGACCAGTATCATCTAGGAAGGGCCTTCTCCTATAAGAGCAAGTGTTGCCTCGATTATCAACAACAAAAGACCCAAAACCTCTATTATAGCTATAAAAGCCTTTCAGCCAATTCACTCATCTATCACCCACTTGTACCTGCCGGATGTTTCTATGTGATTTCTTTTTTCGGTATCTCCTGTGCCGTAGCTCTTCAACTTATTCCCTCTTGTCTTAGCTCTTCTAATATATAAATAATTATCTTGACCCCATATCAATACCATGCTTCACATCTCATGCTTGTGCTGTTTGATATCTAGATGCAATTACAAGATGAAGAAAACACAAACACTAAGAACTTCAAAGATTTTGTAATCAATCATCATGATAATCAGCTTTGGTACCAAGTTAACAACTTGTTGTACATAAAGTAGGAACATTTTCTCCAGTCCCAACAGATAAAATAATCCGTCAAGTCGTCAACTTGTGAACAGACCGCACACACTATGAAGTACAACATAAAGAAAATTTTTAATCACTACACAAACCCTCATCCCGATCACCTACCGGAAACTTTGTAAGCACATCTCTAAATGGTAAGTTGTCTCAGCAAGAAATTCTTAGTATAAGTGTAAGCCGTACACTATTCTTTCATGACATCTATGAAAAACAAAAAATAAGCAACAACAAAGCTCAAGTGGGTATGCTAATATTACCTTGATCAACCTTCTATTCCTTAAATGAAACCAATTCCGAAACAAAACCTATTCCAACGAGACAGTATACAGCTACGTCAATTATTTGCAACAAGCCAACAAATACACATCAACTACTATTCTCCAAAGAGAAAATAACTTAGGAGTCAACAATTCAGCATGATGGTACTAACAATGACACTAAACAGCTTAGGAAATGAACAAGTTCATCTCTTGTTTGCTTTTTCTAAAAGCCACAATGAGGTTGCTCGATCATTCCTGATGCTAAACTTCATGATGAGAATGTTTTTGTGAAGAATGATTGTGTGAAGCTAAAACTAAGCACGGCAACAACTCAAACTTCAGAACGATCCTCTTCAACCCCATATATTGTTGTCGAATTTGAGGATTGGACAAGACAAAAGTATGCATAATCATAGGAATAATAGGGATGGGAGAGAGAGGGTGCGTACAACAGCAGTTGCATCGTGCAAAACCGGAGTGATGGCCCATTCACCGTCCCCCTGTAACAGTAGAAACCCCAAATCCATATAAGGCATAAAGCCGAACAGATAATATAACAGCCTACCAAGTCTCAAATGTTCCAAATTAAAACCCTAAAAACCGAATTCAAGTGAGGGATAGAGAGGGTACAAAATTGGAATCGAGGGGAGATAGGCATCGAGGGCAACGAGGGGTTCCTAGACCAGGCTTGATGGTAGGATCATGGTAGAGATTCCCGCTTCTAAGCTTCTCTTCATACACTTCTCTAGTTCCCATCAGTGTCACACCCCCAAGCTGTAACAGTCGCGGATGCATCAATACTCGAAACCAATCTGAAATCGAACATCAAACCCAATTCATTAATCGAATAGCGAGATTTCTTACCGAAGAGTCCCAAGCCAAATCGATCTCCAACTGAATTTCGAGTCTAATACCGAAGCCAATCCCAACTTCGTCAAGCCTGCCGCTGGCAGATTGTAGTATGTGGTGAGCTAACGGTAAGAGCACACGTACTAGAGCTTAAAATATTAATCTTTAACCCCTTTTTATTTTTCAGTTTTTCTGTATCTACCACATCGGCTTAAAAACCATACCAATCTTATCTTATCTTATATAAGCATGTCCACGGGTCGGATCCGTCGGGTCGACGGGTTCAACACGCCGGGTCAAGGGTCCGGGGAGGGTGACCCGAACCCGTATATGTGGCCGACCCGGCGGGTCGCCGCCGGGTCGGCGACCCGCCGGGTCACGGGTCAAACCCTGCGGGTCGACGGGTCGGCCACCTCACCATAAAAAAAATAATGGAAATAAACTTTAAAAAAAAAGAAAATAAATAGAAGAGAAAAATTGGACTTAAACTTAAAAAAGAAGAAGAAAATAAACTAATAAAAAATTGGACTTAAACTTAGAAAATAACAAAATAAACTAATAAAAAGAGGATGTAAACTTAAAAAAATTGGACTTAAAGTTTAAGTCCAATTTTTTCAAGTTTAAGTCTACTCTTTATTAGTTTATTTTCTTTTTTTTAAATTTAAGTCTTAAACTTAAAAAA
>BSUD01000004.1:48963496-49003970 GCA_033239045.1 Fagopyrum esculentum
AAAAAAAAAAAAAAAAGGGAAGAATTGGGCTTGAACTGGAATCCCGGTTGCCTACGTATCCTCTCGGAGAGGAGGAATCAAAGCCCACGTAGTTCTCTTACCTTTGTTTATATCCCCGATTGGCCCTTACCTTAGTCGGACTCTCCCGCCGATACATCCGATGGCGTTTGTTGTCGCTCGTCGTCATCTTCGTCGCCTTCCTCTGCCGAGAGGTTGTTCTTTTGTGTTCGCATTTCCGCTTTCCTCCAATCGGCTAGGAGGACTTGTGCCTCCAACGTCTCGGGCAACATGTTTGATCTCGTCGGATCGAGCACCTTTCCACTCCGGCTAAAGGTTTGCTCAACCGCTACCGTTGAGGCGGGAACAACGAGAATTTGTGTCGCGATCCTTGAGAGGGTAGGGAACCTCATTCTCTCCGGTCGGCTCCACCATTCTAATATGTTGAAATCCTCCTCTTCTTCATCTTTGGCAAACTTAAAAGAAATGGTTAGATATTCGTCGAGTTCCGAGTTGGAACTCGACGTGGTTTTTGCCCTTTTCGGGCCAAACAAATCTCTAGCAATTGATTTTAAATTTAGATGAACTTGAAGATGAAGGACGAGGAGGGGGTTGAGAAGATTGACCTCGATCGGAAACACGATATTGAACCAATAATTCATCAAATAATTTTTTAACTTTAGCAATTATGGTAAAAACATGACAATCGGGATGTTGTTCTAAACCTAAAAATTCATAATAACTTTCTAAAAATTGTTTTAAACCATCCATTTTACGTCTAGGGTCTAACACAAATGCAACAAGAAAAACATCGAGAATGGTTGCATAATAATCTAACCATTTACTTCGCATTGAATAAATAGCTTGTGAAATATTTTCAATTAAAAGACCTTGTTGAATTGCAAATACAATATTAATTGCTACATAACAAAATATGTTTGAAGTTGGTGTATAAACATAACTAAAAGTGTTATTAGCATCGTAAAAATGTTTGAAAACCTCCATTACATCTCTTGCTAAAACCCAAGATTCACCGAAAACAAAATCACCATCAATATGTTGTGCGGCAAAACCACTTAAAAGTTCTCGATATTCATATAATTCGTAAATCATTTTGTAAGTAGAGTTTCATCTTGTACAAACATCTTTTGGTAATTTTTTAGGATAAACGCCATTTTATTTACAATATGCATACTATTTAGTACGTACACTTTTTTTAGACCAAAGTTCATTAAGAATTTTTCGAATAGGTTGTACTAAATCTCCAATGTATGTTAAACCGTCTTGAACACACAAGTTTAAAATATGAGCGGCACACCTAATGTGAAAAAATTTACCTCCAACCGTCGGCTTACAATAGTTGGTTAAATCTCTAATGGAAGCCGTGTTAGCGGAGGCGTTGTCAAAACCGATTAAAAAACTCGTGAAAGTAATCTATATTCTTCCAAAACATTTGCAATCAAACGGGCAATTTTTTGGGCGGTGTGTTGTTCGTTGAAAACTCGTAATGCTAAAACTCTTTTGTTTAGAATCTAAAATTTATCAACAAAATGACAAGTAATACCCATATATGAATTTTTTTGAAAACCGTCGGTCCAAATATCACTACAAATAGAAACTTGAATATCACCATTTTCCATAAAATATTTAATCAATTATTCTTTACAAATTTTATATTTATGCATCATTTTTCTTTTAGCGGTTTGGCGAAAAATCGGTTTATATGCGGGTTGAGCATGATTTTGCATCCAATCATTAAAACCAACATTTTGTGCAAAACTAAATGCTAAAGAATCTACGGCCAACATTTCCGAAAATGCATCCATAGAATAAGAATGATCATATGTAAATAGAGAAGGAGGTTGGTTAGAAGTAGATGTGTAACCGGTAAGTTGTGTTTGCCCTTGTGTTAATCCCATTTTTTCGGGATGCTTGTTCCGAATATGCCTCTTGTAGTTCCCGTAGCCTTCTCCCTTTTTGTGCTTGTATTGTGCCGCACAAAAATTTCATTTGGCATAGTAAACTCCGTTGGCATCGGGAGCACCTTTTGTAAACCAAAATCGGAAGACCGCCGCCATTAGTTGAGTGTTGTTCAACGGCGGCTCCTCCGGCTCCTCCGTGAATTCGGTCTCGGATACTTGGGTGTTGGGGAAAGTAGGTGATTCTGTGATATCCTCCTCCTCGAAGATCTCGTGATCTCCACTTAATAAGTCTCGCCTTAAATCCGAACCGGTTGGAGGACCGCTAACGGAATGCCGTCCTCGGGCAAAACCTTCGCCGGATGAAGGACCGGCACCGCTAACGGAACGTCTTCCTCGGCTAGACATTTTTTTTTGAATAATAGAATTAGAATGTAGTAGTAAGAGTGGTAAAATGAAAAATAAGAGAATGAGAATATGAGATTAGGAGAGTAATTGAATGTAAGAGTTGGAAATTATGGAGAGATTGAGAGAGTGAATAGATGATTGAATGAGAATTGGTGTGAGATGAAATGAATTGGGTTTGGGGTATTTATAGAATTGTTTTTGGGTTAGATTTATTAAAGTATATTGTTTTTTTTTTTTTTGAATTTGTGACCGTTACGGGTCGACCCGGCGGGTCACGGGTAAGGATCTGACGACCCTTACCCGTACCCGTGACCCGTGGACATGCTTAATCTTATATCTATTAAAGCAGAAGATTTCCACGTATCAACGTCATATTTCTCGAAGCCTAAAAATCTATATCTATCTATATACTAAAGCAGCCCGTGAACTTACACATGGTACAGTCTGATGAATCCACATCATTAAATAAACACGTGTCAGTTTTTTGTTGATCCCGGTCCCACCACGTTAAACCAAATTATTTTAAATATTTAATTTATGAAATATTTTAAATATTTTACTAACTAATATTTTTTTATTCTCTCATATTATTAATTGATTTTTAATTATTTGTAGCTTAAAAATCGAAATAGTTAAGATTTGCAATCTAATTTTAAAGATATTAATACTTTGTCAACTGATATTTTTTAATTTTATAAATGAACTTTATACTTTCTTAAACTTATAAACTTTATTTTAAATTTAATTTAATTTTTTTTATATTTTTCAATTGAACTGATAAACTTTATTTTTTTATATAAAATTTTAAAGATCTTAATATATTTTTTTATATTTTTAATTTTCAATTGAATTTCATTTTTTTCTAAACTTATAACCTTTTTTTTCTAAAATAATTTATTTAAATGATTAACAAAAAAATTCATTTTTTTAGAATAAAAAAAATTATAATTAACAGATCATATTTTTAGAATAAGTGTTTTTTCATTTTTGATTTTATTATTTTTTGAAAACAATTTCAGATATTTTTAAAATAATTTGTATTAAAACTCATAATTTCATATTAAAAAATATATGGAAAAAAATCGATTTTTTTTCCCAAAAACGTTAAATTCAATTTATTTTCTAAAAAAACTATCGGCTTTTTAAAAATAAATCAAATATTTTTTAAAAAAGTTTTTTTCATTTACACAAAAGTATTTAAAAAAATTAGAAAAAATGTTGGCCAAATTTGGTTAGTAGGCTGTTTTGAGAAATCATGATAGTAAGTAGGCTTTTTTATTTTTTTGTTAAGTAACTAGACCCCTTTTTTTTTACCGTTCAACTCCTACCCACAGCTGCAACCGCACAATCCCAAACTGGAGACACCCTCCCCTCCCTTCTTCTGGTATGAATTTTTTAACACCGAAAAGCAATTTTCCGGCTTCTTTGTCGATCTCTAGCATGACGAGACCACCATTGTTTCATGGAAGAAGCAATAATTGGCGTCAATAATGGAATCCAAACAAGCTATCACCTACGACGTTAGATTGTGGATCGCAATGTAATATCCGGAATTTTTATTCCGTTTAATTCCGTATCAAACCGGATTTTAAGCCATTGATCCTTATATGTATACCTAGGCGGACACAACATCTCAAATTTTATCATTTTATGTAACCTCACTTCACATAAAATGATAATATTTTTATATTAAATCCTAATCCACCAAACCTTTTTCTTTATTATGATATATCCTTGACAAAGCCGTGACGTACTTTTGACGAGATCATGACGAGGCCTTGGCGAGACCATGACAAAGCGGAGACGACGCCATGACAAAGCCGACAGCCTTGTGACAAGTTCACATAACAAATTTCAGCCTAGAAACTACTTTGTTGTCACGGCCCATTTTCGCTCCAGCCCAGGATGGCCCAATTAGATCCAGCCCACAATGTGTAGCAAAGAGAGGGCGTACGGCTGTTTGTAGAGTCCGGAATATCAGCTCACATATAAGCCTGCTGGACCGGTCCAACACCTTAGAATAGATCAACCAGCCGTTTTATTTGTGTGTAACCTCCCTAAACCTAATTAACTTCAGCCTAATCAACCTAATTAACCTAAACTACCACCTTCCCACGAAAACGCTTCTGCACTTCCGCCTCTCTCACGCCAGGACAGAAGAGCTCAACGACAGACTCCCCTGTACGTCCGTTTCTCTCACGTCAAGGCCGGGGAGCATAGCAACAACGCCGTCGGCTCCGAACGAAGGACCTTTCGCAGCCGAGCCTTCCTTCCGTGTACCGGGTAACGGGACGAACTTCGACCTCGCGTACGAGGGGTGCCCTCCTTCCTGGTCGCCGACGTCTACCATCGTAAAAACATAGGTAAAGTCTTCTCCTTTCCTCTGTATCTATTCTCGAGCGCGAAGTAACGTGGCTGAGTCAGAACCGCCACAGGTTGGACCACATCCGGCAAACAAGGATCAACGTTACCACTACAGTCCAGTACGGAATCGAGCCTCCACCTCATCTGACCGCGGGATACGATCGGAGTTGTCGCCAACCATAGCTTCGGTGAGTCCCTCTCCTTCCCTTTCCGGTTTGCGGTGTATCGTAGATTTGACCTTGGGTTGCCGACCGTTGGGTATATTAGAGAGGGAACCTGTTGGTTAGACTAGTGCGGTTTATCGGAGCAATGAGAGGGCGGTGAGATGGATTGGGTAGTATAGTTAGACAATGGCCGCACTGTAGTCGAAGAGGTAAGATTGTGAGTGGTGTCTCTTTTGTTTTACAATCTGGTTTAAGAAAATGCTAATAACTCATTGGAGTTAATGTAAGCACTGGAAGTACTACAGACTCGTGGGTAGTATGCTTTGTTTTAGCTAGACTCAGTAAAGGATGGTCTCTAAACCTAAGGTTATACATGTGGTTATGTTTAGGTAAATCGTGTTACATATTTCAAAGTTCTACGGCAGGGCACGTTAGCATAGACTACCAAACAGGCAGTCTTATTCTCTTAGTAAGTATAAACGATGAAGAGTTAAGTTCGGGGATCGTTAAGTCCTTCTTATAAAATCTTTAGAACTAGTTCTTGCGTGGGGTTAGGTCAAAATAGGATCCTAGTAGCTAAAGTATGAAGATCAGACCTTAACAACCCGTTGAAATTCTAGAGCTTGGTTAACCTTATAATCTCTAGTAACTATCCTTGAGAAACTATGTAAATAAGTTCTAAAAGATGATATGAAAAGTTAGTGATCAACTTTTGAGAGTTCCGGGATCAGGGGTAAAATAGTCTTTTAACCTAAGAGAGTTGTTTTTCGTAAACTTTCCTCTTGAGATTTGTACCTCTTAGAAGTTGATAACTTCTAAGAGTATGGGATGTAATTTTGATACACATGCCTTGTTTAACAGGCGTTTGAGTTACCACGGGTTCGGACCGAGTTGAGATTTGGGAAAGTGATCTTTGATTGAGGTAAGTCCTTGCGACTTAGATGATTTCTGGATATTAGTTGGGTGATAATGGTTGTGTGTGTGCAATGTGTGTTATAATAAAAATAAAAACTTGTTAGGACGACCGTGGTTATTATGTTTTAAGGCCCAAGTGTATGTATAACGGGCCGTGACATCACTGCACAGCTCTGCCAGGAGACTGGGAGGTTCTCTATACCCAGACCATACAGATACAAGGTGAGATGCATCGGATCCATTCCTGATGGTTACACGGGGGCGGAGGCGAGGTTTATTATGGACTTTAGGTTTTACTTTAGCTGGACTTATAAGCTAGTTTATAACTATAGTTGTTATCCCTCGCGCAGATGGCACGTACTAGAGCTACGCTAGCTACTAATCGAGGTAGAGATCGTCCACCTCTCCCTCTAGCTGGACAGGGTAGGGGCGACAGGGCTCCTATAGTTAGACGACGTGGCTGTGGAGGTAGACCTCCATTAGCACGAGGTCGAGGTCGAGCTCCTCGAGAGGATCCACCAGCAGTGATCATGCCAGATGCTGGAGTGGAGGAAGTGGCTGAGAGTGTAGGTCCCGAGGTCAGGAATGAGACCGTTGCTAGGTCTGGAGCGCAGAGAACACTTTCGACTGAGTCAGGACGTGTTTCTATTGGAGCATCTGAGTGCAGAGAGTACCGAGCATACGTCAAGCGTATGGAAGAGGCTGCCAGAACAGAGAGAATTACCCAGGTACCACCAGTACCGGCTAGGTCCGTTTAGGTGACACAGGGAGTGCCTCAGGTGCCGGCTGTACCTGAGAGGAGAGTTGAGGCTGAAAGAGCTCCTATTGGGTCTAGAGTGTAATATCTAGGATTTCTGAATTCTAATTAATGTTGATTAACTTAATCAGTGATAGTAATTGACATATAACTCGCGAAGATTGCGTAAGTATTGAGTATAAGTCCCACCGTTATGTTCCTGGCGTAATTGTGGGCTTATGGTGAAATTTTCACTTTTTCCCCCGGGTAAATATTTTTACCCTCCGGTATTATTTGAATCATTTGGGAGCCCCAATTAATAAAAATGCAGTTGAGAGAAATGATGAGGACATCGGACATGTTCTAGATATGAAATAACATGGAAAGGCAAAACGGATAAAAGAGTCGCTATTTCGTTTCTTAACGGCTAAGAAAGACGGCTTAGGAATACACGTTTTCCGAGGCAATTGTGGAATAATTATCCCTACAATATTCAAGATCTATTATTCCAATTTCGAGAAGTTTGGAGAAGGGGGTTCAACCCGCCATTGGATCGATAAAAGGATAATTATCGACTTCGCTAAAGGATAATTATCGACTTCACTATAAATAGCGGAAATTTGTTTATTAATTCATTTCCTTTCACGTTTCCTCGTAAAAGCTATGATTTCTCTCAAACTTCAAACTTAGATCTACTCTCCGTTTCTAATCCGATTTCAATTCCGTTTGAGTTTTTGGATTTCTCTCTTCATTCTCTTCATATCGGTACCGAGTTTCTGCATTTCCGAGCAGATAAGGACCTGGTCGAGCATATATGTCACTAGGACAGTTCCGTCGCTCAAATTCCGGTGAATTTGATGTTATACATGCGTAGCCTGCGTCGTTGTGATTCCGAATCTTCTTTCAGATCGTCAATCGGGTTAGTAACGAATAAGTTATGAATTTATTCGTTTTCCGTACTGCGATTTGGCCTAAATTGACCTTAGGCTTTTCAAAAGGGATAATTAGAAATTCCATTATGATCATTATACTATTCTGGTGTTTATGGGTTGTTTGTTTGATAAAATCTGATGACAGGTGGGTTTAGAAATGGCTTGCGGGCAAAACGTTATTCTGGTGAAATTTAATTAATTAATTAAAGGTTAATTAATTAAATTAGGATTAAATTTGAGATTGAGGAATACTGATTAGATGCATGCTAGGTGTCAGAATGATTTGAGGATTATGATGATGTTATGGATATCGGTTATGGCTTTAAGGTTTAGTATGTGTACGAGTATGATGAGATGTTTTGTTGAGGATATGCCTTAGACATCTAATGTGTTGAGGATCTGAGGTTTAGATTTGAGATATAGGTTGATTGTGGTTAGTGATATGAGTCTCCTAACCTTTGCAGTATGTGATTATGTGTGCCTTGCTATTGCAGGCATTGATTGCTTACCCAAGGGGAAGCTGTGACGTGGTACAGGTTACGAGTATATCAGGTAAGTCCATAGGACTTACTTAGCGTGCAGTTGTGGATTGTATGATTGTGATGGTTGTGTGTGTTCATATGATTGTGTATTTATAACCTAAACCGGACTAGGATGACCATTCATTACATTTATTTGGCCCAAGTGTATTATAACGGGCGGTAACCGCCGGTCTCCGCCTGCTGGTTAGGAGGAGGTGCCCTGAAGATGATCTCACAGGAGGGGACGAGTGAAGGTCACCCCCATGCAAAACTCATGTGTTACGTTGGATGGGACGGGGTTCTTGAGGCTCCTCGTGTTACAAAAGAAGTTGAATTAGTAATGGAATAACGTAATGAAAGATAATAAATGAATGTGTGTGGCATTGCATGTTTGAGATGTTGATGTGTGGTTGTGCTATTACCTTCATGCTTTTCATTGTTGTAGCTAACGGTTTCATACCATGTTGTAGTGTTCTGCAGGTTAGGAATACTACAGAGTGAGCCAGATGGTGTGACAAGCCGAGGACTTCTGTACATTAGGATGTGTGGGATGTGGGATCTTTTGTGGTTGTGGTTTATGTTGTTGTTTTGTACTCGGCTATGAGTTTGTAAACTCTTTTGATGTATCATACTCAGCTTTTATGTATTTGATTTTAATCTACCCGTGCCTTGTTGTAAGATCCAGTAAACTTGTTGTCAGGCTAGGGTCAGGATACATTGTGAGATCCTAGCCCAATGTGACACTCCAAGTCCCGCGGATTTGAGGTGTTACAAAGTTGGTATCAGAGCCTTAGGTTGACAACAATGGCACTTGCTATCTACAATAAAGGTAGAGTGGATAAATAAACAGAACCCACATGGGGTCTGACTTTTCAAAAGGTTTTGGTTTTAAACGAGTACAGATGTTTTGGGATAGTATGTATAGAAGTCGTCACCCATCTGAGGATCTCGACAGTGTAGATATATATATATAGATATCTTTTATGTGCTGATGTGTATGCATGTAATAATGAGTATTATATATATATATATATATATATATATATCAATACATATGGCATATATATAGCCTTATAAGTTTAGGGGCGTATATTCTACAGATGGCTCAGATTAGAGCAGTATCTGTAGTGGGACGAGATAGGGGTACACCCCCTCTTTCTTCAGTAGCGCCAAGTCAGGGACCAATATCCGTTGTTGTGTTGCCTATGGTAGAGAATGAGTTTGAAGAGGATGATCGTGTCTCCATGAGTAGATTCGAGTTTCAAGAGTATATGCAGCAAGTATATGAGGCGGCGATAGCGGGTAGATCTACACCGGATTTACCAACATCTGTGAGATCAACTGAAGCTTCTGGATTAAAGAAGAAAACAACGGGTTGAATCAGCAAAAGACAAGGTTGGATATTCGGGTTGCAAACCAAGTCCGACTTGTGGACGTTTGAGTACTTCTCGTTTCACACGGACTTCAGGTGAACCGAGGACTTGTTACAATTGTGGGAAGCCTGGACATTTACGACCACAGTGTCCAAGATCGCTAGTGACTTGCTTTACGTGTGGTAGACAGGGTCATAGAGCTGTTTTTCTGTAAGCAAACTAGAGTGGCATCACGACAGGGTTTTATTTCTACTAGTGTGACGGGAGGTGGTCAGAAGACACCTCAACAGTAGACGCGGGGGTAGCAGAGAATCCCAGATCATTCGCCTACTTAGGAATCTGTTCCCAGGCTGAGTAGAGGTAAGGGTCGTGGTAGGAGTACCACGGATACTAGAAGAGCTCAAGGTAGAGCCTTTGAGCTGGGCAGTGCAGAGGAGCCACCCGTACTAGTGGCAGGGATGAGACGTATATGTCTCAACTGTGGTTATCCAGATCATGTGCGCCCTGAGTGCCCCATGGCACCGATAGCTTGCTTCACCTGTGGTGAACTAGGCCATCTGGCCCTTTTTTGTCAGCAAGGTAGTGTTTCTTCTCATCAAGACCTTCCTCTTTCCGATGCAGAAAGAGTGGAAGTGGAGGCTGTGGCGATGACCTCAGTGATACATGAGGAGCATAGGTGTGAGATTGAGTAATGATATGCAGTAGAGCTTCGGGCGTTAGCTGTTACAGGTACCATTCTTGTTAATGGTTTACCTAGTGGAGTTTTGTTTGTTGTGAGTGCTATGCACCTCTTGTCTTTCGATGCATGTTGTTAATAGTTAACTGTGGATACAGTAGAAGATAGATCTTCCTTTATAGGATTACGAGTTACGGGTCTCAGGTACCCACGAGATATGTGGTTGTTCCCTTGGTTCAGGGACTTGTGTATGGCTTGAAGACTTCTTTGTCATGCCTTAGGTGCATGAGAAGGTCTTTATGTGTGTGGTACATGAATAGATATCATGTTGGTTTAGATAGTAGTAGGAGGAATATTCTAGTCTCTACTGAGATCGACTAAGTAGCGGTTTTCCGAGGTTATGACCTTTGAGGAGGTGAGTTGTCTTTAGTGCCGTATGAGCAGCGAGGTTGATAACACCAGAGGGTGATGTTTTTTTAATGTTGTGCCATGAAGGAAAGAGATAGTTCCACGCTGAAGAGTATTCCAACGCTTTGAGGAAGGATTCTATGTGATTGTGCATCCAATTACGAGTCTTCTGAGGAAGACCACCATAAGTGTGTGGTTGAAGTAGTATGTCGGAGTTCTGAAGAGTAGAGGAAGCATATGAACTCTGCTTCTATTCGGTGATAATCAGAAGATTTTGGGAATCACGTGACTACGGTGCTGAGAACGTATGAGGAGAATTGCCCGACTCATGATTTTGAGTTAGTAGTGGTAGTTCAAGTGTCCAGATTTGAAGGCAATATCGGTGTGATATTTCATGTTAGATTCCCACCGATCATAAGAGTTTGAAGCATATTTTTATGCAACATAAGCTGCATAACCGCGAGCGTTGTTGATTGGAGTTGATCAAGGAGTTTGATCGTGAAGTTTGGTACCATTTTGGAAAGTGGCAAGGAGAATGTGGTAACTGATACCTTGAACAAGAAGACGCCTCGAGAGAAGGCGGTTGTTGGAATTGCTGTACAGCCTCGGTTGTAGAATGATCTAGCTTGGTTAGAGTTGGACCTACAACTGCTGATAAGGACGTTAGTTTGATGTTTTAGGGGTTCTACCTGATTTGTTGGATGAGGTCCAACAAAAGCAGGGGACTTGTCTGACCCTGGGGGAGTTTGATGGAAGGATGTCTCATGGCGAGACACCATAGTTTTTTAACGGAACAGAAGGAGTATGAGGTACCGCAACTGCGTCTATATAACCGCTTATGCGGAGTTGAGTGGAGAAGATTACAATACACCCATAGTACACCTTCTTTAGTACATCCATGTACGAATAAGAGGTACCCTGAAGTAGTAGATCAGGTTAAAGTGTTACTGACCTGGAGATGAGCTCATCCACTACCAGTGCTGTAGTGGAAGTGAGAGGACCTTTCTGTGGACTTGTGATGGGATTGAGACTCAGTAAGAGTTTTGGTGTTATCCAGATTATTGGTAACAGATTTACGAAGTCGACACGTTCCATCTCTACTGAGAGACGTGGCTAGTGAATGAAATAACAAAGGAGTACACTAGACAGATGGTGGGACTCCATAAGTGTACCGGGGACGATCGACTATGATTGTAGTAGACGGGTTACTTTGAGGTTTTGATAGCAGATTCAGACTGCTTGGGGAACACGTCTACACTTCATGATTGAGATTTACCTCAGATAGACGGTCAGTCTGAGAGGACCCTCCAGACCGTAGAGAACATGTTGCGAGCTTGTGGGATGGATTGAGAACAGGGACGATCTGTTTATCTCCCACTCGTTGAATTCTTATACCACAATCGTTGGCATGCATCTATAAGGATGGTCCCTATGAGACATTGTGTAGACATAGGTGTCATACACCTTTATGCGGGGATGAGCCTGGCAGTACCAGGGGGTTAGCGCTAGAGCAGATTCAAGATTGTATAGCTCGAGTAACGTTAATCAGAGAAAGGATGATGGCTCCACAGAGTCACCAGAAGTCGTATGCAGATTGGATGCGTCGACCTCTAGAGTTCAGGGTAGGAGCTCATGTCTGGTTGAGAGTATCTCCGACGTGAGGCGTCAGACGTTATGGCATAAAGGGAAAGCTGAGTCCCCGATAGGTCGGTCCTTTCAAGATACTAGATAGAGTTGGGAGAGTAGTGCACATATTGGCTTTGCCACCGAAGTTAGAGGGTGTTCACCCTATGTTTCATGTGTCTCAGCTGAGGAAGTACATACCAGATCTGAGGCACATTGTGAGTCATGATGATCTAGTGGTTGAGCCGGACCACACTTTTGCAGAACAACCTTTTGCGGTTCTTGGAAGAGAGGTGTGAGACGCCTGCATTCGAAGGATATTCCTATGATGAGGCTACGCAGGAGACTGAGGATAGTATCGAGGGGAACTATCCAGATTTTTACGCCGGGACAGATGCACCTGTAGGATCCACGATTAGATTTTGGTGCTATCTTAGTGAGTGTATGTTATGTTATGTGCTTATGTGATATGTTGTGTTTTCATGCTAGCTGTGAGTTGTGCATATGATCTTTTAGATCTTGTTTGCTAGTACGAGATATGTATAGCTGGAGATGGTTCTTTCCTCCATGCTACGGTGTAGGTGTTAGGATTAGCAGGAGATGGTTCTTTCCTCCATGCTATCTTTGTTGGACATAGTGTGAGTGGAGACGGTTTCCTCCACATAGTTGTGTTACGAGTACGATTGGCTGGAGACGGCTTTCCTCCATGCCTTGTGACGTGGTTAGTAGTTGGCTAGAGATGATTTTTCCTCTATGCCTTTGGATAGCGCTATGATCTTGTTGCTGGAGTTGGTGATTCCTTCATACTGTGTTTTGAGGTTATAGAGTGTTATAGGTTGATACGTTTGAACGGAGATGTGATACCTCCAATAGAGAGAGTGTTTATACCTCGGCGTATGGGTCCGAGAGGATTTGAGAATTGTTCAAGTTTCGAGACGAAACTTTTTTTTAAGGGGTGTGTGATGTAATAGCTAGGATTTCCGAATTCTAATTAATGTTGATTAACTTAATCAGTGATAGTAATTGACATATAACTCGCGAAGATTGCGTAAGTATTGAGTATAAGTCCCACCGTTATGTTCCTGGCGTAATTGTGGGCTTATGGTGAAATTTTCACTTTTTCCCCCAGGTATTTATTTTTACCCTCGGGTATTATTTGGAGCATTTGGGAGCCCCAATTAATAAAAATGCAGTTGAGAGAAATGATCAGGACATCGGACATGTCCTAGATATGAAATAACATGGAAAGGCAAAACGGACAAAAGAGTCGCTATTTCGTTTCTTAACGGCTAAGAAAGACGGCTTAGGAATACACGTTTTCCGAGGCAATTGTGGAATAATTATCCCTACAATATTCAAGATCTATTATTCCAATTTCGAGAAGTTTGGAGAAGGGGGTTCAACACGCCATTGGATCGATAAAAGGATAATTATCGACTTCTCTAAAGGATAATTATCGACTTCACTATAAATAGCGGAAAATCGTTTATTTATTCATTTCCTTTCACGTTTCCTCGTAAAAGCTCTGATTTCTCTCAAACTTCAAACTCAGATCTACTCTCCGTTTCTAATCCGATTTCAATTCCGTTTGAGTTTTTGGATTCCTCTCTTCATTCTCTTCATATCGGTACCGAGTTTCTGCATTTCCGAGCAGATAAGGACCTAGTCGAGCGTATATGTCACCAGGACAGTTCGTCGCTCAGATTTCGGTGAATTTGATGTTGTACATGCGTAGCCTGCGTCGTTGTGATTCCGAATCTTCTTTCAGATCGTCAATCGGGTAGTAACGAATAAGTTATGAATTTATTCGTTTTCCGTACTACGATTTGGCCTAAATTGACCTTAGGCTTTTCAAAAGGGATATTAGAAATTCCATTATGATCATTATACTATTCTGGTGTTTATGAGTTGTTTGTTTGATGAAATTTGATGACAAGTGGGTTTAGAAATGGCCTGTGGGCAAAACGTTATTTTGGTAAAATTTAATTAATTAATTAAAGGTTAATTAATTAAATTAGGATTAAATTTCAGATAAAGAAATACTGATTAGATGCATGTTAGGTGTCAAAATGAGTTGAGGATCATGATGATGTTATGAATATCGGTTATGGCTTCAAGGTTTAGTATGTGTACGAGTATGATGAGATGTTATGTTGAGGATATGCCTAAGGCATCTATGAATGTGTTGAGGATCTGAGGTTTAGATTTGAGATATAGGTTGGTTGTGGTTAGTGAGATGAGTCTCCTAACCTTTGTTGTATGTGATTGTGTGTGCCTTGCTATTGTAGGCGTTGATTACTTGCCCAAGGGGAAGCTGTGACGTGGTACAGATTACGAGTATATCAGGTAAGTCCATTGGACTTACTTAGCGTGCAGTTGTGGATTGTATGATTGTGATGGTTGTGTGTGTTCATATGATTGTGCATTTATAACCTAAACCGGACTAGGATGACCATTCATTACATTTATTTGGCCCAAGCGTATTATAACGGGCGGTAACCGCCGGTCTCCGCCTGTTGGTTAGGAGGAGGTGCCCTGAAGATGATCTCACAGGAGGGGACGAGTGAAGGTCACCCCCATGCAAAACTCTTGTGTTACGTTGGATGGGACGGGGTTCTTGAGGCTCCTCGTGTTACAAAAGAAGTTGAATTAGTAATGGAATAACGTAATGAAAGATAATAAATGAATGTGTGTGGCATTACATGTTTGAGATGTTGATGTGTGGTTGTGCTATTACCTTCATGCTTTTCATTGCTGTAGCTAATGGTTTCATACCGTGTTGTAGTGTTCTACAGGTTAGGAATACTACAGAGTGAGCAAGATGGTGTGACAAGCCGAGGACTTCTGTATATTAGGATGCATGGGATGTGGGATCTTTTGTGGTTGTGGTTTATGTTGTTGTTTTGTACTCGGCTATGAGTTTGTAAACTCTTTTGATGAATCATACTCAGCTTTTATGTATTTGATTTTAATCTTCATGTGCCTTGTTGTAAGATCTAGTGAACTTGTTGTCAGGCTAGGGTCAGGATCCATTGTGAGATCCTAGCCCAATGTGACACTCCAAGTCCCGCAGATTTGGGGTGTTACATAGAGCACCGAGACCGGATGAGTGGTTGAAAACTTTCAACTCTCAGAAAGTCCCTTCATTCAGTGGAGAGATAGGGTTAGAGGTGGAGCACTGGATTGGACACGTAGAGACAGCACTAGAGGCGATACGTTGCCCAGAGGATCGACAAGTGGATTTGGTGCAGACATGTTTCACGGAGGATGCTCATTCCTGGTGGCGGACCATTCGTAGCCGAGTCACCAGCTGGGAGCAGATGAGGTGCATTGTTAGAGAGAGATACTGCCTTGTCTCGTTGAGGAGAGAGAGGTTTCAAGACTTCATTGAGGCAGGATTTGAGGATATTCCGATTGTTGATGCCATCAAGAAGTTCTAGAAGGAACTGACTCTACTTGGACCAGCTGCACCTCCTGAGGAGCAGCATGTGTACCTCTTTTCACGGAGATTGAGAGAGAGAGTACTCGTTCCTATCTGGCGGGATTTCGCTGTGAGACTCTCTCAGATTATCAGGATAGGGCGTCTGCATATGAGAGAGATAGGCCAGTCCAGAGGAGAACTGCTCAATCAGATAGGCCGGATAAGCGGCAGAGGACAAGATATGCTAGTGGCAGTACAGGAGTAGCTGTTTTTGGACGGGGACAAACTCAGGGGCGACATAGCCATACCGCTACAGTTCAGGCTCCAGCTAGGGGTTCACAGAGCCACAACTGTAGTGGCTATGGACACATCCGATCGAACTGCACGAAGCCGTTAGTGACCTGTTTCTAGTGCGGCAAGGTTGGACATAGAGCTGTATTTTGCCGCCAGGGCAAGGCTCCATCTCAGCAGGGTTCTTCCCCTGCAGGTCTACCAAGGAGTGTACAGAGGCAGCCACAGTACCGAGCTCCGAGTCAGCAGCAGCAGTACCGAGCCCCAGGTCAACAACAATCTTACAAGGCTCCAAGACACCCATCTTCACAGAGCTCTATGCAAGGATCAGGTCGGGGCAGAGGACGTGGTAGTGTAGCTGATACTAGAGGAGCTCAGGCACGGGTGTTTGAGCTGAGGAGTGCTGATCAGCCAGAGGCACCGACTGCCACAGGTACGATCCAGATCCATGACTTACCTGTACGAGTTTTATTTGATACGGGTGCTACGCACTCCTTCATATCTGATGCATGCGTAGATAGGTTGTCCTTAGCTACTGTAGAGGGGATACCTTTTATGATAGGCTTACCTGACGGGAGTAAGGTAAGAGGGACTCGAGAGATCTATGGATGTCCCATTTGCATGGGAGATCGAGATTGGTTAGTAGACTTTCTAGTTATGCCCTTAGCTCATGAGGATGCGATTTTGGGGATAGACTGGATGACGAGACATGGAGCAGTCTTAGACATTGGTAGGAGGACAATGATTGTTGCCACTGAGACTACATAGAGTGATATTCCGAGGTTGGGACCTCGGGAAGTCCGGCACTATTATCAGCGCAGTGAGAGCAGCGAGACTAATAGCACAGGGTTGCGAGGCCTTCTGGTGTTATGCCATGAAGGAACGCAAGAGCCTGACAGTAGAGGAGATACTAGTTGCATGTGAGTTTGCAGAGGTGTTCAGTGATGACCTTCCAGGACTACCCCCACAAAGGAGTATTGACTTCAGCATTGAGTTAGAGCCGGGCACGAGACCGATCTCGAAGGCCCCGTACCGTATGGCACCGATAAAGCTGCTTGAGTTGAAGAAGCAGTTAGAGGAGCTAGCAGAGAAGGGCTTCATACGCCCTAGTGTGTCTCCTTGGGGCGCGCCAGTATTATTTGTGAGGAAGAAGGTTGGATCGATGCGGTTATGCATAGACTATAGAGAGTTGAATAAAGTCACCATCAAGAACAAGTATCCACTGCCGCGCATAGATGATATGTTGGACTAGTTGCATGGAGTGTCCGTGTTCTCGAGGATAGACTTGAGGTCAGGTTATCACCAGCTGAGAGTGAGGGATCAGGACATACCTAAGACTGCATTCCGGACTATGTATGGTCATTATGAGTTCGTAGTGATGCCATTTGGGCTCTCTAATGCACCGGCAGTGTTCATGGAGTTGATGAATGGAATATTCATCGACTTTTTAGACCAGTTTGTAGTGGTCTTCATTGACGACATCCTAGTTTACTCTAGGAGTCGAGAGGAGCATGCCGGACACTTGAGGACAGTATTGCAGATTCTACAGGATAGCCAGCTATATGCTAAGCTATCCAAATGTGAGTTTTGGATGTCAGAGGTGGCTTTCCTAGGCCACGTAGTGACTGCTGGGGGTATTAAAGTTGATCCGGCGAAGATCGAGTCAGTGTCTTCTTGGCAACCTCCTAAGAATTTTAAGGAGGTTCGTGATAACACGATTTATGACTTAGGTTTAGACACTCATTTAGATAGTTTTTCCGCTCATTCATGCACGGTTTGCACTAGTTCGTGACGGTTTGCACTCAATTCATGTATTTTGTCGAGATAGACGTCTACACGGACTTTTGCATGCTTTGTAGGTATTTTGGGAGATTTAGGAGCTTAATCGATACATTCGAGGATCGTTCCTCGAGATGACACATCTTCGGACTCATTGGGATGCAAGCTAGGGGCTAAGGAGGACACATGGGACCTTATTGGTGCATGCCATGCACCGAATTGTGGCTTAATGATCCATAGAATGCAGAAGCACCAAAACCACGGCCACTGGGACTTCCACGGGCGTGGAAATGGGCCGTGGTTTTGGCCAGACAGTTGTGACAGCTGTCCCACGATCTTCATGGCCGGCTCTTGCAAATTTGGAGGATAAAAGGTGGTCCTGCAAGGCTGTTATGAAAAGACCCCTCACTCCCATTCTCTTCCACACTCTCAACAACAATATTCTCTCATTGGAAGATTGGATTGGAGCTACCATTGGAGAAGAAGAAAGGCTTCCATTGGAGAAGAAGAAGAAGCACACTAGTTCATAGTTCCATAGTCTTTTTGAGTGATTTTGAGTGAGCTTTGTGAAACGTTTTGCAAGAGTTTGTAAGAAACGATTCGAACCTTCTTTTGAAGGGTTGTAAGTCCTTCTTGAACCTTGATTTAGCTTGTTTTACTTGTTTCATTTGCTTAATCCATCTTTCATTTCATCTTCTTGCCATGGATTCTATGATTTTATGCTTGTTGAGTTTGATTGTTAAGATGCATGTTGTAGGCTAAATAGATGCGATTCTAGGGTAAGGAAAAGATGGTTATGGCTTGGACTATGATAGAGTGGACTTAGATGCACCTTTGGATGAATTATTTGCTCGAGTCTAGCCTCTGTTGCAAACCACGGTTTGTTCTATACATTCCACGGTTGTGGTTCTTGATGAACAACCCGTGATTTTGACTGACTTGCTTGTTTTGATGAATCTAAGTGCTATGGTGTTAGATTGTTGAAATCCTAGTGTTTGTTGAGTTAAACCTATCCTAGGGTAACCTAGTGTTAGCAACTAAGTGTTAGAAGAGACTTACCCGGTAATTCTTACTCTTAGATACCAAAGATGACGAACTCTAGGTAGTAGTGAGCCTCGCAAGCCGCTATTGGACTGATCGTGCTAGGATAGGTGTTTAGGACTTGCCTTCCCGAGACTTACCCGGTAAGGAGAGGTTAGATCCCTAGAATACCATCCGGTTTGTGTAGAATTCCTATCCTTAGGCTCTTTGAGACTTACCCGGTGATGAGACCTTAGGAATGGACTAGTGGTCCATGAGACCTACCCGGTGATTGATTCCAATCTAGAAACGCTCACTCCCAACATACTATAGTTGATCCAAGGAATGATTAGATAGCTTGAGTCCAATGCCATAACCGGAATTTCTAACCCCTAGAATCTGCTTTTCTCTCTTTGATCACATATTTCGTGTTTGCTTTGTTTATTTGTGTTTTAGCTTGATCCTTAGTTTGTTTTGCTATATTATATCATTGTGATCCTTGATTGATCATCACACAAAACCAAACCCAAAAATATTGAGATCTTCATTTATTTGTTTCTTTCTCTTTTCTTAGCCTAGATCTTCTCTATTCATAGTCACTAATCGATTCAATCTCACCTCAGTCTTTGTGTTCGACCTCGGAATACTATCCCTACTAAAAACATCCCGTACACTGCGGGTTCGCTAGGAGTTTGGAGAAATATATCGAGTTATAAATTTAAAGCTTTTGCGTGTCACGTTCTTAGCGTAACAAGTTTTTGGCGCCGTTGCCAGGGACTAGGTCTAGATTGAGTCTTTTTGTGATTGTTTATAGTGTAGGTCTTTCTTGTTGCTTTTGATCTTGTTTGGTTTGTGTCTTTGCATATTCAGGACATCTCTCACTCTTTAGGTGTATGCGAAGATCTCGTGGCAAGGATTTAGCTCCATTCGATCCCGAACCGGAGAAAATCCTTAGATCTAGATCCAAGAGCATTAGAAAGGGAAAAGAGATGGCCGGAAGAGATCTCCAAGCTGAGTTAGATGAGGCTTTAGAGCAAATTAGGCTAAGGGATGAAGTCTTGGAGAATGAAAGGAGACTTGCCAATGAGAGGCAAGAAGCAACTAGGAGGGAGATTGAAGAGATTAGGCAAGCTCTTGTGCAAAGAGAGCTTAATCGTCAACAACCTCCACCTCCACCACAACCGCAGCCGGCGGCGGTTAATATTCGGGTTGTGCCCATTGCTATTGAAGAGCCACAAACGTTAGGGCAACGTATGGATCCGGCACAAAGAGCACACCATCCGGGTGTGAACTTAGGAGATCCCGCAACCCATAATTACGAGCTCCGCCCTCAAGTTCTACAAATGATCCGGCATAATCAATTTGGAGGGATGGAAGGAGAGTCTCCTCATCAACACTTGATGAACTATGAGATCTTGATGGAGACTCTATGACCGCCTAGATTGGAGAGCAACAACCATAAGCTTAGGGCTTTCTCCTTCTCACTTAAGGATAAAGCCTTGGCTTGGTATCAATCTATTCCACAAGGGCGAGTGAGTACTTGGGAGGAGATAACAACCGAGTTTTTGACTAAGTTCTTCCCACCTTCCAAGACTACCGAGCTAAGAGGGAAGATCATGCCTTTGTGATGAAGGATAGAGAAAGCTTATTCAAGTCTTGGGAGAGGTTCAAAGACCTTCTCCTAGATTGTCCACACCATGGTATACCAAAAATTGAGCTATTGGAGATCTACTTCAAAGGACTTGATGAAGATAGCCAATTCAAGCTTCAATCTCTTTCCGGTGGGACTTTCATGGAAAAGAATATGGATGAAGCTTGGGAGTTTGTAGAGAAACAAGCATTGGTAATTGAGAAGTACTCCCATAGGAAGAGTGATGGGAGGAAAGCGGGAGCATATGAGGTGAGTGAAGTCACCATGAGTAACTTCAAGCTTGATGCAATCAACAATAAGCTGAAATCTTTGAGGGAGTTGTGTGCTACAACTTTGAAGAATCAAGCAACCCCACAAGTGCAAGTGCAAGCAAACTTGTCTTCCAAGGAGGAAGATGTGAACTACATGGGAAGGGGCAACTACAACAACTATCAAGGCCCAAGGAACTTCAACAACAACCGGCAATTCAACAATTACCGGCCTAACCACAACCATCACGGGTTTTCCTATTCTAACCCGGATGGAGCCTTGAACCCTCCCACTTCCACAAAAGCAGCTCCACCACCAAAGGCTTCACAAGAACCTCCACCCGGATTCACTCAACCTCCGAAGGATAGAACCGAGATGATGTTTGAGCAATTGCTTGGAAGGTTGAGTGGTCTTGAGAGCACGGAGACTTCCATTTCCAAGGCTCAAAAGGTGTTGGAAGCACAAGTGTTCCAAAAGGCGGGTGAAGCTCATAGAGATCCGGGAAAGCTTCCCGGAAGAACCGAAGACAACCCAAGAGGCCAAGTGTTGGCCATCACAATAAGGAGTGGGTTGAGTATGAAGGATCCCTTACCTAAGGGAAGTGACAAGGGGAAGCAAGTGGTAATAGAAGAAGAGACCTTGCAAGAAGATGGAGGAAAGAGCAAGGATGATGAGCCAACATATGTGGCACCACCTCCATACAAGTCACCACTACCATTCCCACAATCACGAGCAAGAGCTCGCTTGGACAAACATTTCGGTAAATTCCTTGAACTTATGTCTAAATTGCATATTAACATTCCGTTCATGGATGCTATTCTAGGTATGCCGGCGTATGGCAAGTTCTTGAAGGAAATACTCTCCAACAAGAGGAAGTTGGAGGAGTATGGAGAAGTGAGGATGACAAAGAGGTCCTCGGAATTGATCCAAACGATGAAGGAGGAGATGCCTCCTAAGCTAAGAGATCCGGGATCTTTTTGTGTGCCAATTGGAGTGGGAGAAGTGAAGTATGAAGCCCTATGTGATCTTGGGGCAAGTGTAAGCATCATACCGCTTGCACTTTGCAACAAGGTTGGGCTAGGAGAGCCAAAGCCGGTCAAGATGACCCTTTACATGGCGGACCGTTCGATCACTCAATCGGTTGGAATATTGGAAGACATACCGGTGCAACTAGGGAAGTTCTATATGCCCATAGACTTCGTTGTTTTGGACATCCCGGCGGACTATCCGGTTCCCATCATCTTAGGGAGACCTTTCTTGGCTACATCCGGATGCTTGGTGGATTGTAAGAATGGAATTCTCTCCTTCAACATTGGAGAAGAGAATATCAAGTTCAAGCTGTCCACAATGATGAAAGGGCCAGCCCTTGGTGAGGATGTGTTCAACATTGTCGAGCAAGAGGATTGTAGAGAAGTTGTGAGCTCAATCTTGATCAAGGACCCCTTGGAGAAGGTTCTTAGCTTAAGTTTGATGGAGGAAGGAGATGAGGAGGCTTGCAATGAAGAAATCAAGGCTTTGGAAGCATTGGAAAAGGAGACAAGAGCTGAAATTGAAGCACACGAAGGTGTGCTGAATTCCTGTAGGAACCACGGCCTGGGGGGAAGAACCACGCCCGTGGAAAGTCCCGTGGAACTCTCTGGAATGCTCAAAAAGTCTAGCTTTGCAAGTTCCACGGCCGTGGTTGTGCCAGAGCCCGTAGTTTTGACCGTGGTTTCTCCAGAAACTGCCTTAATTGATGATCAAGCTTCAAGGAACCTTGAGGAGTCTTCCATGGCTTTGGATTCATCTCAACCAACATTATATGGATCATCTCCACTCGATAAAGGTCCTCCTAAACTTGAACTCAAGCCCCTCCCCTCTCATTTGAAGTATGCTTTTCTTGGTGAAAATTCTACATATCCGGTTATTGTGAATGCATGCTTGAATGATGATGAACTTGCTAGATTGTTGCATGAATTGAGATTGCATAGGAAAGCCATTGGCTATACCATTGATGACTTAGTTGGCATTAAACCTTCTTTGTGCATGAATAAGATCTTAATAGAAGATAATCATAAACCTTCAATTGAACCTCAAAGAAGACTAAACCCAATCATGAAAGAAGTAGTCAAAAAGGAGATTCTTAAATTGCTAGATGCAGGAATCATTTTTCCGATTTCGGATAGTAAATGGGTTAGTCCCGTGCATGTGGTTCCTAAGAAGGGTGGGATGACCGTAGTAACCAATGAGAATAATGAATTAATCCCAACTAGAACGGTTACGGGATGGAGGATGTGTATAGACTATAGGAAGCTAAATGTGGCCTCTAGGAAAGATCACTTCCCTCTTCCCTTTATTGACCAAATGTTAGAGAGATTAGCTCAACATTCCCATTTTTGTTACTTAGATGGTTATAGTGGATTCTTCCAAATCCCTATCCACCCCGATGACCAAGAGAAAACTACATTCACATGTCCTTGGGGTACATTTGCATATAGGAGAATGCCATTTGGGTTGTGTAATGCACCCGCCACCTTTCAAAGGTGTATGATGGCTATCTTTTCTGAATATATTGAGAACATCATGGAAGTGTTTATGGATGATTTTTCCGTTTATGGATCTTCCTTTGATGATTGTTTAGCTAACTTGTCTCTAGTGCTAAAAAGATGTGAGGAGACTAATCTAGTCTTGAATTAGGAGAAATGCCACTTCATGGTAAGTGAAGGCATTGTGTTGGGACACTTGGTGTCCAACCGTGGCATTGAGGTTGATAGGGCTAAGATAGAGACGATTGAGAAGTTGCCACCACCTACCTCGGTGAAGGGGGTAAGGAGTTTTTTAGGGCATGCCGGTTTTTACCGGAGATTCATTAAAGATTTCTCTAAGATTTCTAAGCCTCTTACTAACCTACTAATAAAAGATGTTGAGTTTGTTTTCTCCAAGGATTGCCTTGAAGCTTTTTGTAGGTTGAAGAATGCTTTGATCTCCGCACCCATCATGCAACCTCCGGATTGGAGTCTACCGTTTGAGATCATGTGTGACACGAGTGATGTAGCCGTTGGGGCTGTTTTGGGATAAAGGAAAGATGGGCTTACACATGCCATCTATTATGCTAGCAAGACGCTAGATGAAGCCCAACTCAATTATGCTACCACCGAGAAGGAGTTGTTAGCGGTTGTGTATGCATTTGAGAAGTTCCGCTCGTATCTTGTTGGAGTGAAGGTCATTGTGTATACGGATCATGCTGCGATCCGGTATCTCCTTACAAAGAAGGATGACATGCCTCGTTTGATTTGGTGGATCCTTCTTCTTCAAGAGTTTGATTTGGAAATCCGGGATAAGAAAGGGTCCGAAAATTCCGTGGCGGATCACCTTAGTAGACTCCCACCATTGGAGCTTGAGAAAGACGACATCCCGATTGATGACTCATTCCGGGATGAGCAATTGCAAATGGTGGAGGAATGCTTGTTTCAAGTGTCTAGAGGAAGTGAGCCATGGTATGCCGACATTGTGAACTATCTTGTGTGCGAGGAAGTGCCTCCCGGTTTGTCATATGCCCAGCGGAAAAAGTTCTTCAAGGATGTGATGCACTACTATTGGAGCGAGCCTCTCTTGTTTAAGAGAGGACCGGATGGAGTTTTTAGAAGATGCATACCGGAGGATGAGGTGGAGAGTGTGATTCGCCATTGTCATTCCTTGCCATGTGGAGGCCATGCTAGCTCACACAAGACATGTGCAAAGGTGTTGCAATCGGGTTTCTTTTGGCCAAGTTTGTTCAAGGATGTGCAGAATTTTGTGGTAGCTTGTGATGCTGGCCAAAGGACGGGCAACATCTCAAGGAGGAATGAGATGCCCTTGAACAACATACAAGAGGTGGAGATATTTGATGTGTGGGGTGTAGACTTCATGGGACCGTTCCCCTCTTCATGTGGCAACCTCTACATCCTATTGGCGGTGGACTATGTCTCGAGATGGGTGGAGGCAATCGCCTCTCCCACAAATGATGCCAAGGTTGTGGTGCGGTTCTTCAACCGAGTGATCTTTCCTAGGTTTGGAACACCAAGGGTGATCATAAGTGATGGAGGGAAGCACTTCACTAATAGGAACTTCGGGACACTTTTGGCTAAGTATGGGGTAACTCATAAGGTGGTAACACCTTACCATCCCCAAACTAGTGGCCAAGTGGAGATCTCTAACCGGGAGATAAAGGGAATTCTTGAGAAGACGGTTTCTAGGACGAGGAAGGATTGAGCTATGAAGCTCGATGATGCTTTGTGGGCTTATAGAACCGCTTTCAAGACACTGATTGACACCACTCCTTACAAGCTAGTCTATGGCAAGTCTTGCCACCTTTTGGTGAAGATGGAGCATAGGGCGTATTGGGTTATAAGGTGGCTGAATTTTGACCTCAAGGAGGCCGGAGAGAAAAGATTGCTTGATATGAACGCTCTTGAGGAGATCCGGTTGGATGCCTATGAAAATGCCCGGATCTACAAGGAAAGGACCAAACGTTGGCATGACAAGCGTCTCATCCCGAAAGAGTTGAGTGAAGGCGACCTTGTCCTTCTCTTCAACTCAAGGCTGCGGCTCTTCCCCGGAAAGCTAAAGTCAAGATGGACGGGTCCTTATGTGGTGAAAAAGATCTTTCCCCATATGGAGCGGTTGAGATAGGTGGGGAGCATTGTGGAGATTTTAAGGTGAATGGGCACCGGTTGAAGAAGTATATCCCGGGAGCTCCGGTGGATATGATCGCCCCACTTCACCTTGAGTGAGACACCCCCGAATTTGGTCAAGCCAATGACCTTAAAGAAGCGCTTGATGGGAGGCAACCCATTGGTAGACATCTTTCCCTTTTTCATTTTTGTTTTTGTTTTGATTTTTCTGTTTGTGTGTGTTTGGTGTACTTTGTGTGTGTGCTAGAGTCTTGGTAGCATGGAAGCCTTGCATGGCATGTGGATGATGATGATGAACCCCTCATCAATTATGGGTGGAGCGGACGCGGAACTTGGACGGCTAGCGGTGCCTAGCGCGGGTCCCGACGCCATAACGAACACTTTGAGCTCTCTACCATCGTTGTTAGGATCATCCGCCATCACTCCACTTGAATGATCCCAAATACCAAAGCAAACCATTTTTACATTGTGAGAACCCTCTTTCACTCTTCTTTACTTCATTTACACATTGGGGACAATGTGTTTCTAAGTATGGGGTGGGTTTGCATGATCTTTTGCTTGATTAGCATCTAGGATAGTTTAATATTGTCACATGTTTTGCATTGTACATACACATTTCGAAAAAATCCAAAAAAATCAGAAAATTTTAAAAATTTTAGTGCTTCTAAGTTTGGGAATGACCCTCATGATGAAATTGTCTTGTGAATTGGCTATGGATGGCCTTGTGTGTTGAATAGATGAATGCATATGTGGACTTGAAGTACTTATCTTGAATCCCATGAATGGATTATGATCATGATGTTTGTCTTGATTGAATTGAGGATTGAAAGTCGAAATTACATGCTAGTTCTTGCACATCATCTAGGAATGATTAAGGCAATTCATCTTTCTCTACTTCTCATCTTGATCATGTTGTTTGAGCACCTCAATTGATATAAATTTGACCTCTTTTGACCCATCCGGGAATAGGAGCATGTTAGTGTGTTGAGTGTGTAAAAAGCAAGTGTGGGGTAAAGTTGTTGATGAAAGAATGTTATGAATGAAGTGCTGAATTTGTTGTGAAAAGTGTAGAAAAAAAAAATAGGTTTGGGGACGTTAGTTTAAATGACGAGTAACTCGGCACCATTCACATAATCGGGTGTTTGTGCCTTGCCAAAGTCAAATAAACCGATAGTCCTAACGAGCTTTGGTATGTGTGCCCGGTGTGGATGCACCTCAAAAAATAAAAAAACCCGAAGACGGCTAATCACCAAGGTTTCGGCTTTTGTACACCAATGCCATTGTCTCAAAAATAATCAAAGATGTTTGAAAGGTTTTATAATATGTTTAAGTTGCTAAATGCTTTGTTTGAAATTATTAGCATGTTTAATACCTTGTTTTTATCTAAATTATGTTGAATTTGAAGGTTGACACCACATCATGAGTTCTCTCACTTTCTTCCTGGAAAGACCAAGGCAATTCACTCTTCTCTCTTCTTCTTCTTATTCATGCTTAGCCCCTCATATACATTTTGCCTCCCTTTACCTATCCGGAAATTTGGAAGCAAGCGAAGTGGTGAAAGCAAGCGAAGTTAAAGTTGAGAAGTTGGCTGGAAGTGAAAGTGTTAGAAAGTAATTTTAGGTTTGGGGAAGTCAATCATGAAGATGAGTAACTCGCCACCATTCACATAGCCGGGTGTTTGTGTCTTGCCAAAGTCGGATTGAGCGATATTCCTAACGGGTCATGGTATGTGCATCAAGGGGTTGATGCATCTCAAGAAATTGATGATTGCGGATCTCCTAGGCTTCGGTTATTGTGCACCTCTGTCCATGCATCCCAAAAAGTAAAGTAAAAAAGAAAAAGTGTGGGATAAGCAAAGCTTATTGGTGGAAGATGTTGCAAGTCAAAAGTGAAAGTGAAGTTCATCCTTTTCCCGGATTCTAGCACCACATTACCTTACATACATCCCTACCCTACACGTTTCTTGACCTTTTCTTTTGGGAAGCCCTTGAGACCTTGAGCTTGTTGATTGACTTAGTGGTTTAAACTTGATTATACATGATTAATTTTGATAATTATGACTTATTATGCATTCTATGATTTTATGCAAAGATGAACAACTTTCCTATATTTATAAAATGTTTTGATCATGTTTGGATTTTAAATTCCATGAAGTATTCTCTTAGAGTGATCTATGATTGTAACACACCATAAAAATGTTTTTGAAAGACTTTTCATTGATTTTCATGACTATTAATCCATTCTATCTTATCTTCTATATGCAGAACTTGCTTGGGGACAAGCAAGGGCTAAGTATGAGGTATTTTGATAGCATGAATTATAGTCTATATTTTGGGGTTTGTTTGGACGTTTTATCTTTCATAATCTGCATGTTTGTATGTATATTATGTGATTATATTACCATTTCATCTACCTTTGCGAGAATCGAGGTCTGCACCTAGTTTTGTTGTAATTGTAGGTAAAATGGCACGTTTTGCATCGAAAAGGAGCAAAAGGAGCTATGGAGTCATCGGAGCTACAATGAGGAACATAAGGAACCATCCAGGAAGCATAGCCATGGATTAAAGATTTACTTTGGACCAGTTTTGAGAGATTTCACATTCAGTTGTGACTCACCTCGGTTGACCAGAGATTCATCTCGACCGAGGTGATCCAGAGACGCCGACTCGACCGAGGCGAACACCTAGGACGCGGCGGGAATATTTTATTCTTGGCTGAGATCTTTTATCTTTGGAAAGTGATCTTATATTTTTGGGTTGGGCTCCTGGAAGGAAGAAGATCTTATATTTTACCTATTTTTATGGGAAGAGATCTTCGGAAGATATTTTATCTTTGGAGGGTTATTTTCCTATAAAAAGGGTTGGATTTCCACAAATCGAGGAGCGTGCTATACCATCGATCAGGGTTTATGCGCAGCAGCAGCCATACTCCAGTTGGGAGATTTGAAGAACCTTTTTGAAGGTTGAAGGAAGATTGAAGATCATAGCTTTTATAGCTTTTTGGAGGGTTTTGTAAGATTGTCTTTAATTCCCTTCCTTGTTGTCTTCTCTTGTTGGATATATATCCAAGGAACGCTTTTGTTGTGATATTTGATTCAGTTATTGAAGTCTTTTCATTAAATTCTTCTTGTTCAAATATTCACCTTCTTCCCATATATTTGATTAATACTTTCATAATGATGATGAGTGGCTAATTTCCTTGTGTGATTCTAGGGTGATTGGTTGAAGGTTGTGGGAAAAACAATGATAGAATAATCTTAGATTCCAGTAGGACCCTGAAAGTTCGAGTCTTTAACCTTAACCCTAAGCATCTCGCTCAGTCGATGAACATCTCGGCCGGGGTGGAATTTGGCTGACCGAGGTGACTTATCTGATCCGAAACTGAGAGTTAAGTGTTAGAGTTTGCCAAATCCTATTCTTATTACACCTTTCCTGGTTCAATGCAAGCTTAGGATGAGACTTACCCGGTAATTCCTTAGTTTGTGTACCAACGATCATAAGTGTAGGTAATAAAGGTTTACCCTTTATTGGGGTTTGAGTGTGCTTCCATCCCATCTTTGTGAGTTAGCCTGAGACTTACCCGGTAAAGGTTGATTCTATTCCCTTAGATGGTGTGTTAGTTTGAGGTTATAGTTCTTTATCTTGATTCCTTGAGACTTACCCGGTAATAGGAGTTACGGTTTTGGATGAGTGTGTAGTGAGACTTACCTGGTGATCTACTCCACTTTAGTAACACCTTCCCCATGCAAAAACCTCAGCTTTGTCCGCTTATCTTTAGATCTTGAGTTGGAACCACAACTAGACGCTTTAATCCCTAGAATTGCATGTTTGCTTTATTGACTTCTTATTCATCTTTGATTGTGTTGATTGCTCTTTGTGGTTAGTATTTACGAAGCTTACCGTTATCGACTTTGTTTCATCGAGTCCCTGTGATCGACCCCTGGAATTCCTTGCTTTTACTACGATTGACCCGTACACTGCGGGTTCGCATCCTTGTTTTAAGCTTAAGTCTAGGGTTATAAATTTAAAGCTTGCACACACCGTTTGGAGCGAATATATAATATCCGATAAAATAACCTGTAAATGTGCATGCAATCTCAGATAAACATATAAATGCAGAAGTGAAGCATAAATATATAATATCCGATAAAATGTGAGTCATACATCGAAGTCATCAAATAAATACATTAATACCCCATACTTGGGACACACTGTCCCAGTGGGTCAATATAAGTCTAAAATAAGAGTACTCACCGGATAAATAGCTGAACTGCATAAAAATATAATAAAGAAAGTCCTGCAGCTCATCAATAGTCGCGATCCGGTGGTGGTGGTGGTGGCACGTATGGATACTGGGATGGGTCGAATGGATAACCCATAGTCTGCTGGAACTATATCTCCATCATCCTGCGCTGATAGTGCTGCCCCTCTAACATCTGATGAGTCCAGCTGTCAATCTGTCGGTGCTGGGTAGCAAATCTCTCATGCATGTCCACAGTGAGGGCAGCATAAGAATCTATCATCTGATTTGTCAGATCATCGATCCGACGATGAGCCTCTGAATCTCTATGACGGCGTGTCCTACGCCTAGCATGTCTAGTAGGTGATGCAGCAGGCGCAGGCTCAGTATCCTCCTCATCATCAAGATCTATGATCGGTGGCGCGCTTGTGCCTGCAATATCTGTCCTTGTATCCATCGGGACTCCACCATCTCTCTCATCCACTGTCTCCTCGTCGTCAGCCTCCTCCTCCTTATCCTCAGCTGGGGCAGCTGCTGCCTCCCTATGATCCTCCATCAGTGGAGCCCAGGTGGTCTGCCAATAGTGCGGGTCATAAACGGTGAACTGGGCAGACCACCTGATGCCCTGTGGCGCAGTCAGCTCCCACGGCATAGCAACATATGGAGTGGTCAGACCTCGGGGAACCAGAATCCTCCGAGTGATCATCTCCAGCAATCCAAGCGGCTTCGGAGCCGCCGCCATCGTACAAGCACTGAGGTCCATCCCATGAAAAGCAGCTATGTGGGTGACAAGACCTCCGCAGCAGATGTCTCCCTTTGCTTTAGCCTTGATCTTGTGCAGGTCCTCTGCCAAGATCAAGCCAAAGTCCGGGAAACCCCCCGTAACCATACAGTACAGACTGAAAAGCTCGCCCTGTCGGATCTTCTGGGGCGTCTCAGTACGCGCCAGAAGTGTCTCGCTGAATATCCTATGGGCTAACCTAAAGGCTAGGTGGAAGATGACCTTCTCCCTGGAATCTCCAAGGCGCCATCTATCTGCGTGCTCAGTAATATGGGCTATCTGCCCCCAGAACTCCCTAGCTACAGATCGGGAAGGGAAGTCAGTGGCGGTGGGCTCAGGAAAGCCGAAAATCTCTCTCCAAACCTCTAAGGGAACTATGAAGTTCCGGTTCATCAACCGGTACTTCACAGACTGCTCTGTGGGAAGGTAGGAAAAGGAGCTAACGAACTCTAGGGTCGGCTCCAAGTAGGTTGGGGCTCGGATCTCACTAAATTGATCCAGCCCAACTGTAGTAATCATCCTCCTAAGGTCTTCATCTACCCCTAGGCAATTAAAAGCTGACACATCCAGGAAACGTGGTGCAATCACTGGACGGCTAGCTATACGCTCATAATCTACCCGGCATCTCTCGTGGATCACCGGGCGGTAAGGTCGGGAAGAAGAGGAAGGAGGGGAAGGTGAGGATCTATCTCTGAGGGCAAGGCGGCGTTCGGAACTCATTTTCTCTCAGCTACTGTCAGATCACCTCGGTCACTGACAACACTCAGGAATCACCTCGGCCGAGGCGCAGTTCGACTGGACCGAGGCGTAAACAGTTCGCGATTCAACTCTCAGGAATCCAGTTCTTTTCCCCCAAAAATCACTACAATTGCTTCCTATGGGGTACTTAAGCCTTTTCTCAGCAGATTCAAGGGCAACCAAAGCCCAAATCGAAACGAATGAACGAGTTAGGGTTTCGACTGTTTTTACCTCGTTTCGGTCGATTCGTTCGATTTCTTCGCAGATCTGTACTTGCAATGGGATCCTCTACCCTTCAATCGCAGTTTGGAAGCGGAAATCTTCGAAAACGAGCAAGATTTGAGGAAGCGAGGTGAGAAGGCGCCGCGGTCGAGTCGAAGAAGGTAAAAAAAGTGAAAAAGAAATTTTCCCCCTTTTTATACTGTTCCTGGAACTGCTGTCACCTCGGTCGAGATGGTCTCGACTAGACCGAGGTGGTACGGACCGAGGTGGTTCTGCAGAAACCCTAGTCGCCTCGGTTGCTCAAGAATTAACTCGGTCGAGGTGGCCTCGACTGGACCGAGGTGTCTCAGTCAAACTTCGTCTTCTCGAATTCTCGATTATTCTGTACTTCCAGTTATGCTCCTTCCTTAGATGTCTCCTGTCATCTGTCTAGGACGCCAAAAACAAACAAAACAAAGCAAAAGCAAACTATCTAAGCTAGACTAGAAAACGGGAAAAGAAAGCAATACCTTGGGTTGCCTCCCAAGAAGCGCTTGGTTTAAGGTCGCTAGCTGGACCATAATGCGTCTCTATATGTGATGGGAGGTGCCCTCACCCCATACTTCACCTCCATCGTGGGGTGAAGTAAGTAAGTCTATCCATTGCTCCAACAAGTGTAAGTGCTCGTCGGGGAATGAATCGTCTATGGGTGGATCATCCGTCTCGCGGGAAGATTCCGGTAGCCGGCTGAGGTGATCCGCAACGGAGTTCTCGGATCCCTTCTTATCGCGGATCTCTAAGTCAAACTCTTGAAGCGAGAGAATCCATCGAATAAGGCGTGGCTTGGCATCTTTCTTAGCAAGCAAGTAACGGATGGCAGCATGGTCGGTGTAGACAATGACTTTCGCCCCTACTAAATAGGAACGAAACTTCTCGAAAGCATATACAACCGCCAACAACTCCTTCTCAGTGGTAGCGTAGTTGCGTTGGGCTACATCTAGCGTCTTGCTAGCATAGTAAATGGCGGTGGTCCGGCCATCCTTCTTCTGTCCAAGCATCGCTCCTACGGCTACATCACTAGCATCACACATGACCTCAAAGGGCAAGGTCCAATCAGGAGGTTGGATTATGGGAGCGGAGATCAACGCTTCCTTAATCCTGTAAAAAGCATCAAGACACTCCTGCGAAAACTCAAAAACAACATCTTTATTCAAGAGGTTAGTTAGAGGTTTAGAAATCTTAGAGAAGTCCTTGATGAATCTCCTGTAGAAACCTGCATGCCCGAGAAAACTCCTCACACCTTTAACTGAACAAGGAGGAGGGAGTTTCTCAATAGTCTCGATCTTAGCTCGATCGACCTCAATACCTCGATTAGAAACGAGGTGTCCTAGTACAATGCCTTCATTAACCATAAAATGACACTTCTCCCAATTCAGAACAAGGTTAGTGTCTTCACATCTTTTAAGCACTAGAGAAAGGTTAGATAGGCAATCATCAAAAGAGGAACCATATACAGAAAAATCGTCCATGAATACCTCCATGATCTCCTCTATGTACTCGGAAAAGATAGCCATCATGCATCGCTGGAAGGTAGCGGGTGCATTGCACAATCCAAATGGCATCCTCCGATAGGCAAATGTCCCCCATGGACAAGTGAAAATGGTCTTCTCCTGATCATCCGGATGGATAGGAATCTGGAAGAATCCACTGTAACCGTCTAAGTAGCAAAAGTGTGAATACTGGGCTAACCGTTCGAGCATCTAATTGATGAAGGGAAGTGGAAAATGGTCCTTCCGTGTGGCCGTGTTCAGCTTCCTATAATCGATGCAAACCCTCCAGCCCGTGACGGTCCTAGTTGGGATCAACTCGTTGTTCTTATTCGTCACAACGGTCATCCCTCCTTTCTTCGGAACGACATGTACCGGGCTAACCCACTTGCTGTCCGAGATAGGATAAATAATACCTGCATCCAACAACTTAAGAATCTCTTTCTTCACAACCTCTTTCATGATCGGATTTAACCGTCTTTGAGGTTCCCGTGAAGTCTTATGATTATCCTCCATTAAAATTCTATGCATGCAGAAAGAAGGCTTAATGCCGATAAGATCATCCGTGGTATAACCTATAGCCTTTCGATGCTTTCTCAGGACATGCATTAACTTAGACAATTCAGAATCGGTAAGGGAAGCACTAACAATAACGGGATAAGTAGAATCCGGTCCAAGAAAGACATACCTCAAGTGACTAGGGAGTTGTTTAAGCTCCACAACTGGGGGTGCTTTCTGAGAGGGATCTTTGCTTCCTCTTTCTAGTAGAGTGGTGTCAGAAACTGGACTTTCGGAAGTCTTAGTTGGAATCGTCTCGCCATCGAACTCGGTCGAGGCGCAGAGGCGTTGACCGAGATGTTCTTCAGTCGCCTCGCTCAATCCAGGAAGTGCCTCAGTCGAGGTACTGCAACTGGAACCGAAACTGGAGATCTTCGTCTCCTGGAGTAGTGTCTCAGTTTTAGCTCCTGGATCTTCTTCCAGGGCCTTCAAGCTCCGTATATCTACATCACAAGAAGCATCTATACCTTCCTCTATTAAACTAAAACTTATAACTCTTTCGAGTGGATCGTTAATAAGGATAGAGCTCACCAATTCCCGTGATTCTTCTTCATCATAGATGTTGAAGATGTCATCGCTGAGTTGCTCTCCCTTCATTGCAGCAAGCAATGCAAACTCCACTTGGTCACCACCAATGTTGAACTTCAACTTGGCGTTTTTACAATCAACGTTGCAACCCGAAGTTGCTAGAAATGGCCTCCCGAGAATAATAGGGACAGGATAATCTGCGGGAATGTCAAGTACAACAAGATCGATAGGTAGATAGAAGTTACCTAACTTGACCGGAACGTCCTCCAAGATGCCCACGGAATGGGTAATGGAGCGATCCGCCATATAAAGTCGAATCTTGACCGGCTTGGGCTCTCCAAGTCCGATCTTCATACATAGCTCCAGCGGAATGATGCTCACGCTGGCTCCTAGATCACAAAGGGCTTCACAAGTGACATCTCCAACTTGAATGGGAATGCAAAATGAGCCGGGATCTCTTAATTTAGGTGGCATCTTCTCCTTCATGATCTTGATAAGCTCCGAGGATTTAGATGTCATCCTAACTTCACCAAAGTCTTCCAATTTCCTTTTCCTTGAAAGGATCTCCTTTAAGAACTTCCCATAAGCGGGCATTCCTAGAATAGCATCAAGGAAAGGAATGTTAATATGCAGCTTATTCATCAAGTCAAGGAACTTACCAAAGTGCTTGTCTAGATGTGCTCTGGCTCTTGATTGGGGGAATGGAAGTGGTGGTTTGTATGCAGGAGGTGGAATATAAGTTTCAGTTGTCCCTCCTGCTTTCTGTTGCTCCGCCTCGGGTGGTATCTCGGTCGAGGTGTTCTTCGACTGGATCTGGACCGAGGTGGTCTGCGTCGAACGAGGTACTGGATCTGCAGTCTTGAGTCCACTCCTCGTCGTTATGGCCATGCACTGGCCCTTAGGGTTGCTTTCCGTCCTTGCTGGAAGCTTCCCTGGATCTCTTGGCGCTTCATTCGCCCTACTTGCAAGTTGTTGTTCGAAGGACTTTTGGGGCCTCGAAAATGAAGTCATAGAAGTCTCCATAGCACTAAGCTTGATCTAGATAGCCTCCAGAACTGCGTCTTTCTTTTCCGGCTGAGACGAACTTGATCCTTGCCCCTAGCTCTTTAATGGAGTAGAAGAAGAAGAAGAAGGAGAAGAGAGGAAAGGGTTAGAGGAATCGTTAGAGTTGGAGTTTGAATGATTGTTACCATGATTTTGGTTGTTCGCCCTCCAGTTGTTGTTATTGGATCCTCTATTGTTGTTGTTGTAGTTGTTGTTTCGGGGACCGTTGTTGTTGTTGCGGTACCCGTTGTTGTTGTTGTTCCTTTGCCCTTGCTCTTCCTTCTTGGTTTGAGCAACCAAGAGTTCCTTCAATTGCTTCACGTCATTCTTCAAAGACGTGAGTTGGTTGTTGTTAGATTGAGTCTCTTGAAAGTTGACTCTTTTAACTCCACCTTCAGCTCCTTGGTGGGTGTACTTTTCCATGTGCAAGGCTTGCTTCTCGATGAAGTCCCAAGCCTCGTCAATCGCCATGTCCATGAAGGTACCGGCGGAGAGTAGTTGGAGATTGAATTGGGTGCTTCGGTCCAGTCCCTTGAAGTAGATCTCCAACAACTCGATTTTTGGAATCCCATGATGTGGGCAATCCAAAAGGATATCCTTGAACCGCTCCCAAGATTTGGACAAGCTCTCCTTGTCCTTCATAATGAAAGCATTGATCTTCCCTCTCATTTCAGCTGTCTTTGAGGGGGGAAAGAATTTGGTCAAGAATTCCGTAGCCATCTCCTCCCATGTGCTAATTTTTCCTGGAGGAAGAGATTGATACCAAGTAAGAGCTCTATCTTTTAAAGAAAAGTAAAAAGGTCTTAGCTTGTAGTTGTTATTTTCAATTCTGGAAGGTCGCAAGGTTTCCATCAAGATCTCGTAGTTCTGAAGATGTTGATGTGGTGACTCCTTCTCTAGGCCTCCGAATTGGCATTGGCGAATCATGGATAGAACTTGCGGTCGAAGTTCGTAGTCATGATCCGCTGGATCTCCTAGGTTCACTCCTGGACGCCTCAGTTGTTGATTAGGGTCCATCCTTTGACCTAGGGTTTGTGGGATTCCTGCAAGAAGAATATCTCGGACTGGCATCCGAGGTGGAAGTATCTCGGCCGGGGCGTCTGGTACTGGAACCTGCCTCGGTCGAGGGTCAGCAATTGGAACATGCCTCGGTCCAGCCTCGGGAACTGGATCTTCCCTCGGTCGAAGTAGAATCTGGTTTCTTATGACGGCCATTTCCGCTTCGATTGCTTCAGTTTTGGTGCGAGTTTCTTCCTTCTCCTGCCTTAGTTCTTCCCTGCTGAGGCGTAGCAGCTCTAACGCTCTTAGCATGAAATATTGTGATACTTTCGGCACGTTTTCTAAGCGTATTTGATTCATATTGATAGTCTTTGATTGAACATTGTTACATAAGTAAACTAGTTTTCCTATATTGTCGATATGGATGTCTACACTAGTTCTATGTTGATTATAGGTACTTAAGAGCTATTTCCGAACGGAATCGAGCAAAGAAGAGTTGATTTGATATGTCCATGGATTAAGGGCATCTTAAGGAGCAAATTGGAGTTTAACTTGAGGAATGCACGAGGCTAGGGAAGAATCACGTTCTTGCCCTAAACCACGCTCTAATATACGGCCGTACTACAAACCACGTTCAGTTCCACGGCCGTGGATCCTTGCAAAGAGAAGCGTGATGCATTCCAGTAACTATTACGGTCGTGGAACATATGGTGCAAACCGTGACCTAATCCACACTCTAAATTACGGTCATGGAAACTTCCACGACCGTGATCTTGGCGATCTTTTTCGCCACACTTTGAAGCCACGATCTTTTGAAGATTGGGCCGGGCCGATATTTTATCTTGCCCTATAAAAAGACGGACGAAAAGAGATTTCGAAAACCCCGCTAACCCCGCTAAGACCGCATCCACGCTCGCTACCTCGTTTTAGGTTTATACTTGCGACATCACCGCTTACCCTCGTGGAGAAGCATTTGGAGATCTCGTTGGAGATCAAAGTTCGTGCTTGGATTTGCCCTAATCTCGCACTTGGTGGAGATTATCGTTGGGATTTCCATATTTTCCGGATTGACGGAAGATTCAGAGGGTTTCTTGCAAGAAGACTTCTCTTCTTGTTTAGGTTTGATTTAGAAGACGGATTGACATCCCGTTCTTCCTTCTTTCCTAAGATTGTGTTTGTTTGTTCTATTACGGATCTTGTGACGATATTTGTTCTTGATTGTGACTTTGAGATTGGTTTGGAGTTTATTGAAAGTTTTCGGAAGTTTTCATCTTTCTATCTTTTAATTCTTGAATTGATATCAACATGACCGTTATTAGCTAAAAACCCTTAACAATTCTAAGGTGAAGGGTTGATAGTTGTGGCTTAGATGATGATAGATCGATCGCAATTAGATTAGACCCTGAGAGTTCGAGAGAATTGTCGACGAACCCTAAATTACGGGCTGTTCTTGATTTCCACGACCGTGGACTCTCAAGATCCAACCGTAATTTCCCTTAAGTCTACGAACCTACTTTTACTTTAATCCAAAGTTAAAGATTTGCTTTAACTTAGTTTAGACTTGTCTTTTCTAGGTGGTAGTGAAGCCTCAACAACCTCTACCTCGATTGTGAGTGTCACAACCTCAATCGGTTAAGTTAGTCTTGATCCTTGGATTACAAGTTTGGGTATTTGACACTAATTCTCACCTTTAGAATCTTTCTATATTGAGCCTCAACAACCTGTATAGAGAGTACCTTGTAGGTGAGTTACATAAGGTTTTTGGAACTTCACCGTACGATTACCTTACATTAGTATACCTTTGCATATCTCAACTCTGTCTTTATATCATTAAGTATATCTTGAATCGATTGCCACAGGTGGATACTTGGATCTTTAGGATTGTTGTTTTCCCAATATTTGCAAAACTCTCATACTTACTCGCTTGATAATCTGCAATTGAATTTGTTCCCACCCAAATCCCTGTGTTCGATACTCTGGAATTCTTGCTTAACTACGTCGATCCGTACACTGCGGGTTCGCTGCTTGATTCTAGTTTTATAAATTTAAAGCTTATTTGTACACACCTTTAGGGGCGAACAAACGCCTCTTTCAATTCGGCCTCAAGATCGCGGTTGTCTTGTTGGGCCATCTTCGCTTCTCTTAAACGTCGTTTGTATGTCTTTTCTGGTTCGGGATCGTAAGGAACGATTTCCTTTCCAGTGCGGGTTCTTCGCATAAACCTAAGAGAGAACCTGCAAAAGTCACTCAAGTAGAGTGGTTAGAAGACACGGGGGAAAGTTCCCCAAGAGCAAACCGTACCGGCTCGGTCTAGACCAAGTCCCCGGCAACGGCGCCAAAAACTTGTTCGCTCCAAACGGTGTGTGCAAGCTTTAAATTTATAACCCTAGACTTAAGCTTAAAACAAGGATGCGAACCCGCAGTGTACGGGTCAATCGAAGTAAAAGCAAGGAATTCTAGGGGTCGATCACAGGGACTCGATGAAACAAAGTCGATAACGGTAAGCTTCGTAAATACTAACCACAAAGAGCAATCAACACAATCAAAGATGAATAAGAAGTCAATAAAGCAAACATGCAATTCTAGGGATTAAAGCGTCTAGTTGTGGTTCCAACTCAAGATCTAAAGATAAGCGGACAAAGCTGAGGTTTTTGCATGGGGAAGGTGTTACTAAAGTGGAGTAGATCACCGGGTAAGTCTCACTACACACTAATCCAAAACCGTAACTCCTATTACCGGGTAAGTCTCAAGGAATCAAGATAAAGAACTATAACCTCAAACTAACACACCATCTAAGGGAATAGAATCAACCTTTACCGGGTAAGTCTCAGGCTAACTCACAAAGATGGGATGGAAGCACACTCAAACCCCAATAAAGGGTAAACCTTTATTACCTACACTTATGATCGTTGGTACACAAACTAAGGAATTACCGGGTAAGTCTCATCCTAAGCTTGCATTGAACCAGGAAGGTGTAATAAGAATAGGATTTGGCAAACTCTAACACTTAACTCTCAGTTTCGGATCAGATAAGTCACCTCGGTCAGCCAAATTCCACCCCGGCCGAGATGTTCATCGACTGAGCGAGATGCTTAGGGTTAAGGTTAAAGACTCGAACTTTCAGGGTCCTACTGGAATCTAAGATTATTCTATCATTGTTTTTCCCACAACCTTCAACCAATCACCCTAGAATCACACAAGGAAATTAGCCACTCATCATCATTATGAAAGTATTAATCAAATATATGGGAAGAAGGTGAATATTTGAACAAGAAGAATTTAATGAAAAGACTTCAATAACTGAATCAAATATCACAACAAAAGCGTTCCTTGGATATATATCCAACAAGAGAAGACAACAAGGAAGGGAATTAAAGACAATCTTACAAAACCCTCCAAAAAGCTATAAAAGCTATGATCTTCAATCTTCCTTCAACCTTCAAAAAGGTTCTTCAAATCTCTCAACTGGAGTATGGCTGCGGCTGCTGCGTCGTATGCGAGATCTATGGTATAGCGTGATGTCCAGCTGTAAGCGGATTCCGGAATTATGGGAAATCCGACCCTTTTTATAGGAAAATAAACCTCCAAAGATAATAAATCTTAAGAAGATATTTTCCCATAAAAATAGGTAAAATATAATATCTTCTTCCTTCCAGGAGCCCAGCCCAAAAATATAAGATCACTTTCCAAAGATAAAAGATCTCAGCCAAGAATAAAATATTCCCGCCGCGTCCTAGGTGTTCGCCTCGGTCGAGTCGGCGTCTCTGGATCACCTCGGTCGAGATGAATCTCTGGTCAACCGAGGTGAGTCACAACTGAATGTGAAATCTCTCAAAACTGGTCCAAAGTAAATCTTTAATCCATGGCTATGCTTCCTGGATGTAGCTCCAAATGACTCATGACTCCTTTTGCTCCTTTTCGATGCAAAACGTGCCATTTTACCTACAATTACAACAAAACTAGGTGTAGACCTTGATTCTCGCAAAGGTAGATGAAATGGTAATATAATCACATAATATACATACAAACATGCAGATTATGAAAGATAAAACGTCCAAACAAACCCCAAAATATAGACTATAATTCATGCTATCAAAATACCCCATACTTAGCCCTTGCTTGTCCCTAAGCAAGTTCCTCATATAGAAATCAAGATAGAATGGATTAATAGTCAAGAAAATCAATGAAAAGTCTTTCAAAAACATTTTATGGTGTGAAACTATCATAGATCACTCTAAGAGAGTACTTCCTGGAAATTAAAAACTCAATATGATCAAAACATTTTATAAATATAGGAAAGTTGTTCATCTTTGCATAAAATCATAGAATGCATAATAAATCATAATTATCAAAATTAATCATGTATAATCCGATTTAAACCGCTAAGTCAATCAACAAGCTCAAGGTCTCAAGGGCTTCCCAAAAGAAAAGGTCAAGAAACGTGTAGGGTAGGGATGTATGTAAGGTAATGTGGTGCTAGAATCCGGGAAAAGGATGAACTTCACTTTCACTTTGACTTGCAACATCTTCCACCAATAAGCTTTGCTTATTTCACACTTTTTTTTCTTTTACTTTACTTTTTGGGATGCATGGACAGAGGTGCACAATAACCGAAGCCTAGGAAATCCGCAATCATCAATTTCTTGAGATGCATCAAACCCTTGATGCACATACCATGACCCGATAGGAATATCGCTCAATCCGACTTTGGCAAGACACAAACACCCGGCTATGTGAATG
>BSUD01000004.1:49003980-49018776 GCA_033239045.1 Fagopyrum esculentum
CTTTGCTTATTTCACACTTTTTTCTCTTTTACTTTACTTTTTGGGATGCATGGATAGAGGTGCACAATAACCGAAGCCTAGGAAATCCGCAATCATCAATTTCTTGAGATGCGTCAAACCCTTGATGCACATACCATGACCCGTTAGGAATATCGCTCAATCCGACTTTGGCAAGACACAAACACCCGGCTATGTGAATGGTGCCGAGTTACTCATCTTCATGATTGACTTCCCCAAACCTAAAATTACTTTCTAGCACTTCCACTTCCAGCCACCTTCAACTTTAACTTGCTTTCACCACTTCGCTTGCTTCCAAATTCCCGGATAGGTAAAGGGAGGCAATATGTATATGAGGGGCTAAGCATGATCAAGAAGAAGAAGAAGAAATGAATTGCCTTGGTCTTTCCAAGAAGAACGTGAGAGAACTTATGCTGCGGTGTCAACCTTCAAATTCAACATAATTTGGATAAAAATAAAGTATTAAACATGCCAATAATTTCAAACAAAGCATTTAGCAACTTAAACATATCATAAAACATTTCAAACATATAAAGAATTTAAATCCAGTCAGTAAACAAGATCTTCACTGAGATCATATCCAGATAAGTAACACAAAAATCGTTTTCGAAAATTTTCTGTTACGCCCACCTCGGTCGAGGTGTTCTTGGTTCAACCGAGGTGAAACACCTCGTTTTGCCAGAACTGTCCCGGTCGAGGTCAAAAATTTTTTTTAAAACCAAATTTTTTTCTCGGTTTCGACGTTTTTCTCAATCAAATAACCTGTAAGTATGCATGCAATCTCAGATAAACATATAAATGCAGATAAAGCATGAATATGAAAATATCCGATAAATAATATCATACATCAAAAGTAGTCAAATAACGTCAAGTAGTCAAATAAGTACAAACACCCCATACTTGGGACACACTGTCCTAGTGGGTCAGAATAAGTCTAAGGACAGGATACTCACCGAACATAGCTAAACTGCATGAAGAAGTAAGAAACAGCTCCCAGATAAGACCATCTCGGTTGGCGAAGCACATATCGGTCGAGGTGTTCTGACAGTACCCGAGATGTATCTCAGTAAAGCTTGTTTCCTCAACTTCTCGAAATTTTGTTCTTCCAGTGTAGCTCCTGAACTGTGATCCTTCCTTTTGGAATACCTGGTTGTTGTCTAGAGGAAAACAAAAACAAAGCAACTATCTAAACTAAACTAGAAAAGGGAGAAGAAAGCAATACCTTGGGTTGCCTCCCAAGAAGCGCTTGGTTTAAGGTCGCTAGCTGGACCCTTCTCCATAGAATTACTCAATGTACCTTGAACACCATGGAGTGCTCATCACATCCATCATAAAATTCTTCCAAAAAGGTTCCGGTTCCTAATTTCACCGGCAAATGGTAGGATTTCCTACGTACAAGCTTGTACGATTTGGTTCTCACCGGAATCCTACCGGTCTTCCTCTTTGTCCATGGGACATAACTCAGTCTTTCATCCCATCCTTTCCTTGATCGAGAAAACAGCTTCTCGAGAATCCTAGTAGCTTCCCCTTCTATAGCTTGGGGATGGTACAAGGTCCTTAGCATGCGAGGGACCCCATACTTGAACAAAAGACACTTCATTGCCTTAACGGTGAAGTGCTTGCTAACTCCACTCCTTATAATCCAAGGAGCTTCTTCTTCCAACAATTTCAAGGAAGACTTCATCTTGATTTTAGGAGGTTCTTTCGGAAGAGACCTCCAACTTTCCGGTGCATTCCTTTCCTCCACCTTGACCACAGTCTCAGTAATTTGGTCAGGGTTTGCTGCATCTTGCAGTTCTACAAATTCTTCTTCCATCTCGGTCGAGATCTCTGACACCTCGGCCGAGGTCTCGGCAGTTGGATCGAGATCTTCCATATCCTCCGCTTCCACAAAAGCTTCAGGAGAAACTTCCGGTTCAACAAGAGGAATGCTTGGAACGTGCAACACTTCCTTATGCTCCTCTTTCGGCTTAGCATAGGATAGGGTGCTTTCCTTGAGCTCCTCCACCTTCTTCATCAACTTCTCCAATCTTGATTCGAGAGAGTCTTCAAAAGGTTGCTCATAAATGTTTTTAGGAACGTTCTTCTCATCCCATATCGAAAGTTCATGCTGAATGGCCTCTTCTCTTTCCCATTCATTGTTGAACCAATAGAAGGAGTACTTCTCCTCCAAGTATTCATAATGGTCCGCCCTAGCACTTTGTCTTGCTATCCAGGCTGGATCAAATGTAGTCATCGGAAATCCTGAAAACTACAAAACTCATAGAAAGAGTAGTTAGTATCACGGGGGAAAGTTCCCCAAGAGCAAACCGTACCGGCTCGGTCTAGACCAAGTCCCCGGCAACGGCGCCAAAAACTTGTTCGCTCCAAACGGTGTGTGCAAGCTTTAAATTTATAACCCTAGACTTAAGCTTAAAACAAGGATGCGAACCCGCAGTGTACGGGTCAATCGAAGTAAAAGCAAGGAATTCTAGGGGTCGATCACAGGGACTCGATGAAACAAAGTCGATAACGGTAAGCTTCGTAAATACTAACCACAAAGAGCAATCAACACAATCAAAGATGAATAAGAAGTCAATAAAGCAAACATGCAATTCTAGGGATTAAAGCGTCTAGTTGTGGTTCCAACTCAAGATCTAAAGATAAGCGGACAAAGCTGAGGTTTTTGCATGGGGAAGGTGTTACTAAAGTGGAGTAGATCACCGTAACTCCTATTACCGGGTAAGTCTCAAGGAATCAAGATAAAGAACTATAACCTCAAACTAACACACCATCTAAGGGAATAGAATCAACCTTTACCGGGTAAGTCTCAGGCTAACTCACAAAGATGGGATGGAAGCACACTCAAACCCCAATAAAGGGTAAACCTTTATTACCTACACTTATGATCGTTGGTACACAAACTAAGGAATTACCGGGTAAGTCTCATCCTAAGCTTGCATTGAACCAGGAAAGGTGTAATAAGAATAGGATTTGGCAAACTCTAACACTTAACTCTCAGTTTCGGATCAGATAAGTCACCTCGGTCAGCCAAATTCCACCCCGGCCGAGATGTTCATCGACTGAGCGAGATGCTTAGGGTTAAGGTTAAAGACTCGAACTTTCAGGGTCCTACTGGAATCTAAGATTATTCTATCATTGTTTTTCCCACAACCTTCAACCAATCACCCTAGAATCACACAAGGAAATTAGCCACTCATCATCATTATGAAAGTATTAATCAAATATATGGGAAGAAGGTGAATATTTGAACAAGAAGAATTTAATGAAAAGACTTCAATAACTGAATCAAATATCACAACAAAAGCGTTCCTTGGATATATATCCAACAAGAGAAGACAACAAGGAAGGGAATTAAAGACAATCTTACAAAACCCTCCAAAAAGCTATAAAAGCTATGATCTTCAATCTTCCTTCAACCTTCAAAAAGGTTCTTCAAATCTCTCAACTGGAGTATGGCTGCTACTGTGTATAAACCCTGATCGATGGTATAGCACGCTCCTCGATTTGTGGAAATCCAACCCTTTTTATAGGAAAATAACCCTCCAAAGATAAAATATCTTCGAAAGATCTCTTCCCATAAAAATAGGTAAAATATAAGATCTTCTTCCTTCCAGGAGCCCAGCCCAAAAATATAAGATCACTTTCCAAAGATAAAAGATCTCAGCCAAGAATAAAATATTCCCGCCGCGTCCTAGGTGTTCGCCTCGGTCGAGTCGGCGTCTCTGGATCACCTCGGTCGAGATGAATCTCTGGTCAACCGAGGTGAGTCACAACTGAATGTGAAATCTCTCAAAACTGGTCCAAAGTAAATCTTTAATCCATGGCTATGCTTCCTGGATGGTTCCTTATGTTCCTCATTGTAGCTCCGATGACTCCATAGCTCCTTTTCGATGCAAAACGTGCCATTTTACCTACAATTACAACAAAACTAGGTGTAGACCTTGATTCTCGCAAAGGTAGATGAAATGGTAATATAATCACATAATATACATACAAACATGCAGATTATGAAAGATAAAACGTCCAAACAAACCCCAAAATATAGACTATAATTCATGCTATCAACCAAGGTTTCGGCTTTTGTACACCAATGTCATTGTCTCAAAAATAAGTGAAAGAAAAAGAAAAGAAAGAAAAGATGGAGAAAATATACACTTGTGGGAAGTTGATAAAAAAAATGTGAAGTTGAAGTTAGTTCCATTCCCGGATTAGCATCACATAACCTAGAAAAATTCCCGCCTAATCACAACGTTTCTTGGCCTTTTATTTGACAAGCCCTTGTGACCTATTTGCATGTGTGTAAGACTTAGTGATCTAGATTGAATATGCTCATGATCATCTTGACTTCTTCATTTTCGCATTTCATGCATGCTTTCGAGTTAAGTGTAATTGTCTTTCCGTGCCTTCATTTATTTGATACATGATTGCTTGTCCATTGCCATGAAACATGACTATGAAGGTGATCCAATATTAGAAGCACAACTCCAAAAAGATTTTGTTTTTTTTTTCTGCATGCATAAATCATGTCATCTCTTAGTCTATAGTTGGGACTTGCTCGGGAACGAGAAAACCTTAAGTATGGGGTATTTTTGATAACACGATTTATGACTTAGGTTTAGACATTCATTTAGATAGTTTTTCCGCTCATTCATGCACGGTTTGCCCTAGTTCGTGACGGTTTGCACTCAATTCATGTATTTTGTCGAGATAGACGTCTACACGGACTTTTTCATGATTTGTAGGTATTTTGGGAGATTTAGGAGCTTAATCGATACATTCTAGGATCGTTCCTCGAGATGACACACCTTCGGACTCATTGGGATGCAAGCTAGGGGCTAAGGAGGACACATGGGACCTTATTGGTGCATGTCATGCACTGAATTGTGGCTTAATGATCCATAGAATGCAGAAGCACCAAAACCACGGCCACTGGGACTTCCACGGGCGTGGAAATGGGCCGTGGTTTTGGCCAGACAGTTGTGACAGCTGTCCCACGATCTTCATGGCCGGCTCTTGCAAATTTGGAGGATAAAAGGTGGTCCTACAAGGCTGTTATGAAAAGACCCCTCACTCCCATTCTCTCCCACACTCTCAACAACAATATTCTCTCATTGGAAGATTGGATTGGAGCTACCATTGGAGAAGAAGAAAGGCTTCCATTGGAGAAGAAGAAGAAGCACACTAGTTCATAGTTCCATAGTCTGTTTGAGTGATTTTGAGTGAGCTTTGTGAAACGTTTTGCAAGGGTTTGTAAGAAACGATTCGAACCTTCTTTTGAAGGGTTGTAAGTCCTTCTTGAACCTTGATTTAGCTTGTTTTACTTGTTTCATTTGCTTAATACATTTTTCATTTCATCTTCTTGCCATAGATTCTATGATTTTATGCTTGTTGAGTTTGATTGTTAAGATGCATGTTGTAGGCTAAATAGATGCGATTCTAGGGTAAGGAAAAGATGGTTATGGCTTGGACTATGATAGAGTGGACTTAGATGCACCTTTGGATGAATTATTTGCTCGAGCCTAGCCTCTGTTGCAAACCACAGTTTGTTCTATACATTCCACGGCCGTGGTTCTTGATGAACAACCCGTGATTTTGACTGACTTGCTTGTTTTGATGAATCTAAGTGCTATGGTGTTAGATTGTTGAAATCCTAGTGTTTGTTGAGTTAAACCTATTCTAGGGTAACCTAGTGTTAGCAACTAAGTGTTAGAAGAGACTTACCCGGTAATTCTTACTCTTAGATACCGAAGATGACGAACTCTAGGTAGTAGTGAGCCTCGCAAGCCGCTATTGGACTGAGTGTGCTAGGATAGGTGTTTAGGACTTGCCTTCCCGAGACTTACCCGGTAAGGAGAGGTTAGATCCCTAGAATACCATCCGGTTTGTGTAGAATTCCTATCCTTAGGCTCTTTGAGACTTACCCGGTGATGAGACCTTAGGAATGGACTAGTGGACCATGAGACCTACCCGGTGATTGATTCCAATCTAGAAACGCTCACTCCCAACATACTATAGTTGATCCAAGGAATGATTAGATAGCTTGAGTCCAATGCCATAACCGGAATTTCCAACCCCTAGAATCTGCTTTTCTCTCTTTGATCACATATTTCGTGTTTGCTTTGTTTATTTGTGTTTTAGCTTGATCCTTAGTTTGTTTTGCTATATTATATCATTGTGATCCTTGATTGATCATCACACAAAACCAAACCCAAAAACATTGAGATCTTCATTTATTTGTTTCTTTCTCTTTTCTTAGCCTAGATCTTCACTATCCTTAGTCACTAATCGATTCAATCTCACCTCAGTCTTTGTGTTCGACCTCGGAATACTATCCCTACTACAAAACATCCCGTACACTGCGGGTTCGCTAGGAGTTAGGAGAAATATATCGAGTTATAAATTTAAAGCTTTTGCGTGTCACGTTCTTAGCGTAACAGTTCGCAGCTTTCTAGGTTTGGCAGGTTATTACCGCCGGTTTGTGGAAGGATTTTCTTTGATTGCCTGACCACTTACTTGTCTTCTGAGGAAGACTACTCGGTTTGTCTGGTCTGAGCCGTGTCAGCAGAGTTTTGAGGAGTTGAAGAGGAGATTGACATCTGCTCCGATTTTGGCACAGCCTGAGGGTACAGATGACTTTGTGGTATACAGTGACGCATCCAAGCTAGGCTTGGGGTGTGTTTTGATGCAGAGAGGTAAGATCATAGCCTATGCATCTCGACAGTTGAAGACGTATGAGGAGAAATATCCCACACATGATCTAGAGTTGGCTGCAGTAGTCCATGCTCTTAAGATCTGGCGTCACTATCTCTATGGGGCACCATGTCAGATCTTCTTAGACCATAAGAGTCTGAAGTATATATTCACTCAGCGAGAGTTGAATAACCGCCAGAGGCGGTGGTTAGAGTTGATCAAGGACTTCGACCTTGAGATTCTCTACCACCCCGGAAAGGCGAATGTAGTAGCTGATGCTTTGAGCCGGAAGACGCCTAGGGAGAGGGCGATAGCCCGGTTGACGGTACAGCCACAGTTGCAGAGGGATTTGGCTTGGCTAGAGATAGAGATTCAGTTTCCCGATTCAGATCACCAATTGGCTACCTTGGAGTTACTTCCTAGTCTGTTGGATGAGATCCGACAGAAGCAGGAGACTTGCCCGACTTTGACCAGGATCCGAGACAAGATGTCTCGAGATGAGGCCCCACAGTTCACTATTGGTGCTGATGGAGTGATGAGACGTCAGGACCGCGTTTGTGTGCCGTCAGACAATGAGTTGAGACAGAGGATACTAGGTGAGGCTCATGCTACCCCATACTCAGTACATCCTGGAGCGAGTAAGATGTACAAGGATGTGAGACAGTCCTTCTAGTGGGGTGGTTTGAAGTCCGACGTGGCTCAGTATGTAGCTCAGTGTGCGACCTGCCAGCAGGTCAAGATTGAGCATCGTAGGTCCGGTGGAGAGCTCCACCCACTTCCGATACCACAGTGGAAGTGGGAGGATATATCCATGGATTTTGTCACAGGATTGAGACTAAGCAGAGGTTTTGATGCTATTTGGGTAGTGGTAGACCGTCTGACAAAGACCGCATGTTTCATTCCGATTAAGGAAACGTGGCCGGTAAGTCATCTAGCTGAGGAGTTCACCAGGCACATTGTGAGATTTCATGGAGTACGAGGACTATCGTCTCCGACAGAGATGTGCATTTCACCTCGAGGTTTTGGCAGCAGGTACATACTGCTTTGGGTACAAGTCTCCACTTTACCACTGCTTACCACCCACAGACTGACGGTCAGTCTGAGAGGACCATCCAGACATTGGAGGACATGCTTTGGGCTTGTGTACTGGATTGGGGACAGGTATGGCCGGATCATCTTCCACTGGTAGAGTTTTCGTATAATAACAGCTGGCACGCATCTATTGGGATGGCCCCTTATGAGGCTTTGTACGGGCGGAGATGTCGCACACCATTGTGCTGGGATGAGCCTAGTAGAGCTGACGGAGTAGCTCCAGATCAGATACAGGATAACATCGCTCGGATTGCCCTAGTCCGGGAGCGGATGTTAGCAGCTCAGAGTCGTCAGAAGTCCTACGCCGACAAAAGGCGTCGACCCTTGGAGTTTAGGGTGGGTGCTCAGGTGTGGTTGAGAGTGTCACCTACGAGAGGAGTCCGGCGTTTCAGCATTAAGGGGAAGCTGAGTCCCCTATATGTCGGACCTTTTGAGATCTTGGAGAAAGTTGGAGAGGTTGCCTACAAATTAGCACTACCACCGAGACTGGAGGGTGTCCATCCGGTTTTCCATGTATCACAGTTGAGAGAGTACATCCCAGACCCGAGACACATCATCAGCCATGAGGATCTGATAGTTGAGCCCGACCATACATTTGTAGAGTACCCAGTAGCTGTCTTGGAGCGCAGTACTAGAAGTCTGCGGTCCAAGGAGATACCGATTTTGAGGATCCAGTGGTCTAGACGAGGAGCTGATGAGGCTACCTGGGAGACAAAGGAGAGTATTAGACGTAGCTATCCCGAGTTCTTTGCGGAGTTAGCCACTACTTCTGTACCGACGAGTTAGTATTGTGATGTTGCTTGTTGACCTTTATGAGTTATAATAGATTGTGTGATATTGTCCTTTTATTTATTGTCTGATATTGATGATTGAGCAGTTGCATGTTAAGAAACTAAATTTCACTATTATTGCAACTAGATAATACTGATCTTGTTGTAAAATAATTTAATTAGATACCTTACTCTAAGTTTCGGGACAAAACTTATTTTAAGGAGGTACTAATGTAATATCCGGAATTTTTATTCCGTTTAATTCCGTAGCAAACCGGATTTTGAGCCGTTGATCCTTATATGTATACCTAGGCGGACACAACATCTCAAATTTTATCATTTTATGTAACCTCACTTCACATAAAATGATAATATTTTTATATCAAATCCTAATCCACCAAACCTTTTTCTTTATTATGATATATCCTTGACAAAGCCGTGACGTACTTTTGACGAGATCATGACGAGGCCTTGGCGAGACCATGACAAAGCGTAGACGACGCCATGACAAAGCCGACAGCCTTGTGACAAGTTCACATAACAAATTTCAGCCTAGAAACTGCTTTGTTGTCACAGCCCATTTTCGCTCCAGCCCAGGATGGCCCAGTTAGATCCAACCCACAATGTGTATCAAAGAGAGGGCGTACGGCTGTTTGCAGAGTCCGGAATATCAGCTCACATATAAGCCTGCTGGGCCGGTCCAACACCTTAGAACAGATCAGCCAGTTGTTTTGTTTGTGTGTAACCTCCCTAAACCTAATTAACTTCAGCCTAATCAACCTAATTAACCTAAACTACCACCTTCCCACGAAAACGCTTATGCACTTCCGCCTCTCTCACGCCAGGACAAAAGAGCTCAACGACAGACTCCCTTGTACGTCCGTTTCTCTCACGTCAAGGCCGAGGAGCATAGCAACAACGATGTCGGCTCCGAACGAAGGACCTTTCGCAGCCGAGCCTTCCTTCAGTGTACCGGGTAACGGGATGAACTTCGACCTCGCGTACGAGGGGTGCCCTCCTTCCTGGTCGCCGATGTCTACCATCGTAAAAACATAGGTAAAGCCTTCTCCTTTCCTCTATGTCTATTCTCGAGCGCGAAGTAACGTGGCTGAGTCAGAACCGCCACAGGTTGGACCACATCCGGCAAACAAGGATCAACGTTACCACTGCAGTTCAGTACGGAATCGAGCCTCCACCTCATCTGACCGCGGGATACGATCGGAGTTGTCGCCAACCATAGCTTCGGTGAGTCCCTCTCCTTCCCTTTCCGGTTTGCGGTGTATCGTAGATTTGACCTTGGGTTGCCGACCGTTGGGTATATTAGAGAGGGAACCGGTTGGTTAGACTAGTGCGGTTTATCGGAGCAATGAGAGGGCGGTGAGATGGATAGGGTAGTATAGTTAGACAATGGCTGCACTGCAGTCGAAGAGGTAAGATTGTGAGTGGTGTCTCTTTTGTTTTACAATCTGGTTTAAGAAAATGTTGATAACTCATTGGAGTTAATGTAAGCACTGGAAGTACTACAGACTCATGGGTAGTATGCTTTGCTTTAGCTAGACTCAGTAAAGGACGGTCTCTGATCCTAAGGTTATACATGTGGTTATGTTTAGGTAAATGGTGTTACATTTTTCAAAGTTCTAGGCAGGGCACGTTAGCATAGACTACCAAACAGGCAGTCTTATTCTCTTAGTATGTATAGACGATGAAGAGTTAAGTTCGGGGATCGTTAAGTCCTTCTTAGAAAATCTTTAGAACTAGTTTTTGCATGGGGTTAGGTCAAAATAGGATCCTAGTAGCTAAAGTATGAAGATCAGACCTTAACAACCCGTTGATATTCTAGAGCTTGGTTAACCTTATAATCTCTAGTAACTATCCTTGAGAAACTATGTAAATAAGTTCTAAAAGATGATATGAAAAGTTAATGATCAACTTTTGAGAGTTCCGGGATCAGGGGTAAAATAGTCTTTTAACCTAAGAGAGTTGTTTTTCGTAAACTTTCCTCTTGAGATTTGTACCTCTTAGAAGTTGATAACTTCTAAGAGTATGGGATGTAATTTTGATACACATGCCTTGTTTAACAGGCGTTTGAGTTACCACGGGTTCGGACCGAGTTGAGATTTGGGAAAATGATCTTTGATTGAGGTAAGTCCTTGCGACTTACTTAGCTGATTTTTGGATATTAGTTGGGTGATAATGGTTGTGTATGTGCAATGTGTGTTATAATAAAAATAACAACTTGTTAGGACGACCGTGGTTATTATGTTTTAAGGCCCAAGTTTATGTATAACGGGCCGTGACATCACTACCCAGCTCTGCCAGGAGACTGGGAGGTTCTCTATACCCAGACCATACAGGTACAAGGTGAGATGCATCGGATCCATTCCTGATGGTTACACGGGGGCGGAGGCGAGGTTTGGGAATCCCTCGTGTCACAAATTAAGTATCATTAGTAAGAGGAATGACTTAAATGCAGATGATAAATGGATTGTTTGAAAGCATGATGAGTGTTTATTATTTTTATGTGTGTGTGCTATTATTATTCTCCTAATGTTTAGATAACTAGCTAATAGTTATTCTTTTGTTGTGTTTTTTTTAGATTTATCGCAGGTTAGAACAGCAGCTGAGTGATCCGGAAGTAGTGGTCAGTCGGGTCTCCGTACTCCTTAGAGTGGGGGTTTGGGTTGTTACTTTGGCGTTCTTTCCTTTTGTTAAGACAATTAGTCTTTTCCCTTTGTTTAAGAACTATAGGCTGCTAGACCTTGTTGCATTCATTCCTTTAAAAATACTATTTCATGAATTTCGGTTTTGCTTATTTGTGTCTTGTTGCAAGATCCTAGTAATATTGTTGTCAAACTGAGGTCGGGACCCATTGTGAGGTCCTAACCAGTAACGTTCCGAGTTCTGAGAATTTGGGGTGTTACAACAAGAGGTGAGTCGTCTGTGCAGATAATCGAAGAAAGTTCCGTCTTTGGTTGTTGGGCCGGTGACTGGCTTGTGCAAAGATCGAGATCTAGATCTAGATCTGAGTAATGTTGGAGAGATTCGTAATCTGAAAACCGGATGACATCGATGGCGTTACTCTATCTGTGTTGCCGGTGACTGATGACATGTATGAATTAGCAGGTGATGGTGCAAAACTGATTGTGGTTGTAGCTTCCTTGCGATCGATGATTTTATTTACGTTAACAGGCAATGGAGGCATCAAACGTTGCAAGATCTGAGATCCGGAGTGAACTCTAGTGAAAGCAAAGAGATGAGGTTTGGTAACCGGAGGAGGTTGAGGCGGTGGTGGAGAAGAAGATGAAGTGGAAACCAGTCCTCGTCTAAACCGTGCATGACCGGTTCGAGTCCGGTCTAGTAAGGAAATCACCTTTTTGAATTTGTTAACCGCTACATCAGCGACGGATTTGTAATCGGAATTTGTTGAAGAAGAAGAAGATTGAGGTTGTGTTTGAGAGAGAAGATGAATAAGTTTCTCGACGCTTTGAAGGCCGGCGGTTGTGGCTTCTCGGACGGCGGTTTCTTCCATTTCTGCTGCGAACGTTTTGCTCCGGTAACTCCCAACCATCAATTCAACCGCCATGATTGACTGTATAAATCTTCTTCAGATTGTGAGAGATGTGAATTGAGGAATTTAATGGCGTTTGGGGAATGTGAATGGAGTTGTGAAGGTAGAGAAGGGAATTTAATTTACCTATCATTAAATGTAACTTTATGGCATGTAATTTTATGGTATGTAATTTTATAGGTATAAAAATCTGGTGTAAAAAAATTCTGGTATGACAAAATGTAATTTTATGGTATGTAACTTTATGGTATGTAATTTTATGGTATGAAAATCTGGTGTAAAAAAATTCTGGTATGACAAAATGTAATTTTATGGTATGAAAATCTGGTGTAAAAAATTATGGTATGACAAAATGTAATTTTATGGTATGTAATTTTATGGTATGAAAATCTAGTGTAAAAAATTCTGGTATGACAAAATTCTTGTATGACAAAATTGTGGTATGAACTTTTTGTATGATAATTTCAGGTATGAAATTTCTGGTATGAACTTTTCGTATGATAATTTCTGGTATGAAATTTCTGGTATAAAAATTCTGGTATGAGAAATTCTGGTATGAGAAATTCTGGTATGAGAAATTCCCATATGAGAAATTTAGTCCAAAAAATAAAAAAGAAAATAATCAAAAAATATTAAAAAAGGCAAGAAAAATAATAATAAAAAAATCAAATTCAGTAATTAAAAATTAAAACTTATACTTATATAACAAATAACAAACATCATTTATTCCTTTCTTTCTAAATAGAAGGGTTAATAATTTTTACCTACTATTAAATGAAAGTTGTAAAAAATTTGGGGTATATTTTCTTAAATAAAAACTCAAAAAGGCCTAGTATGTCAAATTATCCCAAAAATGTTTCAAAAATTTTTTTTATATAAAAATATTTTACTTTATTTATGACCTTTTACATATTAATTTATTTTTTAGAAAAAAAATAATACAAAAAGTATATAAAAAATCGGAAAAAAAACTTCTGAAATAGTATGTATCATTTTCTATAATTTTTAAAGTTTGTATTATTTTGATTTTAATTGATAGTTGTTATTATTTTGAATTATTTTTAAAAAAAATTTTAGTAAAATTTATCATTTTAGTAACTTAGACATATGTTATTAGTCTTATTAATGGTTAGATAATTCACTATTTAAATTTAACTATTTAAATTTATCTATTTGATATTATAAATTTTGACTTAGACATGCTACTTTTATATTATATAAACTTCTTTCAACATTTTAATATATTATCATTTAATATTATTAATTTAAATCTAATGATTTGCTTTACCCTTCTTTTTTTGTTAGTATATGTTTTACACATGACTTCTTATCTACCTTATATAATAAAATCCGATTTTTTTTAGGATTGATACTAACTCGGCATTCGAGTATCTCAAAGAATATTGTCCTAAAATCCTCTTTTCCGATTGTTATTGCAGGATTTGAATTCTTGCTTGACTTACATTCATAATGTGAAAAAATACAATCTTACAACAAGTATCACATAACAATTAAGACAATTCTCAACATATTGAATTATCATACATTTTTTTGACACACAATTATCGTCTAACCCGTGCAGGGCACGGGTATTAAAACTAGTTACTTACTAAAACTAAGAACGTTAATGCCACGTGTCAAGCAACGAGTAATGCCACATCAGCTTTTTTGTAAAATATTTACTAAATTGCGATTTTTATTTAATTTTGTGTTATTCATCTTATTAATTGAAACAAAAAGATTTTGTAAACTAACTAAATACTAAATTGATATATTTTAAAATTATTTCAATATTTTTTCGTAAATTCTAAGTAAATTTTCAAATAAAAAAAATATTTGTTAACCAACTAATTGCTAAAATAATAAATTTTTAAATAAATATTAATAAAATTTATCCCTTTTATAAATTTATAGTTTCAAAATTGAGCTTTATTTGTTCCAAAAATTTCTTATTAATAAATTGTTTTTTAACGATTCAATCAGATAAGTTCAATAAATATTTTTTCTTTCATGATTCAATTGGATAAGTTCAAGAAATCGTTTTCTTATTTTATTCTAACTGGTGTATTCGGTAAGTTTCGTAAGATTTATTGTGATTGCTATCATCTTATTATTAAAGTAGAGACCTTTTTTACCACGTGTCAACGCCACAATTCACACCGCTCCCAAAAATATTTTTAAAAAGTTATTATCATGATTATTTAGATTGGAATTTAAAAACAAAGTTCAGTATCTATAATTAATTTTTAAAGCTTACTATTTTTTAGGAATCCAGTAAAATAATTTTTTGGGCAATTTTGGTAACTAAGCTTTTTTGAAAAATTAGAGTAATAACTAGGCTTTTTAATGTTTCAATTAAGTAAATATACCCCAACCTTTTGTGTTTATTATCAAACTCTACACACTCTTCTCTTAAGGGGTACATTTACTAAAACACAAAACTAGAAAAAGCCTAGTAAACCAAATTGTTTCTAAAATTTTTTTTTAAGTCTCTCGCTGTTATGAAAGTAGTCAATCTTCAAATCAATCAAATTTTACCATTTTTTAAATTCAGTAATTTAAAATTTAATTTTAAATCAAAAAATGACACAACAATTTTAAAAAACGAAAATGGTAAAAAAATAAACAAAAAATATAGCAAATTTTTTTTTTTTT
>BSUD01000004.1:49018989-49029712 GCA_033239045.1 Fagopyrum esculentum
AACAAAAGTCCTCAACTGATATATTTAACCTTTGTACATTGCAATTTTTTTTTTGTTATGGAATATGAAAAGAAATGACAAAAGTAAAATTGACGTGAGAATTGTTTACCATTAGCAATTTATTTTTATTTAAAAATTAAATTATGAAATAATTAAGTAATCGTTATTAACAAAAATTACTTAATTAATTTAAAATATATTTAATTTAAATAACTAATTTGCCTTGAAATCCATTCTTTCAGTTTTTAATTTGTTATCCTTTAAAAAAATTCAATAAAAATTTTAACATTTTAAATAATTATTTCCGTTACATTAAAAAAGTTATTTAGTGAAAAATAGGAATTCTGAATTTTCTGAGATATATACAAATCTAAAAAACCAACTTCTTTAAAAATGTAAATCTTAATTAGATATGTTAATATTTTGTTAATCCGTAAATAAAATCTGGTAATTCCAATCTTACCTCACTCATTTTTATTTGCAAATCTTCTTAAACAAGTTTTCTTTGTGTATAATATTTTTCGTCACTAATTAAATTATTATTATTATACTATTTGACAAATCTTCCATGACACACTTTTCACCTTTAAATACCGTGATCCTTTATGATATCTCATCGTCACTCATATATAGTTGATCAAGCAACAAAGGAGAAGCAAGCCCTTCGTCGAGCTCCCTCTCTCTTGACGTGCATAGCAACAACTCGATTCCTTCATCTTTTAATTCCAAACCCGCATACGAGGAATAAGAGATGTATTAGGTTATTTCCTTCGTCGAGCTTTCTATCTTAAACTTTCTATGTTTTGACGCTATCTTAATTTTTACGCTAATTGAAATATGTTAGGTTACTTTCTTCCCTAATCTACTTGGCCATAAATTTTATCATAGTTAAATTGTATTAGGTTCATACTTCTTGCATTGTGACACCGATCGTTCACCGGCACCGCTCTCGAAGTCCTACTTTGCCATAATTTTGTTAAGATTTATTTATTTATTTCTCAATAAATGTACGTGTATATTACTCAAATATTGAGAAAAAAAAATTTTTGTCAATTAAATTACAATTTGACCATTTAGCATAAAAATATATCGTTTATACATAATTTATGATTATTGTAATAAAAACTTCACTCAGTCAAAAGAAGTCCTATTAATTAGTTAAGATTTTGTTTATTTAAATCCTTCTAGAGTATATCCACCAACTTAGATACATGTTTATTTAAGATCGTGTGTGAGGCAACCACAAACCAAGAACATCAAGCATCAAGAAATGTGGAATAGAAATATGGGTGATTTCCGAAGTAGTTACTTCTTTAAAACATCTGTTTTTTGTGAACAAAATTCTCTATATTGTCGGGCTTTGGTTGTTTGTGCTGATGGTAACTGTTTTCAGCTACCGGACTGTTTTGGCTTGTAAAGGTTGTGTCGGAGTTTGGTGTGATAGTTATGCACGAAAGGAACATCATGACTAATGCGAAAATAAGACTAACGAAGAATAAGAGAAACTCCTTTTGCAGGAGGTTAACAAAGAACAAAGTACAATATCCAGAAGTTCATTCCAGAATCATGAGAGATGAAAGGATTACGAGACAATTTATAGATTTATAGATGTGAAAAACAGGGTATTTGAAAATGTCAGTGTGTATGGTATAGATGCTGATGATTATAAAAGTTGTTTTGAGACTATTTTTCACCAAATTTGCCAACATCACAAAGGGTTACCAATAATGTTGGTATTGGTAAAGCAATTTCACAATCAAATTGTGTTTAAATCAAACAATGTTATGAATAAGCAAGAAAAAGTTAGCTTTTAATTTAAATAAATAAATTATTTCAAGCTTTTGGAATCTAGATTTCATCCGTCCAAAAATTTTGGGATGACTTTCCTTTCTGAAGATGTTTCCCGAGGGTGACCTAAACAATTGTCTTGGAAGATGCCGTAGTCACATGCCCCTGTTGATCGCGTTGATTGTGATCGTGGTTGTGTTCGAGGTCTTCGAAGATCCTCCATCTAGGTGGGGGCAACGTCGTGGGATCCACATTTCCGCAAGAGGTATGACATCCCCTAAAAAAGGTTTCTATCATCCTGCTTCCCGGCGGCGAGACACCGCGCCAGTTCATCTAGCCCGTGCTCTCTCCATGTTTTGCAAGCCTCGAGAGTTCCGCGTCTTCTCCAAAGGTGTAGTTGTTCCGATTATTGGATCTTTCTCACTTTTTTCGGTCTTTACTTGTGGTGTTTAACTGTTTCCTTTTTTGGTTTTTTTTTGCATGACGGTTTGCCTGTTTGCCGTTTGTCGGCCTCTCGATACACCAATTATCTTTGGTGTAATCGAGCCTCTTACCTTCTTGATCAAAAAAAAAAATTTAATAAAAAGAAGTCGGAGCTTATCATTACGGTTAACCTATATTTTTCGGTACGTCTCCAATAATTGATCCCGTTATAATCAAATTATAGCCATTTTCTTGATATGTTTAACCGAAAAAATAGTATAATAACATATATGAAGAAGGAGATAAAACATGTTATGCGTACCAATTAGTATTTATGTGACACCGAATTTATAATTAAGTAATTTGATATTATAAATTAATTTAGTTATAACAAAATATATAGATTTATAATGATACTTAATAATATTTTATATATGTAACTTATCTTAAGTTTAATACTTTTATAACAAAATATAAATTTTATATAAAAATAATTTATAAAATCCCGTGCATGGCACGGGTATTACACTAGTTTATTTTAAAAAGTAGTTTCTGAATGTTAATATAAATTGGAAATTTATTTCTATTTTTAAAAAACTATTTAAACAACTATTTTTATAAAAATAGTTTTTAAAAGGTTACGGATTTTTTTACCAACAAGCATATCTTAACAAATCAAATTAAAAATATAATTAATTAGAAGAGATAAATACAGAGAATTAAAAATCATAATAATGATTATAATAATTCTCCCGATTTTTATTTTACAAAAATATACATATAAATTTTTAGGTATTAAATATTTATAAAAACTCAACCCGTATAAAGTGCGGGTAATACACTAGTAAAGTACTTATTCTTAACATACATATTATATATTATCTATTAAACCATAAATAAATTATATTAAATAAATATAAACTAAATGTTATATCTTATGATTAAATATTAAATTTTAAATAAGACAATTTTAAAATTTATAAAATTTAAAATTTTCACTACAAAAACTATAAAAATTACGTTAATTAATAATAAAAATAACATTGCACAAATAATATTCGAGTATATTAGATAGTTAAAAAAACAAAATAAAACAATATCAGAGTAGATGATACTCAACTACAAAAAAAAATCATATACAAAAGTCGATATGGTTATTTACTTAATAAAATTTAGTTCAAATAAACTTATTTTACAAGTCAAGTCAATTCAAATATTATAAAACTTTTATTGTAGAATAATTATCGTGTTTTGTACATCTATTATACTTACTAAAACAGAGCACGTGTTGATGACGTGGTGCGCTGTGGACGCAGGATTTTTGAAATTGAGCTCCCACAATTAAAGCCAATAAATCTTTATTTTTTACACTATTTTTTAAACTATAAAATCTTTTATTATTAAAATAATAATTTTATAGAAACCAAATCTATTATACTTACTAAAACAAAGCACAAGTTGATGATGTGACGCGCTGTGGACGCAGGATTTTTGAAATTGAGCTCCCACAATTAAAGCCAATAAATCTTTATTTTTTACACTATTTTTTAAACCATAAAATCTTTTATTATTAAAATAATAATTTTATAGAAACCAAATCTATTATACTTAATAAAACAGAGTACGGGTTGATGACGTGGCGCGCTGTGGACGCAAGATTTTTGAAATTGCCACAATTAAAGCTAATAAATCTTTGTTTTTTACACTATTTTTTAAACCATAAAATCTTTTATTATTAAAATAATAATTTTATAGAAACCAAATCTATTATACTTACTAAAACAGAGCACGAGTTGATGACGTGGCGCGCTGTGGACGCAGGATTTTTGAAATTGAGCTCCCACAATTAAAGCCAATAAATCTTTATTTTTTACACTATTTTTTAAACCATAAAATCTTTTATTATTAAAATAATAATTTTATAGAAACCAAATCTATTATACTTACTAAAACAGAGCACGGGTTGATGACGTGGCGCGGTGTGGACGCAGGATTTTTGAAATTGAGCTCCCACAATTAAAACCAATAAATCTTTATTTTTTACATTAATTTTTAAACCATAAAATCTTTTATTATTAAAATAATAATTTTATAGAAATCAAATCAATTTTTTAATAATAATAAAAAAATTAATCGAATTAGCTTTAACAATCAAATCACCTTAACAACCAAATCATTTTTTTAATAAATAAATATTTATAAAAATATATTAAAAGATATTGCGATTTTGATTTCCCTTTTAATTATATTTTCGGTTAGGATTTTTATTCGACGGATTTTTTTTCGAACGTTCCATCAGATTTTTCCATGGTTCGCTTAGAACTTTTATGTTTTACAAATTTGTCGAACAAAATTTATTTTTTTGAAACTACAACTTTACGTTATGTGCGAGTTTTAATTAAATTGATTTTGAATTGAATTTTATTTTCGAAATGTTCCATCAGATTTTAAGCGAACAATTATTTTTTGATAAAATCCATCAAAATTTACGTTGTTTTTTTTTTAAAAATACCTATAAATATATAATAAAATTTTACATGATTTCATTGGATTTTTTTGATAGTTTTTTAAATAAAAAACTTCCATTTAATCAACAAAATTGATTTCCATTTTGACGGTATATTGATTTCCATTGTTGGTATATCTTTTTATTATGGATTTTAATTAAATTGGTTTCGATTTCATTTCCATTTTAGTTATATTTTCTGTTAGGAATTTTATTCGAACGAATTTTTTTTCCGAACGTTCCATGTGATTTTTTTCATGGTTCCCTTAGAACTTTTTATGTTTTACAAATTTGTCGAAAAAAATTTATTTTTTTGGAACTAAAAATTTTACGTTATGGGCGAGTCTAAATCTACTACTAGAGCAGTATACATGACAGTTTACGTGGTGCGTTGTGAGAGTAGTATTTCGAAATGGAGCTCCCACAATTCTTTTTTGAAATTGTATAATTAACAATCGTTTTTCTATTGTTTCATCCCTTGATTTGATTTTTAACCGTAACCCCGTGTATCTGATCTATTTTCAAGTTATTAAAAAAAAAATTGACGTGTACACCTTTTTTTATGTTAATTTTATTTATTGATTTTCTTTCACCCATAAGCAAATAAGTGATTTTTAGATAATAGTTATCGGACTTTGAAGTTAATTTTGAATTAAATTAAATTTTTTAAAAACTTTTTTAGCTTGTAGATATAGACCGCGTTACATTAATTAAATTTTTGTTTAATTTGTTAAGTTTCTTAGCTTGTAGATCACATAAATCTTTTGTAAGTTTAATAATTTAAAATAAAATTAACTAATTAACTAATAGATTTATAGTCGAAAAATAATTAATTAAAATAAAAATTTTAATACACCAATAAGCATTATAATCCAAAAAAAAAACAAAAGAGTTGTTAAATACAAAAAAATTGTAAAATTAAATTGTTACCCATTGACCAAGAAAAAATCCTCAAACTCATTACATAATCGGAAAAAAACAAAAATGTTGTTATATATATATATAATAATATTATAATTTTATTAAGTATGTTCATAGTATAATCTCATTTAGTAAATTTATCCTTAATAAAGTAATGTTTGTAAGTCGATTAGATTAGAAAAGTATACAAAACAAAAGCACGTAAAAAAACCAATTTCACAATATTCTTTCTCATTTTTTTCAAAACCCGCACAAGGTGCGGGTATTATACTAGTAAATAATAAAAATACCACACAATTCAACACTCACATTAAACACTTGCTCTTAACAAATTATATACTATATTATACTATATATTTTTATTTTTTGGCAATAAAACATAAAGAACAATGCAAAATAAATATAAATAAATAGTAACAAAAATTAATATAATGAAAATTTAGACTAGTTAACATATTAAAATTTTAATATAGATTTACATCAATACTTTTGTATATTAAAGAATTTATTCAAACAATTTTTAAAATAATAAATTGAACATATGATTTAAAATGAGAGCAAAGAAAATTTAGAACGGTTAACATACTAAAATTTTAAAATGAGAGCAAAGAAAATCATTTTGAAATGATTTAAAATGAGAGCAAAGAAAATCATTTTGTCCGTTTAACGTTGCACACTTAATTGAAGTGGGTAGAAGTAAACCAAAATAGTTATTTTAATCAAAGTGGACCCTTGTATTTTAATCTTAAGGTGTTTTCGGAGAGGATGAAAATGTATTGGTTCTTGAAAAATTAATTTCCTCTCGCTTTTTTTTGCTGATGTGGAGATAAGAACACCCCTTAAACACTACTGATATAGGTGCTCTAAGAGCCTCATAGTAGACTGTAGAGGTATACGACTGTCTACGTCGAAATCTCGGGTTCGCGCCGGACACAGACCAGATTTTTCGAGAAAAAGTTATTTTTTTTTACCAATCTCTGGTCGAGTCCGAAATTCGGACCTAAGATAGGACCCGAATTTTTTATATATATATATATATATATATATATATATATATATATATATATATATATATATATATATATATATATATATATATATATATATATATATATATATATATCCTTACTATCCTTACTACAATTACTATTAAAATGAGTTATTCTTATGAATAGTACATAGGTCATTATACCTTTTTCTTCTATTTAAAAAAAAGATATTTATGTGTCATCTTCTTCTCCCTCCCTTAATACGTGGTGAACTAGTGATCGATGTTGAAGGAAGTAACCTTCTGCCGCCTTCCACCTATTCTTCTCAACCTTTATTAGTGTATAACTCGCACCTTGCGCGGGTATTTATTAAGAACAAATTTGAAATTTATGTATATTTAAGATAAAAATTATTTTTTTTGGTGGGAAGGAGAGTTAGTAGTGAGAAGATTAAGGGGGTAGGGTAACTTTTTTTTTCTAAAAAACAAACTAGGCCCTTGTTATTTTACATTTAAAAAAAAAAGATAAACTAGTAATTAAGGCTATATTTTAATAGGCAGTTACTAAATTAATGGAAGTTATTTATTTGGTTAAATAAATTAATTAAGCAATAAAATAGGAGATCAGCTAAAGAAGGTAATCGTGAGATTTTCCAGTATTATATATCCGCCATTATCGGAAGACTGACTTTCTTCAATTCATCTTTGCCGTCGTATGGCATCCTCGCGGTGACGTATCCGGCGACCCTACCATCACCGACGGCTCCACCGCCATCACAAACGACTCCACCGTCACCGTCCGCCACGCTTAGCCCGCAGAGATCGCCCATAATTCCGAACCCCGCCAAAGTATAATCGATTCGATATTTCGACGACTCAACCCTTCTTCTTCGTTGACATCGGCTCCGCGCCGAGGTCGTGCTGTGCGGGAGGCCGTAGATCGTGCTTTGGCGATTGCGGCGAGAGGAAGAACGAGGTGGAGTCGCGCTATCCTAAACAACCGTCTCAAGTTCAAGTTCATGAAGAACAAGAGATCAAGAGCACCAGCGATGTCCGCGGCTAGCGGTGGAGGGCGTTCGACGGTGAGCAAGCTGAGATTAGCTTCGGTCGCCATAGCCAGGTATGATATATTCGGATATGGGTTGATTATGTACATATGTTGCTGATTATGTACATATGATGCTGTGAAAATATTACTAAATAACTATATATGTACCAAATATGCAGTTCGTGTACATTTGGATAGGGGATTGATAATACAAAGACATATTATGTGTGTACATATAACATGATGTCGATTAGAATATGTATAGTTTTTGTGTTTGCATGTACATACGCCTGTAGTCTCTAGTGATTATGTACATTTTTTCCTGCGAAAATGTTACTGATTAACTATATATGTACATATGTTTGCAGTCTCAGACGATTATGTACACATGTTGTTGCGGAAATCTCAATATCATCGCCATGGATGAACGCAAGTTGGAAAGGACGAAGATTCCGGAAAATATTTTGATTTCATTAATAAATGAAGATATTTTGATTCTCTTAATAAATGGAGAGATAAAAATATTTACTTTCACATTTTGTAATAATTAGTTGCTTAATAAATGGAGAGAAAGATATTATGATTTCCTTAATATCCTCCTTTTATTTTAATAAATATTTTTTTATATAAATTAGAAGGGCCTATTTTGTATCCATTATTAACTTGGGGCCCTTTATATGCTCATTGTTACAAAACATACCCACTCTCCCATTTTACCCGTTAGTAGTCCCAACATACGTAAACATGCTTTTATTAAATGGAAAATGGACTAAATAGTAACACGAATAGTCTGGTCTAATAAATAAAAAAAAATATACCCTCAAGAGGTACAATGCGCCAACCTCAAGACATTCTTTGGAATGGTAGACCTATCGATTGAGATAAATGAGGTGTTTTCGTAGAATAGTATTTTGTACGGAAGTGTTGAGTATCTAAACGTTCCATGCCTATTCGAGATACTAGAGTTGCTAATCAAATATGATGATCCTATAGATAAAAACGAAGGCTTTTGTTCAGGTATGGTTCATTTAATGCGGTACGGCCTTGCAGCCGAACGTACGGCCGACGCGTGTCTCGAATTTTTTTTTTCCCCGAAACGAATGCTCTTTTTATTTTTCTCCAGAAACGAATGAAAATTTGTTTGAACTACCATGTTATAATTTATGCACTATTCTCCTATAAACTTTGAACTATTCCCATATAATCCATGAACTATTACTTTTTAATATATTATATCAAATTATTTATAAATTAATCGTTTATATGTTATGAACTATTCAATTGTAATTCATGAACTATCATTTTATAAGTTATGCACTATCCTTTATAAATTTTGCACTTTGAACTATTCTATTATAATTCATGAACTATTCTATTATAATTCATGAACTATCCCATAATAAGTTTTGAACTATTACTTTCACTCCTTTATAAATTTTGCATTATAAACTATTCTATTATAATTCATGAACTATCCTTTTATAAGTTATGAACTATTCCTTAATAAATTTTGAACTATTACTTTCACTCATTTCTGGAAAAATAAAAAATAAAAAATAAAAAATTTCGGGACACGTGTTGGCTGTACGTTCAGCCGCACGCCCGTACCGGAATAATGTGCCTTACCTGAACAGCACCCTAAAAACAAATACAAGTTCATATCATCTTTCCGAATGGTAGCATAAATAATCAAATAAAAATAGAAATTTTTTTTAAAAAAAACCTTTATTACCTTTTGGTCGGTAAGTGTAATATCCTTGGAATATATATCATTGGGCTTCTTGAACAGATGACTAAATCATACTGATAGTAACTTCAGTTCTCCATTTCATACAAACATTGATATTTAACTCATCAAGAGTTTGCAACTCGTTCCTCGTCGTCATCACTAACACAAAATAAAACGAAGTTATTTGTTGAAAAAAGACATTTAAAATGAAATAATATAAAAATGTTGCAAAATATATTTTTTTCCCAATAGGCAAAAATAATTTTTTTTATAAAAAAACAAAAAAAAATATTTTGCAAAAAAAGACTAAAACAAATCCAAATATATTTTTTATAAAAAACTAGTTTAGTTCCCGCACCTTGTGCGGGATTGTCTAAATAAATATTATATTTTTACCTTTATGCATTATATATTTGACATTAATTTATAGTAAAAAAATTATTTTTATTAATTAATATGACTAACTTATGAGGATTAATTTTTTTAAAATAAATAAAAGAACATAATTAAAATTCTATTACAAAAATTATTATTCGAGTATTATATTTATACCTTAATATATTATCACTTTTACTTAGATTTAGATAGAGGAGCAAAATTTGATTTAGTTTTAAATTAAACAAATGTGTCAAATCTTGTTAGAATATTTGCGTTAGATTTTTTCAACAAATTGACTTACAATAGATCAGTTTGTTAATTTTGATTGGTAGATAGGTACTTTATTTTTTTTAATTATTTATTTTAATAAAAATGACATGGCATGATGACTGTTTACAAATTCTAATAAATTTTTTTTTTATAAAATAATTAATGGCAAATCTGTAATACGTTGTGACAAATCTGTAAATAAATTGAAAAAAAGCTGACGTGAACGGCCTTAGAAGTTGACACGTGGACAAAATGGGTGCTGCTTTAGTAGTATATATAGATAGTAGAATATCATTTGAAAATAAAAAAATGCTATATTATTTTAAAGAAAACAATGTTGAAAACCATGTGTGCGAGTAAAACAGTAAACATTAAAAGAATTTACAAAAAAGTTTTGTAAAAAAATTTATAAACAAAATTTATAAAAAATAATAAACAAATCCAAATAAAAACAATAATAAGACTTATTTATTAAAAAAAGAAAACAAAATTTATAAAAAATTTTTTGTAAGAAATTAATCCAAAATTTGTTTTGTAAAAAAGAGTAAAACAAATTCAAATATATTTATATAAAAAAAAAAGTAGAATATCTTTGAAAACAAAAAAGAAATTAATTTTTTTAAAAAAAATGTTGAAAACCATGCGAGTGAGTAAAATAGTAAACATTAAAAA
>BSUD01000004.1:49030116-49042228 GCA_033239045.1 Fagopyrum esculentum
AAATTTGTAAAAATTTATAAAAAAAACAGTAAACAAAATTTGTAAAACAATTTTGTAAAAAAAATCTAAAATTTATTTTGCCAAAAAGAGTAAAACAAATTCAAATATACTTTTATTAAAAAAAAGTTGAATATCTTTGAAAACAAAAAAGGAATCATTTTTTTATAAAAAAAATGATGAGAAACGATAACGAGTAAAACAGTTAACATTAAAAAGAATTTATAAAATAATTTGGTAATAAATTTATAAAAAAAATGTAAACGAATCCACATGCACAATACATATTATTTATTAAAATAAAAAGTAACGCAAAATTTGTAAAACAATTTTGTAAAAAGAGAATCCAACAAAGATTTTGCAACAAAGAGTAAAACAACTCTAAATATATTTTTTTATAAAAAAAAGGAATCGTTTTTCTAAAAAATTAAAGGCCCAAAAGATTTTGCAACAAAGAGTAAAACAAATTCAAATATATTTTTAATCAGTGGCCCCATCCACTTTTCCTTTCTCTAAAGCCCAAGTCATCACGGGACAATAACAATTGTTAGATATAGGGCTTCGAAACTTCTCAGTGTTCTTTCCTCTTTTATTTCCTTCTGTGCAAACGGTTCATAAATCCTCGCGGAGAACCATGCAAATAGGTTGTTGCAAGCAGCGTAGGTATGTGACCAAGTCAAATTAATATTTGAAGAATTTTTTTGTAAAAACGGAAATTGAATAAAAAAAGTAACGTCATATTTGATTTTTGTAAAGTAACGAAATATAAGAAAAAAACCTACAAGAAAATAGATGAGTTATTTACAATCTATTGAAATCCTTGTTCTTGTAAGTTGTTGAAACACTAGTTCTTATAAACAAATCACGGAAATAGGATAAATTCAAGCAGATGGAGAAAGGAATGATAGCATGGGGATAACAACGTAGAGAATAACGTGATGACGATATGATGAAACAACTTAAAAATTTCTTCAAATTATTAGAACCATGAAAAAGATGAAAGTAATGTGATCAATATCGGAAAACAAGAACTGATTAGAAGATGTTGGGATACTATTTGTATATATAGTGTGAGAAATAAAATGTATAGGAGAAGTTTAGGTTTTATCCCACGCCGTCGGGGGTTTGAAGATGAAGGTCTCGCTTCCTTTTCAATTCCTCCATTAACGACTTCACTGTAAGATCCCAATTTTGACCTTCACCGCCCCCGCGGTGAAGAAGGCCGCCCCAGCTGTAAGAGCCTTAGTCCTTGGAGCCTTAGGAGCCTTGTTGAGCCTTTGCTGGACCCTGGCAGCCGCCCCTGCGGACCATGGTGGCCGCCCCCTGCGTCTCACAGTGACCGCCCCGGCGGCTCTGTGTGGTTGCAACCGCCTTCATTGACCTTTTGACTTGTGCTTTGCGGCTGACTTCCTTTATAAGCCATCCTAGACTTCAGATGAGGGGTTTCTTCATCTCTCCAACCTCTTCTTCTACACATTCATCTTCTTCTCTCCCTTTCTTCCTTAGATCTCTTCCTTTTATCTTGTTCTTGTGAGAATCTAAGAGTGGAGTTAATCTAGGCTTGTGTGGGTTGAATCCTTGAGGAGGATGCTGAGCCTTGATGTTGCTGATGTGGTTGTGTAGTGGTGTGGACGTTCTTCCCTTCTTGTAGCTGTTGTGGTAAGGTTTCATCTCCATCTTCTTTCCTTCTTCTTCCTTGCTTCTTTCTTCCTTTTCTAGATTAGGATCACAAGCTGAGCTTGTGTGGATCATTTCCTGATGTTTTGATGTTCATACATGTGTATATATGTATGTGTGTTGTTATGGTATGAGGAAGCAGTGAAGAGAGTCGAGAAAGAGATCGAAGAGAAGTTGGGGCCAACATTCTACACAGATAGCCGCCCCTGCGCCTGCACTAGGCCGCCCCTGCGCCTGCACTAGGCCACCCCTGTGCCTACTGCGGACTGCCCCTACGCCTTGAGTGAGCCGCCCCTGCGCCTCACTGGGTCAGCCCTTGAGTCCTTTGCTTCTGTTTGTGCATTCAGGGCATACCTTGTTGGTATGTTTCCTTCCTTCCTTTCCTTTGGCCTTGGCTTAGATGTTGGCTAGGTTAGCTTGGTTAGGATGAGTTGTATGATGTAGATGTCCCCTAGGCACTCGTGTTTATGTTGAGGACATGCCTTAGGCATTTGTGAGCATGTAATGATCTTGAGGTTTAGATGGAGGTTGTAGGTTGGTTATGGTTATGGAGACGAGTCTCCTAACCCTTGTAGTATGTGATGTTGTGTGCCTTGCTATTGCAGGCGTTGATTACTTCCCCAAGGGGAAGCTGTGACGTGGTATTGGATACGAGTATTACAAGTAAGTCCATAAGACTTACTTAGCGTTCAGTTGTGGGTTTGTGTGATTGTGATGGTTGTGTGTGTTCATATGATTGTGCATTTATAACCCAAACCGGACTAGGATGACCATTTATTACATTAAATGGCCCAAGTGTATTATAACGGGTCGTGACCACCGGTCTCCGCCTGTGGTAGGAGGAGGTGCCCTGAAGATGATCTCACAGGGGGGACGAGTGATGATCACCCCCATGCAAAACCCTTGTGTTACGTTGGATGGGACGAGGTTCTTGAGGCTCCTCGTGTTAAAAAATAAGTTGAATTAGTAATGGAATAACATAATTGAAAGATAATAAATGAATGTGTGTGGCTTTACATGAATGAGATGTGGATGCGTGTTTCTGCTATTACCTTTATACTTATTCATTTCTGTAGATAACGGTGTATACCATATTGTAGATGATCTGCAGGTTAGGAAGACTGCAGAGTGAATTAGATGGGGTGACCAGCCGAGGAATTCTGTACATTAGGGTTGCGTGAGATATGGGATCTTTTGTATCTGATGTTTATGGATGTTGTTTTGTACTCGGCTTTGTTGTTGTAAACCCTTTTGATGTATCTTATACAGTTTTATGTATTTGGTTTTAATCTACCTGTGCCTTGTTGTAAGATCTAGTGAACTTGTTGTAAGGCTAGGGTCAGGATCCATTGTGAGATCTTAGCCCAATGTGACACTCCGAGTCCCGTGGATTTGGGGTGTTCCAGAGTTGGTATCAGAGCCTTAGGTTGACAATAATGGCACTTGCTATATGCAATAAAGGTAGAGTGGATAAATAAACGGAACCCGAAAGGGGTCTTACTTTTGAAAAGGTTTTGGTTTTAAAGCGAGTACACGTGTTTTGAGATAGTGTGTACAGAAGTCGTCACCCTTCTGAGGATCTCCACAGTATATATATACACATATATATATATATATATATATATATATATATATATATATATATATATATATATATATCATATGTGTTGATGCGTATGCATGTACTATTAAGTATTATATATATCTATACATATGGCCTATATAGAGCCTTATACGTTAGGTGTGAATACCCCAAAGATGGCTCGAACTAGAGCTACTGCTGCTGTAGGTCGAGGTAGAGGTAGACCACCTCTTCCTTCAGGAGGGATAGGACAGGGACCAACTCCGCTGTTGATCTACAAGTGGTGGAGGAGGCTTATGAGGAGGTTGCTGAGAGTGTTGTTCAAGCGACGAGGAGTGGTGGGTCCAAGAGACAACAAGCACATTGAGTCCAGTTTGATGACTCAAATCGTGTCTCCATGGGAGGACCAGAGTTCAGAGAGTACCTTAGACTTTTTGAGGAGGCCATTAGAGCAGGCAGATGAGCCCCAGATCTACTAGGGCATGAGGGATCATCTGAGAGATCCCATGGAGCCACTCAGGTGCCTGCTATGCCGGCTTATGTTGTTGAGACTGCTAGAGCTGTAGAGGAGACTAGAGGGCCTTGACCAGATACATGGCTGAAGGCATTTCATCAGCAGGGAGTACCACCCTTCTCAGGGCATATTGGGTTAGAGACTGCGGTATGGATAGGACATGTAGACTCAGATTTAGAGTCTATTAGGTGTCGTGAGGACAGTCGGATAGAGCTAGTTCAGTCTCTATTCCGTGACCTTGGTCATCAGTGGTGGAGGACTGTACGAGCCCGAGTTACCAGCTATGAGCAGATGAGGACCTTACTGAGGGAGCAGTTCTGCCTTGCCTCATTGAGGAGGGAGAGGCTGCAAGATTTCATGGAAGCTGGCTTTGAGGACGTACCCATTACAAATGCTATCCGCCGCTTCCAGACTGAGTTAGCGTTGCTAGGTCCAGCTGCACCTTTTGAGAACCAGCATGTGTATCTGTTCTCCCGTCGTCTGAGGGAGAGCACACATTCGTACATGGCGGGATTCCACTGCGAGTCATTGACAGATTACCAGGATCGGGCCTCTGCCTATGAGAGAGAGAGAGGGCTAGCCAGAGGAGGACTTCTCAGACAAGACGGTCTGAGAAGAGACAGCGCACAGGACAGACTGGTGCAGGAGCATCTGGATACGGGCGAGGCTAGTCTCAGGGCCGCTCGAGTGGTCCAATGTCTACACAGACGACTGAGAGAGGCCGGCAGTGTTACAACTGCGGGGCCTGTGAACATTTGAGGGATGAGTACCCGAGAGCACCATTGACTTGCTTCTCGTGTGGGAAGCCAAGACATAGAGCTACGTTTTGCTGTCAGGGCAAGGCATAATCACAATAGGGTTCTTCCCCACAGGTGCAGCAAGAGGTGCGCAGAGACCGCCTCAACATCAGGCACAGGGAAAACAAAGAGTCCCAGCACACCTGCTACTCAGGGATCAACTCCAGAACCGAGTAGAGGTAGAGGTAGAGATGCTGGTACTAGTGATGCCCGAGGAGCTCGAGGCCGAGTTTTTGAGCTGAGGAGTGCTTAGGAGCCGCCAACACCAGTTGCTACAGGTACCATTCTGTTACATGGTTTACCTGTTAGAGTTTTATTTGATACGGGTGCTACGCATTCCTTTATTTCTGCTGCATGTGTTGAGTGTTTTGAGTTTATCTACCATAGAGGGGACCCCCTTTACCATAGGGTTACTTGATGGTAGTCGGGTCCGAGGTACCGTGAGATACGTAGTTGTCCCCTTCGCTTAGGGACTCATGTGTTGCTTGTTGACTTCTTAGTCATGCCTTTGATGCATGAAGAAGTCATTTTAGGTATGGATTGGATACGTAGACACCGTGCGATGTTAGATGTGGGTAAGAGAACTATTACAGTCTCTACCGACATAGGTCCGATAGAGGTCTTCTGAGGTTGGGACCTTGGGAAGACGGGATCTGTTATCAGTGCTATACGATCAGCGAGACTGATAGCACAGGGATGTGATGCCTTCCGGTGCTATGTCATGAAGGAAGGAGATAGCCCAGCTTTGGAGGATATACCAGTGGTCTACGAGTTTACAAACGTGTTTGGAGAACCGTCTAGCTTGCCGCCTCATAGGAGCGTAGACTTTGGCATCGAGTTGGAGCCTGGCACGAGACCGATCTCGAAGGCCCCATATCGTATGGCGCCTATCGAGATGTTGGAGCTAAAGAAGCAACTCGAGGAGTTGGCTGAGAAGGGATTCATTCGCCCTAACGTATCACCATGGGGTGCACCTGTCCTCTTCGTGCGGAAAAAGGATGGATCGTTGAGATTGTGTATAGATTACAAAGAGCTGAACAAGGTGAACATGAAGAACAAGTATCCACTTCCTCGTATTGATGATCTACTTGATCAGCTTCAGGGAGCGACAATTTTCTCCCGGATCGACTTGCGTTCAGGATATCACCAACTGAGGGTGAGAGAGCAGGACGTGCACAGGACGACATTTCATACCCGTTATGGACACTACGAGTTTGTAGTGATGCCATTTGGGCTGACGAATGCCTCAACAGTTTTTATAGAGTTGATGAACAACATCTTCATCAACTTCCTAGATCAGTTTGTGGTAGTCTTCATTGATGACATTAAGGTATACTCTCGTAGCAGAGAGGAGCATGTTGGTCATCTGAGGACAGTTTTACAGATTTTGAGGGATAGAGAGTTGTATGCCAAGCTCTCTAAGTGCGAGTATTGGATGTCTGAGGTTGCTTTCCTTGGACATATTGTCTCCGCCGATGGGATTATGGTTGACCCGGCGAAGATTGAGTCTGTTGTTGCATGGATGACACCGACGAACGTCAAGGAAGTGCGTAGCTTTCTTGGCTTAGCCGGTTATTACAGACGCTTTGTGGAGGGATTTTCTTTGATTGCCCGTCCACTGACGAGTCTTTTGAGGAAGATTACTGAAGGTATTTCTATGGTCGTCTATACCCAATCAAAAGTAAATCCCAACTTAGCACTCAAACAAGTATAGTGGTTAAGTAAGGGTCGAACTCAAGAGAGTTAAGGTGTTTTATTAGATACAATTATCGATTATAGTAACAAGTAACAAGGGGGAGGGGGGGTTTGGTTGAATTGATGCACAAAAACTTATGAAAATGATTAATGCGACAAGTAAGACAATGACGGGTGAATCTACACTAGGTTGATTCTAAGCATGCAATTGCTACTTTGGTGAGTTCCTTTTACAATTTTTCAACTAATCTCCCGTCTCGATCATATATATCAGTTGAGCCAACCGGCATCAACACATCTTAACAGGTTAGTGTTCCGTAAACCTACAAGAACAAATAACAAGTTAGCTTTCAAACAAAGACTAAGGGATATAAAGAGAAGATTAAAACCTTTATACTTATCTTTATATTTGTGTTCCTTTTCTTTAAGTAATTACAACCCGCTATTACTTAAAGTTACTACTAGATTAAAGACCCGAACCCGGAACCTATTAATCCTAGTTATTTGCATGCACTTTAGAACCTAAGGTGATCAATCTCAAGTAATAGTAAAACATGCAATTAGACAATGGAGATCAAAGAAACACAAAGCATTACTGAATGAAAACTTATATTAAAGAAAACTTACAACCAAAATAACAACACAGCTTCAAACCAACCCAATATAGCAAGGGAGTTAGCAACTCATTACAAAGGTAGCAAGATAATCTAAGTGGATAATTTGTTGGCTAACAAGATGGATGATTCTAGCAATCAACCAAGGACTATTTATACTACAAAAGACACTAAATAAGAGTAAATGGCCGGCCCAAAACAACCACCTTTAATGCCATAAAGGTGGTGTAAACAGCCGGAGTAAAGCTTCTGACGTTAAACCGCAGGGGCGGCCTTCAGTTATGCGGGGGCGGTGAAGGCAAAAACGCTTGATCTTCTTCATGGCCGCAGGGGCGGCTAGGCAATTCCGCAGGGGCGGATCTTTAATGCTCTTCAAACGTCTGAACTTTCGACTTCTTGACGTTTCTGATGCCAAGCCGCCGGGGCGTCCCTATGTCAACACAGGGGCGGTGACACAACCTCTTCGTCTTCCAGCTCCCAGGTTGAGGCGCAAGCAGGGATGCACTGGAAGGCGCAGGGGAGCTGGTCTTCGTTTATTCAGGGCAAGTCACCGCAGGGGCGCCAAGGAGAAGTGTAGGGTCGGTGACACACTTCGTGGCTGGCACTGGCGAAGGCGCAGGGAGCGCTCCGGAGTAAGGCGTCACCCACAGGGGCGGTGACAAGGCTCCGCTGGGGCGGTGAGGCAACAGAAGCTTTGCTTCGTGAACGATCTTCACTCCTAAGTGCTTATAACTCCTTCCTTAGCTTCTTTTATTCTTCTTCTTTCGGACCAAGGAGTTAGTAGCATAAACTGACACAAATGAAATAAAAAGACTCTAAAAACTATCCTAATTGATAGTAATTCCATCACCTATCAAACTCCCCCATACTTAGACCTTTTACTCGTCCCGAGTAAGACAAATGATAGCAACTAGACTCAAAGGTCTCCGGAAGCATGGGCAAGCAGAAAGGACAATGAAAACAACAGAAAAGCCAAGAAAGAAAGAAGGAAAAGAGAGGAAATGTGAGAAAAAGGGAGAAACTACCATCCTTATTGCTCCAAGAGTGGTCTACCCGGACAACCTCCTTATGACTCCCCTTCTTATGTCGCCAAACGCCGGAAGGGAAACCTACACTCGGTGTCGCTCATTTTGCCAAGGCGCCCTTTCGGGTTTTCACCTTGCCACTCTTCTTCTTTTGATGATCTCACTTGAACTCACATCCATCAAGTCCAATTTTGCACCAACTTAAGGTTGGTCGGACTACCTTCTTTTTGCCTAAACCGCCCTTTCGGGTTTTTGGTTTATCCAAGGATTTTCATGCCTTTTTTCATTTTCTTTGGCTTTTTCTCTCTGTTTTTTTTTTGTGAATTTCAACCTGAATTCAAATGCAAGACAACTCAAAACAAAACAACTCAAATGAAACTGTACAAGCAATGATATGTCCCTCCCCCATACTTGAAGTACACTTTGTCCTCAAAGTGGAAATGAGTCAAAGATAATTGTGGGAAAGGGAAAAGGAGTATACCACTCAGTGGGGTGGTCCAGATGGACCACCCGGACCCTCCTCCGGGTTGTAAGGGAAGTGGCGGAAGAAGTGCTCCTGCCGGCGGTAAAGCGTGTCGATGCGGCCCTCTTGAGCCTCCATCCTCTCTCTAAATGAAGTCTCGTAGCTAGCTTGCCAAGCCAGCTGTTGAGTCTCCAACTGCTGCTGATGAGCCGCCTGTCAAACATCTTGACGGCGGTCGAAGTGAGTGGTCATGGAGGAGGCGAAGCTGGACTTCCACGCCTGCTGCTGCTCGAGCATGGACCGCTGGTACTCGGTCTGCCATGCCTGATGCTGTGTAGTCAAGGCTGCCATCTGAGCCTGCAGACTCTCCATGGCCTGATTGTCGTCGTGGGCTGCAGTTGGCATCTCCTCATCAGTGGCATGGGCCCGGCTGGAGCCTGTTGCGTATCTCCCAACAATATCCTCTTGAGGCCGTCTCGGAGGAACTGGGTCAGCTGGTCCGTATAACTCGGAGAGCTCGTCTTCCAATGGAAGTCGACGGGGGAGGTATGTGATGTGACTCTCGTTTGCTAAAGAGAGCCAAAAGCGGTTCTCCCCGTCTCTCCTGAGGAGCCTGCACCTTCTCAACATACCCTCCGTATAAAGTGGGGCCTCCAGTCCGTCCTCCAAAGCAGCGAGATTCATCACCCGTGCAGCTAACAAGGAGATGATCATGCCTCCCACAATGTCTCGTGGCTCATTCTTCCTAATCCGCTTCAAAGCGGTAAGGAAGAGGTATGACCAATCCGGCACCCAGTCGTTCATGGGGAGGCAGGCGTATAGCAATGGAAGGTCCTTGAGAGCGACCTTATTCTCCTCCTTGTGTCCACAGAAGACACTCATAAAGATCTTCGAGATGAGTCTCAAATAGGGGTGAGTGAATTTGTTGGAGTATTTACCCCTTGCATGAAACTCAGACCTGGTGGCAGCCTGCCAAAACTCCATCAAGTTGGGTGTCGGGATGGGTTCCCACCAATCGTCGGAAGCGGCTATAGTTACCCCCAATGCCTCCTGCAGCTGGGTGTAGTCCAATGTATACTTTCTTTTGTTGAACTTGAAAAAAAGTCCAACACAACCGTGATCCACCGTTTCCATTTTGAATGTAGAATTGAACTTGCGGCTGAGCTCGGGGTATGTTGGAGCGCTCGTTATAAGAAAATTACCGAGCCCATCGTTGTTGAGGAATTCCTGCATGCTCTCCAACATGCCCAAACGTTCCAAAGTAGGAACGTCCAAAAACGGGTTGCATACACATCCCAACCTTGTACGATCCTATATCGTTCCTTCTCAGCTTCCAACAATTTTTATTTCCTCTGGTCTTCCATCTCTTGCAGTTTGAACAATCAAAGGAATTAGAAATTTCAGAAAATTGAGTAAGAGACGAACCCTCTGTTGTATTTTCCGCAGGGGCAGCTGAAGCAGGCGCAGGGGCGGCACGGCGCAGGGGCGGGTGCTTGCAGGCGCAGGGGAGGCATGGTGTAGGGGCGGGTGCTTGCAGGCATAGGGGCGGTCGAAGAGTAGAGGGCGATTTTAGGAGTTCGGCGGAGGTTTTGGTGATGGGGCTGTTCCGGCGTTTTCTTTGCTGTTGCAGACGTCGCCGGAGGTGGGGCAGTGGAGGGCAAGAGTGAGACGGTTGAGGGGATATTTGTGTGTGGTGGTGGTGAGGGCTGGCGTCACAAAGGGGCGGTAGTCGTCGGAGCTGGTGCAAGAGTGTTTGGACAGGGCGGCGGAGGGCGCAAGAGCGTATGGAGGTGATGTGGATTAGGGTTCGGAGGGTGAATGGAGGGGGAATGTAAAGAGCGGTAGTTGTAGGTTATTTTTGGGAAGTGTATTTTTTTTCTTTCCTTAACAGAACCGCAAGGGTGGCGTTTGTCAACGCAGGGGTAGTGACAAGGAAGAGGGGGTACGCAGCCTCAGCGCCAGGGGCGGCGCTGAGGGTGCGTGTCAAGGATGACCGCCGCAGGAGCGTGGAGTGTCACCGCGGGGGCGGTGGCTAGTCTGTTTCAGACACTGGCCCAGCGCCCGGGGCGGCGCTGCGCAAGGGTGTCACCGGGGGGGCGGGGTCTCCCAGCCGCAGGGGCGGTTTTCTTGACAGAAGCTCCTCTTCTTATTCCTTCGGGTTGTCTCCCAAACAACGCCTTTGTTTTACATCGTTGGCTCGACGTAAGGACTCTACCTCTATGATTGAGCCTCCTCCAACATCACCTTTGGGTTTATAACCGTTTGTTACGGTAATCCCCCGGAAGACCTGGTTTCGATCCTTGTAATGACTTCCGTCATTTGACCGACCTGTTTCTCAAGGTTCTTGATGCTGGATTCTGTTGTTTGGACATGAGTAGCAAAGTGTTTAGTCAAAACCTGCAACATATCTTCAGTTGATTGATACTTACCTTGACGGGGCTGCTGTTGTTGGTTTTGTTGATCCCTCCAACGAAAGTTCTGTTGGTCACGCAAGTTTGGCATGAAATTTTGTGCGTAGGGGTCGTTCCTAGGCCTTTGCTGTTGTGGTTGTCCATAACCCATTGCGTTCACCTCAACATCATCATCTTGGACTTGTGGACACATGTCCGTTGGATGATATGGGTCAGAACACACTCCACAAGCTTTAAGCTGCTGTGGGGTTCCCATAAATGTTAGTCTCTTCACCATTTCCTTTAGTTCCACGAGCTCGGTGGAGATCTCACTCTTTCCAGAACTCACAGCATGAACTCCTTTCTTGGACGGGGTCCTTCTAAAGTTCCGAGTACCTTCCGTTAGTTCCTGTATCTTTTCCAAAGCAAGGTCAGGATTAGAGTTAAGAATATTACCTCCGCAAGCCGCATCAACGATCCTCCTTTCATTGTCTAGCAAGCCATTTTACAAGTACAAGACTAGATCTTGAGTTGAATATCCGTGAAAAGGACAGCTGGATCGGAGGCGTGCAAACCTTTCGAAGTACTCATAAAGAGTTTCGTTCGCCTCTTGCTCGATGTTGCTTATAGCTTTCTTCAAACTATTGGCCTTCTTGGCTGGGAAGTATTTCTCCAAAAACGCCTTGTGAAGGTTCTCCCAAGTGTCGATGCTCCTGGATGGAAGGGGATAATACCAATCATCCGCGGAATCTTTGAGTGTGAAGCCGAATGCCCTCATCTTGATTTGCTCTTTGGTAATGTTGGCCGGCTTCATGCTCATACACACGGTATGGAACTTCCCAAGGTGTTTGATGGGGTCTTCACCACTTAGCCCATGGAATGATGGAAGCAAGTGAATGAGACCCGACTTGAGCTCAAAATTTACTCCTTCCCCTAATGCCGGTATAGTGACTGCAAGGGGGTTTTGAGCCAAGGTGGGCTGCGTGAGTTGACGAAGTGTACGGTCAGCCATCTCCTGTTGAAGTTGTTGTTGTCTTCGTTGCCGGATGTGCGTCCTCTCAATTTCTGGATCAAAAGAAGCAAAGCCGGAGTTAGTAGCACGGGTTTGAACCATAAAAATGGTTCAAACCAATAATCAATAATAACAATAAAACACTAAAACTCCCCGGCAACGGCGCCAAAATTTGACTGAAGGTATTTCTGTGGTCGTCTATACCCAATCAAAAGTAAAGCCCAACTTAGCACTCAAACAAGTATAGTGGTTAAGTAAGGGTCGAACCCAAGAGAGTTAAGGTGTTTTATTTGATGCAATTATCGATTATAGTAACAAGTAACAAGGGGGGGGGGGGGGTTTGGTT
>BSUD01000004.1:49042391-49129581 GCA_033239045.1 Fagopyrum esculentum
GGGGGTTTGGTTGAATTGATGCACAAAAACTTATGAAAATGATTAATGCGACAAGTAAGACAATGATGGGTGAATCTACACTAGGTTGATTCTAAGCATGCAATTGCTACTTTGGTGAGTTCCTTTTACAAGTTTTCAAGTAATCTCCCGTCTCGATCATATATATGTGTTGAGCCAACCGGCATCAACACAACTTAACAGGTTAGTGTTCCGTAAACCTACAAGAACAAATAACAAGTTAGCTTTCAAACAAAGACTAAGGGATATAAAGAGAAGATTAAAACCGTTAAACTTATCTTTATATTTGTGTTCCTTTTCTTTAAGTAATTACAACCCGTTATTACTTAAAGTTACTACTAGATTAAAGACCCGAACCCAGAACCTATTAATCCTAGTTATTTGCATGCACTTTAGAACCTAAGGTGATCAATATCAAGTAATAGTAAAACATGCAATTAGACAATGGAGATCAAGGAAACACAAAACATTACTGAATGAAAACTTATATTAAAGAAAACTTACAACCAAAGTAACAACGCAACTTCAAACCAACCCAATGTAGCAAGGGAGTTAACAACTCATTACAAAGGTAGCAAGATAATCTAAGTGGATAATTTGTTGGCTAACAAGATGGATGATTCTAGCAATCAACCAAAGACTATTTATACTACAAAAGACACTAAATAGGAGTAAATGGCCGGCCCAAAACAGCCACCTTTAATGCCATAAAGGTGGTGTAAACATCCGGAGTAAAGCTTTTGACGTTAAACCGCAGGGGCGGCCTTCAGTTCCGCAGGGGCGGTGAAGGCAAAAACGCTTGATCTTCTTCATGGCCGCAGGGGCGGCTAGGCAATTCTGCAGGGGCGGATCTTCAATGCTCTTCAAACGTTTGACCTTTCGACTTCCTGACGTTTTTGATGCCAAGCCGCCGGGGTGTCCCTATGTCAACGCAGGGGCGGTGACACAACCTCTTCGTCTTCCAACTCCCAGGTTGAGGCGCAAGCAGGGATGCAGTGGAAGGCGCAGGTGAGCTGGTCTTCGTTTATTCAGGGCAAGTCACCGCAGGGGCGCCAAGGAGAGGCGTAGGGTCGGTGACACACTTCGTGGCTGGCAGTGGCGAAGGCGCAGGGAGCGCTCCGGAGTAAGGCATCACCCGCAGGGGCGGTGACAAGGCTCCGCCGGGGCGGTGAGGCAACAGAAGCTTTGCTTCGTGAACGATCTTCACTCCTAAGTGCTTATTACTCCTTCCTTAGCTTCTTTTAGTCTTCTTCTTCTGGACCAAGGAGTTAGTAGCATAAACTGACACAAATGCAATAAAAAGACTCTAAAAACTATCCTAATTGATAGTGATTCCATCATCTATCAGAAGACTACCATATTTGTATGGACCGACCAATGCACTCAGAGTTTTGAGGAGTTGAAGAGGCGTTTGACTTCTGCTCCTGTCCTGGAACAGCCAGGGGGTTTTGATGATTTTGTGGTCTATAGTGACACATCCAAACTAGGCTTGGGATGTGTGTTGATGCAGAGAGGCAGAGTGATTGCATATGTGTCTCGACAGCTGAAGACATATGAGGAGAACTACCCGACACATGATTTGGAGTTGGCAGCGGTAGTTCATGCTTTGAAGATCTGGAGACATCACCTGTATGGCGCTACTTGTCAGATCTTCACAAACCACAAGAGTCTGAAGTACATTTTCACGCAGCGGGAATTAAAAAAACCGCCTACGTCGATGGCTTGAGTTGATCAAGGATTTTGACCTCGAGATTTTGTATTATCCTGGCAAGGCGAATATGGTAGTTGACGCCTTGAGCAGGAAGACGCATCGAGAGAAGGCGATTGCCAGACTGACTGTACAACCTCAATGATAGCATGTATTATAGTCTATATTTTGGGGCTAGTTTAGACGTTTTATCTTCATAAATCTGCATGTATAAATGTATATTCTTTGATTATATTGTTGTTTTGTCTACCTTTGCGGGAATCGAGGTCTACACCTAGTTTCGTTATAATTGTAGGTAAAATGGCACGCTTTGGACCAAAATGGAGCTAAGGGAGCTAAGGAGTCATTGGAGCTACATCCTGGAGCTTAAGGAAGATCTCAGGAAGCATGGAAATGATTAAGAAAATTTACTTTGGACCAAATTCGAGAGATTTCACATTCAGTTGCGATTCACCTCGGTCAGCTACAGTACCACCTCGACCGAGGTGATCTTGAGGAGCGTCCCGACCGAGGCGAACACCCTGTCTCCGGCGAGATCTTTATTTTTGGCTGAGATCTTTTATTTTTGAAAAAAAGATATCTTATATTTTTGGCTGGATTTCTGGAAGGAAGATATTATTTTTGGCTGATTTATTTTGAGAGAGAGATATATTTTATAGAAAATTATCTTTTTAAGATATTTTATCTTTGGAAGATAATTCTCCTATATAAAGGGTTGGATTTTCTATAATTCAGCCATCTTCGGATCAAGAGATTTCTGGAGTATTTTTTGAGAGTTTGAAGGAAGAATTGAAGGAAGTATTGAAGGATTGAAGTTCAAGGAAGGAATGTATCATAGTTGGAGTTAGCTTTTGAAGGAGTTTGTAAGATTTTCTTAGATTGTTTTTTTGGTTTGTTGTCTTTGCTGATTTGTAATTGAGGAACGCTTGTTTGTTTGTTATTTGATTCAGATATTGAGATCTTTTTCTTAAGGTTTTCTTGTTCGAATATTGATTCCTTTTCCATAAATTTGATTATTGTTATCATGATGATTGTTGGCTAAGTTCTTTATGCGATTCTAGGGTGATTGGCTGAAAGTTGTGGGAAAGACGATGATAGAATGATCTTAATCCCAATAGGACCCTGAAAGCTCGAGTCTTTACCTTAACCCTAGAACACCTCGCTCAGTCATTGAACATCTCGGCTGGGGTAGAATCTGACTGAACGAGGTGACCTTTCCTGAACCTTATCCGAGTTAAGTGTTTAAGTTTGCCAAATCTTATCGTTATTACACCTTTCCTGGTTCAATACAAGCCTAGGATGAGACTTACCCGGTGATTCCTTTGTTTGTTTACCCAAGATCATAAGTGTAGGTAATAAAGGTTTATCCTTTATTGGGGTTCGATTGTCCCTTCATCCCATCTTTGTGAGTTAGCCTGAGACTTACCCGGTAAAGGTTGATTCTATTCCCTTGGGTGGTGTGTTGGTTTGAAATTATTGTTCCTTTCCTTAGTACCTTGAGATTTACCCGGTAATAAGAGCTTTGGTTTGGGATAGTGATTAGTGAAACTTACCCGGTAATCTATTCCCATCTTAGAAACACCTTCCCTTTGCAAACCTCAGCTTTGTCCGCGTAATCGTTTGAGATCTTGAGTCGGAACCACAACTAGATACTTTAATCCCTAGAATCCGCATTTCCCCTTACTTGACTTTATATCATCTTTGATTGCTTTAATTTCTTTTAGTTAATTGCAATATTTGACAACCTGATTCTGTGCTTTGTTTCACCTAAGTCCCTGTGATCGACCCCTGGAATTATTTCTTTTATTACAATTGACCCGTACACTGCGGGTTCACATATTTGTTCAAGCATACTTCTTGGGTTATAAATTTTAAAGCTTACACACACCGTTTGGAGCTAAAATGTTTTTGGTGCCGTTGCCGGGGACTTGGTCTAGACCAAGCCGGTTTCGGTTGTCTTTCGGGGCAATTGCCCTTGTTGCTATTAACCACTTTACTTGAGTATTTTCACAGGATCTTTTCTTAGGTTTATGCGAAGAACCCGTGATGGAAAGGAAATCGTTCCTTACGATCCCGAACCAGAAAAGACTTACAAGCGAAGATTAAAAGAAGCTAAGATGGCCGATCAATACAATCGCGACTTGAAGCCGAATTGAAGGAGGCATTGGAACAGCTACGCCTCAATAGAGTAGAACTGCAGCGAGAGAGAAGAGACTCGCGTTAGAACAGAGGGAATTGAAGTAGATATGGCCGCTCTAAGGGCCCAGTTTCTGCCTCGACCGATCCTAGATCCTCGACCGAGGCAAGACCCAATTCATGTTGCCCCGGCCGAGATACATCCACCTCGGATGCCTATCCGAGATGTTCTTTTTGCTGGAGTTCCACAAAGCCTAGGAAAGAGGATGGACTCCAATCAGCAAGTCAGGCGTCCAGGAGTCAACCTAGGTGATCCAGCTAAGCTTGATTACGAACTTCGACCGCAAGTTCTATCCATGATCCGACAATGTCAATTTGGAGGTTTAGAGAGCGAGTCTCCGCGTCAGCATTTGCAAAACTATGAGATTCTGATGGAGACCTTGAGACCTTCAAGACTGGAGAACAACAACTACAAGTTAAGGCCTTTCTATTTGTCCTTAAAAGACAAGGCACTTGCTTGGTATCAATCTCTTCCGCCTGGAAAGATCAAATCTTGGGAAGAGATGACGACGGAGTTTCTAACTAAGTTCTTTCCTCCCTCTAAGACCGCTGAAATGAGGGGAAAGATCAATGCTTTTATCATGAAGGACAAGGAGAGTTTGTCCAAGTCATGGGAGAGATTCAAGGATGTTCTATTGGATTGCCCACATCATGGGATTCCAAAGATCGAGTTGCTGGAAAGATACTTCAAAGGGTTGGATGAAGCTACTCCTTGCTTGAGAGTTCATTGAAAAGCAAGCTTTACATATGGAGAAATACTCCTATCCAGGAACCGAGAATGGAGCAAGGAGAGTTAGCTTCCAGGAAACATCATCAAATGGAGCTCAACTCACCTCGCTTAGAAATGAGGTAAAAGACTTGAAGGAGCTTTTAGTAGCTCAAACGAAGAAAGAGCAAGATGGAGGATGTCACGGAAGAAACAACTATCAAGGGCCGCAAAACAACAATTACAACAACAATAGAAACTCCAACAACAACAATTGGAGATCTAATCAACAAAATCCGGGTAACCCTTATTCTCATGCTAATAATGCTTTTAACCCCTCCTCTTCTTCTTCTACTCCATTGAAAAGCCAGGAGCCTGGATCGAGTTCGTCCCAGCCAGAGAAGAAGGATGCAGTACTGGAGGCAATTCTGATCAAGCTTAACGCTATGGAGACATCAATGAATTCATTTTCGAAGGCACAAAAAGCCTTAGAGCAATAATTCTTTAACAAGGTGAATGAAGCGCCAAGAGATCCAGGGAAGCTCCCAGCAAGGACAGAGAGCAACCCCAAGGGACATATCATGACAATAATGACAAGAAGTGGACTGAAAACTGTAGATCCAGTACCTCGGTCGGTGCCAAAACAGACGAAGAACACCTCGCTCCAAGATCAGACGAGGAACACTTCGTTCGAGGTGCCAACCGAGGTGGAGCCCCAGAAAGCGAAGGATAAATATGAAGTTTATGTTCCACCTCCTGCTTATAAACCACCACTTCCATTCCCTCAGTCAAGGGAGAGGGCGCATCTAGACAAGCATTTTGGTAAGTTTCTAGACCTAATGAATAAACTACACATTAACATCTCTTTCCTTGATGCCATTCTAGGGATGCCCGCCTATGAGAAATTTGTGAAAGAGATTCTATCAAGAAAGAGGAAGTTGGAAGATTTTGGAGAAGTAAGGATGGCATCTAAGTTGTCGGAACTCATTCAAATCACGAAGGAGAAGATGCCACCCAAATTGAGAGATCCCGGTTCATTTTGCATTGCCATTCAAGTTGGGGATGTAACTTATGAGGCGTTGTGTGATCTAGGAGCCAATGTGAGTATCATCCCGTTGGAGCTATGTGAGAGAATCGGACTTGGAGAGCCCAAGCCGGTGAAGATAAGGCTATACATGGAGGATCGCTCCATTACCCATCCCGTGGGCATCTTGGAAGACGTTTCCGTCAAGTTAGGTAATTTCTATTTACCTATAGATTTTGTTGTACTTTACATACCCGCAGATTATACCGTTCCTATCATTCTCGGGAAACCATTTCTAGCAACTTCGGGTTGCAATGTCGATTGTAAGAACGCCAACTTGAAATTCAACATTGGTGGAGATCAAGTGGAGTTTGCATTACTTGCTGCAATGAAGGGAGATCCGCTTGAAGATGACATCTTCAACATCTATGATGAAGAAGAATCAAGGGAATTGGTAAGCTCTATCCTTATTAATGACCCTCTTGAAAGAGTTCTTAGTTTTAGTTTAATGGAGGAAGGTATAGATGTTTCTTGTGATGCAGATATATGGAGCTTAAAAGCATTGGAAGCAGATCCAGGAGCTAAGATTGAGAGACTAATTCAGGAGAAGAAGAGCAATTTAGGTTTCGGTCCCAATTCCAGTACCTCGACCGAGGCACTTTCTGGACCAAGCGAGGTGTTCTTATGTGAAGAACATCTCGGTCACCCACCTTGGGCCTCGACCGAGGTTACTGTTACGTCTAGGAATAGTGTGATGTGTATGCAATAAGCTTTAAATTTATACTCGTTATAGTTATCCTAACTCCTAGCGAACCCGCAGTGTACGGGACGTTTGTAGATAGGTAAGTATTCCGAGGTCGAACACAAAGACTAAGGTGAAATCGAGTCAAACAATGGTCATAGATAGTGTGGATCTAAACTAAGAGAAGAGAAAGAAATAAAGAAAAGAAAATCCAAATGTTTTTGGTGGGTTTTTAGATGATCAAGCAAGATCACAAATCGAACAAGATATCAAAACAAACTAACAACTCGAGAAAGCAAGGCAAACAAGTAACACAAACACAAGATATATGATCAATAGAGAATAGTGGATTCTAGAGGTCAAGATTTCCGGTTATGGCATAGGATTCAAGGTTCTAAGGATTCTAAGGACAAGTTGCGGTGTTGGGGAAGAGTGATTCACTAATGGAAGCAATTACCGGGTAGGTCTCTCGCTTCACTAGCCCGCATCTAACTCCTATTACCGGGTAGGTCTCAAGGTGGTTAAATAGGGAGTTCTACACAAACCGGATACTACTTAAGGGTGCAACCCTCTCCTTACCGGGTAAGTCTCGGAATAGGGAAGTCTCAAGTACTAATCCTAGCACACTCGATCCAATAGCGACTTATGAAGCTCACTACTACCTAGCATTCATTATCTTAGGTATCTAAGGTCGGAAATCATCGGGTAGATCTCTTCCCTCACTTAGATTGATAGCATTAGGTGATCCTAAGCTAAATTAGGCTTGATAAACACTAGGATTTAACACCCTAACACCCCAATCATACAGATTCATTAATTAGAAAGCAACAGAAGAATAAATCGGGTAGATCTTAATATAAATCGGCCGATCTTCATGATGAACAGCCCGATTTTTCTTCCTGGGATGGGTTTCGTACATACAAATCATCCTAAACTAACATATAAGTCCATCCTATCATCACCCTAGCCATAACCATCAATCCGTCACTCTAGAATCACAACAAACTAGCCAATAATATGCATATCAATATCCAAAATCATCAAACAAACATACATGGTGTTCATGATGGATAATGAAAGATAAACAAGTAAAATCAATAAATCTCAGCCAAATCCAAGTTGTAGCAAGACTTACAAACTCTTAAATGAAGATTCAAAACGTTCCTAACAATCCTTGCAATCGTTCTTCAATCCAAGATTACAAAAATCACTCAAAAGTCACTCAAAACCTCACTAATCTCCTAGAATGGTGTTCTTGTTCTTCCTTCAGTCCTTGAGAGCTTTTTTTCTCCTCCAATCTTTTCCCCCAAATTGATGAGCTGTGAATGAGAGTGTGGGAGAGGAGAGATGCTCAGCAACCACCTGCAGGACCACTTATATTCTCCACCAAGAGCAAGGACGGACAAGAGATCGTGGGACACGTGGCTTAAGCTGTCAAAGCCCCAAAAATCGACCCAGTGAACAAAAATCGTCCGATTTAGCTGCTAGCTGGTCCGATTTTCTTCAGCAGAAACATGCTATGCTCGTTTAGCCATGAGTTGATCCAATGCTTGCACCAATAGTGGTCTTTGTGTCCTTTGTTGCTCCAATTATGCTCCTCCAAAGCTTTGGATGTGGACCATCATGAGGCTTGGCCCTCAAATGTATCGATTAACGTCCAATAGATCCCTGAATTACCTACAAAACCGATAAAAGGTAGTGTAGACGTCTTTTCTAGAAATATGCTTGAATTGAGCGAAGACGTCATGAACCAATGCCAAAACGTGCATGAATGAGTGAGAATTCTATCTAAATGATTACCTAATCCTAAGTCATAAATCTTGTTATCAAAAATACCCCATACTTAAGGTTTGCTTGTCCCCGAGCAAATCCCCAACTATAGACTACAAGATAACATGATTTATGTATGCAGAAAAAGGGCAAAATCTTTTTTTGGTTTTGTGCTTCTAATTTTGGATCACCTTCATAGTCATGTTTCATGGCAATGGACAAGCAATTATGTATCAAATAAATGAAAGCATGGAAAGACAATTGCAGTTAACTTGATAGCATGCAATGAAGTGTAAGGATGAAGAAGTCAAGATGATCATGAGCATATCCAATCTAAATCACTTAGTCTTACACACATGCAAGTAGGTCATAAGGACTTGTGAAATAGAAGGCCAAGAAACGTTGTGATTAGGCGGGAATTTTGAGGCTATGTGATGCTAATCCGGGAAAGGAACTAAACAACCACAACTTCACATTTCTTTTCCACTTCCCTCAAGTGTATATTTTTTTCTTCGTTTTCTTTTCTTTCTTTTATTTTTGAGACAATGGCATTGGTGTACAAAAGCCGAAACCTTGGTGATTAGCCATTCTCGGGTTTTTTCTATTTTTCGAGATGCATCCACACCGGGCACACATACCAAAGCTCGTTAGGACTATCGGTTTATTTGACTTTGGCAAGGCACCAACACCCGATTATGTGAAGTGTACCGAGTTACTTGTCATTTAAACCAACGTCCCCAAACCTATATTTTTGTCTACACTTTCACAACAAATTCAGCATTCTTATTCATGACATTCTTTCATCAACACCTTCACCCCACACTTGCTTTTCACACACATCAACACACTAGCATGCTCCTATTCCCGGATGGGTCAAAAGAGGTCAATTTATATCAATTGAGGTGCTCAAACAACATGATCAAGATGAGAAGTAGAGAAAGATGAATTGCCTTAATCACTCCTAAATGATGTGTAAGACTCTAGCATGTAATTTCGATTTTCAATACTCAATTAAATCAAGGCAAACATTCATGATCACAAATCATTCATGGGATTCAAGATAAGTACTTCAAGTCCACATATGCATCATCTATTCAACACATAAGGCCATCCATAGCCAATTCACAAGACAATTCTCATCATTAGGGTCATATCCAAGCTTTAGAAGCACAAAATTTTTTTTAAAATTTTCTGATTTTTTGGATTTTTCGAAATATGTATGTACAATGCAAGACATAATGAAACATGTGACAAAATTAAACTATCCTAGATGCTAATCATGCAAGTGATCATGAAAACCCCACCCCATACTTAGAAACACATTGTCCCTAATGTGTAAACTAAATAAAGAAGTGAAAGAGAGTCCTCACAATGTAAAATTGGTGATGCTTTGGTATTTCGGGTCACATTGAATGATGATGGTGGATGATCGATCAAGGATGGTAGAGAGCTCTTGATGTTCATTATGATGTCGAAACCGCGCTTGGCACCGCAAGCCGTCCAAGTTCCACGTCCGCTCCACCCATACTTGATTGGAGATCATTACTTTCCTTTACAGAGGAAAAATCGGCCCAGTTACCCAGAAAATCGGACGATTTTATGCATGAACAGTCCGATTTTTCTGGGTGCTTTCCTGCTCGTCCATGTGCTTGGATCTTGTACCTTCAACTGGTCCATGAGGCTTTCACATGACCTCCAACATCTCATAACTCATGACAATCAACAAGATCTAGCACCCAAAAACACAAAAGAAAAACAAAGCACACCAAGAGTGAGATTAAACAAAAGCAAGAAAAAGAAAGGGAAAAATATGTACCAATGGGTTGCCTCCCATTAAGCGCTTCTTTAAGGTCATTAGCTTGACCAAATTCAGGAGCATTTCAATCAAGGTGAAGTGGGGCAATCACTTCCACCGGGGCTTCCGGGATGTACTTCTTCAAACGATGCCCATTCACCTTGAAGTTACCACAATGATCGCCTCCTATCTCCACCGCTCCATGAGAGAAAACTTTCTTCACCACATATGGCCCGGTCCATCTTGATTTGAGCTTTCCGGGAAAGAGCCGCAGCCTTGAGTTGAAGAGAAGGACAAGGTCTCCTTCACTCAACTCCTTGGGGATGATCCTCTTGTCATGCCACCGCTTGGTCCTCTCCTTGTAGATCCGGGCATTCTCGTATGCATCCAACCGGATCTCCTCAAGGGCGTTTATATCAAGCAACCGCTTCTCACCGGCCTCCTTGAGATCAAAATTTATCCACTTAATGGCTCAATAAGCTCTATGCTCCATCTCTACCGGAAGGTGGCAAGACTTGCCATAGACTAGCTTGTAGGGAGTGGTGTCAATTGGTGTCTTGAAGGCGGTTCTATAAGCCCACAAAGCATCATTGAGCTTCATAGCCCAATCCTTTCTCGTCCTTGATACCGTCTTCTCAAGAATGGCCTTGATCTCCCGGTTGGAGATCTCCACTTGGCCACTAGTTTGGGGATGGTAAGGTGTTGCCACCTTATGGGTCACCCCATACTTAGCCAAAAGTGCCCCGAAGTTCCTATTGGTGAAATGCTTCCCTCCATCACTTATGATCACCCTTGGTGTCCCAACCTAGGGAAGATCACTCGGTTGAAGAACCGCACCACCACCTTGGCATCATTTGTGGGAGAGGCGATTGCCTCCACCCATCTTGAAACATAGTCAACCGCCAATAGGATGTAGAGGTTGCCACATGAAGAAGGGAATGGTCCCATGAAGTCTACACCCCACACATCAAATATCTCAACTTCTTGGATGTTGTTCAAGGGCATCTCATTCCTCCTTGAGATGTTGCCCGTCCTTTGGCAAGCATCACAAGCTACCACAAAGCTTTGCACATCCTTGAACAAGCTTGGCCAAAAGAAGCCCGATTGCAACACTTTAGCACATGTCTTGTGTGAGCCAGCATGCCCTCCACATGGCAAGGAATGACAATGGCGGATCACACTCTCCACCTCATCCTCTGGTATGCATCTTCTAAACATTCCATCCGGCCCTCTTTTGAACAAAAGTGGCTCACTCCAATAGTAGTGCCTCACATCCTTGAAGAACTTCTTCCTTTGGGCATATGTCAATCCGGGAGGCACTTCCTCACACACCAAATAGTTCACAATGTCGGCATACCATGGCTCACTTCCTCTAGACACTTGGAACAAGCACTCCTCCACCATTTGCAATTGCTCATCCCGGAATGAGTCATCAATCGGGATGTCATCTCTCTCAATCTCTAGGGGAGGTAGTCTACTAAGGTGATCCGCCACGGAGTTCTCGGATCCCTTCTTGTCCCGGATTTCCAAGTCAAACTCTTGAAGAAGAAGGATCCACCGAATCAACCTAGGTTTGGCATCCTTCTTTGTAAGGAGATAACGGATCACAGCATGATCCGTATAGACAATGACCTTTGCTCCAACAAGGTATGACCGAAACTTCTCAAAGGCATACACTACCGCTAGCAACTCTTTCTCGGTTGTGGCATAGTTAAGTTGGGCATCATCTAGCGTCTTGCTAGCATAATAAATGGCATGAGTGCGCCCATCTTTCCTTTGCCCCAAGACAGCCCCAACGGCTACATCACTCGCATCACACATGATCTCAAATGGTAGACTCCAATCCGGAGGTTGCATGATAGGTGCGGAGATCAAGACGTTCTTCAACCTATAAAAAGCTTCAAGACAATCTTTGGAAAAGACAAAATCAACATCCTTCATTAGTAGGTTAGTGAGAGGCTTAGAAATTTTAGAGAAATCTTGAATAAACCTCCGGTAAAAACCGGCATGCCCTAAGAAACTCCTTACCCCTTTCACCGAGGTAGGTGGTGGCAACTTCTCTATCGTTTCAATTTTCGCTCTATCAACCTCAATGCCATGGTTAGACACAATACCTTCACTTACCATAAAGTGGCATTTTTCCCAATTCAAGACAAGATTTGTCTCCTCACATCTTTGCAACACTAGTGACAAGTTAGCTAAGCAATCATCAAAAGAAGAACCATAAACAGAGAAATCATCCATGAACACTTCCATGATATTTTCTATGTATTCTGAAAAGATAGCCATCATACACCTTTGGAAGGTGGCGGGTGCATTACACAACCCAAATGGCATTCTCCTATATGCAAAAGTACCCCATGGACATGTAAAGGTTGTTTTCTCTTGGTCATCGGGGTGGATAGGGATTTGGAAGAATCCACTATAGCCATCTAGGTAGCAAAAATGGGAGTGTTGAGCTAACCTCTCTAGCATTTGGTCAATGAAAGGAAGAGGGAAGTGATCTTTCCTAGAGGCCATGTTAAGCTTTCTATAATCAATACACATCCTTCATCCCGTAACCGTTCTAGTGGGGATTAGTTCATTGTTCTCATTAGTCACTACGGTCATCCCACCCTTCTTAGGTACTACATGAACGGGACTAACCCACTTACTATCCGAGATAGGGTAGATAATTCCCGCATCTAGCAACTTTATGATCTCCTTCTTAACTACCTCTTTCATTATAGGATTCAACCTTCTTTGATGTTCAATAGAGGGTTTATGATTATCTTCCATCATTATCCTATGCATGCACAAAGAGGGCTTGATGCCAACAAGATCATCAATGGTGTATCCTATTGCCTTTCTATGCAGTTTCAATTCATTCAACAATCTATTAAGCTCATCATCATTCAAAGATGCATTCACAATCACCGGATAAGTAGAATTTGAACCAAGGAAAGCATACTTTAAATGAGAAGGAAGAGGTTTAAGATCAAGTTGAGGAGGACCTTTTTCGGTTGGAGACGATCCATACAATGTAGGTTGAGATGATTGCAAAGCCATGGAAGCCTCCTTGAAGTCCCTTGATGATTGCTCACACTCAAGTGGTTGATGCTGAAAAGACTCAGGAAAATCGGTCCAGGAAGAAAAATCGGACGATTTATCTGAGGGTGGGTCGATCTGAGTTTCTGTTTTGGCAAAACTGGCTGAAATTTCAGCACAAGTACAAAAATCGGCCGATTTTTGCCCTTCAGCCCGATTTTTCTGGCAGTTTTCCTCTTCTTCTAGCACTTCAAACCCAACACTTGGTAGCTCGTCCAATGCATTCAAGGCCCTGATTACTTCATTGCTACTCTCCTCAATCCCTTCCTCCATCAAGCTCGAGCTAAGAACCCTCTCGAGCGGATCCTTGAGCAAGATTGAGCTCACAATCTCTCTAGACTCCTCTTCTTCAACTATGTTGAACACATCTTCATCAAGGGTTGGCCCCTTCATCATTGTGGATAGCTTGAACTTGATGTTCTCTTCTCCAATGTTGAAGAAGAGAGTCCCATTCTTGCAATCTACTAGACATCCGGAAGTAGCTAAGAAAGGTCTCCCCAAGATGATAGGAACCGGATAGTCCGCCGGGATGTCCAAAACAACGAAGTCTATGGGCACATAGAACTTCCCTAGTTGCACCGGAATGTCTTCCAAGATCCCAACCGGATGAGTGATTGAGCGGTCCGCCATGTAAAGAGTCATCTTGACCGGCTTTGGCTCTCCTAGCCCAACCTTGTTGCAAAGTGCAAGCGGAATGATGCTTACGCTTGCCCCAAGATCACATAGGGCGTCATACTTCACTTCTCCTACTCCGATTGGCACACAAAAGGATCCCGGATCCCTTAGCTTAGGAGGCATCTCTTCCTTCATCGTTTGAATCAACTCCGATGATCTCTTAGTCATCCTTATCTCCCCATACTCCTCCAATTTCCTTTTGTTGGAGAGTATCTCTTTCAAGAACTTGCCATATGCCGGCATTCCTAAAATAGCATCCATGAACGGAATGTTAATATGCAATTTAGACATTAGTTCAAGGAACTTACCAAAATGATTGTCCAAGCGAGCTCTTGCTCGTGATTGAGGGAACGGTAGTGGTGGCTTGTATGGGGGCGGTGCCACATAGGTTGGCTCTACATCCTTGCTCTTGCCTCCATCTCCTTGTAAAGTCTCTTCTTCATTCACCACTTGCTTCCCTTTAGCATTCTCCTTGGGCAAAGGATCCTTCATGCTTAACCCACTTCTTGTTGTAATTGCCAACACTTGGCCTCTTGGGTTTTCTTCGGTTCTTCCGGGAAGCTTCCCCGGATCTCTATGTGCTTCACCCGCCTTTTGGAACACTTGTGCTTCCAAAACTTTTTGAGCCTTAGAGATTGAAGTCACCGTGCTCTCAAGACCACTCAACCTTCCAAGCAATTGCTCAAACATCATTTCGGTCCTATCCTTTGGAGGTTGAGTAAATCCGGGTGGAGGTTCTTGTGAAGCTTTTGGTGGTGGAGTTGTGCTTGTGGAAGCGGGAGGGTTCAAGGCTCCATCCGGGTTAGAATAAGAGAACCCGGGATGGTTATGGTTGGGCCGGTAATTGTTGAATTGCCGGTTGTTGTTGAAGTTCCTTGGGCCTTGGTAGTTATTGTAGTTGCCCCTTCCCACGTAATTCACATCCTCCTCCTTGGAAGACAAGTTAGCTTGTGGAAGCAGTTGAGGGGTTGCTTGGTTCTTCAAGGTTGTAGCACACAACTCCCTCAAGGACTTTAGCTCGTTGTTGATGGCGTCGAGCTTGAAGTTGCTCATGGTGACCTCACTCACCTCATATGCTCCCGCCTTTCTCCCTTCACTTTTCCTATGGGAGTATTTCTCAATTACTAGAGCTTGCTTCTCCACAAACTCCCAAGCATCATCTACATGTTTCTCCATGAAAGTCCCACCGGAAAGGGATTGAAGCTTGAATTGGCTATCTTCATCAAGTCCTTTGAAGTAGATCTCCAATAGCTCAATTTTCGGTATGCCATGGTGTGGACAATCTAGGAGAAGATCTTTGAATCTCTCCCAAGACTTGAACAAACTCTCTCTATCCTTCATCACGAAGGCATTGATCTTCCCTCTTAACTCGGTAGTCTTGGAAGGTGGGAAGAACTTAGTCAAAAACTCGGTTGTCATCTCCTCCCAAGTACCAACTCGCCCTTGTGGAATAGATTGATACCAAGCCAAGGCTTTATCCTTAAGAGAGAAGGAGAAAGCCCTTAGCTTATGGTTGTTGCTCTCCAATCTTGGCGGTCTAAGAGTCTCCATTAAAATCTCGTAGTTCATCAAATGTTGGTGAGGAGACTCTCCTTCCATCCCTCCAAATTGATTATGCCGGATCATTTGTAGAACTTGAGGGCGGAGCTCATAGTTGTGGGCTGCGGGATCTCCTAAGTTCACACCCAGACGGTGTGCTCTTTGTGCCGGATCCATACATCTCCCTAGGGTTTGTGGCTCTTCAATGGCAATGGGAACAACCCTAACATTAGCCGCCGGCTGCGGTTGTGGTGGAGGAGGTGGAGGTTGTTGACGATTAAGCTCCCCTTGCACAAGGGCTTGCCTAATCTCATCAATCTCCCTCCTAGTTGCTTCTTCCCTCTCATTGGCAAGTCTCCTTTCTTCCTCTAGAAGCTCATCTCTTAGCCTTATTTGCTCCAAGGCTTCATCCAATTCAGCTTGGAGATCTCTTCCGGCCATCTCTTTTCCCTTTTTGATGCTCTTGGATCTAGATCTAAGGGTTTTCTCCGGTTCGGGATCGAATGGAGCTAAATCCTTGCCACGAGATCTTCGCATACACCTAAAGAGTAAGAGATGTCCTGAAAAGCAAAGACACACCAAAGAGAGATCAAAAGCAACAAGAAAGATCTACACTATAAACAATCAAGAAATGACTCAATCTAGACCTAGTCCCCGGCAACGGCGCCAAAAACTTGTTACGTCTAGGAATAGTGTGATGTGTACGCAATAAGCTTTAAATTTATACTCGTTATAATTATCCTAACTCCTAGCGAACCCGCAGTGTACGGGACGTTTGTAGATAGGTAAGTATTCCGAGGTCGAACACAAAGACTAAGGTGAAATCGAGTCAAACAATGGTCATAGATAGTGTGGATCTAAACTAAGAGAAGAGAAAGAAATAAAGAAAAGAAAATCCAAATGTTTTTGGTGGGTTTTTAGATGATCAAGCAAGATCACAAATCGAACAAGATATCAAAACAAACTAACAACTCGAGAAAGCAAGGCAAACAAGTAACACAAACACAAGATATATGATCAATAGAGAATAGTGGATTCTAGAGGTCAAGATTTCCGGTTATGGCATAGGATTCAAGGTTCTAAGGATTCTAAGGACAAGTTGCGGTGTTGGGGAAGAGTGATTCACTAATGGAAGCAATTACCGGGTAGGTCTCTCGCTTCACTAGTCCCGCATCTAACTCCTATTACCGGGTAGGTCTCAAGGTGGTTAAATAGGGAGTTCTATACAAACCGGATACTACTTAAGGGTGCAACCCTCTCCTTACCGGGTAAGTCTCGGAATAGGGAAGTCTCAAGTACTAATCCTAGCACACTCGATCCAATAGCGGCTTATGAAGCTCACTACTACCTAGCATTCATTATCTTAGGTATCTAAGGTCGGAAATCATCGGGTAGATCTCTTCCCTCACTTAGATTGATAGCATTAGGTGATCCTAAGCTAAATTAGGCTTGATAAACACTAGGATTTAACACCCTAACACCCCAATCATACAGATTCATTAATTAGAAAGCAACAGAAGAATAAATCGGGTAGATCTTAATATAAATCGGCCGATCTTCATGATGAACAACCCGATTTTTCTTCCTGGGATGGGTTTCGTACATACAAATCATCCTAAACTAACATATAAGTCCATCCTATCATCACCCTAGCCATAACCATCAATCCGTCACTCTAGAATCACAACAAACTAGCCAATAATATGCATATCAAGATCCAAAATCATCAAACAAACATACATGGTGTTCATGATGGATAATGAAAGATAAACAAGTAAAATCAATAAATCTCAGCCAAATCCAAGTTGTAGCAAGACTTACAAACTCTTAAATGAAGATTCAAAACGTTCCTAACAATCCTTGCAATCGTTCTTCAATCCAAGATTACAAAAATCACTCAAAAGTCACTCAAAACCTCACTAATCTCCTAGAATGGTGTTCTTGTTCTTCCTTCAATCCTTGAGAGCTTTTTTTTCTCCTCCAATCTTTTCCCCCAAATTGATGAGTTGTGAATGAGAGTGTGGGAGAGGAGAGATGCTCAGCAACCACCTGCAGGACCACTTATATTCTCCACCAAGAGCAAGGACGGACAAGAGATCGTGGGACACGTGGCTTAAGCTGTCAAAGCCCCAAAAATCGACCCAGTGGACAAAAATCGTCCGATTTAGCTGCTAGCTGGTCCGATTTTCTTCAGCAGAAACATGCTATGCTCGTTTAGCCATGAGTTGATCCATTGCTTGCACCAATAGTGGTCTTTGTGTCCTTTGTTGCTCCAATTATGCTCCTCCAAAGCTTTGGATGTGGACCATCATGAGGCTTGGCCCTCAAATGTATCGATTAACGTCCAATAGATCCCCGAATTACCTACAAAACCGATAAAAGGTAGTGTAGACGTCTTTTCTAGAAATATGCTTGAATTGAGCGAAGACGTCATGAACCAATGCCAAAACGTGCATGAATGAGTGAGAATTCTATCTAAATGATTACCTAATCCTAAGTCATAAATCTTGTTATCAGTTACAAGCGAGATGTTGTCAACTGAGGACAACAAACTTTCTCACTCATTTTCTGAGAGTCACTCACAGTTGGTGGAGAATTGGCTCCGCCAAGCTTCTGATGGTAAAGAGCCTTGGTACGCTGATATTGTCAATTATCTTGTTTGCCAGGAAATACCACCCGGATTGACGTATGCTCAAAGGAAGAAGTTCTTCAAGGATGTACGGCACTATTACTGGAATGAACCTCTACTGTTTAAGAGAGGTCCGGATGGGATGCTTCGACGATGCATTCCGGAGGATGAAGTTGCTAGTGTTATACGGCATTGCCACTCGCTTCCTTGTGGAGGACATGCTAGCGCTCACAAGACGTGCGCTAAGGTATTACGTTCTGGTTTCTTTTGGCCTACATTTTTTAAGGATGTGCAAACGTTTGTTGTTTCTTGTGATGCATGCCAAAGAACAGGGAATTTGTCTAGAAGGAACGAGATGCCACTCAACAATATTCAGGAGGTTGAGATTTTTGATGTATGTGGAGTCGATTTCATGGGACCCTTCCCATCATCGGCTGGGAACCTCTACATTCTCCTAGCTCTTGATTACGTCTCTAGATGGGTGGAAGCCATTGCCTCCCCCACTAATGATGCCATGGTGGTTGTGAAGTTCTTCAATCGGACTATCTTCCCACGTTTCGGGACACCACGCATCATTATCAGCGATGGAGGGACACATTTCATCAACCGGAAGTTTAAAGCACTTCTACCGAAGTATGGGGTAACCCACAAGGTAGAAACCCCTTATCACCCTCAAACTAGTGGGCAGATTGAGATCTCAAATAGAGAAATCAAGGCAATTCTGGAAAAGACCGTCTCTAGGACAAGGAAAGATTGGTCCATGAAGTTTGACGATGCCCTTTGGGCTTATAGGACCGCATTCAAGACTCCCATTGGTACCACCCCTTACAATTTTGTACATGGGAAATCTTTCCATCTACCCGTTGAGCTGGAGCACAAGGCATATTGGGTAATCAAGTGGTTGAACTTCGATATCAAGGAAGCCGGAGAGAAGAGACTATTGGACATCAATGAGCTAGAAGAGTTGCGCTTAAACGCTTATGACAATGCCAAGATCTACAAGGAAAGAACGAAGAGATGACATGATAAGCATATCATTCCTAAGGAATTCAAAGAAGGATATCTAGTGCTACTCTTCAACTCCCGTCTCCGCCTCTTTCCAGGTAAGTTGAAATCTAGATGGACAGACCTTACGTTGTGAAAAATGTTTTCCCCTATGATGTAGTTGAGATTTGGGGAAAAACAAGCGGAAGCTTTAAGTTCAACGGTCATAGGCTGAAGAAGTAAAGACCGGAAGTCCAGGTTGAGGAGATTGTACCACTACACCTTGTTTAGAGATGATATATGGTCCAGCTAGCGACCTTAAATCAAGCGCTTCTTGGGAGGCAACCCAAGGTATTGCTTTCTTTTCCCTTTTTCTAGCTTAGTTTTAGATAGTTTGCTTTGCTTTTCTTTTGGCGTCCTCTAGACAGAAACCAGATACTTTCTAAGGAAGGATTACAACTCAGGAGCTACACTAGAAAGATAGAAGTTCGAGAAATTGAGAAGACGAAGTTTGACTGAGACACATCTCGGTTGCTGTCACAACACCTCGACCGAGATGTTCTTGGGGCAACCGAGGCGACTAGGTTTGACAATCAAGTCATACACCTCGGTTCGGTCGAGACCACCTCGACCGTGGTGAAATCAAATTCAGCGAGGGGTATAAAAGGCAAAATGGTTTTTCTCTCTACTCACTTTTTCCTCCTACATCGAGCCTCGACCGCGGCGGTGCCCTAGCTTTGTTTCCTCGCTTCTTGCTCGTTTTACACGATTTTTGGTTCGATTTCACCGGAGGAAGCAAGAGGATCGGTTTTCAAGCATCAAACAACGAGAAAAACACTCCGAATCTGCAGAATCCGGGTATTTCGTTCGAAAACCCTAACTCTTGTTTCTTTCACTGATTTAGGAAAGATCTGGCTCTGGTTGCCACTCATTATTGCTGAAAAGGATATAAGTACCCCATAGGAAACATTTGGTAGTGATTTGGGGGAAAATAACTGGAAAAACTGAGAGTTCAATTGAACAGCACTTCGCCTCGGTCCGATTGGCTGTGTCTCGGCCGAGGTGATTGTCAGAGCAACCGAGGTGTTCATTTGTCAGAACCATGAGAAAAAATCCGATCGTCAGCTTATTTTGAGGGATAGGCCCAGTAGCTCCTCCCCTTCTTTTGCACCGCATCCTACTATACCGGTGATCCATGAGCGTCACCAGGCCGACTTTGACCGCATTTGCGGGCGTCCATTGTTACCCTGCATTTTTTGGATGTTGCTTTTTTTGAGTGCTTCCACGTGGCGGAGGACTTGAGGAAAATGATATCGATGGTAGGGCTGGAGCAGTTTGTGGAGGTAAGAGCGCCGGCTTACTTAGAGCCGACCATGGAGTTTGTGAGTTCGGTCACTCACATCCCGGAACGCAACAACATCAAGTACCGGTTGCTGAACCGGAACTACATAGTACCAATGGACCAATTCAGAGAGATCTTTGGCTTCCCTACCCCCACTGTGACTGACTTTCCCTCTCAAGCCGTAGCTCGAGACTTCTAAGGCAAGATAGCCCATGTGGTGGAGCATAGTGACAGGTGGAGACCTGGAGACTCCAGAGAGCGCATCATCTTCCACCTATCCTTCCGCCTAGCACACCGGATATTCAGCGAGACTCTTCTGGCGCGTACTAAGACGCCCTAGAAGATCAGACAGGGGGAGCTTTTGAGTATGTTTTGTATGGTGACTGGTGGAGTTCCTGACTTTGGTGGGATGCTGGCTGAGGACTTGCATAGGATAAAGGGCAAGTCGAAGGGAGACATCTGTTGTGGAGGATTGGTGACCCATATTGCTACCGCCATGGGTCTGGATCTGAGTGCATGTACAGTGGTTGCGGCTGTGAAGCCGCTTGGACTTTAGGAGATGATCACGAGGCGTATTCTCGTCCCTCGTGGTCTTAGTTCTCCATACGTCGCTATGCCATGGGAGACGACGGCTCCATAGGGTATTCTATGGTCGTCTCAATTCTCCGTCTTTGACCGACAATACTGGTCTTCTGCTTGGTTTCCCTACATGCAAGATGCTAGAGATGTTGTTGCTGATGATGAGGAGGAGTATGATGAGGGAGGAGCTGCTATGGAGACCGGTACTGATACCGGTGGTCCTAGAGTACCAATTGTCGACCTTGATGACGAGGCGACAAAAAAAGGAGGCAGCACCACCACCACCACCACCACCTAAGCGCAAATTCTGGAGACGCAGAGATCCCGAGGCTCACAAATGGATTGATGAGCTGACTGAGCAGATGATTGACTCCTATGCTGCTATGACGGTTGACATGTCCCAGCGCTTTGAGGATGAGTGTAGATACATTGATGGATGGATGCATCAGATAGGGGAGAGCCAGCATTACCAACATCGTATGATGGAGATTCAGTTCCAGTAGATGATGGGCTATTCCTTTGATCCATCCTAGCACCCCTACGTTCCATATCCACCACCACCGCCACCAGATGATGAGGATTAGAGCTGCATGGATCTTCTTTATTTATTTATTATGCAGTTCAACTAGGTCCGGTGATTACTTTATTTCCTTTGACTTATATTTGACCCATTGGGACAATGTGTCCCAAGTATGTGGTATTTGGATGTATTATTTGACTATGTGTGTATGTTTGTATGACTCTATCAGATATTTATGATCTTTTTCTACTTTACTTGGCTTTATGTGTTTATCTGCCATTACATGCATACATACAGGTTTTTATTTGAGAAAAACGTCGAAACTGGTTTGAAATTTTTTTTTATGACCTCGACCGGGATGTTCTTGACTGGACGAGGTAGACACCTTGGATGACGCCAGAACACCTCGACTGAGGTAGGTTCTTAACTGAGAGTTTTTCGAAACAATTTTGTGCTTCTTCTGTGGATATGACCTCAGTGATGATTCTGTTTGCAGATTGGTTTTGAAATCTTTATATACTCGAAAGGTTTTATGATATGTTTAAGTTGCAAAATGCTTTGTTTGAAGTTTTAGCATGCTTAATACTTTGTTTTTGTCAAAATTATGTTGGATTTGAAGGTTGACACCACATGATGAGTTCTATCACATTCTTCCTGGGATGATTAAGGCAATTCATTCTCTTATCTTCTTCTTCTTGATCATGCTTAGCCCCTCATATACATATTTGCCTCCCTTACCTATCCGGAAATTTAGAGGCAAGCAAGTGAAAGTGAAGTTGAGATGTTGGCTGAAAGTGTTAGAAAGAAACAAATAGGTTCGGGGAAGTCAATCATGATGATGAGTAACTTGGCACCATTCACATAGCCGGGTGTTTGTGTCTTGCCAAAGTCGGATTGAGCGATATTCCTAACGGGTCATGGTATGTGCATCAAGGGTTTGAGACATCTCGAGAAATTGATGATAGCTGATTTCCTAGGCTTCGGTTATTGTGCACCTCTGTCCATGCATCCCAAAAAGTAAGGTAAAAATAAGCAAAGCTTATTGGTGGAAGATGTTGAGATTCAAGGAAAGTGAAGTAAAATTCTTTTCCCGGAATCTAGCACCACATACCCTATATACATCACACCCTGACACGTTTCTTGACCTCTTTTGGAAGCCCTTGAGACCTCGAGCTTGTTGATTGACTTGGTGGTTTAAACTGGATTATACATGATTGATTTTGATAAATATGATTTATTATGCATTCTATGATTTATGCAAAGATGAACAACTTTCCTATATCTATAAAATGTTTTGATCATGTTTTGATTTTATTTGCCATGAAGCATTCTCTTAGAGTGATCTATGAGTGGAGCACACCACCAAAAATGTTTTGAAATACTTTTCATTGATCTTTTCTGACCTATAATCCATTCTATCTTGTATCTAAGATTTGGAACTTGCTTGGGGACAAGTATGGGGTATTTTAATAGCATGTATTATAGTCTATTTTGGGGCTAATTTAGACGTTTTATCTTCATAAATCTACATGTATAAATGTATATTCTTTGATAATATTGTTGTTTTGTCTACCTTTGCGGGAATCGAGGTCTACACCTAGTTTCGTTGTAATTGTAGGTAAAATGACACGCTTTGGACCAAAATGAAGCTAAGGGAGCTAAGGAGTCATTGGAGCTACATTTTGGAGCTTAAGGAAGATTTCAGGAAGCATGGAAATGATTAAGAAGATTTACTTTAGACCAGATTCGAGAGATTTCACGTTCAGCTGAGATTCACCTCGGTCAGCTACAGTACCACCTCGACCGAGGTGATCTTGAGGAGCCTCCCGACCGAGGCGAACACCATGTCGCCGGCGAGATCTTTATTTTTGGCTGAGATCTTTTATTTTTGGAAAGAAGATATCTTATATTTTTGGTTGGATTTCTGGAAGGAAGATATTATTTTTGGCTGATTTATTTTGAGAGAGAGATATATTCTATAGGAAATTATCTTTTTAAGATATTTTATCTTTGGAAGATAATTCTCCTATATAAAGGGTTGGATTTTCTACAATTCAGCCATCTTCGGATCAAGAGATTTCTGGAGTATTTTTTGAGAGTTTGAAGGAAGAATTGAAGGATTGAAGTTCAAGGAAGGAAGGAATCATAGTTGGAGTTAGCTTTTGAAGGAGTTTGTAAGACTTTCTTAGATTGTTTTTTTTGTTTGTTGTCTTTGCTGATTTGTGATTGATGAACGCTTGTTTGTTTGTTATTTGATTCAGTTATTGAGACCTTTCTCTTAAGGTTTTCTTGTTCGAATATTGATTCCTTTTCCATAAATTTGATTATTGTTATCATGATGATTGTTGGCTAAGTTCTTTATGCAATTATAGGGTGATTGGCTGAAAGTTATGGGAAAGACGATGATAGAATGATCTTAACCCCAACAGGACCCTGAAAGCTCGAGTCTTTACCTTAACCCTAGAACACCTCGCTCAATCATTGAACATCTCGGCCGGGGTGGAATCTGACTGAACAAGGTGACCACTCTTGAACCTTATCCAAGTTAAGTGTTTAAGTTTGCCAAATCCTATCCTTATTACACCTTTCCTGGTTCAATGCAAGCCTAGGATGAGACTTACCCGGTGATTCCTTTGTTTGTTTACCCAAGATCATAAGTGTAGGTAATAAAGGTTTATCCTTTATTGGGGTTCGAGTGTGCCTTCATCCCATCTTTGTGAGTTAGCCTGAGACTTACCCGGTAAAGGTTGATTCTATTCCCTTGGGTGGTGTGTTGGTTTGAGATTATAGTTCCTTTTCTTAGTACCTTGAGACTTACCCGGTAATAGGAGCTTTGGTTTGGGATAGTGATTAGTGAAACTTACCCGGTAATCTATGCCCATCTTAGAAACACCTTCCCTTTGCAAACCTCAGCTTTGTCCGCGTTATCCTTTGAGATCTTGAGTCGTAACCCCAACTAGATGCTTTAATCCCTAGAATCCGCATTTCTCCTTACTTGACTTTATATCATCTTTGATTGCTTTAATTGCTATTAGTTAATTGCAATATTTGACAACCTGATTCTGTGCTTTGTTTCACCTAAGTTCTTGTGATCGACCCCTGGAATTCTTGCTTTTATTACAATTGACCCGTACACTATGGGTTCGCATATTTGTTCAAGAATAGTTCTTGGGTTATAAATTTTAAAGCTTGCACACACCGTTTGGAGCAAACACTAAGCTTTAGAGAGATTTAGCTTGGCTAGAGATGGACATCTAGTTTCTTGATGAGGATGCCTAGTTGTTTGTTTTAGAAGTTCTACTTGGTTTGTTGGATGATATCCAATAGAAGTAGGGGACCTGCCCGACCTTGACAAGGATTAGAGAGAGGATGTCTCGTGGAGAGGCACCACAATTTTCCATTAGAGCAGATGGAGTTATGAGGTGTCGTGATCGTATTTGTGTACCTACAGATGTAGAGCTGAGACAAAGGATCTTACAGGAGGCTCACTGTACACCTTACTCAGTACATCCAGGTACGAGTAAGATGTACCATGATGTGAGACGCTCATATTGGTGGGGAGGGCTGAAGCCCGACATAGCCAGATTTGTGGCCCAGTGTGCGACCTGTCAGTAGGTCAAGATAGAGCATTGCAGACCTGGAGGTGAACTCCATCCACTGCCCGTGCCACAGTGGAAGTGGGAGGACATCTCTATTGATTTTGTGACTAGATTGAGGACTTGTAGGAGCTTTGATTCTATCTGGGTGATTGTGGATAGGCTGCCGAAGAGGGCACCTTTCATTCCCATCAAAAAGACGTGGCCAGTGAGCAGATTGAGGAGTACACAAGACAGATAGTGAGACTCCATGTGGTACTGTTCGCCACTTAGCGTGCGTGCAAATAAGCTTTAATTATAAAACTAGAAATCAAGCAAGCGAACCCGCAGTGTACGGATCGATATAGTTGAGCAAGAATTCCAGAGTATCGAACACAGGGATTTGGGGGGTTAAATCCAGTTATAGATTATCAAGCAAGTAAATGTATGAAGCCTTTTAAATTATTGGGAAAACAACAATCCTAAAGATCCAGGAATCCAGCTGTGGCAATCGATTCAAGATATACTAAAGATATAAGGACAGAGTTGAGGTATGCAAAGGTATACGAATGTAAGGTAATCGTACGGTGAAGTTCCAAAAACCTTATATGACTCACCTAAAAGAAACTCTCTATAAAGGTTGTTGAGGCTTCAATATAGAAAGGTTCTAAAGGTAAGAATTAATGTCAAATACCCAAACTTGTAATCCAAGGATCAAGACTAACTAAACCGATTAAGGTTATGACACTCAGAATCGAGGTAGAGGTTGTTGAGGCTTCACTACCACCTAGAAAAGGCAAGCCAAGACTAAGTTAAAGCAAATCTTTAACTTTGAATTAAAGTAAAAGCAAGGTTCGTAAACTGACACAAAATTACGGGTAGTTCTTGAGTTCCACGGCCGTGGAAGCTCAAGAACAGACCGTGGATTAGGTTCGTCGGCGATTCTCTCTAACTCTCAGGGTCCAATCTGTTTACGATCGATCTATCATCATCTAAGCCACAACTATCAACCCTTCACCTTAGAATTGCTAAAGGGTTTTAGCAAACAACAGTCATATTGATATCAATTTCAAGATTTAAAAGAATGAAAGGTGAAAACTTTCGAAACCCTTGAATAAATCTTAAGTCAATCTCAAATCCACAAATCAAGAACAATAATGTCAATAGATTCGGAATAACGTAAACAATCACAAATCTTAGATAAGAACGAAGAACGGGATGTCAATCAGTCTTCTAAATCAAACCTAAAATTAAAGTATGAAATCTCCTTACGAACAATCTTTTAAATCTTCACTCTTTCTCCAACTTTCCGTCGCGAAATAGCAATCTCCGCACGTTCAACTTGAAACCCTAGGCACGTGCAATAAACGTAGGCAAAGTCTAAACGAAGGTGAGCCTAAGCAGAGGTGACGGAATCTATCTTCTTCCGTCCTTTTATAGTGTAAGATAAAATATGAGCCCGGCCCATTGCGTAGAAGATCGTGGCTTAAAATATTGCGTAAAAGATCGCCAAGATCACGGTCGTGGAAGGGTTTCCACGCCCGTAATTTAGAGCGTGGAGTTGGGTCACGGTTTGTCACAACCCTCCACGGCCGTGTAAGTTGTTGGAATGCACCACGCTTCTCTTGCCAAGGTTCCACGGCCGTGGACTAAAACGTGGATTCTAGTACGGCCGTATTTTAGAGCGTGGTTTAGAGGTAGTTCGTAATTTCCCTTTATCTCGTGCTATTCTTCAAGCTAGCACCTTCCTTAGCTCCTAGTGATGCATCAATCCTTGGACATGCACAATCTAACTCCATTCTCTCTCAATCCGTTCGGAATTAGCTCTTAATTGCCTACAATCAACACAAAGCTTATGTAGACCTCTATATCGACAAAATAGATAAACTAACTCACAAACGCTTCAATGCTTTATCAATGAATACCAAAGTAGATGAAATACACTTAGAAAACGTGCCTAAAATATCACAATATTTCATGCTAACAAATAACCCCATACTTGCCACTTGCTTGTCCCTAAGCAAGGTCTTTCAAAGCTTTAAAACTCAAGTTAGGATGAAATATGTGTACCTTCTCAAAGCAAAACTTATTTTAGATGAATGTGCCTTCTAGTCAATAGATCATTCTCAAATCTTGCTTCATTCGCTTATAAGACTTTCATATGCATAATCAAAGAGTAAAGAGTAAAGAAAGCTCATGAATCAATCAAACTTCCATGTAAACATCATAACCTTCAAACATTATCAAAATCAATCATAAGAAACTTCAATTTAGATCATCAAGTCATATAACATTCTTTTGATCTTAAGGACTTTCAAACAAGGTCTAGAATGTGGAAAGGGAGGGAAAACTTTAAGGAATGTGGTGCATGAATCCGGGAAAGTGGATAACTACTCTTTTCCTCTTCTCTTGCGGTTTCCGCAGCACTTTCAACTTAGAGCTTCGCTCTTTTCTTTTCATTTTTCGACTTTACTTTTGGAGTTATGGATAGAGGTGCACAAAAACCGAAGTCTAGGAGATTGGCGTTTCTCAATTTTTATGAGATGCCTCAAACCCTTAGCGCACATACCATAATCCGCTAGGAATATCGCTCAATCCGACTTTGGCAAGACACAAACACCCGGCTATGTGAATGGTGCCGAGTTACTCATCGTTATGATTGACTTCCCCAAACCTATAATTTCTTTCTATTCTTTTGATTGCAAAATATTGCTTTCATGGCCCTCCCACATCAAACATGCCTTTTTCATTCAACTCCTCCAAATTCCCGGATAGGTAAAGGAGGTCATTATTTCATTGAGGGGCTAAATGATCAAAGAAAGAAGAAAGAAAATCGAATTGCCTTAATCATCTCAAAAAGAAGCATAAGAACTTATTATGTGATTTCAACCTTGATTTCTCAACATGATTTAAGTAACATTCATCACATTATGAAATTTGCAAAAAAAAGGATAATCAACTCATTCAATTTCTTTTCAATTCACTATTTGTTTAAGCATGCGATTGTCATTAAACTCAATTCACAAGTAGTGATTATCATAGAAGTCATCTCAATTCCTGGAAGCACAAAATTTTCAAAATTTTTCAAATTTTATGGGTTTTTCAAAGGCTTTTTCATGCAATGCAATAATGAAACGTGTAACAATATAATGAAACATGCAATGGTGTTCTCCATAGAAGCAAATAAAGTGAGTAAGAGTTATTACAAACGATTAGTCACACCCCACCCCATACTTGGAACAAACATTGTCCCTAATGTTCAAAGAAAAGAAAAAGAAGAAAAGAAAGAAAGAAAAAGAACTCACAAAACGGTGGTGGAGCGGCTAAACTGTCGATCATCAAAGTTGTCACTGCAGTGGAGGCGGTGGTGGAAATGGAGAGAAGCTGGGATCATAGTACCGCCCGAACTGCTGGCGGTAAACGTCTCTCATCATGTGGTCTAGATCGTCCACACGTGCATCCCTAGCGTCAACACGGATCTCCAAAGCTCCAACCCTGCTGGAAAGGTCGGTAGCCCACTCTGGCAACTGCTCGTACCAGCTAGGCGGCTGGCTATACCACGCCGGTGCATCTGAAGGTGCTGGTGCAGGTGGCGGCTGTGCGTGCCAAGGCGGTGGAGCTCTCATCCCCTCCGGCTGAGTGCCATACCAGGTAGGAGGATCTGCCATCCAAGTCGGCCTCTCGCTCATACTAGCACGACGAGAGGATGATCCTGAAGCTCTAGTGGGGCGGGGAGAATGCCTAGGCATGTCGGGGACTGCATCCGGCTGATCCGGGAATGTACCAAAATCCTGCTCAGCTCCTCCTCCTCCCTCATAATCATCTCCTCCCATCTCCTCCTCTACAACTGGTGGTGATGGAACGTAAGGAGGGGCTACCAATCTGTTCGCATGCATGGCAGCGAACGTCGCCTTCAAGTTATGGCGTCCAACCATAATGGAATACTCAGGGAGCCACTCAATCCCTCTCCCGGTCCTACTCTCCCATGGCATAGCAGCGTATGGTGGACCTCTATGGGTGGGGAAGATGATGGCTCTAGTCATGAGGTTGTGTAGTCCTAGGGGTGTAGCAGCAATGCGTGTGCAAGCAGAAAAATCTACCCCTAACTGTCGAGCAATGTGGGTGACCATCCCACCATATCCAATGTTGCCAGCCCTCTTATTCTTTAGCTTGCTCATGGTAGTAACTAAGAGGGTGGCGCAGTCAGCAAGTCTACCGTATAGCATACAGTAGAGAAGAAAGAGCTCATTTGTCTTGATCTTCTGAGGTGTCTCCGTCCTAGGGAAGAGACACTCAGAAAGTACCCTGTGAGCTATCTTCAAGGCTAGGTGATGCATCAACCTAGCCTTGGTATCAGCTGGTTGCCAGCGGTCCTCGCTGGCATAGATCATAGCGATCTCTTCCCAGAAATCCTTGGCGTACACGCCACTGAGGAAACGACCATTGAAGGTCTCGTGGAACCCGAAGAAGGCTCCAAACTCCTTGATGGAGAAATCATAGTTTCTTTCCATCAGCCGGAAAGAAACTGTCCTGTCAACATGGTTGTGCTCAAAGGAAACTAAAAACTCTCTCGTAATCTCCTCATAAGCATCTTCCCGAATAGCAGAGAAGATGACTAAGCCGACTCTATCTAGGAGCCAAGTGATGTCTCCTACCACATGTAGAGGCTCTAACTCCTCAAGTAATAGGTACCTAGGTCCAATAACAGCTCTTTTATGGATCCTCTCTAAAACATCGAGATGATCCTCGTGGATGGTAGGAATCCTAGGGCGAGGCGGTGATGGTGATGATGGTGATGATGGAGGTGAAGGGGATGAAGGTGGTGGTGCTCTAGAGGAGGAAGAGGGGTTGCCCTTCCTTTTCTTACTCTTATCCTTATCTTTATTCTTGTCCTTATTCCTACCGGACACTCTCCTCACAAAATCCATTTTCTGTCGAAAATCACGGTCTGTTCTTGGGGTTTCACGGCCGTGGAAATGCCAGTGACCGTGATTCGGCACGTAATTTTGCAAATCTCAACAGAATCTCACAAAATTTCACAGCAGCAGTCCTAGACTAATTCTCTTCCAATTCCAATCAGTTATTCCTAAAAATTCTAGCAAATGCAAGTCCGAATCGACAAAGATAGAGAAGAGCGAAAAAACCTAGGTTTTTGGATTTTTAAATCCGAATTCTGCTTTCCTCGGTGATTTGCCGCTCGAATTGTTGCTTGGATCTTGTTGGTGATCGGATTTGCTTCTGTTTTGGCCAAAGAATCTTTAAAAACGATTAACGAATGAGGATTTGAGGTGAGGGGAAGCAAATCGGCGTTTAGGGCGTGGAATTTGGGTTTGTGTTGTGTTTTTGTGAAGAACGTGGTTTATATAGTGGCGGTCAAAATTTTTGAAAACCACGGTCTATCGGGGGGTTCCACGGCCGTGGAAATGTACGGAACCGTGGTTTTGGTGATTTTTCTCAGGCTTTTGGAAATTACGGTCACTGTAGCTGCCACGGCCGTGGTTTAGGCCGTAGAACTCTCTGTAATGCTCCAAAGTCCAAGTTTCGTCACTTTTCTTCAAACTTTCTCTTCCCCTTTCCTTTTCCACTGTTCCTACATCCAAAAACACGAACATACCGGAAGGTATCGAAGGCAAAACAAAGCAAAAACGTCTAAACTAAGCTAATCTATGAATCAAAAACAAAAACGTAAATGCAATACCTTGGGTTGCCTCCCAAGAAGCGCTTTGTTTAAGGTCCGTAGCTAGACCAATATTCGCACTTATTCGAGTGCGGTGTGCGCGAACTCTTCGGCTTGGAGTTCCGGTGTATACTTCTTGAGTCGTTGACCGTTCACCTTAAAGCTTCCGCCCGTTTCACCCCATACTTCAACTGCACCATGGGGAAAAATACGTTTGATTAGAAAAGGTCCGGTCCAACGAGATTTAAGCTTATCTGGAAAGAGACGAAGCCTTGAATTGATAAGGAGAACTTGATCTCCTTCTTTGAAGTCCTTTGGAATGATATGCTTATCATGCCAACGCTTTGCTCTTTCTTTGTAGATCTTGGCGTTTTCATAAGCGTTCAAGCGAAGCTCTTCAAGCTCATTTAGGTCCAAGCGACGTTTCTCTCCCGCTTCCTTCATGCTGAAATTTAGCCACTTGATTGCCCAAAACGCCTTGTGCTCCAACTCTACCGGTAAGTGACAAGACTTCCCATACACAAGGTTGTATGGTGTGGTTCCGATGGGAGTCTTGTATGCAGTCCGGTATGCCCACAATGCATCATCTAGCTTCAAGGACCAATCCTTCCTTGTCCTTGAAACCGTCTTCTCTAGGATTCATTTTGATCTCCCGGTTTGAGATCTCAACTTGTCCACTAGTTTGTGGATGATAAGGGGTGGCGATCTTGTGAGTCACCCCATACTTAGCTAAAAGAGCTTCAAAGCGCCGGGCAATGAAGTGAGAGCCTCCATCACTAATGATGGTCCGTGGTGTCCCAAATTGCGGGAAAATGGTCTTGTTAAAGAACTTAACCACTACCATGGCATCATTGGTGGGAGAGGCAATCGCTTCAACCCATCTTGAAACGTAATCAACCGCTAAAAGTATGTATTGGTTACCACAAGATGATGGGAATGGTCCCATGAAGTCTACTCCCCAAACGTCAAAGATCTCCACCTCTTGGATGTTGTTGAGAGGCATCTCATTCCTCCTAGAGATATTTCCTGTTCTTTGACAAGCATCGCAGCAAGAAACAAAGGTTTGTACATCTTTAAATAGAGTAGGCCAAAAGAATCCAGATTGCAATACCTTAGCGCTAGTCTTGTTCGAACTAGCGTGTCCTCCACAAGGTAGTGAATGACAATGGCGGATGACACTTTGCATCTCATCTTCCGGCACACATCGCCGAATGATGCCATCTGGACCTCTCTTAAAGAGGAGAGGTTCATTCCAAAAGTATTCCCGGACATCCTTAAAGAACTTCTTTCTTTGTGCGTAGGATAATCCGGGTGGTATCTCCTGACAAACCAAATAGTTAACAAAATCAGCAAACCATGGTTCGTTACCTTTGGAGATCACATCGATGCACTCCTCTATGATATGTAAATGTTCGTCCGGGAAGGCGTCATCTATAGGTAGATGGTCATCTTCTAGATGTGTTAGACGACTCAAATGATCCGCAACAGAATTTTCCGAACCCTTCTTGTCGCGGATCTCTAGATCGAATTCTTGTAGGAGAAGAATCCATCTAATTAGCCTTGGCTTCGCGTCCTTCTTTGCAAGGAGATACCGGATCGCAGCATGATCCGTGTACACAATCACCTTTGCACCTACAAGATAAGAGCGAAATTTGTCAATTGCATAAACAATGGCTAAAAATTCCTTTTCCGTAGTGGCGTAGTTGAACTGCGCTTCATCTAGCGTCTTGCTAGCGTAGTAGATAGCGTGGGTTCGCCCCTCCTTTCTTTGTCCAAGAACAGCTCCTATAGCTACGTCACTTGCGCCACACATAACCTCAAAGGGAAGATTCCAATCCGGAGGTTGGATAATAGGTGCTGAAATTAGAGCTTCCCGAATCATGTTAAACGGATCTAAGCATTCCTGCAAAAAATCAAAAACTGCATCCTTCATCAATAGATTAGTTAGCGGCTTTTTTATTTTAGAGAAGTCTTTTATGAAGCGTCTATAGAATCCGGCATGTCCTAGAAAACTTCTTATCCTTTTCACCGAAGTTGGGGGAGGAAGCTTTTCTATTGTCTCTATTTTAGCTCTATCCACCTCAATCCCTCTACTAGAGATTAAGTGTCCTAATACAATGCCTTCCTTCACCATGAATTGACACTTCTCCCAATTAAAAACTAGGTTAGTGTCTTCACACCTTTGTAACACAAGAGCAAGGTTAGAAAGACAATTGTCAAAAGAGGAACCATAAATGGAGAAGTCATCCATAAAAACCTCCATGATTTCCTCTATATATTCGGAGAAGATGGCCATCATGCACCTTTGAAAGGTGGTTGGAGCGTTGCAAAGCCCGAACGGCATCCTCCTATAGGCAAACGTACCCCACGGGCAAGTGAACATGGTCTTCTCCTGATCGTCCCGGTGTATCGGAATCTGAAAGAAACCACTATAACCGTCAAGATAGCAAAAGTGCGAATGTTGCGCTAACCTTTCAAGCATTTGATCGATGAAGGATAGTGGGAAGTGATCCTTCCTCGTCGCATTGTTTAGCTTGCGGTAGTCTATGCACATCCGCCATCCCGTTACGGTTCGGGTAGGAATGAGTTCGTTATTCTTGTTGGTGATGACCGTCATTCCTCCCTTCTTCGGAACCACTTGTACCGGACTCACCCACTTGCTATTGGAGATAGGGTAGATGATACCTGCATCAAGAAGTTTAAGAATTTCCTTCTTGACAACCTCCTTCATGGTCGGATTTAACCGCCTTTGAGGTTGTCGCGAAGTCCTAAAGTCCTCTTCCATTAAGATCTTATGCATGCATAGGGAAGGTTTAATTCCAACTAAGTCCTCTATAGTATATCCTAAAGCTTTTCTATGTTTCCTAAGGACAACCATGAGTTTACTATGTTCATCTATGCTTAAATCGGAACTAACAATAACCGGAAAGGTAGAATTAGGTCCAAGAAATGCGTACCTTAGATGAGTAGGGAGCGGCTTTAGTTCCATAGCTTTAGGAGTCTCTAATGGTTCTTGAGGAGCATCCGATTCCTCCTTAGAAGTGTCTAAGGATGTAGAAGAAGTTGGGGAGGAATCAAGAGAAGTTGAGGAAGAGACACAATTACCTTCGGAATCACCTAAAATTACGGCCTCTCTGCATCCTCCACGGCCGTGGTTTTGGGCGTGGAAAGGAAATACGGTTGCTCTGTTCTCTCCACGACCGTGTAACCCTCTGGAGTGAGCCACGCTTTTGTTGGTGAAATCCACGGCCGTGGAATATAGTGTATGGCCGTGGATCCGTACGTTCTCTGCCTCGTCGTGGAGTTTCTCAAACTCCTCTTCACACACTTCTTCTTGTGCTTCTAAGGCTTCAATTGCCTCATTGCACTCCTCTTCTTCCCCTATATCCATTAGACTCATAGTAATAACCTTTTGCAAAGGATCCTTGAAGAGAATAGCACTTACCTCCTCTCTAGACAACCCTTCTTCATCTTGGATATTGAATATATCCTCATCAAAGATTGGTTCCTTCACTAGAGTGGAAAGAACGAACTCTACCTTCTCTTCTCCTATGTCAAAGGCGAGTCTAGCATTCTTGCAATCGACTATGCAGCCGGATGTTGCAAGAAACGGTCTTCCGAGAATGATCGGGACCGGACTATCTGCAGGAATGTCAAGCACAACAAAATCTATAGGAACATAGAATTTACCTAGCTTGACCGGGACATCTTCAACAATACCGACGGGACGAGTTATGGATCGATCCGCCATGTACAACGTCATCTTTACCGGTTTAGGGTCGCCTAAACCGATCTTCCTACATAATGCAAATGGGATGATGCTCACACTTGCTCCCAAGTCACATAATGCATCATATGTGACATCTCCCACTCCTATGGGAATACAAAATGACCCCGGATCCTTTAGCTTTGGGGGCATCTTCTCTTTCATGGTCTTGATGAGATCCGAAGAATCCGAACTCATCTTAACCTCTCCAAAATCTTCTAACTTTCTCTTGTTAGAGAGGATCTCCTTTAAGAACTTGCCATAAGCCGGCATACCTACAATAGCATCAATGAAAGGTATATTAATATGCAATTTGCTCATGAGTTCTATAAACTTACCGAATTGTTTATCTAGACGCGCTCTTGCTCTAGATTGAGGGAACGGTAGGGGAGGTTTGTAAGCTGGAGGAGGAACGTAGACATCTTCCTTCTCCTTCCCCTTTTCTTTCTCTTTCTCAACGGGGACTTCTACAAACTTGGGCTGCGGGTCGGTAGTTGTCACCCCGCTCCTAGTTGTGATTGCCATCACCCTTCCTTTTGGGTTGTCATCCGTTTTTCCTGGAAGTTTCCCTTGATTCCTAGGAACTTCCTCCGCATGGCTGAACATTTGGTTTTCTAAAACCTTTTGGGCTTTATCAACCTTAGAAATGTGATCATCAACCTTGATGATGCGAGTCTCCAACCCTTGAAGCTTTCCCAAAATCGTTTCCAACATGGGATCGGGCTTCTCCTTCCCCGAAGTGCTTCCACCATTAGATGTTTGCCCCTGGCTTTTCAAAGGAGTGGAAGAAGAGGAAGGTGAAGTTAGTGAATTTGAATTGGAAGAATAAGGATTACCGGAATTTTGTTGATTGGGACGCCAATTGTTGTTGTTTGAACCCCTATTGTTGTTCCAATTGTTGTTCCGGTTGTTGTTGTTGTTCCAATTATTCCGGTTTTTATTCCGGTTGTTGTTGTTGCGGTTTGTATTCTCACCACCGTGTTGGTTATTGTTGTTGCCTAAATAACCCACATCTTTTCCTTGTTGCTTTGGAAAGTTGGTCTTGATAGCTTCTTTTAACTCTTTAATCTCATTGTTGAGAGAAAAGATTTGAGTTTGAGCTTCATGTGTGAGCTTTGCTCCTTGCTCCACACGATTCCCCTCTACTTTCCGGTGAGAATACTTCTCTATAACTCGCGCTTGCTTCTCAATGAAGTCCCAAGCGTCATCTTCCCTCATGTCCATGAATGTACCACATGAGAGGGATTGGAGCTTGAATTGTGTCTCCACATCCAGCCCCTTATAATATATCTCCAATAATGTAAGCTTGGATATGCCATGATGAGGGCAATCCAATAGCAAATCCTAAAATCTTTCCCAAGCTTGAAACAAACTTTCGTTAGATCTCATAGAAAATGCATTAATCTTACCTCTTAGCTCCGCCGTTTAGGCTTCATTGTCTCCATCATAATCTCAAAGTTTTGTAGATGTTGGTGTGGAGATTCAGTACTTGTTCCACCGAATTGGTTTTGGCGAACAATGGTAATAACTTGAGGGTTGAAACTAAACCCTTGTACATCGTCAGCATCAAAGTTCACACCTAAACGGCGTGATTGCTGCGTTGGATCCATCCTTTGGCCAAGAGTTCTTGGCTCTTCATCCACACGTTCGACCCTCGCATTCCTAGGTGGAACACGGCGATTTGCAGCTGGCCGTGGAAAGAATGGATTCACATTGATCGTGGGATCAATTTCCTCTAGCGGTGGCATGGAGGAGTCGCTATCCTCATTGGATGAGTTGGCTCTAACCGATCTTCCCGGTCTCCTCCTTTTCTTTTTCTCCTTAAGGTTGTTTATTTCCAACCTCATTTGGAACATCATGTCCGATAGATCATCAACCTTTGTTTGATGACGATCCATCTCTTCCCTACGAGTCTTCTCACTCCATTGGAGTTGAGCTTCTTTTTCCGCTAACTCCGATTGGAGATCACGTTCTCTTTCTTCAGCCATTTTTCTTTCCTTAAGCTTTCTCCTCAAAGTCCTCTCAAGCTCTTGATCAAGAGGTAAGAGGTCTTCGGTGTTCCTAGACCTGCGCATACACTCAAAAAGATATCAAATAACAAGGGAGAAGCTCCCAAGCTTGACAACCGATAACCGAATTCGGCCTAGACCAAATCCCCGGCAATGGCGCCAAAAACTTGTTCGCCACTTAGCGTGCGTGCAAATAAGCTTTAATTATAAAACTAGAAATCAAGCAAGCGAACCCGCAGTGTACGGATCGATATAGTTGAGCAAGAATTCCAGAGTATCGAACACAGGGACTTGGGGGTTAAATCCAGTTATAGATTATCAAGCAAGTAAATGTATGAAGCTTTTCAAATTATTGGAAAAACAACAATCCTAAAGATCCAGGAATCCAGCTGTGGCAATCGATTCAAGATATACTAAAGATATAAGGACAGAGTTGAGGTATGCAAAGGTATACGAATGTAAGGTAATCGTACGGTGAAGTTCCAAAAACCTTATATGACTCACCTAAAAGACACTCTCTATAAAGGTTGTTGAGGCTTCAATATAGAAAGGTTCTAAAGGTAAGAATTAATGTCAAATACCCAAACTTGTAATCCAAGGATCAAGACTAACTAACCGATTAAGGTTATGGCACTCAGAATCGAGGTAGAGGTTGTTGAGGCTTCACTACCACCTAGAAAAGGCAAGCCAAGACTAAGTTAAAGCAAATCTTTAACTTTGGATTAAAGTAAAAGCAAGGTTCGTAAACTGACACAAAATTACGGGTAGTTCTTGAGTTCCACGGCCGTGGAAGCTCAAGAACAGACCGTGGATTAGGTTCGTCGGCGATTCTCTCTAACTCTCAAGGTCCAATCTGTTTACGATCGATCTATCATCATCTAAGCCACAACTATCAACCCTTCACCTTAGAATTGCTAAAGGGTTTTAGCCAACAACAGTCATATTGATATCAATTTCAAGATTTAAAAGAATGAAAGGTGAAAACTTTCGAAACCCTTGAATAAATCTTAAGTCAATCTCAAATCCACAAATCAAGAACAATAATGTCAATAGATTCGGAATAACGTAAACAATCACAAATCTTAGATAAGAACGAAGAACGGGATGTCAATCCGTCTTCTAAATCAAACCTAAAATTAAAGTATGAAATCTCCTTACGAACAATCTTCCAAATCTTCACTCTTTCTCCAACTTTCCGTCGCGAAATAGCAATCTCCGCACGTTCAACTTGAAACCCTAGGCACGTGCAATAAGCGTAGGCAAAGTCTAAGCGAAGGTGAGCCTAAGCAGAGGTGACGGAATCTCTCTTCTTCCGTCCTTTTATAGTGTAAGATAAAATATGAGCCCGGCCCATTGCCTAGAAGATCGTGGCTTAAAGTATTGCGTAAAAGATCGCCAAGATCACGGTCGTGGAAGGGTTTCCACGCCCGTAATTTAGAGCGTGGAGTTGGGTCACGGTTTGTCACAACCCTCTACGGCCGTGTAAGTTGCTGGAATGCACCACGCTTCTCTTGCCAAGGTTCCACGGCCGTGGACTAAAACGTGGAATCTAGTACGGCCGTATTTTAGAGCGTGGTTTAGAGGTAGTTCGTAATTTCCCTTTATCTCGTGCTATTCTTCAAGTTAGCACCTTCCTTAGCTCCTAGTGATGCATCAATCCTTGGACATGCCCAATCTAACTCCATTCTCTCTCAATCCGTTCGGAATTAGCTCTTAATTGCCCACAATCAACACAAAGCTTATGTAGACCTCTATATCGACAAAATAGATAAACTAACTCACAAATGCTTCAATACTTTATCAATGAATACCAAAGTAGATGAAATACACTTAGAAAACGTGCCTAAAATATAACAATATTTCATGCTAACAGGTACCGAGGACAATCGTCTCTAATTGTGATGGACGGTTTACTTCGAGATTCTGGTAGCAGATTCAGACTTCTTTGGGGACGAGTCTACACTTTACGACTACGTTTCATCCCCAGACCGGTTGATAGCATGTATTATAGTCTATATTTTGGGACTGGTTTAGACGTTTTATCTTCAATAATCTGCATGTATGGATGTATATTATGTGATTATATTGTTGTTTCATCGAACTTTATGGGAATCAAGGTCTACACCTAGTTTCGTTGTAATTGTAGGTAAAATGGCAGGTTTTGGACTGAAATGGAGCTAAGGAGCTAAGGAGTCATTAGTGCTACATTCTGGAGCTTAAAGAAGAACTCACAAAGCATGGAAATAATGAAGAAGATTAACTTTGGACCATATTTGAGAGATTTCACATCCAGTTGAGATTCACCTCGATCAGCTACAGTGTCACCTCAACCGAGGTGATCTTGAGGAGCGTCCCGACCGAGGTGAACACCCTGCCGCCGGCGAGATCATATTTTTGGCTGAGATCTTTTATTTTTGGAAAGAAGATATCTTATATTTTTGGGCTGGATTTTTGGAAGGAAGATCTTATTTTTGTGAGATCTATTTTAGAGATATGGATATATTTTATAGGAAATTATCTGTTTAAGATATTATTATCTTTGGAAGATAATTCTCCTATATAAAAGGTTGGATTTTCCACAATTCAGCCATCTTCTATACACCCGATTGGGGAGATTTCTGGAGTATTATCTGAAGGTTCGAAGGAAGGATTGAAGGATTGACGATCAAGGAAGGAAGGATTCGTAGTTTCGAGTTAGCTTTAGAGGGAGTTTGGAAGACTTTCTTAGATTCCCTTTTAGTTTATTGTCTTAGTTGATTTGTGATTTAAAGGAACGCTGATTTGTTGTTATTTGATTCAGTTATTGAAACCTTTTTTCTTAAGGTTTACTTGTTTAAATATTGATTCCTTTGCCTTTTATTTGATTATTGTTATCATGATGATGATTGGATAAGCTTTCTATACGATTCTAGGGTGATTGGCTGAAAGTTGTGGGGAAGACGATGATAGAATGATCTTAATCCCAGCAGGACCCTGAAAGCTCGAGTCTTTAACCTTAACCCTAGAGTACCTCGCTCAGTCGATGAACATCTCGGTCGGGGTAAAACTTGACTGAACGAGGTGACCTTTTCTGATCCGAAACTGAGAGTTAAGAGTTCTAGTTTGCCAAATCCTATTTTTATTACACCTTTCTTGGTTCAATGCAAGCCTAGGATGACACTTACCCGGTGATTCCTTTGTTTGTTTACCCATGATCATAAGTGTAGGTAATAAAGGTTTATCCTTTATTAGGGTTTGAGTGTGCCTTCATTCCATCTTTGTGAGTTAGCTTGAGACTTACCCGGTAAAGGTTGATTCTATTCCCTTAGGTGGTGTGTTGGTTTGAGATTATAGTTCCTTTCCTTAGTACCTTGAGACTTACCCGGTGATAGGAGCTTTGGTTTGGGATAGTGAGTAGTGAGACTTACCCGGTAATCTATTCCCACCTTAGAAACACCTTCCCTTTGGAAACCTCAGCTTTGTCCGCGTTATCCTTTGAGATCTTGAGTCGGAACCACTATTAGATGCTTTAATCCCTAGAATCCGCATTTCCCCTTACTTGACTTTTACATCAGCTTTGATTGCTTTAATTTCTTTTGGTTAATTGCAAATACTTGATAACCTATTCTTTGCTTAGTTTCACCTAAGTCCCTGTTGTTCGCTCCAAACGGTGTGTGCAAGCTTTAAATTTATAACCCTAGACTTAAGCTTAAAACAAGGATGCGAACCCGCAGTGTACGGGTCAATCGTAGTAAAAGCAAGAAAATTCCAGGGGTCGATCACAGGGACTTGGTGAAACAAAGTCAACACGGTATGCTACGTTAATTCTAACCACAAGAGCGATTAACACAATCAAAGATGAATAAGATGTCAAATAAGCAAACATGCAATTCTAGGGATTAAAGCATCAAGTTGTGGTTCCAACTCAAGATCTATAGATAAGCGGACAAAGCTGAGATTTTTGCGTGGGGAAGGTGTTACTAAAGTGGAGTAGATCACCGGGTAAGTCTCACTACACACTAATCCTAAACCGTAACTCCTATTACCGGGTAAGTCTCAAGGAATCAAGATAAAGAATTATAACCTCAAACTAACATATCATCTAAGGGAATAGAATCAACCTTTACCGGGTAAGTCTCAGGCTAACTCACAAAGATGGGATGGAAGCACACTCAAACCCCAATAAAGGATAAACCTTTATTACCTACACTTATGATCGTTAATACACAAACTAAGGAATTACTGGGTAAGTCTCATCCTAAGCTTGCATTGAACCAGAAAGGTGAAATAAGAATAGGATTTAGCAAACTCTAACACTTAACTTTCTGTTTTAGGTCGGATAAGTCACCTCGGTCAGAAGAATTCCACCCCGGCCGAGATGTTCATCAACCGAACGAGATGCTTAGGGTTAAGGTTAAAGACTCGAACTTTCAGGATCCTACTGGAATCTAAGATTATTCTATCATTGTTTTTCCCACAACCTTCAGCCAATCACCCTAGAATCACACAAGGAAATTAGCCACTCATCATCATAATGAAAGTATTAAATATATGGGAAGAAGGTGAATATTTGAACAAAGAAGAATTTAATGAAAAGACTTCAATAAATGAATCAAATATCACAACAAAGCGTTTCTTGGATATCAATCCAACAAGACAAGACAATCAATGAGGGAATTGAAGACAATCTTACAAAACCCTTCAAAAAGCTATAAAAAGCTATGATCTTCAACTTTCCTTCAACCTTCAAAAAGGTTCTTCAACTCTCTCCCAAATTGGAGTCTACTGCGGCTGCTGCGTGATTGCGCTGATAGCGGATCCTATGCGGCCTCCTCAAATTGTGAAAATCCTACCCTTTTTATAGGAAAATAAACCTCCAAAGATAATAAATCTTAAGAAGATATATTCCCATAAAAATAGGTAAAATATATGATTCTGCATATCTCCTTCCTTCCAGAAGCTCAGCCCAAAAATATAAGATCACTTTCCAAATTTAAAAGATCTCTTCCAAGAATAAAATATTCTCGCCGCGTCCTAGGTATTCGCCTCGGTCGAGTCGGTGTCTCTGGATCGCCTCGGTCGAGGTGAACCTCTGGTCAACCGAGGTGACTCACGACAGAATGTGAAATCTCTCGAATCTGCTCCAAAGTGAATCTTCAATCCATGGCTATGCTTCCTGGATGGAACTCCAAATGACTCTTGACTTCTTTTGCTCCTTTTTGATGCAAAACGTACCATATTACCTGCAATTACAACGAAACTAGGTGTAGACCTCGATTCTCGCAAAGGTAGATGAAATGGTAGTAAAATCACATAATGTACATACAAACATGCAGAATATGAAAGATAAAACGTCCAAACAAACCCCAAAATATGGACTATAATTCATGCTATCAAAATACCCCATACTTAGCCCTTGCTTGTCCCCAAGCAAGTTCCTCATATAGAAGACAAGATAGAATGGATTATAAGTCAAGAAAATCAATGAAAAAGCCTTTCAAAAACATTTTATGGTGTGCAACTATCATAGATCACTCTAAGAGAGTACTTCCTGGAATTAAAAACTCAATATGATCAAAACATTTTATAAATACAGAAAAGTTGTTCATCTTTGCATAAAATCATAGAATGCATAATAAATCATAATTATCAAAATTAATCATGTATAATCCAGTTTAAACCACTAAGTCAATCAACAAGCTCAAGGTCTCAAGGGCTTCCCAAGAGAAAAGGTCAAGAAACGTGTAGGGTAGGGATGTATGTAAGGTAATGTGGTGCTAGAATCCGGGAAAAGGATGAACTTCACTTTCACTTTGACTTGCAACATCTTCCACCAATAAGCTTTGCTTATCTCACACTTTTTCTTTTACTTTACTTTTTGGGATGCATGGACAGAGGTGCACAATAACCGAAGCCTAGGAAATCTGCAATCATCAATTTCTCGAGATGCATCAAACCCTTGATGCACATACCATGACCCGTTAGGAATATCGCTCAATCCGACTTTGGCAAGACACAAACACCCGGCTATGTGAATGGTGCCGAGTTACTCATCTTCATGATTGACTTCCCCAAACCTATTATTGCTTTCTAACACTTCACTTCCAGCCCACTCTTCAACTTTAACTTGCTTTCACCACTTCGCTTGCTTCCAAATTCCCGGATAGGTAAAGGGAGGCAAAATGTATATGAGGGGCTAAGCATGATCAAGAAGAAGAAGAAGAAGAGAATGAATTGCCTTGGTCTTTCCAAGAAGAAAGTGAGAGAACTTAACCTGCGGTGTCAACTTTCAAATTCAACATAATTTGGATAAAAACAAAGTATTAAACATGCCAATAATTTCAAACAAAGCATTTAGCAATTTAAACATATTATAAAACCTTTCAAACACATAAAGAATTTAAAACCAGTCAGTAAACAAAATCTTCACTGAGATCATATCCAGATAAATAACACAAAATCGTTTTCGAAAACTTTCTGTTACGCACCTCGGTCGAGGTGTTCTTAGTTCAACCGAGGTGAAGTGCCTCGTTTCGCCAGAATCTCCCCGGTCGAGGTCAAAAAATTTTTTTTTAAAACCATTTTTTTTCTTTTCGGTTTCGACGTTTTTCTCAATTAAATAACCTGTAGGTATGCATGTAATATCTGATAATCATATAAATGCATAAGTGAAGCATAAAATAGAATATCCGATAAAATAGAATGTCATACATCAAAAGTAGTCAAATAACGTCAAGTAGTCAAATAAGTACAAACACCCCATACTTGGGACACACTGTCCTAGTGGGTCAGAATAAGTCTAAGGACAGGATACTCACCGAACATAGCTAAACTGCATGAAGAAGTAAGAAACAACTCCCAGATAAGACCATCTCGGTTGGCGAAGCACATATCGGTCGAGGTGTTCTGACAGTACCCGAGATGTATCTCAGTAAAGCTCGTTTCCTCAACTTCTCGAAATTTTGTTCTTCCAGTGTAGCTCCTGAACTGTGATCCTTCCTTTTGGAATACCTGGTTGTTGTCTAGAGGAAAACAAAAACAAAGCAACTATCTAAACTAAACTAGAAAAGGGAGAAGAAAGCAATACCTTGGGTTGCCTCCCAAGAAGCGCTTGGTTTAAGGTCGCTAGCTGGACCCTTCTCCATAGAATTACTCAATGTACCTTGAACACCATGGAGTGCTCATCACATCCATCATAAAATTCTTCCAAAAAGGTTCCGGTTCCTAATTTCACCGGCAAATGGTAAGATCTCCTACGTACAAGCTTGTACGGTTTGGCCCTCACCGGAATCCTACCGATCTTCCTCTTTTTCCGTGGGACATAACTTGGTCTTTCGTCCCATCCTTTTCTCGATCGAGAAAACAGTTTCTCGAGAATCCTAGTGGCTTCTCCATCCCTAGCTTGGGGATGGTACAGGGTCCTGAGCATGCGAGGGACCCCATACTTGAACAAATAACACTTCGTTGCCTTAGCGGTGAGGCGCTTGTTAACTTCACTCCTTATAATCCAAGGAGCATCTTCCTCCAACAATTTCAAGAGAGATTTCATCTTGATCTTAGGAGGTTCTTTCGGAAGAGACCTCCAACTCTCCGGTGCTTTCCTGGAAAATTCAGAAATATTAATAGGGAATTCAAATGAAGTAGGAGAATGTACCTTGCAAAGCTCTCCAAGGTTCGAGACAAGTTTCATGTTGGGTTGATGATCCACACACGAAATCTCTCTCAGTTTAGCTGGTCTTTCTTCCACCTTGACCAAAATCTCAGTAATTTGGCCAAAGTCTTCTGCATCTGCCTCTTCCGTTCTGCAGGTTCTTCTTTCATTTCGACCGAGGTCTCTTCCACCTCGACCGAGGTCTCAACAGTCAGATCGAGATCTTCCACATCTTTTCCTTCAAAAGCTTCAGGAGAAACTTCTGGTTTGACTGGAGGTATGCTCGAAACGTGCAACACTTCCTTATGCTCCTCCTCCGGCTTAGCATAGGATAGGGTGCTTTCCTTGAGCTCCTCCACCTTCTTCATCAACCTCTCCATCTTGATTCAAGAGAATCTTCAAGAGGTTGCTCACAAATCTTTTTAGGGACATTCAGTTCATCCCACATCGCAAGTTCACGCTGAATGGCCTCTTCTCTTTCCCATTCATTGTTGAACCAATAGAAGGAGTACTTCTCCTCCAAGTATTCATAATGGTCCGCCCTGGCACTTTGTCTTGCTATCCAGGCTGGATCAAACATGGCCATCAAAAATCCTGAAAACTACAAAACTCATAGGAAGAGTAGTTAGTAGCAACAGGGGCAAGTGCCCCGAAAGCAAACCGCAACCGGCTCGGTCTAGACCAAGTCCCCGGCAACGGCGCCAAAAACTTGTTCGCTCCAAACGGTGTGTGCAAGCTTTAAATTTATAACCCTAGACTTAAGCTTAAAACAAGGATGCGAACCCGCAGTGTACGGGTCAATCGTAGTAAAAGCAAGAAAATTCCAGGGGTCGATCACAGGGACTTGGTGAAACAAAGTCAACACGGTATGCTACGTTAATTCTAACCACAAGAGCGATTAACACAATCAAAGATGAATAAGATGTCAAATAAGCAAACATGCAATTCTAGGGATTAAAGCATCAAGTTGTGGTTCCAACTCAAGATCTATAGATAAGCGGACAAAGCTGAGATTTTTGCGTGGGGAAGGTGTTACTAAAGTGGAGTAGATCACCGGGTAAGTCTCACTACACACTAATCTTAAACCGTAACTCCTATTACCGGGTAAGTCTCAAGGAATCAAGATAAAGAATTATAACCTCAAACTAACATATCATCTAAGGGAATAGAATCAACCTTTACCGGGTAAGTCTCAGGCTAACTCACAAAGATGGGATGGAAGCACACTCAAACCCCAATAAAGGATAAACCTTTATTACCTACACTTATGATCGTTAATACACAAACTAAGGAATTACCGGGTAAGTCTCATCCTAAGCTTGCATTGAACCAGAAAGGTGTAATAAGAATAGGATTTAGCAAACTCTAACACTTAACTTTCTGTTTTAGGTCGGATAAGTCACCTCGGTCAGAAGAATTCCACCCCGGCCGAGATGTTCATCAACCGAACGAGATGCTTAGGGTTAAGGTTAAAGACTCGAACTTTCAGGATCCTACTGGAATCTAAGATTATTCTATCATTGTTTTTCCCACAACCTTCAGCCAATCACCCTAGAATCACACAAGGAAATTAGCCACTCATCATCATAATGAAAGTATTAAATATATGGGAAGAAGGTGAATATTTGAACAAAGAAGAATTTAATGAAAAGACTTCAATAAATGAATCAAATATCACACAAAAGCGTTTCTTGGATATCATAATCCAACAAGACAAGACAATCAATGAGGGAATTGAAGACAATCTTACAAAACCCTTCAAAAAGCTATAAAAAGCTATGATCTTCAACTTTCCTTCAACCTTCAAAAAGGTTCTTCAACTCTCTCCCAAATTGGAGTCTACTGCGGCTGCTGCGTTGTATGCGGTGTATGCAGCCTTTGATCGACGGTATAGCGTGATGTTGAAATTGTAGAAAATCAACCCTTTTTATAGGAAAATAAACCTCCAAAGATAATAAATCTTAAGAAGATATATTCCCATAAAAATAGGTAAAATATATGATTCTGCATATCTCCTTCCTTCCAGAAGCTCAGCCCAAAAATATAAGATCACTTTCCAAATTTAAAAGATCTCTTCCAAGAATAAAATATTCTCGCCGCGTCCTAGGTGTTCGCCTCGGTCGAGTCGGCGTCTCTGGATCGCCTCGGTCGAGATGAATCTCTGGTCAACCGAGGTGACTCACGACAGAATGTGAAATCTCTCGAATCTGCTCCAAAGTGAATCTTCAATCCATGGCTATGCTTCCTGGATGGAACTCCAAATGACTCTTGACTTCTTTTTCTCCTTTTTGATGCAAAACGTACCATATTACCTGCAATTACAACGAAACTAGGTGTAGACCTCGATTCTCGCAAAGGTAGATGAAATGGTAGTAAAATCACATAATGTACATACAAACATGTAGAATATGAAAGATAAAACGTCCAAACAAACCCCAAAATATGGACTATAATTCATGCTATCAAAATACCCCATACTTAGCCCTTGCTTGTCCCTAAGCAAGTTCCTCATATAGAAATCAAGATAGAATGGATTATAAGTCATGAAAATCAATGAAAAGTCTTTCAAAAACATTTTATGGTGTGCAACTATCATAGATCACTCTAAGAGAGTACTTCCTGGAAATTAAAAACTCAATATGATCAAAACATTTTATAAATATAGGAAAGTTGTTCATCTTTGCATAAAATCATAGAATGCATAATAAATCATAATTATCAAAATTAATCATGTATAATCCGATTTAAACCGCTAAGTCAATCAACAAGCTCAAGGTCTCAAGGGCTTCCCAAAAGAAAAGGTCAAGAAACGTGTAGGGTAGGGATGTATGTAAGGTAATGTGGTGCTAGAATCCGGGAAAAGGATGAACTTCACTTTCACTTTGACTTGCAACATCTTCCACCAATAAGCTTTGCTTATTTCACACTTTTTTTCTTTTACTTTACTTTTTGGGATGCATGGACAGAGGTGCACAATAACCGAAGCCTAGGAAATCTGCAATCATCAATTTCTCGAGATGCATCAAACCCTTGATGCACATACCATGACCCGTTAGGAATATCGCTCAATCCGACTTTGGCAAGACACAAACACCCGGCTATGTGAATGGTGCCGAGTTACTCATCTTCATGATTGACTTCCCCAAACCTATTATTGCTTTCTAACACTTCACTTCCAGCCCACTCTTCAACTTTAACTTGCTTTCACCACTTCGCTTGCTTCCAAATTCCCGGATAGGTAAAGGGAGGCAAAATGTATATGAGGGGCTAAGCATGATCAAGAAGAAGAAGAAGAAGAGAATGAATTGCCTTGGTCTTTCCAAGAAGAAAGTGAGAGAACTTAACCTGCGGTGTCAACTTTCAAATTCAACATAATTTGGATAAAAACAAAGTATTAAACATGCCAATAATTTCAAACAAAGCATTTAGCAATTTAAACATATTATAAAACCTTTCAAACACATAAAGAATTTAAAACCAGTCAGTAAACAAAATCTTCACTGAGATCATATCCAGATAAATAACACAAAATCGTTTTCGAAAACTTTCTGTTACGCACCTCGGTCGAGGTGTTCTTAGTTCAACCGAGGTGAAGTGCCTCGTTTCGCCAGAATCTCCCCGGTCGAGGTCAAAAAATATTTTTTTTATTTTTATTTTTATTTTTTTTTAAAACCATTTTTTTTCTTTTCGGTTTCGACGTTTTTCTCAATTAAATAACCTGTAGGTATGCATGTAATATCTGATAATCATATAAATGCATAAGTGAAGCATAAAATAGAATATCCGATAAAATAGAATGTCATACATCAAAAGTAGTCAAATAACGTCAAGTAGTCAAATAAGTACAAACACCCCATACTTGGGACACACTGTCCTAGTGGGTCAGAATAAGTCTAAGGACAGGATACTCACCGAACATAGCTAAACTGCATGAAGAAGTAAGAAACAACTCCCAGATAAGACCATCTCGGTTGGCGAAGCACATATCGGTCGAGGTGTTCTGACAGTACCCGAGATGTATCTCAGTAAAGCTCGTTTCCTCAACTTCTCGAAATTTTGTTCTTCCAGTGTAGCTCCTGAACTGTGATCCTTCCTTTTGGAATACCTGGTTGTTGTCTAGAGGAAAACAAAAACAAAGCAACTATCTAAACTAAACTAGAAAAGGGAGAAGAAAGCAATACCTTGGGTTGCCTCCCAAGAAGCGCTTGGTTTAAGGTCGCTAGCTGGACCCTTCTCCATAGAATTACTCAATGTACCTTGAACACCATGGAGTGCTCATCACATCCATCATAAAATTCTTCCAAAAAGGTTCCGGTTCCTAATTTCACCGGCAAATGGTAAGATCTCCTACGTACAAGCTTGTACGGTTTGGCCCTCACCGGAATCCTACCGATCTTCCTCTTTTTCCGTGGGACATAACTTGGTCTTTCGTCCCATCCTTTTCTCGATCGAGAAAACAGTTTCTCGAGAATCCTAGTGGCTTCTCCATCCCTAGCTTGGGGATGGTACAGGGTCCTGAGCATGCGAGGGACCCCATACTTGAACAAATAACACTTCGTTGCCTTAGCGGTGAGGCGCTTGTTAACTTCACTCCTTATAATCCAAGGAGCATCTTCCTCCAACAATTTCAAGAGAGATTTCATCTTGATCTTAGGAGGTTCTTTCGGAAGAGACCTCCAACTCTCCGGTGCTTTCCTGGAAAATTCAGAAATATTAATAGGGAATTCAAATGAAGTAGGAGAATGTACCTTGCAAAGCTCTCCAAGGTTCGAGACAAGTTTCATGTTGGGTTGATGATCCACACACGAAATCTCTCTCAGTTTAGCTGGTCTTTCTTCCACCTTGACCAAAATCTCAGTAATTTGGCCAAAGTCTTCTGCATCTGCCTCTTCCGTTCTGCAGGTTCTTCTTTCATTTCGACCGAGGTCTCTTCCACCTCGACCGAGGTCTCAACAGTCAGATCGAGATCTTCCACATCTTTTCCTTCAAAAGCTTCAGGAGAAACTTCTGGTTTGACTGGAGGTATGCTCGAAACGTGCAACACTTCCTTATGCTCCTCCTCCGGCTTAGCATAGGATAGGGTGCTTTCCTTGAGCTCCTCCACCTTCTTCATCAACCTCTCCATCTTGATTCAAGAGAATCTTCAAGAGGTTGCTCACAAATCTTTTTAGGGACATTCAGTTCATCCCACATCGCAAGTTCACGCTGAATGGCCTCTTCTCTTTCCCATTCATTGTTGAACCAATAGAAGGAGTACTTCTCCTCCAAGTATTCATAATGGTCCGCCCTGGCACTTTGTCTTGCTATCCAGGCTGGATCAAACATGGCCATCAAAAATCCTGAAAACTACAAAACTCATAGGAAGAGTAGTTAGTAGCAACAGGGGCAAGTGCCCCGAAAGCAAACCGCAACCGGCTCGGTCTAGACCAAGTCCCCGGCAACGGCGCCAAAAACTTGTTCGCTCCAAACGGTGTGTGCAAGCTTTAAATTTATAACCCTAGACTTAAGCTTAAAACAAGGATGCGAACCCGCAGTGTACGGGTCAATCGTAGTAAAAGCAAGAAAATTCCAGGGGTCGATCACAGGGACTTGGTGAAACAAAGTCAACACGGTATGCTACGTTAATTCTAACCACAAGAGCGATTAACACAATCAAAGATGAATAAGATGTCAAATAAGCAAACATGCAATTCTAGGGATTAAAGCATCAAGTTGTGGTTCCAACTCAAGATCTATAGATAAGCGGACAAAGCTGAGATTTTTGCGTGGGGAAGGTGTTACTAAAGTGGAGTAGATCACCGGGTAAGTCTCACTACACACTAATCTTAAACCGTAACTCCTATTACCGGGTAAGTCTCAAGGAATCAAGATAAAGAATTATAACCTCAAACTAACATATCATCTAAGGGAATAGAATCAACCTTTACCGGGTAAGTCTCAGGCTAACTCACAAAGATGGGATGGAAGCACACTCAAACCCCAATAAAGGATAAACCTTTATTACCTACACTTATGATCGTTAATACACAAACTAAGGAATTACCGGGTAAGTCTCATCCTAAGCTTGCATTGAACCAGAAAGGTGAAATAAGAATAGGATTTAGCAAACTCTAACACTTAACTTTCTGTTTTAGGTCGGATAAGTCACCTCGGTCAGAAGAATTCCACCCCGGCCGAGATGTTCATCAACCGAACGAGATGCTTAGGGTTAAGGTTAAAGACTCGAACTTTCAGGATCCTACTGGAATCTAAGATTATTCTATCATTGTTTTTCCCACAACCTTCAGCCAATCACCCTAGAATCACACAAGGAAATTAGCCACTCATCATCATAATGAAAGTATTAAAATATATGGGAAGAAGGTGAATATTTGAACAAAGAAGAATTTAATGAAAAGACTTCAATAAATGAATCAAATATCACAACAAAAGCGTTCCTTGGATAGCAATCCAACAAGACAAGACAATCAATGAGGGAATTGAAGACAATCTTACAAAACCCTTCAAAAGGCTATAAAAAGCTATGATCTTCAACCTTCCTTCAACCTTCAAAAAGGTTCTTCAACAACTCCCAAATTGGAGTGTACTACGGCTGCTGCGTCTGTAAACCCTGATCGACGGTATAGCGTGATATTGGATTTGTGGAAATCCAACCCTTTTTATAGGAAAAATAAACCTCCAAAGATAATAAATCTTAAGAAGATATTATCCCATAAATATAGGTAAAATATATGATTCTGCATATCTCCTTCCTTCCAGAAGCTCAGCCCAAAAATATAAGATCACTTTCCAAATTTAAAAGATCTCTTCCAAGAATAAAATATTCTCGCCGCGTCCTAGGTATTCGCCTCGGTCGAGTCGGTGTCTCTGGATCGCCTCGGTCGAGGTGAACCTCTGGTCAACCGAGGTGACTCAGAATGTGGAATCTCTTGAATCTGCTCCAAAGTGAATCTTCAATCCATGGCTATGCTCCCTGGATGTAGCTCCAAATGACTCTTGACTCCTTTTTGCTCCTTTTTGATGCAAAACGTACCATATTACCTGCAATTACAACGAAACTAGGTGTAGACCTCGATTCTCGCAAAGGTAGATGAAATGGTAGTAAAATCACATAATGTACATACAAACATGCAGAATATGAAAGATAAAACGTCCAAACAAACCCCAAAATATGGACTATAATTCATGCTATCAAAATACCCCATACTTAGCCCTTGCTTGTCCCCAAGCAAGTTCCTCATATAGAAGACAAGATAGAATGGATTATAAGTCAAGAAAATCAATGAAAAAGTCTTTCAAAAACATTTTATGGTGTGCAACTATCATAGATCACTCTAAGAGAATACTTCCTGGAATTAAAAACTTAATATGATCAAAACATTTTATAAATATAAGAAAGTTGTTCATCTTTGCATAAAATCATAGAATGCATAATAAATCATAATTATCAAAATTAATCATGTATAATCCAGTTTAAACCACTAAGTCAATCAACAAGCTCAAGGTCTCAAGGGCTTCCCAAGAGAAAAGGTCAAGAAACGTGTAGGGTAGGGATGTATGTAAGGTAATGTGGTGCTAGAATCCGGGAAAAGGATGAACTTCACTTTCACTTTGACTTGCAACATCTTCCACCAATAAGCTTTGCTTATCTCACACTTTTTCTTTTACTTTACTTTTTGGGATGCATGGATAGAGGTGCACAATAACCGAAGCCTAGGAAATCCGCAATCATCAATTTCTTGAGATGCATCAAACCCTTGATGCACATACCATGACCCGTTAGGAATATCGCTCAATCCGACTTTGGCAAGACACAAACACCCGGCTATGTGAATGGTGCCGAGTTACTCATCTTCATGATTGACTTCCCCAAACCTAGAATTGCATTCTAATACTTTCACTTTCAGCCATCTTCAACTTTAACTTGCTTTCACCACTTCGCTTGCTTCCAAATTCCCGGATAGGTAAGGGAGGCAAAATGTATATGAGGGGCTAAGCATGATCAAGAAGAAGAAGAAGAAGAATGAAATGCCTTGGTCTTTCCAAGATGAATGTGAGAGAACTTATGCTGCGGTGTCAACCTTCAAATTCAACATAATTTGGATAAAAACAAAGTATTAAACATGCCAATAATTTCAAACAAAGCATTTAGCAACTTAAACATATCATAAAACATTTCAAACATATAAAGAATTTAAAACCAGTCAGTAAACAAGATCTTCACTGAGATCATATCCAGATAAGTAACGCAAAAATCGTTTTCGAAAACTCTCAGTTAACCCACCTCGGTCGAGATGTTCTTGGTTCAACCGAGGTGAAACACCTCGTTTTGCCAGAACTGTCCCGGTCGAGGTCGAAATTTTTTTTTTTTTTAAAACCCTTTTTTTTTTCGGTTTCGACGTTTTTCTCAATCAAATAACCTGTAAGTATGCATGAAATCTCAGATAAACATGTAGAAGCAACTGAAGCATAAAATATCAAATATTACATAAACACCCCACACTTGGGACACACTGTCCCAGTGGGTCGAAATAAGTCTAAGGACAGGATACGCACCGAACATAGCTAAACTGCATGAAGAAGTAAGAAACAGCTCCCAGATAAGACCATCTCGGTTGGCGAAGTACATCTCGGTCGAGGTGTTCTGACAGTCCCCGAGATGTATCTCAGTAAAGCTCGTTTCCTCAACTTCTCGAAACTTCGTTCTTCTAGTGTAGCTCCTGAACTGTGATCCTTCCTTTTGGAATACCTGGTTGTTGTCTAGAGGAAAACAAAAACAAAGCAACTATCTAAACTAAACTAGAAAAGGGAGAAGAAAGCAATACCTTGGGTTGCCTCCCAAGAAGCGCTTGATTTAAGGTCGCTAGCTGGACCATGATGCGTCTCAAACGAGGTAGGAGGTTCCCTCACCCCATACTTCACCTCCATCGTGGGGTGAAGTAAGTAAGTCCATCAAACGCTCCAAAACGTGCAAGTGCTCGTCGGGGAATGAATCGTCTATGGGTGGGTTATCCGTCTCGCGGGAGGATTCCGGTAACCGGCTGAGGTGATCCGCAACTGAATTCTCGGATCCCTTCTTATCGCGGATCTCTAGGTCAAATTCCTGGAGCAAGAGAATCCATCGAATAAGGCGCGGCTTTGCATCTTTTTTAGCCAACAAGTAACGAATGGCTGCGTGGTCGGTGTAGACAATGACTTTCGCCCCTACTAGATAGGAACGAAACTTCTCGAAAGCATATACAACCGCCAATAACTCCTTCTCAGTGGTAGCGTAGTTGCGTTGTGCTACATCTAGCGTCTTGCTAGCATAGTAAATGGCGGTGGTCCGTCCATCCTTCTTTTGCCCAAGCACCGCTCCTACGGCTACATCGCTAGCGTCACACATGACCTCAAAGGGCAAGGTCCAGTCAGGAGGTTGGATAATGGGAGCGGAGATCAACGCTTCCTTAATCCTGTAAAAAGCATCAAGACACTCCTGCGAAAACTCAAAAACAACATCTTTATTCAAGAGGTTAGTTAGAGGTTTAGAAATCTTAGAGAAGTCCTTGATGAACCTCCTGTAGAAACCTGCATGCCCGAGAAAACTCCTCACACCTTTAACAGAACAAGGAGGAGGGAGTTTCTCAATAGTCTCGATCTTAGCTCGATCGACCTCAATGCCTCGATTAGAAACGAGGTGTCCTAGCACAATGCCTTCATTAACCATAAAATGACACTTCTCCCAATTCAAAACAAGGTTAGTGTCTTCACATCTTTTAAGCACTAGAGAAAGGTTAGATAGGCAATCATCAAAAGAGGAACCATATACAGAAAAATCATCCATGAATACCTCCATGCAGAAAAACTTGTTCGCTCCAAACGGTGTGTGCAAGCTTTAAATTTATAACCCTAGACTTAAGCTTAAAACAAGGATGCGAACCCGCAGTGTACGGGTCAATCGTAGTAAAAGCAAGAAAATTCCAGGGGTCGATCACAGGGACTCGGTGAAACAAAGTCAATACGGTATGCTAAGTCAATTCTAACCACAAGAGCGATTAACACAATCAAAGATGAATAAGATGTCAAATAAGCAAACATGCAATTCTAGGGATTAAAGCATCAAGTTGTGGTTCCAACTCAAGATCTATAGATAAGCGGACAAAGCTGAGATTTTTGCGTGGGGAAGGTGTTACTAAAGTGGAGTAGATCACCGGGTAAGTCTCACTACACACTAATCCTAAACCGTAACTCCTATTACCGGGTAAGTCTCAAGGAATCAAGATAAAGAATTATAACCTCAAACTAACATATCATCTAAGGGAATAGAATCAACCTTTACCGGGTAAGTCTCAGGCTAACTCACAAAGATGGGATGGAAGCACACTCAAACCCCAATAAAGGATAAACCTTTATTACCTACACTTATGATCGTTAATACACAAACTAAGGAATTACTGGGTAAGTCTCATCCTAAGCTTGCATTGAACCAGAAAGGTGAAATAAGAATAGGATTTAGCAAACTCTAACACTTAACTTTCTGTTTTAGGTCGGATAAGTCACCTCGGTCAGAAGAATTCCACCCCGGCCGAGATGTTCATCAACCGAACGAGATGCTTAGGGTTAAGGTTAAAGACTCGAACTTTCAGGATCCTACTGGAATCTAAGATTATTCTATCATTGTTTTTCCCACAACCTTCAGCCAATCACCCTAGAATCACACAAGGAAATTAGCCACTCATCATCATAATGAAAGTATTAAATATATGGGAAGAAGGTGAATATTTGAACAAAGAAGAATTTAATGAAAAGACTTCAATAAATGAATCAAATATCACAACAAAGCGTTTCTTGGATATCAATCCAACAAGACAAGACAATCAATGAGGGAATTGAAGACAATCTTACAAAACCCTTCAAAAAGCTATAAAAAGCTATGATCTTCAACTTTCCTTCAACCTTCAAAAAGGTTCTTCAACTATCTCCCAAATTGGAGTCTACTGCGGCTGCTGCGTCTGTAAACCCTGATCGACGGTATAGCGTGATATTGGATTTGTGAAAATCCTACCCTTTTTATAGGAAAATAAACCTCCAAAGATAATAAATCTTAAGAAGATATATTCCCATAAAAATAGGTAAAATATATGATTCTGCATATCTCCTTCCTTCCAGAAGCTCAGCCCAAAAATATAAGATCACTTTCCAAATTTAAAAGATCTCTTCCAAGAATAAAATATTCTCGCCGCGTCCTAGGTATTCGCCTCGGTCGAGTCGGTGTCTCTGGATCGCCTCGGTCGAGGTGAACCTCTGGTCAACCGAGGTGACTCACGACAGAATGTGAAATCTCTCGAATCTGCTCCAAAGTGAATCTTCAATCCATGGCTATGCTTCCTGGATGGAACTCCAAATGACTCTTGACTTCTTTTGCTCCTTTTTGATGCAAAACGTACCATATTACCTGCAATTACAACGAAACTAGGTGTAGACCTCGATTCTCGCAAAGGTAGATGAAATGGTAGTAAAATCACATAATGTACATACAAACATGCAGAATATGAAAGATAAAACGTCCAAACAAACCCCAAAATATGGACTATAATTCATGCTATCAAAATACCCCATACTTAGCCCTTGCTTGTCCCCAAGCAAGTTCCTCATATAGAAGACAAGATAGAATGGATTATAAGTCAAGAAAATCAATGAAAAAGCCTTTCAAAAACATTTTATGGTGTGCAACTATCATAGATCACTCTAAGAGAGTACTTCCTGGAATTAAAAACTCAATATGATCAAAACATTTTATAAATACAGAAAAGTTGTTCATCTTTGCATAAAATCATAGAATGCATAATAAATCATAATTATCAAAATTAATCATGTATAATCCAGTTTAAACCACTAAGTCAATCAACAAGCTCAAGGTCTCAAGGGCTTCCCAAGAGAAAAGGTCAAGAAACGTGTAGGGTAGGGATGTATGTAAGGTAATGTGGTGCTAGAATCCGGGAAAAGGATGAACTTCACTTTCACTTTGACTTGCAACATCTTCCACCAATAAGCTTTGCTTATCTCACACTTTTTCTTTTACTTTACTTTTTGGGATGCATGGACAGAGGTGCACAATAACCGAAGCCTAGGAAATCTGCAATCATCAATTTCTCGAGATGCATCAAACCCTTGATGCACATACCATGACCCGTTAGGAATATCGCTCAATCCGACTTTGGCAAGACACAAACACCCGGCTATGTGAATGGTGCCGAGTTACTCATCTTCATGATTGACTTCCCCAAACCTATTATTGCTTTCTAACACTTCACTTCCAGCCCACTCTTCAACTTTAACTTGCTTTCACCACTTCGCTTGCTTCCAAATTCCCGGATAGGTAAAGGGAGGCAAAATGTATATGAGGGGCTAAGCATGATCAAGAAGAAGAAGAAGAAGAGAATGAATTGCCTTGGTCTTTCCAAGAAGAAAGTGAGAGAACTTAACCTGCGGTGTCAACTTTCAAATTCAACATAATTTGGATAAAAACAAAGTATTAAACATGCCAATAATTTCAAACAAAGCATTTAGCAATTTAAACATATTATAAAACCTTTCAAACACATAAAGAATTTAAAACCAGTCAGTAAACAAAATCTTCACTGAGATCATATCCAGATAAATAACACAAAATCGTTTTCGAAAACTTTCTGTTACGCACCTCGGTCGAGGTGTTCTTAGTTCAACCGAGGTGAAGTGCCTCGTTTCGCCAGAATCTCCCCGGTCGAGGTCAAAAAATTTTTTTTTAAAACCATTTTTTTTCTTTTCGGTTTCGACGTTTTTCTCAATTAAATAACCTGTAGGTATGCATGTAATATCTGATAATCATATAAATGCAGATAAAGCATGAATATGAAAATATCCGATAAAATAGAATGTCATACATCAAAAGTAGTCAAATAACGTCAAGTAGTCAAATAAGTACAAACACCCCATACTTGGGACACACTGTCCTAGTGGGTCAGAATAAGTCTAAGGACAGGATACTCACCGAACATAGCTAAACTGCATGAAGAAGTAAGAAACAACTCCCAGATAAGACCATCTCGGTTGGCGAAGCACATATCGGTCGAGGTGTTCTGACAGTACCCGAGATGTATCTCAGTAAAGCTCGTTTCCTCAACTTCTCGAAATTTTGTTCTTCCAGTGTAGCTCCTGAACTGTGATCCTTCCTTTTGGAATACCTGGTTGTTGTCTAGAGGAAAACAAAAACAAAGCAACTATCTAAACTAAACTAGAAAAGGGAGAAGAAAGCAATACCTTGGGTTGCCTCCCAAGAAGCGCTTGGTTTAAGGTCGCTAGCTGGACCCTTCTCCATAGAATTACTCAATGTACCTTGAACACCATGGAGTGCTCATCACATCCATCATAAAATTCTTCCAAAAAGGTTCCGGTTCCTAATTTCACCGGCAAATGGTAAGATCTCCTACGTACAAGCTTGTACGGTTTGGCCCTCACCGGAATCCTACCGATCTTCCTCTTTTTCCGTGGGACATAACTTGGTCTTTCGTCCCATCCTTTTCTCGATCGAGAAAACAGTTTCTCGAGAATCCTAGTGGCTTCTCCATCCCTAGCTTGGGGATGGTACAGGGTCCTGAGCATGCGAGGGACCCCATACTTGAACAAATAACACTTCGTTGCCTTAGCGGTGAGGCGCTTGTTAACTTCACTCCTTATAATCCAAGGAGCATCTTCCTCCAACAATTTCAAGAGAGATTTCATCTTGATCTTAGGAGGTTCTTTCGGAAGAGACCTCCAACTCTCCGGTGCTTTCCTGGAAAATTCAGAAATATTAATAGGGAATTCAAATGAAGTAGGAGAATGTACCTTGCAAAGCTCTCCAAGGTTCGAGACAAGTTTCATGTTGGGTTGATGATCCACACACGAAATCTCTCTCAGTTTAGCTGGTCTTTCTTCCACCTTGACCAAAATCTCAGTAATTTGGCCAAAGTCTTCTGCATCTGCCTCTTCCGTTCTGCAGGTTCTTCTTTCATTTCGACCGAGGTCTCTTCCACCTCGACCGAGGTCTCAACAGTCAGATCGAGATCTTCCACATCTTCCTCTTCCATCAAAAGCTTCAGGAGAAACTTCTGGTTTGACTGGAGGTATGCTCGAAACGTGCAACACTTCCTTATGCTCCTCCTCCGGCTTAGCATAGGATAGGGTGCTTTCCTTGAGCTCCTCCACCTTCTTCATCAACCTCTCCATCTTGATTCAAGAGAATCTTCAAGAGGTTGCTCACAAATCTTTTTAGGGACATTCAGTTCATCCCACATCGCAAGTTCACGCTGAATGGCCTCTTCTCTTTCCCATTCATTGTTGAACCAATAGAAGGAGTACTTCTCCTCCAAGTATTCATAATGGTCCGCCCTGGCACTTTGTCTTGCTATCCAGGCTGGATCAAACATGGCCATCAAAAATCCTGAAAACTACAAAACTCATAGGAAGAGTAGTTAGTAGCAACAGGGGCAAGTGCCCCGAAAGCAAACCGCAACCGGCTCGGTCTAGACCAAGTCCCCGGCAACGGCGCCAAAAACTTGTTCGCTCCAAACGGTGTGTGCAAGCTTTAAATTTATAACCCTAGACTTAAGCTTAAAACAAGGATGCGAACCCGCAGTGTACGGGTCAATCGTAGTAAAAGCAAGAAAATTCCAGGGGTCGATCACAGGGACTTGGTGAAACAAAGTCAACACGGTATGCTACGTTAATTCTAACCACAAGAGCGATTAACACAATCAAAGATGAATAAGATGTCAAATAAGCAAACATGCAATTCTAGGGATTAAAGCATCAAGTTGTGGTTCCAACTCAAGATCTATAGATAAGCGGACAAAGCTGAGATTTTTGCGTGGGGAAGGTGTTACTAAAGTGGAGTAGATCACCGGGTAAGTCTCACTACACACTAATCTTAAACCGTAACTCCTATTACCGGGTAAGTCTCAAGGAATCAAGATAAAGAATTATAACCTCAAACTAACATATCATCTAAGGGAATAGAATCAACCTTTACCGGGTAAGTCTCAGGCTAACTCACAAAGATGGGATGGAAGCACACTCAAACCCCAATAAAGGATAAACCTTTATTACCTACACTTATGATCGTTAATACACAAACTAAGGAATTACCGGGTAAGTCTCATCCTAAGCTTGCATTGAACCAGAAAGGTGAAATAAGAATAGGATTTAGCAAACTCTAACACTTAACTTTCTGTTTTAGGTCGGATAAGTCACCTCGGTCAGAAGAATTCCACCCCGGCCGAGATGTTCATCAACCGAACGAGATGCTTAGGGTTAAGGTTAAAGACTCGAACTTTCAGGATCCTACTGGAATCTAAGATTATTCTATCATTGTTTTTCCCACAACCTTCAGCCAATCACCCTAGAATCACACAAGGAAATTAGCCACTCATCATCATAATGAAAGTATTAAATATATGGGAAGAAGGTGAATATTTGAACAAAGAAGAATTTAATGAAAAGACTTCAATAAATGAATCAAATATCACAACAAAGCGTTTCTTGGATATCAATCCAACAAGACAAGACAATCAATGAGGGAATTGAAGACAATCTTACAAAACCCTTCAAAAAGCTATAAAAAGCTATGATCTTCAACTTTCCTTCAACCTTCAAAAAGGTTCTTCAACTCTCTCCCAAATTGGAGTCTACTGCGGCTGCTGCGTGATTGCGCTGATAGCGGATCCTATGCGGCCTCCTCAAATTGTGAAAATCCAACCCTTTTTATAGGAAAATAAACCTCCAAAGATAATAAATCTTAAGAAGATATATTCCCATAAAAATAGGTAAAATATATGATTCTGCATATCTCCTTCCTTCCAGAAGCTCAGCCCAAAAATATAAGATCACTTTCCAAATTTAAAAGATCTCTTCCAAGAATAAAATATTCTCGCCGCGTCCTAGGTATTCGCCTCGGTCGAGTCGGTGTCTCTGGATCGCCTCGGTCGAGGTGAACCTCTGGTCAACCGAGGTGACTCACGACAGAATGTGAAATCTCTCGAATCTGCTCCAAAGTGAATCTTCAATCCATGGCTATGCTTCCTGGATGGAACTCCAAATGACTCTTGACTTCTTTTTCTCCTTTTTGATGCAAAACGTACCATATTACCTGCAATTACAACGAAACTAGGTGTAGACCTCGATTCTCGCAAAGGTAGATGAAATGGTAGTAAAATCACATAATGTACATACAAACATGTAGAATATGAAAGATAAAACGTCCAAACAAACCCCAAAATATGGACTATAATTCATGCTATCACCTGTGATCAACCCCTGGAATTCTTGCTTTTATTACAATTGATACGTACATTGCGGGTTCGCATCCTTATTTAAGCATACTTCTTGGGTTATAAGTTTAAAGCTTGCACACACCATTTGGAGCGAACAAGTTTTTGGCGCCATTGCCGGGGACTTGGTCTAGACCAAGCCAGTTGCGGTTGTCTTTCGAGGCAATTGCCCTTGTTGATATTAACCACTCTACTTGATTGTTTTCGCAAGATCTTTTTCTTAGGTTTATGCGAAGAACCCGTGCTGAGAAGGAAATCGTTCCTTACGATCCCGAACGAGAAAAGACATACAAGCGACGATTGAAAGAAGCTAAGATGGCCAATCAAGACAATCGCGATCTTGAAGCCGAATTGAAGGAGGTGCTGGAACAGCTACGCCTCAATAAGGAAGAACTACAACGAGAAAGAGAGCAGACCCGCACAAGAACTGCAGAGATCGAAGCAGATATGGCCGATCTAAGAGCCCAGATTCTACATCGACCGATCCCAGATCCTCGACCGAGGCAGGACCGAGTCCTAGTTGCCGCGGCCGAGATACATCCACCTCGGATGCCTGTCCGAGATGTTCTTTTTGCTGGAGTTCCACAAACCCTAGGACAGAGGATGGAACCTAATCAGCAAGTGAGGCTTCCAGGATTAAACCTAGGTGATCCAGCTGAGCATGATTACGAACTTCGACCGCAAGTTCTATCCATGATCCGCCAATGCCAGTTTGGAGGTTTAGAGAGGGAGTCTCTGCATCAGCATTTGCAAAACTACGAGATTCTGATGGAAACCTTGAGACCTTCAAGGCTGGAAAACAACAAATATAAGCTAAGGCCTTTCTACTTTTCTTTGAAAGACAAGGCGCTTACTTGGTATCAATCTCTTCTGCCCGGAAAGATCAACACTTGGGAAGAGATGATGACGGAGTTTCTAACAAAGTTCTTTCCCCCCTCGAAGACCGGTGAAATGAGAGGGAAGATTAATGAATTTATCATGAAGGACAAAGAGAGTTTGTCCAAGTCATGAGATAGATTCAAGGATGTTCTATTGGATTGCCCACATCATGGGATTCCAAAGATAGAGTTGCTGGAGATATACTTCAAGGGATTGGATGAAGCTACTCAATTCAATCTTCAACTACTTTCCGCCGGCACATTCATGGATATACCGATAGACGAAGCTTGGGAGTTCATTGAAAAGCAAGCTTTGCATATGGAGAAGTACTCCCATCAAGGAGCAGAAAATGGAGTTAAGAGAGTTAATTTCCAGGACACTCCATCAAATGATAATCAACTCATCTCCCTTAAGAATGATGTGAAGCAATTGAAGGACCTTTTGGTGGCTCACACGAAGAAGGAAGATGGAGGATATCAAGGAAGAAACAACAACCAAGGGTCACGGAACAACAACTACAACAACAATAGAGGCTCCAACAACAACAATTGGAGATCTAATCAACAAAATCCGGGTAACCCTTATTCCAATTCTAATTCTAATAATTCTTTTAACCCCTCTTCTTCTTCTTCTACTCCATTGAAGAGCCAGGTTCCTGGATCAAGTTCGTCCCAGCCAGAGAAGAAAGTTGCAGTGCTGGAGGCCATCTTGATCAAGCTCAACGTTATGGAGATGTCTATGACTTCATTTTCGAAGGCACAAAAAGCCTTAGAGCAAAAATTCTTTAATAAGGCGAATGAAGCGCCAAGATATCCAAGGAATCTCTCAGCAAGGACAGAGAGCAACCCCAAGGGACAGATTATGGCAACAACGACGAGAAGTGGACTTAAAACTGCAGATCCAGTACCTCGGTCGGTGTCAGTGCAGACGAAGGACACCTCGGTCCAGGTACAAACGAGGAACACTTCGATCGAGGTGCCACCCGAGGTGGAGTCCCAGAAAGCGAAGGACAAATCTGAAGTTTATGTCCCACCTCCTGCTTATAAACCACCACTTCCATTCCCTCAGTCAAGGGCCAAAGCACATCTAGACAAGCATTTTGGTAAGTTCCTTGACTTGATGAATAAACTACACATTAATATCCCTTTCCTTGATTCTATTCTAGGGATGCCCGTCTATGGGAAGTTCTTGAAAGAAATTCTATCAAGGAAGAGGAAGCTGGAAGACTTTGGAGAAGTTAGGATGACATCTAAATCCTCGAAACTCATTCAAATCATGAAGGAGAAGATGGCACCTAAGTTGAGAGATCCCGGCTCATTTTGCATTCCCATTCAAGTTGGGGATGTAACTTGTGAGGCGTTGTGTGATCTAGGAGCTAGCGTGAGCATCATCCCGCTGGAGCTATGTGAGAGAATCGGACTTGGAGAGCCCAAACCGGTGAAGATAAGGTTGTACATGGCGGATCGCTCCATTAGTCATCCCGTGGGCATCCTGGAAGACATTTCCATCAAGTTAGGTAACTTCTATTTACCTATAGACTTTGTTGTACTTAATATACCCGCAGATTATCCCGTTCCTATTATTCTCGGGAGACCATTTCTAGCAACTTTGGGTTGCAAAGTGGATTGTAAGAACACCAAGTTGAAATTCAACATTGGCGGTGATCAAGTGGAGTTTCCATTGCTTGCTGCAATGAAAGGAGAGCGTTGGAGGATGACATCTTCAACATCTATGATGAAGAAGAATCAAGAGAATTGGTGAGCTCTATCCTTATTAATGACCCTCTTGAAAGAGTTCTTAGTTTTAGCTTAATGGAGGAGGATATATATGTCTCTTATGATGCAGATATACGGAGCTTAAAGGCACTGGAAGCAGATGCAGGAGCAAAGATTGAGAAACTGATCCAGGAGAAGAGAAATTCGAGTTTCGGTCCTAGTTCTAGTACCTTGACCGAGGCACTTTCTGGACCAAGCGAGGTGTTCTTATCTAAAGAACATCTCGGTCACCCACTTTGGAACTCGACCGAGGTCGCAAGCGAGATGATGTCAACTGAGACTTCTGAAAGTCCAGTTCTTCGATCTAAGCCTACTCTACTGGAAGAAGCAAGGATCCCCCTCAGAAAGTACCCCCAGTTGTGGAGCTTAAGCCGCTTCCAAGTCACTTGAGGTATGTTTTCCTTGGACCGGATTCTACATATCCCGTTATTGTAAGCGCTTCCCTTTTCGAAACTGAATTGTCTAAACTGATGCATGTCCTGAGAAAACATCAAAAGGCTTTGGGATATACTATTGATGATCTTATTGGTATTAAGCCTTCTTTCTGCATGCATAGATTACTAATGGAAGACGATCATAAGACTTCACGGGAACCTCAAAGACGGTTAAATCCGATCATGAAAGAGGTTGTGAAGAAGGAGATTCTTAAGTTGTTGGATGCAGGTATCATATTTCTTATCTCGGATAACAAGTGGGTGAGCCAGTGCATGTAGTTCCGAAGAAAGGAGGGATGACCATTGTGATGAATAAGAACAACGAGTTGATTCCAACTAGGACCGTTACGGGCTGGAGGGTGTGCATCGATTACAGGAAGCTGAATGTGGCCACTCGGAAGGACCATTTTCCACTTCCCTTCATCGACCAAATGCTCGAGCGGTTAGCTCAACATTCCCATTTATGCTATTTAGATGGTTAAAGTGGCTCCTTTCAGATTCCTATCCATCCGGATGATAAAGAGAAGACCACTTTCACTTGTCCATGGGGGACATTCGCTTATAGGAGGATGCCATTTGGATTATGTAATGCACCCGCTACCTTCCAGCGTTGTATGATGGCTATCTTTTCCGAGTACATAGAGGAGATCATGGAGGTATTCATGGATGACTTTTCAGTATATGGTTCCTCTTTTGATAATTGCTTATCTAACCTTTCTCTAGTGCTACAACGATGTGAAGACACTAATCTCGTTTTGAATTGGGAGAAGTGTCACTTTATGGTTAGTGAAGGAATTATGCTAGGACACCTCGTTTCTAACCGAGGTATTATGGTCGATCGAGCTAAGATCGAGACTATTGAGAAACTTCCTCCCCCTTGTTCTGTTAAGGGTGTGCGGAGTTTTCTCGGGCATGCAGGTTTCTACAGGAGGTTCATCAAGGATTTCTCGAAGATTTCTAAACAACTCACTAAACTCTTGAATAAGGATGTTGTTTTTGAGTTTTCGCAGGAATGCCTTGATGCGTTTTACAGGATAAAGAAAGCGTTGATTTCCGCTCCCATCATTCAACCTCCCGACTGGACCTTGTTCTTTGAGATCATGTGTGATGCGAGTGATGTGGCCGTAGGAGTTGTACTTGGACAAAAGAAAGATGGCCAGACCAACGCCATTTACTATGCTAGCAAGACACTAGATGAAGCTCAACTAAACTACGCCACCACCGAAAAGGAGCTTTTGGCGGTTGTATATGCTTTTGAGAAGTTTCGCTCTTACTTAGTAGGAGCGAAAGTTATTGTTTACACTGACCATGCAGCTATTCGTTACTTGCTTGCTAAGAAGGATGCGAAGCCGCGTCTTATTCGATGGATTCTCTTGCTTCAAGAGTTTGATCTAGAGACTCGTGATAAGAAGGGGTCCGAGAATTCTGTTGCGGATCACTTCAACCGGCTACCTCCCTCTTCACGCGAGAAGAACGACATACCCATAGATGACTCATTTCCCGACGAGCATTTGCATTTCCTGGAACGTTATGATGAAGGTGAAGTATGGGGTGAGGACACCTTCCAACATGTTTAGGGATGCCGTATGGTCCAGTTAGCGACCTTAAATCAAGCGCTTCTTGGGAGGCAACCCAAGGTATTGCTTTCTTTTCCCTTTTCTAGCTTAGTTTAGATAGTTTGCTTTTGCTTTGCTTTGCTTTGTTTTTGGCGTCCTAGACAGAAACTAGGTACTACTCTCTAAGGAAGGATTACAACTCAGGAGCACCACTGGAAGGGCAGAAGTTCGAGAAATTGAGAAGACGGAGTTCGACTGAGACACATCTCGGTTGCTGTCACAGCGCCTCGACCAAGATGTTCTTCAGGCAACCGAGGCGACTAGGTCTGACAAACCAGTCAGCCACCTCGGTCCGGTCGGGACCACCTCGACCGAGGTGATATCAGATTCGGGGAGGGGTATAAAAGGCGAACAAATTTCTCTCTCTTCCCTCCCAACCCCCTTCTCGACCGCGGCGCATCCCTACCTCGTTTCTTCATTTTTCACTTGTTTCCTACGATTTCTACTCCGATTTCACAAAGAAAAGCAAGAGGATTAGATTGCAAGCAACAAACTACAAGATAAACGCCTCGGATCTGCATAATTTGGGGTAAATTGTCAAAAACCCTAACTTCCCTCTCTTTGTTGATTTAGGAGATATTTAGCTTTGGTTGCCATAGATTTTTTCTGAATAGAGTATAAGTACCCCATATGAAGCAATTGCTAGTGATTTTGGGGGAAAAGAACTGAAAATCAGAGAGAGGAAATCGCACAGTTTTTCGCCTCGGTCCAGTCGAGCTGTGTCTCGGCCGAGGTGTTCTTCAATTTGTCAGACCGACCGGCTCCCACCGTGACTAACTTTCCATCCAGAGCAGTGGCTCGACAGTTCTGGGGGCAGATTGCCCATGTGGTGGAGCATAGCAATAGATGAAGACCTGGAGACTCCAAGGAGTGCATCATTTTCCACTTAGCTTTCCGTCTTGCCCACCGTATTTTCAGTGAGACTCTTCTGGCGTGTACTGAGACACCCTAGAAGATCAGACAAGGAGAGTTGCTGAGTTTGTTTTGCATGGTGACTGGAGGAGTGCCTAACTTTGGAGGCATGCTAGCTGAGGATTTGCACCGGATCAAGGGCAAGGCCAAGGGAGATATCTGCTGTGGAGGGCTGGTGACCCATATCGCTACAGTTATGTGTCTAGATTTGAGTGCTTGTACACTGGTGGCGGCTGCAAAGCCGCTAGGACTCCAGGAGATGATCACGAGGAGGATTCTGGTTCCTCGTGGCCTTACTACACCATATGTAGCTATGCCGTGGGAGCAGACTGCTCCTCAGGGTATCCTATGGTCGGCTCAGTTCAACATCCCTTCATTCCCTATCCGCCACCACCAGCGGATCAGGAATAGAGCTTGCATGTATTTCTTTTCTTTATTTATTATGCAGTTCGGCTAGGTCCGGTGAGCTTCTTGTTTTACTTGACTCTTATTTTGACCCATTAGGACAATGTGTCCCAAGTATGGAGTATTTGATGTATGATTTGACATTATGTGTGTATGCTTGTACGACTATGGATATTTATTTTGTTACTTGCTTCATGTGATTTTCTGAGATTACATGCATGCATACATATTTTTGTTTGAGGAAAAACGTCAAAAACTGTTTTAAGAAAAAAAAATTTATGACCTCGACCGGGATAATTCTGGCCAAACAAGGTAAAACACCTCGGATGACTTAGAACACCTTGACCGAGGTGGCTTAAGTGAGAGATTTTTCGAAACGTTTTGTGCTTCTTCTCTGGATATGACCTCCGTGATGACTTTGTTTGTAGATTGGTTTTGAAATCTTTATATGCTTCAAATGTTTTATGATGTGTTTAAGTTGCAAAATGCTTTGTTTGAAATTTTGGCATGTTTAATACTTTGTTTTTATCAAAATTATGTTGAATTTAAAGGTTAACACCACATGATGAGTTCTATCACATTCTTCCTGGGATAATTAAGGCAATTCATTCTCTTCTCTTCTTCTTCTTGATCATGCTTTAGCCCCTCATATACATATTTGCCTCCCTTACCTATCCGGGAATTTAGAGGCAAGCAAGTGAAAGTGAAGTTGAGATGTTGGCTGAAAGTGTTAGAAAGAAACAAACAAAATAGGTTTGGGGAAGTCAATCATGATGATGAGTAACTCGGCACCTTTCACATAGTCGGGTGTTTGTGTCTTGCTAAAGTCAGATTGAGCGATATTCCTAACGGGTCATGGTATGTGCATCAAGGGTTTGAGGCATCTCGAAAAATTGATGATTGCTGATTTCCTAGGCTTCGGTTATTGTGCACCTCTGTCCATGCATCCCAAAAGGTAAAGTAAATAAGCAAAGCTTATTGGTGGAAGATGTTGTGATTCAAGGAAAGTAAAGTAAGATCCTTTTCCCGGATTCTAGCACCACATTATCCTATATACATCCCACCCTGACACGTTTCTTGACCTCTTTAGAAAGCCCTTGAGACCTCGAGCTTGTTGATTGACTTGATGGTTTAAACTGGATTATACATGATTGATTTCGATAAATATGATTTATTATGCATTCTATGATTTTATGCAAAGATGAACAACTTTTTTACATTTATAAAATGTTTTGATCATATCTTGATTTTATTTGCCATGAAGCATTCTCTTAGAGTGATCTACGAGTGGAGCACACCACCAAAAATGTTTTGAAATTGCTTTTCATTGATTTTTACGACTTATAATCCATTATATCTTGTACTTAAGATTTGGAACTTGCTTGGGGACAAGCAAGGGACAAGTATGGGGTATTTTGATAGCATGTATTATAGTCTATATTTTGGTACTGTTTTAGACGTTTTTTCAATAATCTGCATGTATGGATGTATATTATGTGATTATATTGTTGTTTTATCTACCTTTACGGAAATCGAGGTCTACACCTAGTTTCGTTGTAATTGTAGGTAAAATGGCACGTTCTGGACTGAAATGGAGCTAAGGAGCTAAGGAGTCATTAGAGCTACATTCTGAAGCTTAAAGAAGAACTCAAGAAGCATGGAAATAATGAAGAAGATTAACTTTGGACCAGATTTGAGAGATTTCACATCCAGTTGAGATTCATCTTGGTCAGCTACAGTGTCACCTCGACCGAGGTTATCTTGAGGAGCGTCCCGACCGAGGCGAACACCCTGCCGCCGGCGAGATCATATTTTTGGCTGAGATCTTTTATTCTTGGAAAGAAAATATCTTATATTTTTGGGTTGGATTTTTGGATGGAAGATCTTATTTTTGGGAGATCTATTTTAGAGATATGGATATATTTTATAGGAAATTATCTTTTTAAGATATTATTATCTTTGGAAGATAATTCTCCTATATAAAAGGTTGGATTTTCCACAATTCAGCCATCTTCTATACACCCGATTGGGGAGATTTCTGGAGTATCATCTGAAGGTTCGAAGGAAGGATTGAAGGATTGCCGATCAAGGAAGGAAGGATTCGTAGTTTGGAGTTAGCTTTAGAGGGAGTTTGTAAGACTTTCTTAGATTCCCTTTTGGTTTATTGTCTTAGTTGATTTGTGATTTAAAGAACGTTGATTTGTTGTTATTTGATTCAGTTATTGAAACCTTTTTTCTTAAGGTTTACTTATTCAAATATTGATTCCTTTCCCTTTTATTTGATTATTGTTATCATGATGATGATTGGCTAAGCTTTCTATGCGATTCTAGGGTGATTGGCTAAAAGTTGTGGGGAAGACGATGATAGAATGATCTTAATCCCAGCAGAACCCTGAAAGCTCGAGTCTTTAACCTTAACCCTAGAGTACCTCGCTCAGTCGATGAACATCTCGACCGGGGTGGAACTTGACTGAACGAGGTGACCTTTTCTGATCCGAAACTGAGAGTTAAGAGTTCTAGTTTGCCAAATCCTATTCTTATTACATCTTTCCTGGTTCAATGCAAGCCTAGGATGAGACTTACCCGGTGATTCCTTTGTTTGTTTACCCATGATCATAAGTGTAGGTAATAAAGGTTTATCCTTTATTGGGGTTTGAGTGTGTCTTCATTCCATCTTTGTGAGCTAGCCTGAGACTTACCCGGTAAAGGTTGATTCTATTCTCTTAGGTGGTGTGTTGGTTTGAGATTATAGTTCCTTTCCTTAGTACCTTGATACTTACCCGGTGATAGGAGCTTTGGTTTGGGATAGTGAGTAGTGAAACTTACCTGGTAATCTATTCCCACCTTAGAAATTCCCTTTGCAAACCTCAACTTTGTCCGCATTATCCTTTGAGATCTTGAGTCGGAACCACAACTAGATGTTTTAATCCCTAGAATCCGCATTTCCCCTTACTTGACTTTTACACCATCTTTGATCGCTTTAATTGCTTTTGGTTAATTGCAATATTTGACAACCTATTCTGTGCTTAATTTCACCTAAGTCCCTGTGATCGACCCCTGGAATTCTTGCTTTTATTATAATTGATCCGTACACTGCGGGTTCGATTTCCTTTTTTAAGCATACTTCTTGGGTTATAAATTTAAAGCTTGCATACACCATTTGGAGCGAACACCGGTGGTCAGTAAAAGAGTACCATCCAGACCTTAGAGGACATGCTGCGAGCCTGTGTGTTGGCTTGGGGACACGGATGGTCTGATTACCTCCCACTCGTTGAGTTCTCATACAACAACAGCTGGCATGCATCTATTGGGATGACTCCTTATGAGGCACTGTATGGACGTAGGTGCCGCACACCTTTATGCTGGGATGATCCTAGCAGTATCAATGGGATAGCGCCACAGCAGATTCAGGATGATATGGCTCGAGTAGCGCTGATCAGAGAGAGGATGTTGGCTGCACAAAGTCGCCAGAAGTTGTATGTAAATAGGAGGCGTCGACCTCTAGAGTTCAGGGTAGGAGCTCATGTCTGGTTGAGAGTATCTCCGACGCGAGGCGTCAGACATTTTAGCATAAAGGGGAAGCTGAGTCCCCGATATGTGGGTCCTTTCGAGATACTAGATAGAGTCGGGAGGGCAACCTACAGATTAACATTGCCTCCGAGGTTAGATGGTGTTCATCCTGTGTTTCACGTGTCTCAGCTGAGGGAGTACATACCCGATCCGAGGCACATTGTGAGTTATGATGATCTGGTGGTTGAGCCGGACCATACTTTTGCAAAGCACCCTATTGCAGTCCTAGAGCAAGGTGTGAGACGCCTGTATTCGAAGGACATTCCTATGATGAGGATAGTGGTTTAGACGAGGACCTGATGAGGCTACATGGGAGACTGAGGATAGTATCCAGAGGAACTATCCAAAGTTCTACGCCGAGATAGATACACCAGTAGGATCCGCGAGTAGATCTTAGTGCCATCTTGGTGAGTGCGTGTTATGCTATGTGCTTATGTGATATGATGTGCTTTTCGTGCTAGTTGTATGTTCATATGATCTGTTAGATCCTGTTTGCTAGCGCGAAATAGATATAGCTGGAGATGGTTCTTTCCTCCATGCTATGGTGTGTGTGTGTTAGGATTAGCTAGAGATGGTTCTTTCCTCCATGCTATCTTTAATCGCTCCAAACGGTGTGTGCAAGCTTTAAATTTATAACCCTAGACTTAAGCTTAAAACAAGGATGCGAACCCGCAGTGTACGGGTCAATCGTAGTAAAAGCAAGAAAATTCCAGGGGTCGATCACAGGGACTCGGTGAAACAGAGTCAATACGGTATGCTAATGTCAATACTAACCACAAGAGCAATTTAACACAATCAAAGATGAATAAGAAGTTCAATAAAGCAAACATGCAATTCTAGGGATTAAAGCATCAAGCTGTGGTTCCAACTCAAGATCTTATAGATAAGCGGACAAAGCTGAGATTTTTGCGTGGGGAAGGCGTTGCTAAAGTGGAGTAGATCACCGGGTAAGTCTCACTACACACTAATCCTAAACCGTAACTCCTATTACCGGGTAAGTCTCAAGGAATCAAGATAAAGAATTATAACCTCAAACTAACATACCATCTAAGGGAATAGAATCAACCTTTACCGGGTAAGTCTCAGGCTAACTCACAAAGATGGGATGGAAGCACACTCAAACCCCAATAAAGGATAAACCTTTATTACCTACACTTATGATCGTTAATACACAAACTAAGGAATTACCGGGTAAGTCTCATCCTAAGCTTGCATTGAACCAGGAAGGTGAAATAAGAATAGGATTTAGCAAACTCTAACACTTAACTTTCTGTTTTAGGTCGGATAAGTCACCTCGGTCAGAAGAATTCCACCCCGGCCGAGATGTTCATCAACCGAACGAGATGCTTAGGGTTAAGGTTAAAGACTCGAACTTTCAGGATCCTACTGGAATCTAAGATTATTCTATCATTGTTTTTCCCACAACCTTCAGCTAATCACCCTAGAATCACACAAGGAAATTAGCCACTCATCATCATAATGAAAGTATTAAATATATGGGAAGAAGGTGAATATTTGAACAAAGAAGAATTTAATGAAAAGACTTCAATAACTGAATCAAATATCACAACAAAGCGTTCCTTGGATAATAATCCAACAAGACAAGACAACAAGTGAGGGAATTGAAGACAATCTTACAAAACCCTTCAAAAAGCTATAAAAAGCTATGATCTTCAACCTTCCTTCAACCTTCAAAAAGGTTCTTCGAAAACTCCCCAAATTGGAGTATACTGCGGCTGCGTCGTATGCGAGCTATGCGAGATTTGTATGCTGTAAGCGGATCTATGCGGCCTCCTCAAATTATGGGAAATCAGACCCTTTTTATAAGAAAATAAACCTCCAAAGATAATAAATCTTAAGAAGATATCTTCCCATAAAAAAATAGGTAAAATATATGATTCTGCATATCTCCTTCCTTCCAGAAGCTAAGCCCAAAAATATAAGATCACTTTCCAAATTTAAAAGATCTCTTCCAAGAATAAAATATTCTCGCCGCGTCCTAGGTGTTCGCCTCGGTCGAGTCGGCGTCTCTGGATCGCCTCGGTCGATGTGAATCAATGGTCAACCGAGGTGAGTCACAACAGAATGTGAAATCTCTCGAATCTGCTCCAAAGTGAATCTTCAATCCATGGCTATGCTCCCTGGATGTAGCTCCAAATGACTCATGACTCTTTTCCGCTCCTTTTTGATGCAAAACGTACCATATTACCTGCAATTACAACGAAACTAGGTGTAGACCTCGATTCTCGTAAAGGTAGATGAAATGGTAGTAAAATCACATAATGTACATACAAACATGCAGATTATGAAAGATAAAACGTCCAAACAAACCCCAAAATATAGACTATAATTCATGCTATCAAAATACCCCATACTTAGCCCTTGCTTGTCCCCAAGCAAGTTCCTCATATAAAAGACAAGATAGAATGGATTATAAGTCAAGAAAATCAATGAAAAACTCTTTCAAAAACATTTTATGGTGTGCAACTATCATAGATCACTCTAAGAGAATACTTCCTGGAATTAAAAACTTAATATGATCAAAACATTTTATAAATATAAGAAAGTTGTTCATCTTTGCATAAAATCATAGAATGCATAATAAATCATAATTATCAAAATTAATCATGTATAATCCAGTTTAAACCGCTAAGTCAATCAACAAGCTCAAGGTCTCAAGGGCTTCCCAAAAGAAAAGGTCAAGAAACGTGTAGGGTAGGGATGTGTGTAAGGTAATGTGGTGCTAGAATCCGGGAAAAGGATGAACTTTACTTTCACTTCGACTTGCAACATCTTCCACCAATAAGCTTTGCTTATCTCACACTTTCCTTTTTTTACTTTACTTTTTGGGATGCATGGACAGAGGTGCACAATAACCGAAGCCTAGGAAATCAGCAATCATCAATTTCTCGAGATGCATCAAACCCTTGATGCACATACCATGACCCGTTAGGAATATCGCTCAATCCGACTTTGGCAAGACACAAACACCCGGCTATGTGAATGGTGCCGAGTTACTCATCTTCATGATTGACTTCCCCAAACCTATTATTGCTTTCTAACACTTCACTTCCGGCCCACTCTTCAACTTTAACTTGCTTTCACCACTTCGCTTGCTTCCAAATTCCCGGATAGGTAAAGGGAGGCAAAATGTATATGAGGGGCTAAGCATGATCAAGAAGAAGGAGAAGAAGAAAATGAATTGCCTTGGTCTTTCCAAGAAGAAAGTGAGAGAACTTAACCTGCGGTGTCAACCTTCAAATTCAACATAATTTGGATAAAAACAAAGTATTAAACATGCCAATAATTTCAAACAAAGCGTTTAGCAACTTAAACATATTATAGAACCTTTCAAACACATAAAGAATTTAAAACCAGTAGGTAAACAGAATCTTCACTGAGATCATATCCAAATAAGTAACACAAAATCGTTTTCGAAAACTTTCTGTTACGCACCTCGGTCGAGGTGTTCTTGGTTCAACCGAGGTGAAATGCCTCGTTTGGCCAGAACTGCCCCGGTCGAGGTCCAAAATTTTTTTATTTTTTTATTTTTTTAGACTAGTTTTCTTTCAGTTTCGACGTTTTTCTCAATCAAATAACCTGTAGGTATGCATGCAATCTCAGATAAACACATAGATGCAAAATGAAGCATAAATATAAATATCCGATGAAATAGAATGTCATACATCAAAAGTAGTCAAATAACGTCAAGTAGTCAAATAAGTACAAACACCCCATACTTGGGACACACTGTCCCAGTGGGTCAGAATAAGTCTAAGGACAGGATACTCACCGAACATAGCTAAACTGCATGAAGAAGTAAGAAATAGCTCCCAGATAAGACCATCTCGGTTGGCGAAGCACATATCGGTCGAGGTGTTCAGACAGTACCCGAGATGTATCTCAGTAAAGCTCGTTTCCTCAACTTCTCGAAATTTTGTTCTTCCAGTGTAGCTCCTGAACTGTGATCCTTCCTTTTGGAATACCTGGTTGTTGTCTAGAGGAAAACAAAAACAAAGCAACTATCTAAACTAAACTAGAAAAGGGAGAAGAAAGCAATACCTTGGGTTGCCTCCCAAGAAGCGCTTGGTTTAAGGTCGCTAGCTGGACCCTACGGCATGGGATTACTCAATGCACTTCGAATGTCGTGGAGTGCTCATCACATCCGTAAAAATCTTCCAAGAAGGTTCCGGTTCCTAACTTCACCGGCAAATGGTAGGATTTCCTACATACAAGCTTGTACGATTTGGTTCTCACCGGAATCCTTCTAGACTTCCTGCACTTCAATGGGACATTCCTCGTGTCCCATTCTTTCCTTGATCGAGAAAACAGTTTCTCGAGAATTATAGCAGCTTCCCCATCTATAGCTTTGGGATGGTACAGGGTCCTGAGCATGCGAGGGACCCCATACTTGAACAAATAACACTTCGTTGCCTTAGCGGTGAAGTGCTTGTTAACTTCACTCCTTATAATCCAAGGAGCATCTTCCTCCAACAATTTCAAGAGAGGTTTCATCTTGATCTTAGGAGGTTCTTTCGGAAGAGACCTCCAACTCTCCGGTGCCTTCCTGAAAAATTCAGAAATATTAATAGGGAATTCAAATGAAGTAGGAGAATGTACCTTGCAAAGTTCTCCAAAGCTTGAGACAAGTTTCGTGTTGGGTTGATAATCCACCCACGAAATCTCTCTCAGTTCTGCTGGTCTTTCTTCCACCTTGACCACAATCCCAGTAATTTGGCCAAGGTTCTCTGCATCTTCCATTTCTGGTTTTGCAGATTCTTCTTCCACCTCGGCCGAGGTCTCAACAGTCGGATCGAGATCCTCCACATCCTCCTCTTCCACAAAAACATCAGGAGAAGCTTCCGGTCCGACCAGAGGAATGCTTGGAACGTGCAACACTTCCTTATGCTCCTCTTCCGGCTTAGCATAGGATATGGTGCTTTCCTTGAGCTCCTCCACCTTCTTCATCAACTTCTCCAATCTTGATTCGAGAGAGTCTTCAAAAGGTTGCTCATAAATGTTTTTAGGGACATTCTTCTCATCCCATATTGCAAGTTCATGTTGAATGGCCTCTTCTCTTTCCCATTCATTGTTGAACCAATAGAAGGAGTACTTCTCCTCCAAGTATTCATAATGGTCCGCCCTAGCACTTTGTCTTGCTATCCAGGCTGGATCAAATGTAGTCATCGGAAATCCTGAAAACTACAAAACTCATAGAAAGAGTAGTTAGTAGCAACAGGGGCAATAGCCCCGAAAGCAAACCGAAACCGGCCCGGTCTAGACCAAGTCCCCGGCAACGGCGCCAAAAACTTGTTCGCTCCAAACGGTGTGTGCAAGCTTTAAATTTATAACCCTAGACTTAAGCTTAAAACAAGGATGCGAACCCGCAGTGTACGGGTCAATCGTAGTAAAAGCAAGAAAATTCCAGGGGTCGATCACAGGGACTCGGTGAAACAGAGTCAATACGGTATGCTAATGTCAATACTAACCACAAGAGCAATTTAACACAATCAAAGATGAATAAGAAGTTCAATAAAGCAAACATGCAATTCTAGGGATTAAAGCATCAAGCTGTGGTTCCAACTCAAGATCTTATAGATAAGCGGACAAAGCTGAGATTTTTGCGTGGGGAAGGCGTTGCTAAAGTGGAGTAGATCACCGGGTAAGTCTCACTACACACTAATCCTAAACCGTAACTCCTATTACCGGGTAAGTCTCAAGGAATCAAGATAAAGAATTATAACCTCAAACTAACATACCATCTAAGGGAATAGAATCAACCTTTACCGGGTAAGTCTCAGGCTAACTCACAAAGATGGGATGGAAGCACACTCAAACCCCAATAAAGGATAAACCTTTATTACCTACACTTATGATCGTTAATACACAAACTAAGGAATTACCGGGTAAGTCTCATCCTAAGCTTGCATTGAACCAGGAAGGTGAAATAAGAATAGGATTTAGCAAACTCTAACACTTAACTTTCTGTTTTAGGTCGGATAAGTCACCTCGGTCAGAAGAATTCCACCCCGGCCGAGATGTTCATCAACCGAACGAGATGCTTAGGGTTAAGGTTAAAGACTCGAACTTTCAGGATCCTACTGGAATCTAAGATTATTCTATCATTGTTTTTCCCACAACCTTCAGCTAATCACCCTAGAATCACACAAGGAAATTAGCCACTCATCATCATAATGAAAGTATTAAATATATGGGAAGAAGGTGAATATTTGAACAAAGAAGAATTTAATGAAAAGACTTCAATAACTGAATCAAATATCACAACAAAGCGTTCCTTGGATAATAATCCAACAAGACAAGACAACAATTGAGGGAATTGAAGACAATCTTACAAAACCCTTCAAAAAGCTATAAAAAGCTATGATCTTCAACCTTCCTTCAACCTTCAAAAAGGTTCTTCGAAAACTCCCCAAATTGGAGTATACTGCGGCTGCTGCGTGTGTGGGGTGTAAGCGGAATTTCCAACTGTATGCGGATGTCGGAATTATGGGAAATCCGACCCTTTTTATAAGAAAATAAACCTCCAAAGATAATAAATCTTAAGAAGATATCTTCCCATAAAAAAATAGGTAAAATATATGATTCTGCATATCTCCTTCCTTCCAGAAGCTAAGCCCAAAAATATAAGATCACTTTCCAAATTTAAAAGATCTCTTCCAAGAATAAAATATTCTCGCCGCGTCCTAGGTGTTCGCCTCGGTCGAGTCGGCGTCTCTGGATCGCCTCGGTCGATGTGAATCAATGGTCAACCGAGGTGAGTCACAACAGAATGTGAAATCTCTCGAATCTGCTCCAAAGTGAATCTTCAATCCATGGCTATGCTCCCTGGATGTAGCTCCAAATGACTCATGACTCTTTCCCGCTCCTTTTTGATGCAAAACGTACCATATTACCTGCAATTACAACGAAACTAGGTGTAGACCTCGATTCTCGTAAAGGTAGATGAAATGGTAGTAAAATCACATAATGTACATACAAACATGCAGATTATGAAAGATAAAACGTCCAAACAAACCCCAAAATATAGACTATAATTCATGCTATCAATCTTCGATGGGCATAGTGTGAGTGGAGACGGTTTTTCTCCACGTAGTAGTGTTATATGTACGTTTTGGCTGGAGATGGATTTCCTCCATGCCAGTGTGATGTGGTTAGTGTTTGGCTAGAGATGATCTTCCTCTAGGCCTTGTTTAGATTTGATGACGGTGTGCTGGAGTGATGATTCATCCATGCTGCGTTTGAGGATATAGAATGTCATAGGTTATGATGATACCTCTGAGAGGGAGAGTTATACCTCGGCTTATGGGTCCGAGAGGATTTGGGATCTTGCAAGTTTCAGGACGAAACTTGTTTTTTAGGGGAGTGTGATGTAAGAGCCTTGGTCCTTGGAGCCTTATGAGCCTTGGTGAGCCTTTGTTGGACCTTGGAAGCCGCCCCTGCGGACCATGGTGGCCGCCCCTGCGGCTAGGCACCCCCGCGCCTCATAGTGACCGCCCCTGCGGCTCTGTGTGGTTGCAGCCGCCTTCGTTGACCCTTTGACTTGTGCTTTGCGGCTGGCTTCCTTTATAAGCCATCCTAGACTTCAAATGAGGGGTTTCTTCATCTCTCCAGCCTCTTCTTCTGCACGTTCATCTTCTTTTCTCCCTTTCTTCCTTGGATCTCTTCCTTTGATCTTATTCTTGTGAGATTCTAAGAGTGGAGTTGATCTAGGCTTGTGTGGGTTGAATCCCTGAGGAGGATGATGAGCCTTAATGTTGATGATGTGGTTGTGTAGTGATGTGGACGTTCTTCCCTTCTTTTAGCTGTTGTGGTAAGGTTTCATCTCCATCTTCTTTCCTTTTTCTTCCTTGCTTCTTTCTTCATTTTCTAGCTTAGGATCACAAGGTGAGCTTGTGTGGATCCTTTCCTGATGTTTTGATGTTCATACATGTGTATATATATATGTGTGTTTTTGTGGTATGAGGAAGAAGTGAAGAGAGTCGAGAAAGAGATCGAAGAGAAGTTGGGGCCAATATTTTGCACAGACAACCGCCCTTGCGCCTACACTAGGCGGCCCCTACGCCTGCTGTGGACCACCCTTGCGCCTTGAGTGAGCCGCCCCTACGCCTCACTAGGCCAGCCCTTGAGTCCTTTGCTTTTGTTGGTGCATTCAGGGCATACCTTGTTGGTATGTTTCCTTCCTTCCTTTCCTTTGGCCTTGGCTTAGATGTTGGCTAGGCTAGCTTGGTTAGGATGAGTTGTATGATAGAGATGTGCCCTAGGCACTCGTGTTTATATTGAGGACATGCCTTAGGCATTTGTGAGCATGTTATGATCTTGAGGTTTAGATGGAGGTTGTAGGTTGGTTATGGTTATGGAGACGAGTCTCCTAACCCTTGTAGTATGTGATGTTGTGTGCCTTGCTATTGCAGGCGTTGATTACTTTCCCAAGGGGAAGCTGTGACGTGGTATTGGATACGAGTATTACACGTAAGTCCATAGGACTTACTTAGCATTCAGTTGTGGGTTTGTGTGATTGTGATGGTTGCGTGTGTTTATATGATTGTGCATTTATAACCTAAACCGGACTAGGATGACCATTTATTACATTAAATGGCCCAAGTGTATTATAACGGGTCGTGACCACCGGTCTCCGCTTGCTGGTAGGAGGAGGCGCCCTGAAGATGATCTCACAGGGGGATGAGTGATGATCACCCCGATGCAAAACCCATGTGTTACGTTGGATGGGACGAGGTTCTTGAGGCACCTCGTGTTACAAAATAAGTTGAATTAGTAATGAAATAACGTAATTGAAAGATAATAAATGAATGTGTGTGGCATTGCATGTATGAGATGTGGATGTGTGTTTGTGCTATTACCTTCATACTTATTCATTTCTGTAGTTATCGGTGTATATCGTATTGTAGATGATTGCAAGTTAGGAAGACTGTAGAGTGAGCCAGATAGGGTGACCAGCCGAGGACTTATGTACATTAGGGTTGCGTGGGATATGGGATCTTTGTATATGATGTTTATGGATATTGTTTTGTACTCGGCTTTGTTGTTGTAAACCCTTTTGATGTATCTTACACAGTTTTATGTATTTGGTTTTAATCTACTTGTGCCTTGTTGTAAGATCTAATGAACTTTTTGTCAGGTTAGGGTCAGGATGCATTGTGAGATCCTAGCCCAATGTGACACTCCGAGTCCCGTGGATTCGGGGTGTTACACCAGCGGCCTTTGTGTTTGTCACCGCCCCCGCGGTGACAATGGGTTGCCCCAACGGCCGGCCGCCACTGCAGCTGAGGCGATCCGCCCCTGCGGATGCGCTGCAGATCGCGCCCCATTTGTTTTCGTTCGTTTTATCTTCCTTCCATTGATAGAATATCCGATCTTCTATCTTATGGGATGGTTTGCTCATCTCCTTTTTACCCTAGGCGTCCTTCCGTTTTATCTTTCCAGCCCGTCTCTATATATTCTCGTCTTTTCTTCTTTTCCCCATTCTTGCTTACGTCTTCTTCAACCCTAGAGTGTTGTAACCTTGCCCTTGTGTTCTTGCTGAACATGTAAGTTCTCCCTCCCTTGTTCTTCATCACGTTCATGTGTTGCTGCACCTTGCTTCTCTTCTGTTTCGTTTCCTTCTTCGTTTTCCTCTTTTCTTCTTCTCCAAGAATCAAGTTTGATCCTTGATTCTTGTGGAGCGTTCCGTTGATGATCCTTTGATATTCACAGGCTCCCTCGGTTGAGTTGTGACGTGGTTGTGTGATGAGAAGAGCAAGCTTTGGCCTTTGCTGCGTTCCTTGCTGTCGAAGGAGTCGACAATGCTTCTGCGCTGAAAACCGCCCCCGCGCCTCTGCTGTGCCGCCCATGTGACTGTACAGTCGCCCTGCGGTTTCCTCTGCAGTAGCTCCCGTCTTTGGTGAGCTGCTTTTTTCCTTGATTTCCTCGTTTCTTTCTTGGTTTCTTATGGTTGTTTCTTGTCCCCGAGTATGCTGTAAGACTAGGGTTGAGCCCTTAGCTTGTGGAGATCTCTTAGAGATCATTGAGACTAGAAGTTATAGACTTCTAGCAACCGTTTCGTTCCTGATTCGTGATGCTTGTGTGAACAGGCTTTCCTTGCTCCTTTCTTGAAGGAAACTGAGCCGTCTTTGAGTTGTTTGTTGAGCTTTGAGTTGCCTTCGAGTGAGGTAAGTCCCTTGGACATACTTAGCTTCATTCCGCGTATTGGTTTGAGTGTTTTGGCTTGTTTGTGTTGTTTATCATGTTATAACGGATAACCGGAATAGGATTCACCCTTTATAACCTTAACTGGCCCAAGTGTATGATAACCGGGCGGTGACCACTTGTCTAGTTCTTTAGGAGACTAGAATGTGCTCTTGCAACCCAGACCCGTAGGTAACGGATAGTACTGATCTAATTCTATTGGTAGACGGAAGCGGAGACGAGTTTCGGGAGATTCTTGTGTGATAAAAGAAGTTGAATTAGTAATTGATAACTTAATGAAAGATAATAACCGGTTGTGTGCAAGCATGCTATGTGTTTTCTTTACCTTATGTGTGTTTGTTCCTTTACGCTCTTACTAGTATCTAGAATGTTAGCTAACAGTTTATACCGTCGTTGTAGATGTTCCGCAGGTTCAGGATGCTGCTGAGTGATCTGGATGGTGTGGTCAATCGGGGTTCTCGTACGTTATAGGACGGGATACGTTGTGCTGTTGCTACTTTGAGGGTCGGGACCCATTGTGCGGTCCTACCCCGTAACGCTTCGAGTTCCTAAAATTCGGGGTGTTACATTCACTAAGCCACTTTTCAGAATTCGATGTCACCTCTCCTTTTACCGCCGCCTATCGATTCATTGCGCGGTCCGTTTCCGCCCGTGCATTGACATCCACAAGGTATGTCACATATCCAATCTTTGGGTTATTCTTCTAACAAACTGATTCTAATTTTGTTTCTATTTCACTCAAGTTTGATATGAAGGTCTAATTTCAATTTTAGGGCAAGTTGAAGCAAGTAGTCGGCTTTATCCAATTCTATTTGCTTTATCCGCATCGTGAACTGTTGATTCTCTCCCCTTCCAACATTCTTCATCGATATTTCTTGCCGGTTAGATTCCATTTTCTTATAATGTTGATCTTTCTTTCTCTCCCTAGGATTGCATTTTCACGATTTATTGCGTTTTACCTATTCTCGGAAAGCTTCCATGGAAGATGAAGGGCCCAATTGATGTCTTGAGTTGATCCATAATTAGGTATATTTTCTTTGCCTCTTTTCATTTTTATTGGCTTTGACATATACGTTTGATTCAAGTAAGACCAAGACCACTACATTCATGTCTACTTCGCTGTTTTTGTTGACTGGTTTCTGTTTGTGGAATTGAGTGAAAGACATGAGGATTAAATCAGGGAAAGCACAACCATTAGAAGAATTAGAATTCAGATGAATAGGCCAATGAGATCTGTCTGAAACTATTATGTTTTAGTTATCTAATTAAAGGTCTTTTTTGCCCTTATTCTTCTGCTCCTCCAATAATTTGCAATTGGTATCACCAATAGTAATGATGATAAGTTACTAAACCAAATTCAATTACATGCTAAAGTTGCAATTTGCTGAGCTTCTGCTGCCAACAATTTAAACAAATAATAAAAATGATTATACTTTGTGCTTACTGTATTATTATACTTATACTTTGAATAATCGAATCCCGATCTTAGATATTGCCTTCACATTATCCATTTTCCTCGTAGCCTATGTGCTTATTATGTTGGAAATATCAAATGAGATGAATATTTGGTTTCTAAGGGCAACTATGTCCCTCAGTTTTCGCTTGCGCTTGACTTGTATCTTGTCTTATAATGTAATTAGTGTATTGTTCGTGCCTTGCACGGAATTTGTTAAAATATTTTTTTTTTTGTTAGTCTTATTTAGATGATGCATGTTTAACCAACTATGATATTTATATATACTACAAACATATCTATAAATTTACCAAATATTTAAATATAATTTTGAAATTTTAATATAATTTTATCGAAAAAAGTTGACGTAAATTACGATTTTAAATAGACTTCTTTTTTTTAAAAAAACCAGTTTTTAAATCGGCTATTTAAAAAATTTGGTCATTCCACGTATCCCATACAAATAGATTAGTTTTTGAATAAACTAGTAAAATACCCGCACCTTGTGCGGGTTTTGAAAAAAATAAGAAAGAATATTGTGAAATAGGTTTTTTTTACGTGCTTTTGTTTTGTATACTTCTCTAATCAAATCGACTTACCAATATTACTTTATTAAGGATAAATTTACTAAATGAGATTATACTATGTACATACTTAATAGAATAATAATATTATATATATATATATATAACAACATTTTTCTATTTTTCCGATTATGTAATGAGTTTAGGGATTTTTTTTTGGTTAATGGCTAACAATTTGATTTTACAATTTTTTTGTATTTAACAACTCTTTTGTTTTTTTTGGATTATATTACTTATTGGTGTATTAAAAATTTTATTTTAATTAATTATTTTTGGACTATAAATCTATTAGTTAATTAGTTAATTTTATTTTTAATTATTAAAATTACAAAAGATTTATGTGATCTACAAGCTAATAAACTTAACATAATTAAACAAAAATTTTATTAATATAACGTGGTCTATATCTACAAGTTAAAAAAATTAACAAAAATTTAATTTAATTCAAAATTAACTTCAAAGTCCGATAACTATTATCTAAAAATAAGTTATTGCTGATGAGTGGAAGAAAATCAATAAATAAATAAAATTAACATAAAAAAGGTGTACACGTCAATTTTTTTTAATAACTTGAAAATAGATCAGATACACGGGGTTACGGTTAAAAATCAAATCAAGGGATGAAACAATAGAAAAACGATTGTTAATTATACAATTTCAAAAAAATTATGGGAGCTCCATTTCGAAATACTACTCTCACAACGCACCACGTAAACTGTCACGTATACCGCTCTAGTAGTAGATATAGACTCGCCCATAACATAAAATTTTTAGTTCCAAAAAAATAAATTTTGTTCGACAAATTTGTAAAACGTAAAAAGTTCTAAGGAAACCATGAAAAAAATCACATGGAACGTTCGGAAAAAAAATCCATTCGAATAAAAATCTTAACAGAAAATATAACTAAAATGGAAATGAAATCGAAACCAATTTAATTAAAAGCCATAATAAAAAGATATAACAACAATGGAATCAATTTACTTTCAAAATGGAAATCAATTTTGTTGATTAAATGGAAGTTTTTTATTTAAAAAACTATCAAAAAAATCCAATGGAATCATGTAAAAATTTATTATATATTTATAGGTATTTTCAAAAAAAAAACAACGTAAATTTTGATGGATTTTATCAAAACAATAATTGTTCGCTTAAAATCTGATGGAACGTTTCGAAAATAAAATTCAATTCAAAATCAATTTAATTAAAACTCGCACATAACGTAAAGTTGTAGTTCCAAAAAAAAAATTTTGTTCGACAAATTTGTAAAACGTAAAAGTTCTAAGCGAACCATGGAAAAATCTGATGGAACGTTCGAAAAAATTTCCGTCGAATAAAAATCCTAACCGAAAATACAATTAAAAGTGAAATCAAAATCGCAATATCTTTTTATATATATTTATAAATATTTATTTATTAAAAAAATGATTTGGTTGTTAAGGTGATTTGATTTTTAAGCTAATTCGATTAATTTTTTTATTATTCAAAATTTTATTATAAAATAATTGTTCAAAGAAAAGATTCGTTCGAATAACGTGAATTGATTCCTATAAAATTGTTAATTTAATAATAAAAGATTTTTTGTCCTAAAAAAATAATTGAAAATAAAGATTTATTTTGATTAAGGGAGCTCCATTTCAAAATCATTGCTTCCACAACGCGTCACGTCATCAACTCGTGCTCTGTTTTAGTATGTATAATATTTTTATAAAAATTTAATCCAAAAATTTTGGTTACTAAATCTGCGCTTGAATTTTGTTATAAATAATCTGTGGTAGAATCTGCAGTCGAATTTCGGTTAAAAAATCGTATCATATCTTGAAAAATAAGAAAAAGAAATAGAAATAGATTTTATGTTCCATAAAAATAAAACGATTTGTTAAACGAAAAATAATGATAATATCAAAAATGCATAATATCTTTTTTCTAATAATATAATTTTACAAATCTGAAACAATCGTTTTATATCGAGGTCAAACTAATTTCTATTTTTTTGTTAAACGGAAATATCAGGCTGAATATACGTAGTTGTATATCGATCAACTTAAATTATATGGGTAGAGCAACATTGGATACACATGAAAGTTATCTGAATTAAAAATAAAATTATAGATCCCAAAATCCACGTTTGTTTTATGTGGTGATTTAATCATTAAATTAGAAACTCAAATAGAAAGATTAGCTACTTTATTGAATAGATGATAATAGTAGGTGAGTATGAATGTAGTACGGACTACAGACATGGTTTTCACGCAAATAAAAAGAACTCAAGGTTCATGTCCATCAATGGATGCTATTGAGATTTTTAAAAAATTAAAGAATGATAGAATCATTAGTATAATTGAAGTTTAATTCTAATTAATGATCATATAAAGTTTGTAAATAAATATAAAAAAAAACTGTAAATATGATGAAATATCTGGACTCGATTTTCCAACGTTGCATTTAGAACACCCAACGACCATGAATTCTTAATTCATGAGAATAAACTGAAATTATTCTTCCAGTTGAAAGGAGTTGAACCATAATTTTGTAAATTGCTTGAAGTTTTGTAAATTAATAAGAACGGCATTCTAAAAAAAACTAACCTTTATTGAATACTATTTCACTTCGTTTTCACTCTGAACTGCAATTGCTTGAAGTTTTGGTTGCAATCACCTAATGAAATCCCTGATGCTTGAAGCCTGATACGGATTCAATGAAAATATAAATTAGATACAGTAAAGAATACAATAATGAAGAATGAAGTTAGAGACGTTAAAGCAATACTTCTGTAGAAGATTTTGAAAATATGTTTGGACGTCAGGTTGTTATATAAAGTCTAGTACTTTTAATATCTTTTTATAATATTTATTTAATAATAAACTGATTTGGTTGTTAAGGTGATTTGGTTGTTAAGGTGATTTAGTTTCTACAAAATTATTATTTTAATAATAAAAGATTTTATGGTGTAAAAAAAAGTATAAAAAATAAAGATTTATTGGCTTTACTTGTGGGAGCTCAATTTCAAAAATTCTGCGTCCACAGCATGCCACGTCATCAACATGTGCTCTATTTTAGTAAGTATAATAAATAAGAAAGAAATGGAAAAAAAATTTACAAATTTGATGAGATAGATTACCTAACAACCTCAAAAAAATAAATAAAATATTTGAACAAAAGAATCGTAATTAATTTATAAAAGGAGATTTAAATAATTTAACTTTTTGGTAGAACCAAAATTGGTCATTTCACGTATCCCATGCAAATAGATTAGTTTTTGAATAATTTAACTTTTTGAGTTGTTGCATGAACTCTTTAATGTAACTGCTCAGCATAATTTTTGAAAATTAAATAATTTAACTTTTTGGTAGAACCAAAATAAATTTATAAAAGGAGATTTTAAATGTATAAAATAATATAATTATTAATTAATTCAATTATAATAATTATATTTTACTAAAAATCAATGAGATTTATATCTTGATCATGGATTAGGTTGAATAAAATCATTAAAAAAAAACTATTACTTAACAAAGAAATTAAATTGAAGTTTTGTGGAGTAAAAGTAGTTGTTTCTACTTTTATTTTTATATAACAAATAATTATTTTTATTAATTATTAGTGAATTCTTTTTTTATGAAATCTATCGGCGAAATTAGTTGACATAGAAAAGGGATTTGGATTGATCTACAATGACAACTTTGATGGAAAAATGTTTAGAAAATAAAATATGTGAGATTATCGTTTAAAAGGATGATTGTTTAATTTTAATTTAATTAAACTGTTAGTATTTAAAATTTAAAGAAAAACACGACTAAATTACAATAAAAATTAAAAAGTATTTTATAGTTTTTCAACCTTATCGTATATCACTAAAAAGTTATAAATTTTGTTAACAATATATCATTTAAAATAAATGATATAATGTTTACGGTCTAAAACACAATTTATGAGCTTCGTTCAAAATTGCAAGTTTTGTTTGATATATAAAATATATATTTGTTCAAACCCTATTTTATGTAACATTGGCGATTCAATTAATGTATCTCGCTATTTAAAGTACATGAACATAAGTGAGGAAGACGACGATATAAATGCTTTCAATTCCACAACCAAGGTTAAGACATCTAGTTAATTTTCACCGTAAATGATAATTAAGATTATAAGCTAAGTCGTTGAAGTTACTTTTGCTTCCTTAGAGCGTAAGTGAGGAAGACGACGATATAAATGCTTTCAATTCCACAACCAAGGTTGTTAACGACGATTAGTAGAAAAACGTTGGTTTGACCAAGGCTTAGTAAACCATAACATCGAATTGAAAATTGCACAAACACAAGTTAGTGATCGAAATCATCATATAATTTAATTTGTTGTCGTTGATATTCACATACCTTACATAATACGTCTCGATTTTTGCAGGGAGAATAAAAGTATCTTTAAGAACAACATGAAAATGGTTGAGCAAAATGTTGAATTTGCAAAAGCAGTGGAACTTGTATGTATATATAGTGTAAAAAATAATTAGGGTTAACAAAGCTTGTTACGAAAGTTTTATGATTAACAAAGTTTGATATGAAAGCTTAATGAATAGATTGTAAAAATTAATAATTATTCAGTAAATAATAAAAATTAAAATGAAAGATTCACTTGATCAAAATAGTTACCACTTAATTAGAATATTTGGTGATTGAATTTCGAAAAATTGACTGAACTAATAATATTACGATTACTGTTAAAAGTATTATTGTTTTAAGTTAATTTTTTAGTTTCTTTTGATTCGCTTATAACAAATTAATTGAACTAATATTATTGTTTTAAGTTAATTTTTTTAATATTTTTTTATTCGGTTTTAACAAATTGATTAAATTAATATATTGATGTTTTTTTAAAAATAAATGAAAATGTTTCAACACCACGTAACAATCTTATCTAGATCTTCATAATCTTTTATTTTACTAACATAATAAAAAAAATAATATATCAATCTTGTAAATTAAATCTTAACCTTTTAAATTGCTGATTTAAGAGTTTTTATCCGATACAATATCTATTAATATATGTTA
>BSUD01000004.1:49136662-49206451 GCA_033239045.1 Fagopyrum esculentum
ACGCTTCTGGTGTAACACCCATTAGTCACAATGGCGTCTTTCTGAGGGACAACATGATTTACCCAACTCCCGCCTATACTTCCCTTCTAATACTAGCAAGATCCTCTTCAAGCATACCCTTACTCTCTTACTCAACCGTAGTTTGTTCTTAACCAACCAGTAAGCAACCTCTAACCCGATTTCTCTCCATATCCTTAGATCATCCCAGGAGGTTGTCGTTGCCTACTTGGGGAATCCTCCAGGGCATCAGTAAAGTTACCTCTTAAATCCGCAGTCACTAATGTCTCTTCTTAATAGTACCTACTCGTCAGTACCAACCAAGATTTACACGTCCTCAGTTGACGTCGGTCAGTCTATAATTGACTTATCTCAATATCCCGCACTTACTTTTCTCATACCTATACTGGCGTTAAATTCTTGGTGAGCATCATCTGCTCGCTTAATCCTTTCATGCTTCGCTAATTCGTTTTATCTTCCACACTTCTGTTTCCTTAGGCTAACTCTACTTCTCGAGCCCAACTGAGTCATTCATCTTGACATAAATAGTCATTCCAAGTCTTCAACGATAGTTGGTGAGTGTCTTGGTAGTTCTGATGACTTTAGTTATCATCCCCTTGCAGTTCCCCTTGAATGGACCGTCGGTGTTGATGACTTGGGTCCTGTGATAATTGGGGTTACCTTGAACTTTCGAGTCCACCAAGGCCGTTCTCATATATACATTCCTTCGCTGGTGTTACCGGCAATACTGCCCTCATGGAACTCCGTTGTTTCCACTACAGGGCTTCAACTCTTTGATACCGGCATTGTGATTTCTTTCAAATTCCCATATCTTTGAGGAGGTCAAAACCCCTCCACACTTATAAGGTCTACATTTTGCTTCTACACTCCATTGTAGGTATCCCATTCCATGCACCTTAGACCCTCATGTCCGGATCGACATTTTATCTCTTTTGGTCTCTCAAGCTTGTCTTGTGAACTCTTCTACTAGGTGGCTCGTCTTATAACAATTTCCTCCCCTGAATTGGTCTCAACTTTCAGTTGATCATTACTGCTCATTTCATTTTGGAACCTCAGTTACGTTGTACTCTTGCATAGATTCTACAAAGGCATCCTCATATCAACACTTTATTCCAATTTAGCAAGACCCGCCTTTTGATACACGACTTTTCTTCTTACGGTTTTAAGTTATTCTTTTGGTTTACACTTTATTCATCCAAGCGTTATCGGTCCGATGTGTATGACTTTGATTAAACACCTATCGGTACTATTTGCATAAGAAACCTTAGTTGTATATGATTTATCAAAAATCAAAGTTCTTGACTTGCATTTATTATGTTGTCCTTATGCTCGTCTCGCTTTACCTTCTATAAATCTTTACCCCCCAGTAGGATAGTTAAATCCCTTTGTGTTTCCTCGTATACGCCTTACGGACCACGTTGGTTGGTCTTAAAACTTTTATCAACTCTTATGTCATCAGTCGAGCTTGAATTTTCATCGGAGTACCACCATTTCTTATTACTCTTATATAGACACCTTTCGGGAATTATCTTATTGGGGTGATATCGGATCTATTTAGCAACCTTTAGTCCTTCAACTTTACTCCTTCTCATGTCTGTTCCAGCCAACATGCAGATTCCATCTGCAATCACCTCACAACTCGGTCATACATTTCACCAAGGTTGTAAATCATACTCTATATGTTTGTGCCGCCTCTACAATTCCAATTATTCTATTCACATCTTTAATCACAAGGGCTCCCTTTGTCAATCTAGACAGTTTGACCCCACGTTTTCTCGGAGGAGCACCATCAGTCCTACTTGTGTGGAATGCTAAGACATAGGACATATCCACAATCATCTGTTTCTTCTTACTCTTCTAGTTCTTCTTACAGGGATCCCTCCCAACTAACTTTGATAGGTATCTTTCCTTAATCAACAGTAAGTAACCACTCACAACAATTCTCTTTACACCATTACTATCGTCAATGGTCATTACCTACCGTCAAGAGCTTCTCTTTAATTTATTTATTAGAGTTGTCGTATTGGACTCATTCAATGTTACCATCAAGGCTACTAGTACTTGTATTGATTTAACTTCATCATGGCCGTCGTTGATCTCTCAAAGAAATTCACTAGATGTCGATAAAATTCCTTTATAACCTTGTGGTTATTCTTCTTATCTGTCACTCAACCATCACTAGTTAGCCACCACTTGCGGTTCTCCGTTATGACCCGCTAGTGTTATTAACTTAAATCCCTTCATGAGTGCGAAGTTATTAGAGACCCTCTATTTCCCCAAGGCTATTCTCCTACACCCTCCTTCCTTGGGGTGCTGCTTGTACTTCCGCCTTTATAGAAATCCGGTCTTTGTTGTTTCCCGATCCTTGTTGTAATTCTTGTGTGTTCTAGGAGGTCACACCACTTCCATGTTGGTGAAATCGGCCTTCCCCTTTCTAGCAACCTGTAAGCTTTTATTTTGCGGCTCTTTAATTCTTCGTATCGGAATGGACAATTTATTTTATCTTGACTCCTACGCTTATGATTGTCTCGGTTACCCATCTTGATTGTGGTGGCAAGTAGCTTGTCGAGAGTGATCATATTCCGCTCTGCTTCTAGCCTCAAACTTTCACCTTCTGGTCCGTCAGTAAGCTTAAATTCAATGTCTCTTGTCTGGATCACTACTATATTTCACCTTCACCTTCATGCCTATTTGTGTTTTTGAAGGCCTCCTCCTTTGTTTGTAACGTTGTTTTACACCATCTTGAAAGAATCTATGGGTTGTCTCTTCCAATTTGTATACTTGCCGGTCATCCAACGCGTTACCGGAACTACTCTCATGTATATTCTTCATTTGATATTATTGAGTTGACTCGGGATTCCCTTCTTGTCATCGTAGTTGATGTTGTCTTTTAGTCTTCACTTTTCCGTCTCGATGTTGCTCAACAAGCTCGAAGGAGTTGTTGTTTGCCGTTCGTCTACCTCAATGCACATAAGATGTGCATACTAATCCGCACGTTGACACCCTTCAAAATCTACTTAGGTGTGTCAAAGGGGTGAGAATCTCATTATGTTATCTCCGTTAGAAATAACATAACTACAATTTCTACTAATCTTCGGCATATACTTATCTATATCACATATCTTTATAATCAAGCTAATAAGTCAACATAAAGTAAAACCTAAAGTCCATACTAAGCATACTGAGATCCGCGGTAGTAGTGGTGGTCAGCCGTACTATTTATCCCCAACCAGACTATGCATGCATTTGAAAACCAAAAGTTCTTTTTAAAACTCAGATCCCTTTTCGGGTTCTGCTCAAGTACTTATTCGGTCTTTCAGAAGATTTCAAGTGTCATTGTTGCCAACCTAGAGCTCTGATACCATGTTGTAACACCCCGAATTCTCAGAACTCGGGACGTTACTGGTTAGGACCTCACAATGAGTCCCGACCTCAGTTTGACAACAATATTACTAGGATCTTGCAACAAGACACAAATAAGAAAAACCGAAATTCATAAAAATAGTATTTTTAAGAGATGAATGCAACAACGTCTAACAGCCTATAGTACTTAAACCACAAAAAGACTAACTTTCTTTAACAAGAAGAAAGAAACCACAAGGTAAACACCCAACCCTACTCTAAAGAGTACGGTGACCCGGCTGACCACTACTTCCGGATCACTCAGCTGCTGTTCTAACCTGCGGTAAAACTAAAAACACAACAAAACAACCATTAGCTAGTAATCTAAACATTAGGAGAATGATAATAGCACACACACACATAAAATAATAAACACTCATCATGCTTTCAAACAATCCATTTATTATCTTCATTTAAGTCATTCACTCTAATGATACTTATTTTGTGACACGAGGGATTCCCAAACCTCGCCTCCGCCCCCGTGTACCCATCAGGAGTGGATCCGATGCATCTCACCGTGTACCTGTATGGTCTGGGTATAGAGAACCTCCCAGTCTCCTGGCAGAGCTGGGCAGTGATGTCACGGCCCGTTATACATACACTTGGGCCTTAACACATAATAACAACGGTCGTCCTAACAAGTTGTTATCATTGTTATCACACACATTGCACACACACCACCATTATCACTCAACTAATATCCAGAAACCAGCTAAGTAAGTCGCAAGGACTTACCTGAATCAAATCACAACTCTCATTTCCCAATTCGGTCCGTAACCGTAGAAACTCAAACGCCTGTCACACAAGGCACGTGGATCAAAATCATATCCGATACTCTTAGAAGTTACAACTTCTAAGAAGTACTATCTCATGAGGAGAATTACGGAAGAAAAAAAACCCTCTTAAGGTAGAATGACTATTTTACCCTAAATCCCGGAATTTCTCAAAAGTCTATTCTTAACTTCTAATATTTTCTTTTAGAACTTACTTCCATAATCTGGTTATTCCAGGGCAGTTTACAAGAGGTTATAAGGTTATTCTCAAACTCTCGTTAAAGAGAACCACATTATCCTTTTCCCGGTTACTCTACTCTTATACATATATGTGCGTACGTATTTTATACGGTAATCTTACCCATCTATGTATATATACGCTCTACCTATTCATATATCTACGCTTATATATATCTTACACTTATACCTAAACATATATATACTTTACTACGTATAAGTGGAAGCTTATACCTTCCCCATTATATATATAGATACTACTGCATTTAACTTCAAGCTTATACCCTCCTTATATGTATACTACTGCGTCTAAACTTCAAGATTACACCGTCACTACATATATGGATATACTATATATATATATATATATATATATATATATATATATATATATATATATATATATATATATATATATAAAAGCTTCTACCTTCAACACCCTATATATAATATATAGATATATACTACTGCACAGTTGAAGAAAGGAAACACACCCGTCCCTGCACAAACCGAAGACGCCCAACCCTGAAGAGGACACCACAGCTTGGCTCGAAGTCGGAACCGTCTTTGCGAGGAGCCCAGTCGAGCCTGCGAAACGAACGAGAGGCCAATCGGTAACAATTCCGATTCAGTGTTTGAGGAGAAAGACGAGCCCAATCGAGCCTGCGCCGATCAGAGGGAGGAAGAAAGAGTTTACCTAATCGAGGATGGTTGTGACTCCGGCTGCTAGTTTCTGTCGACTAAACTGGTCCCTTCGTTGCCTCCTATTTCACGCGTCAAAACGCTCAGAACCGGTAAGCCGGAGGGAAGGAAGAGAAGGGTACCGACGACTCACCTCGCGAGGCTATGGCTTCGTCTCCTCTTGCTCGTGATGGAAACTGGACGCTGACTCAGTCATGTGCTCTCGCTGCTGCTTGAATAACGTGTGGCACAGAGGGTTGATTCTTGGATCAAGGTTGTTGAACACGATCGATATATGGGTTGTATGAGAGAGAAAACGGGGTTGTTGAGATAACAATCAAAGTGGTATAGAGAAGAAAGAGGGTGTGGTGGGCCCATTCATTTTGTTGCAAATAGTGGGAGAAGTGAGTTGTTCAAGTCCCAGCACAAAAAAAAAAAAAAGAAAAAAATAAGTGGCCCGTAGGCTTGAAAAAAAGAGATGGGCCGCATGCCTGGCAAGGGAAGGAAGAAGTAAGTTTAGATTAGTAATTAGGTTAAAAGTAGGATTAGGTAAGATTAAAATGGGCTGGTTGTAGTGTCACTGGGCCGGTTCTAATGGGCCAGACTTGGGCCCGCTTGCTCCTCAAATAAAACAAAGGAGCTGAAAGAATAGTTATTCGCTCGGAACCGTTAAAATACGGAATTATTTACGGAATCAATCATAGAATTATTTATGTTATCATTTTATGTGAATCAAGGCACATAAAATGATTGAATTTAAAATCGTTTTCTTCTATTTATAAGAATTAAAGCTGGCGGATCGGAATCCGGTTTGATCGGGTATTGAACGGAAATTAAAATTTTCGGGTGTTACATCAGTGCCCCCTTAAAATGAGTTTCGTCCCGAAACTTAGAATAATGTATCTACTCAAACAACTTTCTTTGTATAACTTGGTTTCATTAAGTTCCATTTTCTAACATGCAACTACTCAATCATCATACTCACACACACATCACAAAAACACAATTACTCACTCCAAGGTAACACATGAAAAGTCAAACAAACAACATCCGAGTACTAACTCGTCGATACTGAAGTAACGGTTAACTCCGCAAGGTACTCAGGGTAACCATTTCTAGTGCTCTCCTCCGTTTCCTAAGTAGCCTCATCGATTCCTCGTCTAGACCACTGGAAGTCTACAAAAGCATGAACCGTTTTTTTTTTTTAATATATTTTTTTTTCTTTTCTCTCTGATCTTCATAGCTGATGACGTGTATCGAATTCGGTAGGTACTCCCTCAACGGTTTGGTTTTTTTAAACTTACTTCCAGCTCTTTTGATAACTCTACCAAACCAAAAAAAACTTTTTCTTCCACTAGGCCCTTTTTTTTTTTCCTTTCGAAAGTTCCCGACTATCGATTCTGAAATAATGATCTTAAACTTCTGTCGGCACTTTACTAAGTGTCTAGTACTCTTTGTCATACAAACTGCTTGGCCCGGTTTCCTCAATGTGACCTAATCGGATCGTTCCTTAGTTAATGGGTTTTCACCTACTTCTTGTCAAGCTTTCAAATTTATATAACTCAAAACAAATCACACACTCAAGTGGACCCCATTCATATAGATCTCTAATTCCTTAACTTGAAATCATAGTTAACCTAACATTGATTTTTTTTTTTTCATCTGTGGGTTATGGGCCTACAACGCTTCTGGTGTAACACCCATTAGTCACAATGGCGTCTTTCTGAGGGACAACATGATTTACCCAACTCCCGCCTATACTTCCCTTCTAATACTAGCAAGATCCTCTTCAAGCATACCCTTACTCTCTTACTCAACCGTAGTTTGTTCTTAACCAACCAGTAAGCAACCTCTAACCCGATTTCTCTCCATATCCTTAGATCATCCCAGGAGGTTGTCGTTGCCTACTTGGGGAATCCTCCAGGGCATCAGTAAAGTTACCTCTTAAATCCGCAGTCACTAATGTCTCTTCTTAATAGTACCTACTCGTCAGTACCAACCAAGATTTACACGTCCTCAGTTGACGTCGGTCAGTCTATAATTGACTTATCTCAATATCCCGCACTTACTTTTCTCATACCTATACTGGCGTTAAATTCTTGGTGAGCATCATCTGCTCGCTTAATCCTTTCATGCTTCGCTAATTCGTTTTATCTTCCACACTTCTGTTTCCTTAGGCTAACTCTACTTCTCGAGCCCAACTGAGTCATTCATCTTGACATAAATAGTCATTCCAAGTCTTCAACGATAGTTGGTGAGTGTCTTGGTAGTTCTGATGACTTTAGTTATCATCCCCTTGCAGTTCCCCTTGAATGGACCGTCGGTGTTGATGACTTGGGTCCTGTGATAATTGGGGTTACCTTGAACTTTCGAGTCCACCAAGGCCGTTCTCATATATACATTCCTTCGCTGGTGTTACCGGCAATACTGCCCTCATGGAACTCCGTTGTTTCCACTACAGGGCTTCAACTCTTTGATACCGGCATTGTGATTTCTTTCAAATTCCCATATCTTTGAGGAGGTCAAAACCCCTCCACACTTATAAGGTCTACATTTTGCTTCTACACTCCATTGTAGGTATCCCATTCCATGCACCTTAGACCCTCATGTCCGGATCGACATTTTATCTCTTTTGGTCTCTCAAGCTTGTCTTGTGAACTCTTCTACTAGGTGGCTCGTCTTATAACAATTTCCTCCCCTGAATTGGTCTCAACTTTCAGTTGATCATTACTGCTCATTTCATTTTGGAACCTCAGTTACGTTGTACTCTTGCATAGATTCTACAAAGGCATCCTCATATCAACACTTTATTCCAATTTAGCAAGACCCGCCTTTTGATACACGACTTTTCTTCTTACGGTTTTAAGTTATTCTTTTGGTTTACACTTTATTCATCCAAGCGTTATCGGTCCGATGTGTATGACTTTGATTAAACACCTATCGGTACTATTTGCATAAGAAACCTTAGTTGTATATGATTTATCAAAAATCAAAGTTCTTGACTTGCATTTATTATGTTGTCCTTATGCTCGTCTCGCTTTACCTTCTATAAATCTTTACCCCCCAGTAGGATAGTTAAATCCCTTTGTGTTTCCTCGTATACGCCTTACGGACCACGTTGGTTGGTCTTAAAACTTTTATCAACTCTTATGTCATCAGTCGAGCTTGAATTTTCATCGGAGTACCACCATTTCTTATTACTCTTATATAGACACCTTTCGGGAATTATCTTATTGGGGTGATATCGGATCTATTTAGCAACCTTTAGTCCTTCAACTTTACTCCTTCTCATGTCTGTTCCAGCCAACATGCAGATTCCATCTGCAATCACCTCACAACTCGGTCATACATTTCACCAAGGTTGTAAATCATACTCTATATGTTTGTGCCGCCTCTACAATTCCAATTATTCTATTCACATCTTTAATCACAAGGGCTCCCTTTGTCAATCTAGACAGTTTGACCCCACGTTTTCTCGGAGGAGCACCATCAGTCCTACTTGTGTGGAATGCTAAGACATAGGACATATCCACAATCATCTGTTTCTTCTTACTCTTCTAGTTCTTCTTACAGGGATCCCTCCCAACTAACTTTGATAGGTATCTTTCCTTAATCAACAGTAAGTAACCACTCACAACAATTCTCTTTACACCATTACTATCGTCAATGGTCATTACCTACCGTCAAGAGCTTCTCTTTAATTTATTTATTAGAGTTGTCGTATTGGACTCATTCAATGTTACCATCAAGGCTACTAGTACTTGTATTGATTTAACTTCATCATGGCCGTCGTTGATCTCTCAAAGAAATTCACTAGATGTCGATAAAATTCCTTTATAACCTTGTGGTTATTCTTCTTATCTGTCACTCAACCATCACTAGTTAGCCACCACTTGCGGTTCTCCGTTATGACCCGCTAGTGTTATTAACTTAAATCCCTTCATGAGTGCGAAGTTATTAGAGACCCTCTATTTCCCCAAGGCTATTCTCCTACACCCTCCTTCCTTGGGGTGCTGCTTGTACTTCCGCCTTTATAGAAATCCGGTCTTTGTTGTTTCCCGATCCTTGTTGTAATTCTTGTGTGTTCTAGGAGGTCACACCACTTCCATGTTGGTGAAATCGGCCTTCCCCTTTCTAGCAACCTGTAAGCTTTTATTTTGCGGCTCTTTAATTCTTCGTATCGGAATGGACAATTTATTTTATCTTGACTCCTACGCTTATGATTGTCTCGGTTACCCATCTTGATTGTGGTGGCAAGTAGCTTGTCGAGAGTGATCATATTCCGCTCTGCTTCTAGCCTCAAACTTTCACCTTCTGGTCCGTCAGTAAGCTTAAATTCAATGTCTCTTGTCTGGATCACTACTATATTTCACCTTCACCTTCATGCCTATTTGTGTTTTTGAAGGCCTCCTCCTTTGTTTGTAACGTTGTTTTACACCATCTTGAAAGAATCTATGGGTTGTCTCTTCCAATTTGTATACTTGCCGGTCATCCAACGCGTTACCGGAACTACTCTCATGTATATTCTTCATTTGATATTATTGAGTTGACTCGGGATTCCCTTCTTGTCATCGTAGTTGATGTTGTCTTTTAGTCTTCACTTTTCCGTCTCGATGTTGCTCAACAAGCTCGAAGGAGTTGTTGTTTGCCGTTCGTCTACCTCAATGCACATAAGATGTGCATACTAATCCGCACGTTGACACCCTTCAAAATCTACTTAGGTGTGTCAAAGGGGTGAGAATCTCATTATGTTATCTCCGTTAAGGAAATAACATAACTACAATTTCTACTAATCTTCGGCATATACTTATCTATATCACATATCTTTATAATCAAGCTAATAAGTCAACATAAAGTAAAACCTAAAGTCCATACTAAGCATACTGAGATCCGCGGTAGTAGTGGTGGTCAGCCGTACTATTTATCCCCAACCAGACTATGCATGCATTTGAAAACCAAAAGTTCTTTTTAAAACTCAGATCCCTTTTCGGGTTCTGCTCAAGTACTTATTCGGTCTTTCAGAAGATTTCAAGTGTCATTGTTGCCAACCTAGAGCTCTGATACCATGTTGTAACACCCCGAATTCTCAGAACTCGGGACGTTACTGGTTAGGACCTCACAATGAGTCCCGACCTCAGTTTGACAACAATATTACTAGGATCTTGCAACAAGACACAAATAAGAAAAACCGAAATTCATAAAAATAGTATTTTTAAGAGATGAATGCAACAACGTCTAACAGCCTATAGTACTTAAACCACAAAAAGACTAACTTTCTTTAACAAGAAGAAAGAAACCACAAGGTAAACACCCAACCCTACTCTAAAGAGTACGGTGACCCGGCTGACCACTACTTCCGGATCACTCAGCTGCTGTTCTAACCTGCGGTAAAACTAAAAACACAACAAAACAACCATTAGCTAGTAATCTAAACATTAGGAGAATGATAATAGCACACACACACATAAAATAATAAACACTCATCATGCTTTCAAACAATCCATTTATTATCTTCATTTAAGTCATTCACTCTAATGATACTTATTTTGTGACACGAGGGATTCCCAAACCTCGCCTCCGCCCCCGTGTACCCATCAGGAGTGGATCCGATGCATCTCACCGTGTACCTGTATGGTCTGGGTATAGAGAACCTCCCAGTCTCCTGGCAGAGCTGGGCAGTGATGTCACGGCCCGTTATACATACACTTGGGCCTTAACACATAATAACAACGGTCGTCCTAACAAGTTGTTATCATTGTTATCACACACATTGCACACACACCACCATTATCACTCAACTAATATCCAGAAACCAGCTAAGTAAGTCGCAAGGACTTACCTGAATCAAATCACAACTCTCATTTCCCAATTCGGTCCGTAACCGTAGAAACTCAAACGCCTGTCACACAAGGCACGTGGATCAAAATCATATCCGATACTCTTAGAAGTTACAACTTCTAAGAAGTACTATCTCATGAGGAGAATTACGGAAGAAAAAAAACCCTCTTAAGGTAGAATGACTATTTTACCCTAAATCCCGGAATTTCTCAAAAGTCTATTCTTAACTTCTAATATTTTCTTTTAGAACTTACTTCCATAATCTGGTTATTCCAGGGCAGTTTACAAGAGGTTATAAGGTTATTCTCAAACTCTCGTTAAAGAGAACCACATTATCCTTTTCCCGGTTACTCTACTCTTATACATATATGTGCGTACGTATTTTATACGGTAATCTTACCCATCTATGTATATATACGCTCTACCTATTCATATATCTACGCTTATATATATCTTACACTTATACCTAAACATATATATACTTTACTACGTATAAGTGGAAGCTTATACCTTCCCCATTATATATATAGATACTACTGCATTTAACTTCAAGCTTATACCCTCCTTATATGTATACTACTGCGTCTAAACTTCAAGATTACACCGTCACTACATATATGGATATACTATATATATATATATATATATATATATATATATATATATATATATATATATATATATATATATATATAAAAGCTTCTACCTTCAACACCCTATATATAATATATAGATATATACTACTGCACAGTTGAAGAAAGGAAACACACCCGTCCCTGCACAAACCGAAGACGCCCAACCCTGAAGAGGACACCACAGCTTGGCTCGAAGTCGGAACCGTCTTTGCGAGGAGCCCAGTCGAGCCTGCGAAACGAACGAGAGGCCAATCGGTAACAATTCCGATTCAGTGTTTGAGGAGAAAGACGAGCCCAATCGAGCCTGCGCCGATCAGAGGGAGGAAGAAAGAGTTTACCTAATCGAGGATGGTTGTGACTCCGGCTGCTAGTTTCTGTCGACTAAACTGGTCCCTTCGTTGCCTCCTATTTCACGCGTCAAAACGCTCAGAACCGGTAAGCCGGAGGGAAGGAAGAGAAGGGTACCGACGACTCACCTCGCGAGGCTATGGCTTCGTCTCCTCTTGCTCGTGATGGAAACTGGACGCTGACTCAGTCATGTGCTCTCGCTGCTGCTTGAATAACGTGTGGCACAGAGGGTTGATTCTTGGATCAAGGTTGTTGAACACGATCGATATATGGGTTGTATGAGAGAGAAAACGGGGTTGTTGAGATAACAATCAAAGTGGTATAGAGAAGAAAGAGGGTGTGGTGGGCCCATTCATTTTGTTGCAAATAGTGGGAGAAGTGAGTTGTTCAAGTCCCAGCACAAAAAAAAGAAAAAGAAAAAAATAAGTGGCCCGTAGGCTTGAAAAAAAGAGATGGGCCGCATGCCTGGCAAGGGAAGGAAGAAGTAAGTTTAGATTAGTAATTAGGTTAAAAGTAGGATTAGGTAAGATTAAAATGGGCTGGTTGTAGTGTCACTGGGCCGGTTCTAATGGGCCAGACTTGGGCCCGCTTGCTCCTCAAATAAAACAAAGGAGTTGAAAGAATAGTTATTCGCTCGGAACCGTTAAAATACGGAATTATTTACGGAATCAATCATAGAATTATTTATGTTATCATTTTATGTGAATCAAGGCACATAAAATGATTGAATTTAAAATCGTTTTCTTCTATTTATAAGAATTAAAGCTGGCGGATCGGAATCCGGTTTGATCGGGTATTGAACGGAAATTAAAATTTTCGGGTGTTACATCAGTGCCCCCTGAAAATGAGTTTCGTCCCGAAACTTAGAATAATGTATCTACTCAAACAACTTTCTTTGTATAACTTGGTTTCATTAAGTTCCATTTTCTAACATGCAACTACTCAATCATCATACTCACACACACATCACAAAAACACAATTACTCACTCCAAGGTAACACATGAAAAGTCAAACAAACAACATCCGAGTACTAACTCGTCGATACTGAAGTAACGGTTAACTCCGCAAGGTACTCAGGGTAACCATTTCTAGTGCTCTCCTCCGTTTCCTAAGTAGCCTCATCGATTCCTCGTCTAGACCACTGGAAGTCTACAAAAGCATGAACCGTTTTTTTTTTTTAATATATTTTTTTTTTCTTTTCTCTCTGATCTTCATAGCTGATGACGTGTATCGAATTCGGTAGGTACTCCCTCAACGGTTTGGTTTTTTTAAACTTACTTCCAGCTCTTTTGATAACTCTACCAAACCAAAAAAAACTTTTTCTTCCACTAGGCCCTTTTTTTTTTTCCTTTCGAAAGTTCCCGACTATCGATTCTGAAATAATGATCTTAAACTTCTGTCGGCACTTTACTAAGTGTCTAGTACTCTTTGTCATACAAACTGCTTGGCCCGGTTTCCTCAATGTGACCTAATCGGATCGTTCCTTAGTTAATGGGTTTTCACCTACTTCTTGTCAAGCTTTCAAATTTATATAACTCAAAACAAATCACACACTCAAGTGGACCCCATTCATATAGATCTCTAATTCCTTAACTTGAAATCATAGTTAACCTAACATTGATTTTTTTTTTTCATCTGTGGGTTATGGGCCTACCACGCTTCTGGTGTAACACCCATTAGTCACAATGGCGTCTTTCTGAGGGACAACATGATTTACCCAACTCCCGCCTATACTTCCCTTCTAATACTAGCAAGATCCTCTTCAAGCATACCCTTACTCTCTTACTCAACCGTAGTTTGTTCTTAACCAACCAGTAAGCAACCTCTAACCCGATTTCTCTCCATATCCTTAGATCATCCCAGGAGGTTGTCGTTGCCTACTTGGGGAATCCTCCAGGGCATCAGTAAAGTTACCTCTTAAATCCGCAGTCACTAATGTCTCTTCTTAATAGTACCTACTCGTCAGTACCAACCAAGATTTACACGTCCTCAGTTGACGTCGGTCAGTCTATAATTGACTTATCTCAATATCCCGCACTTACTTTTCTCATACCTATACTGGCGTTAAATTCTTGGTGAGCATCATCTGCTCGCTTAATCCTTTCATGCTTCGCTAATTCGTTTTATCTTCCACACTTCTGTTTCCTTAGGCTAACTCTACTTCTCGAGCCCAACTGAGTCATTCATCTTGACATAAATAGTCATTCCAAGTCTTCAACGATAGTTGGTGAGTGTCTTGGTAGTTCTGATGACTTTAGTTATCATCCCCTTGCAGTTCCCCTTGAATGGACCGTCGGTGTTGATGACTTGGGTCCCGTGATAATTGGGGTTACCTTGAACTTTCGAGTCCACCAAGGCCGTTCTCATATATACATTCCTTCGCTGGTGTTACCGGCAATACTGCCCTCATGGAACTCCGTTGTTTCCACTACAGGGCTTCAACTCTTTGATACCGGCATTGTGATTTCTTTCAAATTCCCATATCTTTGAGGAGGTCAAAACCCCTCCACACTTATAAGGTCTACATTTTGCTTCTACACTCCATTGTAGGTATCCCATTCCATGCACCTTAGACCCTCATGTCCGGATCGACATTTTATCTCTTTTGGTCTCTCAAGCTTGTCTTGTGAACTCTTCTACTAGGTGGCTCGTCTTATAACAATTTCCTCCCCTGAATTGGTCTCAACTTTCAGTTGATCATTACTGCTCATTTCATTTTGGAACCTCAGTTACGTTGTACTCTTGCATAGATTCTACAAAGGCATCCTCATATCAACACTTTATTCCAATTTAGCAAGACCCGCCTTTTGATACACGACTTTTCTTCTTACGGTTTTAAGTTATTCTTTTGGTTTACACTTTATTCATCCAAGCGTTATCGGTCCGATGTGTATGACTTTGATTAAACACCTATCGGTACTATTTGCATAAGAAACCTTAGTTGTATATGATTTATCAAAAATCAAAGTTCTTGACTTGCATTTATTATGTTGTCCTTATGCTCGTCTCGCTTTACCTTCTATAAATCTTTACCCCCCAGTAGGATAGTTAAATCCCTTTGTGTTTCCTCGTATACGCCTTACGGACCACGTTGGTTGGTCTTAAAACTTTTATCAACTCTTATGTCATCAGTCGAGCTTGAATTTTCATCGGAGTACCACCATTTCTTATTACTCTTATATAGACACCTTTCGGGAATTATCTTATTGGGGTGATATCGGATCTATTTAGCAACCTTTAGTCCTTCAACTTTACTCCTTCTCATGTCTGTTCCAGCCAACATGCAGATTCCATCTGCAATCACCTCACAACTCGGTCATACATTTCACCAAGGTTGTAAATCATACTCTATATGTTTGTGCCGCCTCTACAATTCCAATTATTCTATTCACATCTTTAATCACAAGGGCTCCCTTTGTCAATCTAGACAGTTTGACCCCACGTTTTCTCGGAGGAGCACCATCAGTCCTACTTGTGTGGAATGCTAAGACATAGGACATATCCACAATCATCTGTTTCTTCTTACTCTTCTAGTTCTTCTTACAGGGATCCCTCCCAACTAACTTTGATAGGTATCTTTCCTTAATCAACAGTAAGTAACCACTCACAACAATTCTCTTTACACCATTACTATCGTCAATGGTCATTACCTACCGTCAAGAGCTTCTCTTTAATTTATTTATTAGAGTTGTCGTATTGGACTCATTCAATGTTACCATCAAGGCTACTAGTACTTGTATTGATTTAACTTCATCATGGCCGTCGTTGATCTCTCAAAGAAATTCACTAGATGTCGATAAAATTCCTTTATAACCTTGTGGTTATTCTTCTTATCTGTCACTCAACCATCACTAGTTAGCCACCACTTGCGGTTCTCCGTTATGACCCGCTAGTGTTATTAACTTAAATCCCTTCATGAGTGCGAAGTTATTAGAGACCCTCTATTTCCCCAAGGCTATTCTCCTACACCCTCCTTCCTTGGGGTGCTGCTTGTACTTCCGCCTTTATAGAAATCCGGTCTTTGTTGTTTCCCGATCCTTGTTGTAATTCTTGTGTGTTCTAGGAGGTCACACCACTTCCATGTTGGTGAAATCGGCCTTCCCCTTTCTAGCAACCTGTAAGCTTTTATTTTGCGGCTCTTTAATTCTTCGTATCGGAATGGACAATTTATTTTATCTTGACTCCTACGCTTATGATTGTCTCGGTTACCCATCTTGATTGTGGTGGCAAGTAGCTTGTCGAGAGTGATCATATTCCGCTCTGCTTCTAGCCTCAAACTTTCACCTTCTGGTCCGTCAGTAAGCTTAAATTCAATGTCTCTTGTCTGGATCACTACTATATTTCACCTTCACCTTCATGCCTATTTGTGTTTTTGAAGGCCTCCTCCTTTGTTTGTAACGTTGTTTTACACCATCTTGAAAGAATCTATGGGTTGTCTCTTCCAATTTGTATACTTGCCGGTCATCCAACGCGTTACCGGAACTACTCTCATGTATATTCTTCATTTGATATTATTGAGTTGACTCGGGATTCCCTTCTTGTCATCGTAGTTGATGTTGTCTTTTAGTCTTCACTTTTCCGTCTCGATGTTGCTCAACAAGCTCGAAGGAGTTGTTGTTTGCCGTTCGTCTACCTCAATGCACATAAGATGTGCATACTAATCCGCACGTTGACACCCTTCAAAATCTACTTAGGTGTGTCAAAGGGGTGAGAATCTCATTATGTTATCTCCGTTAGAAATAACATAACTACAATTTCTACTAATCTTCGGCATATACTTATCTATATCACATATCTTTATAATCAAGCTAATAAGTCAACATAAAGTAAAACCTAAAGTCCATACTAAGCATACTGAGATCCGCGGTAGTAGTGGTGGTCAGCCGTACTATTTATCCCCAACCAGACTATGCATGCATTTGAAAACCAAAAGTTCTTTTTAAAACTCAGATCCCTTTTCGGGTTCTGCTCAAGTACTTATTCGGTCTTTCAGAAGATTTCAAGTGTCATTGTTGCCAACCTAGAGCTCTGATACCATGTTGTAACACCCCGAATTCTCAGAACTCGGGACGTTACTGGTTAGGACCTCACAATGAGTCCCGACCTCAGTTTGACAACAATATTACTAGGATCTTGCAACAAGACACAAATAAGAAAAACCGAAATTCATAAAAATAGTATTTTTAAGAGATGAATGCAACAACGTCTAACAGCCTATAGTACTTAAACCACAAAAAGACTAACTTTCTTTAACAAGAAGAAAGAAACCACAAGGTAAACACCCAACCCTACTCTAAAGAGTACGGTGACCCGGCTGACCACTACTTCCGGATCACTCAGCTGCTGTTCTAACCTGCGGTAAAACTAAAAACACAACAAAACAACCATTAGCTAGTAATCTAAACATTAGGAGAATGATAATAGCACACACACACATAAAATAATAAACACTCATCATGCTTTCAAACAATCCATTTATTATCTTCATTTAAGTCATTCACTCTAATGATACTTATTTTGTGACACGAGGGATTCCCAAGCCTCGCCTCCGCCCCCGTGTACCCATCAGGAGTGGATCCGATGCATCTCACCGTGTACCTGTATGGTCTGGGTATAGAGAACCTCCCAGTCTCCTGGCAGAGCTGGGCAGTGATGTCACGGCCCGTTATACATACACTTGGGCCTTAACACATAATAACAACGGTCGTCCTAACAAGTTGTTATCATTGTTATCACACACATTGCACACACACCACCATTATCACTCAACTAATATCCAGAAACCAGCTAAGTAAGTCGCAAGGACTTACCTGAATCAAATCACAACTCTCATTTCCCAATTCGGTCCGTAACCGTAGAAACTCAAACGCCTGTCACACAAGGCACGTGGATCAAAATCATATCCGATACTCTTAGAAGTTACAACTTCTAAGAAGTACTATCTCATGAGGAGAATTACGGAAGAAAAAAAACCCTCTTAAGGTAGAATGACTATTTTACCCTAAATCCCGGAATTTCTCAAAAGTCTATTCTTAACTTCTAATATTTTCTTTTAAAACTTACTTCCATAATCTGGTTATTCCAGGGCAGTTTACAAGAGGTTATAAGGTTATTCTCAAACTCTCGTTAAAGAGAACCACATTATCCTTTTCCCGGTTACTCTACTCTTATACATATATGTGCGTACGTATTTTATACGGTAATCTTACCCATCTATGTATATATACGCTCTACCTATTCATATATCTACGCTTATATATATCTTACACTTATACCTAAACATATATATACTTTACTACGTATAAGTGGAAGCTTATACCTTCCCCATTATATATATAGATACTACTGCATTTAACTTCAAGCTTATACCCTCCTTATATGTATACTACTGCGTCTAAACTTCAAGATTACACCGTCACTACATATATGGATATACTATATATATATATATATATATATATATATATATATATATATATATATATATATATATATATATATATAAAAGCTTCTACCTTCAACACCCTATATATAATATATAGATATATACTACTGCACAGTTGAAGAAAGGAAACACACCCGTCCCTGCACAAACCGAAGACGCCCAACCCTGAAGAGGACACCACAGCTTGGCTCGAAGTCGGAACCGTCTTTGCGAGGAGCCCAGTCGAGCCTGCGAAACGAACGAGAGGCCAATCGGTAACAATTCCGATTCAGTGTTTGAGGAGAAAGACGAGCCCAATCGAGCCTGCGCCGATCAGAGGGAGGAAGAAAGAGTTTACCTAATCGAGGATGGTTGTGACTCCGGCTGCTAGTTTCTGTCGACTAAACTGGTCCCTTCGTTGCCTCCTATTTCACGCGTCAAAACGCTCAGAACCGGTAAGCCGGAGGGAAGGAAGAGAAGGGTACCGACGACTCACCTCGCGAGGCTATGGCTTCGTCTCCTCTTGCTCGTGATGGAAACTGGACGCTGACTCAGTCATGTGCTCTCGCTGCTGCTTGAATAACGTGTGGCACAGAGGGTTGATTCTTGGATCAAGGTTGTTGAACACGATCGATATATGGGTTGTATGAGAGAGAGAACGGGGTTGTTGAGATAACAATCAAAGTGGTATAGAGAAGAAAGAGGGTGTGGTGGGCCCATTCATTTTGTTGCAAATAGTGGGAGAAGTGAGTTGTTCAAGTCCCAGCACAAAAAAAAAAAAAAGAAAAAAATAAGTGGCCCGTAGGCTTGAAAAAAAGAGATGGGCCGCATGCCTGGCAAGGGAAGGAAGAAGTAAGTTTAGATTAGTAATTAGGTTAAAAGTAGGATTAGGGTAAGATTAAAATGGGCTGGTTGTAGTGTCACTGGGCCGGTTCTAATGGGCCAGACTTGGGCCCGCTTGCTCCTCAAATAAAACAAAGGAGCTGAAAGAATAGTTATTCGCTCGGAACCGTTAAAATACGGAATTATTTACGGAATCAATCATAGAATTATTTATGTTATCATTTTATGTGAATCAAGGCACATAAAATGATTGAATTTAAAATCGTTTTCTTCTATTTATAAGAATTAAAGCTGGCGGATCGGAATCCGGTTTGATCGGGTATTGAACGGAAATTAAAATTTTCGGGTGTTACAGTTTACACAAGAAGGAAAGATCTTAAAAAATATACGTCAGTTTTATATGAAATTATAATTTTTTTTTAAAAAACAAACAGTTTAGATATGAGGAGAAGTTGTTAAGTAGAATCGGGCCATATGAATTTTAATTGTAAGTTATATAGATATAGATTTGTAATTTGCAATCTGAATTTTAAATTCAGAAAATTTACGTATCAAATTCTATTAAAAAATAGGAAAATATTTTTTTTATAAATTGTGGTTGTTAGAAATTTAATAAAAAATTTTTTTAATTAATTTAATCTTTTTAATATAAATTATGGTGATTAGGATTCCTTATAAAATTATAATTAATAATAATAACAGTTTACTAATTATTTTAAAGATTAATTAAAATGACATTTTAGTAAATATAGATTGTGCTTCTAATGACTAATTGGTATTAAAATGACATATGACGGTCGTGTCCTTAGTTTTAGTAAGGAATATAGATTGTGCTTCTAATGACTAATTGGTAGATGCTCCTATCTGATTCTTGTACCATGGTTACAGGTAACATGGGTGGAACACGTGGAATACGAAGAGAGCGGGATCCATCATCTTTACCGGTCCCTGGTTTGCTCTGGCATGGGCTTCGTTGCTCAGAGGCGGGTCACCACGCTTCAAAGACAAGTGTCTTGCTATCGTCATGCCCTCCATCCCTGCTCGTGACCAAATTGGTACGCGCAAACTTAGCTGTTACAATATATGTCCGATTTTTATACATACAAATGTTATTGAGCCTGATTTGGAATAATGTAACAGCTATAACAACGAGCGAGAGGAGGAGTATGTTGAAGCTAGCGCGAAGAATGACGGACAATTTCTGTGCTGGTGTATGTGCGTCAACTGTCCACAAATGGAGCAAACTCGACATTGAAAATATGGACGAGGATGCTGGTGGATGCAATGAAAGTGCACTTGGGTTCTTCATGTACAAGGACAGGCCTTGTTACATACATCTTTAACTTTCTCTGACTGATGCTTACCATCTTCAATGGTGAAATGTGAATTGTGTGAGATTGCCGTATATACATGTTACAACCCTTTGATGTATGTTCTCTGCTAATTGATTGCATCCTTGGATATTATCGGATAGAATTTCTAAAGTGTCCAACGCCATGAAATTGAGAAATGTGCTCATCTTTTTGTTCTTTATCCTCAGCTCATTGACAGGTAACGTTTTGCTGCAAAATTAATTTACTTGCTTGAACTCTTGGTTGCTTTTTTTGCTATTTTAGACTTTTAGTTAGCGGATGATTGCTTTTATGTTTTGTTTGATCTGTTGGGCTTGTGTTTTTATTTCTATGTTTGAGTATATTTATTTTTATTGAATTCTGCTTCATCTATATACTATAATTTGTTGACCGGTTCTTTGTGGATAGGGGTTTGAGCCTGAGGTTTTGAAAAAGTCTTCAGGGTTGCTTATTGGCGACTATGATATCTAACCCCTCTTCTTCTCTGATGTTCTTTGTTGTTTGTTGCTGCTAAAATATTCACTTTTAGCTATATTTTGTTATAGAAGGTGCTAAAGAGTAGTGCAAGGTGCGAGGAAGATGGGTTGTTTTCTATGCAATGGTAGTTCTACTAAGAAGAAGACATCGTAGACCTTTGTTAGCAATAATGACAAGAATTGCGACGATCGAAAGCATTTAACCCATGGTAATTTTTATGTCTTTATTTGATTAGGTTTTGGTTTGATGGATTTTAGGGTTTGACTAGTCTGTAAATCGATTGAACTGAAAACGATCCCAACTCGATTGTGATTGGTTTCTTGTCATTTCCCATTTTGTGCTCTCTTTTTTTTTCTTACAATTTTGATCGCCTGTCGTTTTTCGAAACTATACTTTAGAAGATGATAGGCTGCTTTTATCTGTTGTTGAATTAACCTTATCATGGTTCTGTGTACAATTTGGATTTTAGATTTCCTGTCATAATATATGCAGAAAGAGGAGAATATGAATCAACTACAAGCAATGGGGATTGGAAGATTTCTCCATCATGAATTTGTGTGACACAAAATTATTATAATTGCTACTGGTTAGTGTGATAAGTTGGTATATTATGTTCTTCAGACTTGGCAGCTAATTATCTATTCAGGATGACCTTTGATCTTGGTTTTCTTCTGGTCATTTCATGTCGAGCTCATGATTGTGTATGCCAGACACTAAATTGTATTGGTTGCCTGTTGTAGATGCATTGAACTTAAAAAATCTTTTTTTTTTGAAAATGGGAAGCGGTTCGAAACCATTAGACGGCGCCGTCTAATGGGTCGGCAGACGGTCAAAACCGTCACGAAGGACCACAAATAAAGGAGAAAAGAAATACACAAAAATACATCAAAATAAAACCGAAAGCAAAAAGTCTTCAAGGGAAGGCAGGATGATTCAGTCAGCAGGAGGCACCGAGCATAAACGATTATCTTCGAAGGAAGTACACAGGGAGGAAGTCTGGGGAACAACTATGGACACCTCAGATTTGGACTGCAACAAAGCTGCCAAGAGTCGATCACAAATGCACACCCCCTTCTCGACAAATGCACGAAACCGCCAACAAATGACTGCATCAAACCTCAGAAGACGAGATTGCAGAACCCTGGTATCTTGATGAATAAAGGTGTAGAACTTGATGGATAAGAGAAAAGTGATTTGTAGGGAGAAGATTGTTAAAAGATGGAGCATTGATTATTCTAACATGTATTCTTTTTCTTTTTTTCCGGTTTAATGAACACTCAAAGGCGTTTATGCAGATATGGTGGATGGCGGGATTTTTCCGATGAGGTTGATGGTATTTTTCGCCAACATAATAGAAATTATGATGTTTTTTTGAACGTCATGCAAAAAGAAAAAGAGCATAACAAAAGTTGATAATGATTAATTTTCTTACATAAAAGTTGTTATGGCGGTGTTTTAAAGGACATTTGTTGGTTTCAATTTTAATGTTTTTTTTTCACACATAGGTCAAATTACATATGGCATTTGCAAATCATAGATAGTAAAAATCTCAAAGCTGTTATATGTATTGTGCATGAATTTATGGATTCGGATGTGATTATAACTATTATTCTGATTTCTTCGGGCCTTGTCAAGAGTGGTTGGGGTTCTCATCTGGTTTAACTCAACAAAAGCCGTTTAAAATTTATAATCATGCAACTTTAGAATGTGTTTGGTAGGAGATGGAGGTTATTTTAAAGATTAATAAGGAGTTAAATTTCATATGGGAAATTATAAGAATTATTTGATGTAAAATAATCTAAATCAAGTTGTTTGGTAGAAGTTTTTTTAATGGGTCTATTGATACAACTTTATAAATTTGAGTGAAATCCTAATTGATAGTTGGAAATTAATCTCCTTTAACCTTGGTAATATGAGGTTATTTTTTGGTCATTTTTAATCCCAATTAACCCCTGATATAATCTTCTTCCTAATCTTCATCTTCATCTAAACACTTACAAAAATTAATCCCCTAAATTTTAATCTGAATTAACATCCTTTAATCCCCAACTAAACACACCCTTAATCTATTTTACTAGAAATAGATATGATAGCAGTGTTTAGCAGGTGTTTTTAAACATATTTAGTTCAAGGAGTAGATAGAAAGAACGTTAGTGAATCCGGCTCTTAATTTGTTCAAAATTATATCTCGGTGGTGATGGAGCTCTTATTTGGGTAAGCTAAAGAGTCGTTGGGGGTTTCCCATTCAGCTTGAACAAGGTAGAGCATTGAGCCTTAATAACAATACAGAAAAAACTGAAAAAAAAAATAACAAAGAAAAACACAAAAACCAATAAGCTTATGAGGAGGAGAGGAAAAATAGAATAAAGGGAGAAATTTTGTGAATAGATGAAGTTTCTTCTAACAAGGATTTACACCCGAATCCACATGGGAAAGGACAAAACTTAAGTTGAAGGTGGGCCTTGGGAGGCAGCAAAAGAGAGCTAGGAGATGCCATATGAGAAGACGGGTTATACCGTAGAAGGCGAGGGTTTATACCCTAGAAGGCTACTAATTACGTTGGACACAGCGGCGTGTTCCGCCAGAAGAAGCGGCGGGTTCAGCCGAAAGAAGGGACGGATTCCGTCGTAAGAAGCGGTGAGTTACACCGTAGAAAGAGATACCGAAAGGCGAGATGAAAAGACTCGGCGAGGCAAGTCTGTTCATAGAATCCCTTGTCAGGCACAACATCTATAGATTAGAAACACATCTAGAAATATATTGGTGATGAAGGGGTTTTCGACAATTCGTTTAAGAATGAAGATTGAACTCATTGTCAAATTTTGATCATGTTCGTGAAAGGGACGGGTTTCGCCCGATAAGAGGTGCAAGGAAGCCGGCGGCTGCTAGAGCTTTTCAGTTAGGGTTTTCCTGCTCTCCAAAGAGAGCGTTTCCAAGTTTTTTAAATTCATTTTGAAAAAATAATTGAACGGGAAGAAAGAAACAGAGGCTAAGGAAGAGGCTAAGAAGGTAAATTCATTTTCAAAATTGAGTGCAAGAGATGCAAGTTTACAAGGGAGTCCCAGTCACCACAAGGCACAAACCATACACTAGCTAATAACACTTTGTCTTCATTAGGCTTTAAAAGCATGTCTACTTTTGGATAAAAGATGCATAGGAATTGTATGTTTCAATATATATGTGATCATTATTGCAATAAATATCTTCAGGCTATTGTTTTCATTCACCTAGATCATCTTTATTATTTTTTTGGTTTGAATCTACCACCTCTAAAGATCTGCTTTGAAATTAGGGTCGACGTTGCATTCAAGTAGTGTTTGAAATTAGATTAAGAAGAAAATATTACATTGCATAGGAAGAAATTACATTGCATCAAGAAGAAATTATAGTGATCACAACCTCAAAGTTTGTTACTGAAGAACTGTTAGGTGAATGTAAAGGATAAAGATACTCTCGAAGGGGGGTTGAATAGAGTATGAGAACTTTTCGCAAAACCAATCTCAAGGCCTTGAAACAATTTCAAGGGCCTTCATGTCGATCTCAGTTCTTTGTGAAACTTTGATTTCAAGGGTTTTGAAACAACTTTCAAGGGCATTGACTTTGTACTCCAGCAAAACAAAGTTAGTCACAATAAACAAGATATAGTGCGGAATGTAAAAGATCGACACAAGGATATGTTTACAAAGTTTGGCTCTAAATAACTTACTCTCCGCCCTAGGGTATAGCCTTAGGATCTAACTATCTATTATCAGCTTCAAAGAGTCATAGATACAAACTAGAAGAAATCCTCTTCTTCTCTCATTGTAGCCAATGCTACGATTTAGCTCCAACTCTTCACCTTGCTATAATAGCCTAGTTACTTCGTAGAGTAACACACACTCGAGTATAACACTCTTTAGATATGCCAATGGAGCTCTCGAGTTTTATCTCTCTCTAGGGGATAAAGCTTTTTAAAAAAAACGAGAGAAAGAAAACCTATTGATCGAATGAAGAAGATTTTGGATCGCTTGAAGACTATGGATGTTTCTGAGTATGCTTGTGTACTTGTTCTTCAATTTCCATCTTCATTTATAACCTTCTATGGAGAAGTCTTCTAGCCGTTGGAAAGATGACCTTTTGGAGATCACTCTTCTTCTCCATGAAAATCGCTTCTTTGTTGAGATGAGATAGACATTGTGGATCTTCATCTCCTTAGAACACGTTGATATCTCAATCCTTGATCTTCTCATATTTGTTGTAACAATCTTCAAACTCAAAGAAGAGAATCTTCGTGCTTTTTGGTTTAAGGATCTTTGAAAGATCTTCTTTGATGGCCGGTTGAGATCTTCACTTGATCATATCTTTTTGTTTGAGCAAATCTCTCTTGGAAGATCTTCTTAGTGATTTGAAACTTTGAACATGTGCCCTTGACTTCTTCGTTCTCTTGGAATTCATTTCAAGGCCTTCGTCGTTTGAATACTCTAAACTCCTTGTCTCTCAAACTCTTCCAAGGTCCCTTGAAGTCTCTTGCAAAACCTGCACTTTAAATACTCCTAATCACCATACCAAACCAATCAATACGATATAACAATTCATTGGTTAGTGTATCAAACTACTTCATTTGTGTTTAAGTCTTCCATCATCAACACCTGTATAACTTTATAATCAAGGTGGAGTTTTCAATCTCCCCCTTGATGGAAGACAACACAAATGTTTTCGTACCTGCGTTTGTAAGGTTAGCGATGCATATATGAATATCAAAACCTAAAATGCAGAATGTAGAATATCGAATGTCGGATCACATTCATTTCTCCCCCTTTGTCTTTCAACAAGGGAGAAAAATAGTTAAAGCACGAGAGTTTTAAAAACATTACAACCTAAAAGTATTTCCACAAAACCACAAAACAAGACTGTTCCCTCAACCATCTAGCTCAATCCTCCTCATAGAACCGCCTTTTTCCTTTAGACGAAGATTTCTTATGGCTTCAATCATCCATTTCAGCTGCTAAACGTCGTTTCTTTTCTTCAGCTCTTCGTTGCTTAACCACTTCATATTAAACTACTAGCAGAAAGGTTGGCTCAACATGAGTTGGATACAAAATAGATTTATTTTGTACACGTCGTTTGCAATTCATCAGCACATTTTCAACTTTCTCTTGAGTATGTTGAGCTACATCTTCAGGCATGGGCATAATACTTCCCATAGTAGTCAGAGTAAGAGCATTCATCAAATACATTTCATTGACTTTAGCATTTATGGTAGATAACAGCTCAAAATTTGCATCCATTCTTCTCTTAGTATCAAACTGAAAATCAGACAGTTCACGATTCAGACATACCATTTCTTTTTCACAACCTTGTAACCTGACATATGGAGTAGGAGTAGGATATGTTTGAGCCTCTTGAGTTGCAATTGGAATAGCTCATTTCCCTTTTAAAGTCCATGTGCCTGCGAGAGTCTTCTCAATCCCCAATCTTTCTAAGTAGTTCTATTCAATCTTACCAGAAATTGACTGTCGATCTTCAAAGGATGTATCAATTTTGAAATAATCAAAGATCTTAGGCAACAAGTTTCCATAAGGAAGAAGAATGGGTCGCTTAGAGTTGAAAGAATGTATCATATGGTTGAGAATAAGATTTGGTACATCTATGTCTAACTCAGACATAATCAGATGAATTAGTTCCAAGGATTGGTCAGTCAGCAATTCTATTGAGTTTGCACGAGGAACAACACATCGAACTAGAATAGTAAACACTATTTTAGCATCTAAGGTTAGAGAGGTATGAGTAAGTTGGCGTGAGGTTGAATTTGGAACTAGAAACTTCTCCTTAGCAATACAAACACTCTCTGATCATGAAGGATGATTGAACACAATATCTGTAGGAATTCCAAATATCTCACTTAAAACAGAAGAAGTGAGCGAAATCGGAGTACCTTTCACTGAAGATTCAATAGTGATAATTCCTTTGTCCCCTTTTTGTGATGAGATTGACATAGAACATCCTCGTGAGCCGTGGAAAAGCAAATCTTCAGGGTTTAGAATTTTCCAGATTATCGAACTTTTGAGCTTGTTTATATACGGGATCTAAAGGGTTTCGAGAAATTCAGTGTCCACCAGATTGCACATATAGAGCGTTCGATTGTGAAAACCATCAAGTCATGATCCTGAAGCTTGAAAATTGATGAACCACGATGTGGGAAGACCAGTTGTCTAAGAAATGTCCAAATCATCAAAAAGTATTTCTTCCTTTGCAGTTGAGGAGCTTTGAACAAATTTCTTTTTGGGAGCTTGAGTAGCGGATTTCTTGCTTTTGGGTGCCATGGGTGAAGTTTGAGAGAGAAAGCAAGGGGTTTTTGAAAAGGGTTTCTGTGAAAGAGAAGAATGAAAAAGATTGGAAAAACTGGTCCTTTTTAAATGCAAATAATAACAAGATTTTAAGAAAATAAAGCCTTTCAAAGACCAATTAAAGTTCCAATAAAAACTCAACAAATCTTTTTCAATTCTTAAACAAAAGAATTCGTAAAAACAATTTAAGAATTAAAATATCTAAAAGATATTAATTCTTAAATGGATCCGTAATTTTTTAATTTACCCTTAAATCATGTTTTAAGGCCCTTGAATTGCCTTTCAAGGCCCTTGAAAACATTAAATGGGCTGCATTCGTAGGAACAAATAAAATGATTTACTCACCCTACGTTAATGCTTCCTTGTTCAATATTTCAAGCTACAATCTAATAAAATTAAATTGTTTCTCAAGAAGAGGCTTGGTAAAGATATCTGCAAGCTGCAAGTTAGTAGATATAAAAGAGATCTAAACATCACCTTTCTCAACATGATCACGTATGAAGTGATGCCTTACATCAATGTGCTTAGTCCTTGAATGCTGCACATGACTTTTGGTTATAGAAATAACACTAGTATTATCACATTAATGGGAATACCTTTTAAGTCAAAGGCAAGATCACGATGTTGTTGAGCAATCCATAGAATTTGTGCACAACAGGCTCCCACAACTATATATTCAGCTTCGGCTGTGGATAGGGTGAAAGAATTTTGCTTCTTGGAGTGCCAACTAATTAGGGATGACCCTAAGAATTGACAACATCCAGAAGTGCTTTTCCTATCGACCTTATAACGTGCAAAGTCTGCATCCGAATAGCCAACAAGGTGAAACGAGCTTTGACGTGGGTACCATAACCCTAGATCCTTAGTCCCATTGAGATACCGAAAAATTATTTTCACAGCTATCAAGTGTGACTCTTTAGGATCAGCTTGAAATCTTGCACACATGCACACGCTAAACATAATGTCAGATCGACTAACAGTTAAATACAACAATGAACCGATCATACCTCGATACTCCTTTTGCACCACACTTTTGCCATCCTTGTCATGGTCAAGCGAAAGCGTTGAACTCATAGGAGTCTTTGCGACCTTAGATTGATCCATTTTGTACTTCTTAAGCAAATCCTTAGTATACTTGCTTTGATTGAGAAAAATTCCTTGCTTTGCTTGTGTAACTTGAAGTCCAAGAAAGAAATTTAGCTCACACATTAAACTCATTTCAAATTCCCTACACATAATATCTGAAAATTCCTTGCAAAGGGAATCATTAGTAGCACCAAAATAATATATCATCAACATAAATTTGTACTACTAATATATCGTTGCCTCTGGTTTTGATAAATAAAGTTTTATCAATCAAACCTCTTTTGAATTTGTTTTCAAGAAGATATTTGGACAATCTTTCGTACCAAGCTCGAGGAGCTTGCTTAAGACCATAAAGAGCTTTGTCCAATTTAAAAACGTGATCCAGAAATTCATCATTTTCAAAACTAGGAGGTTGAGCAACGTAAACTTCTTCTTCCAAGAAGCCATTTAAAAAAGCACATTTTACATCCATTTGAAAAAGTTTTATATTCATAAAAGATGCAAATGCAAGTAGCATACGTATGACTTCTAACCTGGCAACCGGAGCAAAAGTCTCCTCATAATCAATACCTTCTTCTTGGTTATAGCCTTGTGCTACAAGTCATGCTTTATTTCGTATAACCTTGACACTTTCATCCAACTTATTTCGAAAAACCCATTTCGTGCCGATGACAGATTGATGTTTTGGTCTTGAAGTAAGAGTCCATACCTTACTTCTCTCAAACTCATTTAGTTCATTTTGCATGACAATGATCCAATCGGGTTCTTGAAGGGCTTGAACATAATTCTTTGGCTCGACAAGAGACACGAACGCGGAGAAAGCACATAGATTATTCACTTTAGATCGAGTTTGAACTCCAGCGTTTGGATCTGAGATCACATTCTCTTGTGGATGGTATGAAGAGTGTTGAAATTTTCTTCGTTTGTAAGATGGAGCGGATCCTGAAGGTTGAGCCTCATATGCTTGACTAGATTCAGGTACCATTGATATATTGCCCTTGGATCCTATCTCAAGGCCTTGAATTTGAGTTTCAAACCCTTGAACCGGAGTTCTGACATCGCAGTTTTCTGTTTCAAGGTCTTGAAGGTGTGATTCAAAGCTTTGAGGGTTTTCTTCAGTATCTTGAATCTTTTCTTGCATATTATTTTCTTGATCTTTAGGATCTTCATCTTCATCCGATTTGTGATCTTCTCGTTGATTCAGATTTAGATCTGCAAAACTTTCACTCAAAGTACCATCATTGCTTTCATTAAAAATAACATGGATACTTTCCTCAACACTTTTGGTATGTTTGTTATAGACACGATAAGCTTTGTTACTTGAAGCATATCCAATTAATATTGCTTCATCACTACGTGCATCAAATTTCCCAAGGTTATCTTTACCATTGTTATGAACAAAGCAAGTACATCCAAAGGGTTTGAAATATGAAATATTTGGTTTCCTCCCTTTAAAGAGTTCATAAGGAGTCTTTTCAAAATAGGGCAAATCAAACATCTATTCCAAATATAATTTGCAGTGTTTACAACTTCAGTCCAAAAACTTTTTGGCAAACTATTTTCTAAAATCATTGTCCTAGACATATCTTCAAGAGTGCGGTTCTTACGTTCCATGTAATATCCGGAATTTTTATTCCGTTTAATTTCGAATCAATTCGGACTTCGAGCCGTTGACGGTTCCCATTCTATCTAGTATTTCTTTCTTGATAAATTTTATCATTTTATGTAGAATTTAATTCACATAAAATGATAGAATTATATCAAACCCTAATTCTTATAATTATTTATCATTTTATGTAGAATTTAATTCACATAAAATGATACAATTATATCAAACCCTAATTCTTATAATTAATCCTTAACGACAACTTAAGACGAGATCATGACAAGACTGAGACGAGACTGTGACAAAGCTGTGACGAGACCATGACAGAGCTGAGACGAGGTCATGACGAAGCCCGACAACTCTGTGACGATGTCATGCATGGGCCTGACAAAGCCATGACGAGGTTTTGACAAGGCTTGACAACCTCAGCCCATTCTTTCCTACTTTGCTCCAGCCCACCTACGTGCTTCTACCCGGCCCAACTGTGAGGGACGTGAATTGCCCTAGCTCACTTGTAAACTCCTGCACGCCAAGGAACACCAGTCGGCACCAATCCTCAACAGCCACAACCGCCGTGCAACCTCCTACCCTCTCGCATACCTCCAGCAGTTACCCTTGGCTCACGTAGGTGACGGTCACTGCCTACCTCTCCTTCGTTTTGTCGTCCTCCTACCGCCTTCATCTTCTGGTGTTGCAAGTAACAACTAATTCCTTGGCTTCGCAGGATGGAAACAATATGGCCTCCCTTATCTCCTCTCTAGCACCCAAGCAACAACCTTGGACGTCGTCTTCTCCGTCCGGGGTCGGTCTGCCCTCGTCGACACACCTTCGACAGCGACCCTGGAGCAACAATCGGCCCTCTCTCTCTCCCTCCGGATGCACTGGGTCGACAAGCCGAGGCTCCCCTGACACCTTCCTCTGTCATCTCCTCCCCAATCTCAGCAACGCCTCTCCTCTTGTGTATGTGCACGCAACAGCAACGCATGGAGCCACCTTCTGTCTTCTTTCTCGTACTAGTTTGCTTGCCGAGTCACTCTTGTCTGGTAAATACCGCACCTCCCTTCACTGCATTACCTTGTATCTATATGTGCTGATTAGAACCCCTGTTTGTGCCGGGAAACCTGCGAGAACTTCCTCGGAAGATAGCCAGAAGAGCTGAGGTTTTTCCGAGAGTTCGGAATGGAGGAACATCAAACATCGAGTTCAGATTTGAGTAAGTTGTACTCCTCCTTTGCTGCTGAATTTTGGATATAATATAGATAAGATTTAGAGTAGAACATATCAAAATTTGGGATAAATCCAGCAAGTGGTTTAGGATTTATGAATTTTCAAAGATTGGGTCGTAAGTAGTTTTTTTCTATTGTGCTGAAATTTCTTAAGTGTTGAAAAAATTGCTAGTTTTGTGATCCAGATTTGGGTAAGTTATACGCCTCCTTTATTGCTGATTTTCGGACACGTTATAGTTGGTATTTCATAGTAGAACATACTGAAATTTGAGAGTAAACCGAGTTGCAGTTTAAGAGTTATGGCGTCCCAAAGTAGAGACCTTGAGGAGTTTATAGGTTATGCTGAATGTTGTCTAAAACTGCTTGTGATCCAGTTTTGTGATATAGATTTGATTGTGTTATATTTCTCGGTTAGACTTGAATTTTTGATATGTCATAGTTAAGACTTCATAGTAGAATATATAAAAATTTGAGAGGATTCCATCAAGAGGTTTAAGAGTTATGATTTTTCAAAGTCGAGGTTGTAAGCAGTTTTCCGGATGATTGCTGAAATATTCTAAGTGTTAGAAAAACTGCTTGTGATGCAGTTTTGTGAGTTAGATTTGGAGGGGTTATTGACCTCTGTTGGACTTGATTTTTGGATATGTTGTTGATGGATATGTATAGGAGCATGTAGTAAAAGTGGAGAGCGGTCCGTTGGGTTAATCCAGATTTAGGATATTCCGAAGTTGGGTATAAGTATAGTTTAGTTTAGAAGAGTTGTGTTAGGTTTTAAGTATCGATCAATCTTATGCGTTTATGTTCTTGTGAGGATATTGAGCCTAGAAGTCTAAGGACTTCTAGTTGACTAGAGTGTTGTTTGATTCGTGTGCCTTGTCTTGAACAGGCGTTGTGCGTTTTCCCGAGGGGAACTTGAGAGTGTGCTAATCGGTTGCGCTTGGAGACTGGTAAGTCCACGGACTTACTTAGCTGGCTTCTTGCATGTTTGTGATGTGTATGAGTGGTGTTTGTTAGTTAAGATAAATAACAAAACCGGATTAGGCCGACTTTATTATTTACGTAATTGACCTAAGTGTATGATAACGGGTCGTGACATCATCTGCCTAGCTCTTGCGAGAGTCTAGGAGGTTCCCTGCGACCAACCCAGTCAGGTAAACGGTCAGATGCATTAGTACCATTTCTCGTTGGTAAACGGGGACAGGGGCGAGGTTTGAGAATCCCTTGTGTCACAAAATAAGTATCATTAGTAATGACATATCACCTAATTAAAGATAATAAAAGGATTGAGTGTTGCATGTTGATTGTGTATGTTGTGTGTTTATGCTTTTACCTTTATACTTATGCATAGAATGTTAGCTAACGGTTTTATACCGCTTGTAGATGCCTTGCAGGTTAAGACAGTTGTAGAGAGATCCGGAGGAAATGGTCAGCCGGGTCCACATACTCTTTTAGTTGGGGACGAGGTTGTCTTTTGTTCTTCACTTGCGTCGTTTTAGTACCGTTGCTTTGTAAGGCTAATACATATCCTTCATGTATATATTGTTTAAAGTTTTTAAATGTTTTTAACTCTTTTGTGCCTTGTTGTAAGATCCTAGTAAAATTGTTTTCAAACTAAGATCGGGACCCATTGTGAGGTCCTAACCAGTAGCTTCCCGAGTTCTCAGAATTTGGGGTGTTACAATATGGTATCAGAGCGAGGTTGGAAACATTGGCACTTGAAATCTTCTGAAAGACCGAATGTATAAAATAACTAGAACCCGAAAGGGGTCTAAGATTTTAAAAATTAATTTCTGTTTTTACACATGCGCATAGTCGGGTTGTTGGGTTAGTAGTATGTCGGACCACCATCGCTCTCCGTGGATCTTTGCAACTTGGATCGATAGGAGTTAGCTTATAGACTTTTATGATGGTTATTATAATATGTTATATACATTTGTATGCTTAGCTTGTTAGTATCCTAAAGGATATTTTATATCCTTTAGTCGTGATATTACGAAGCGATTATCGCCTCGTGATAAATCAACTGCGGACTTGAAGAATCTCCAACACGAGGCAATGGAATCGGGCCTTGAATTGAGTATAACTCGGGTAGGCTACTTGGTGATCCTTACAAATTAATCAAAGAACAAGTGAGCAAGAAAGTAAAGTTGTGAAGATAATTTTTACCACATGCACAATTAGATGAGGAAGAAATCCCTGAGGTAGTTCAGTTAGAAGGAATAGAAGGTCATACAAGGAACTCGGGCATACGAGGCCGAGAGACGGAATGAGAAGAACCATGCAAGAAACTACAAGAGTGCGGAGTAGAGATAACAATATTGGAACAGGACAAGTAGAATTGAGTACAACCAAGATTGCGGAATCAAGGACATTATAATCGAGGCGGATGCCCCATAGACCATTAGGGGCATGAGAAACCAGGAGAGACAAAGTGTCAATCCGGGTGTGAGAATCTAAGGTGCACGGAATGAAGACCTACAATTGAGTGTAAAAGTGAAAAGGCATACCCCACAAGCGTGGGGAGGTTTTGACCTCCTCAGAGATATAAGAAGTTTGAAAGAAACCGCGACGCCAATATCCAAAGAATGGAAGCCTGTAGCAGGGTCAACGGAGGTTCAGGAAGACGATATTACCACCAACACCAGTGAAGAAATCTGTATGGGAGAACGACCTTGCTAGACTCGAGAGTCCAGGGTAACCCGAATTATCACGGGACCTAAGCCACCAACACAGACGGTCCCTGTAAAGGGACTACAATTGGGAGGTAAATAAAAGTCATCGGAACTACAAGACGCTTACCATCTATCGTGGAGTATTAGGAACGAGTTTTGACGTCAAGCGAATGGCACAGTGAGACTTGAGAAAGAGAGTTGTCCCAAAGGAAGCAGAAGAGTGAAAGATAAGACAAACTTAAGAAGGATAAAAGGATTAATCTAGTAGGTGATGTGCACCAAAAGTTTAATACTAGTAGAGGTATGAAATTGAGATAAGTCAATTATAGACTGACCGATGTTAACCAAAGACGTGCAAGTATTGTTTGGTATTGACGAGTTATGTGCCGTTAAGAAGATATATTTTTGACGGTGGATCTATGGAGTAGTTATACCGACGCCTTAGAGGATTTCCTTAAGTAGGCAGCGACAACCTTCTTGGATGAATTAAAGGTATAAAGAGAAACGTTTTAAGGGTTACTTCTTGGGGGGTTAAGATCAAACTCCGGTCGAGTCTGGTAGTTTGGATCCGTGCTAAGAGAATTAAGAAAGTAAACGGAAGAAGTTGTTCTCCAATCGTTATTTTGTTTCATTAAGGCAATTAAGGAAGGTACTTGGTACTTCATCCGGTTAGGACTTATGGTATAATTGGAAGAAAGAGTTTGAGGTTAATCACTTGGGACTCACAGAAAATGTCCTTATGATTAATGAGTGACAAAAGAATTATCAAAGTAGCGCAGCGGAAGCGTGGTGGGTCCTAACCCACAAGGCTGGAAGTAATGGTATAGAAAAACGACGTGTCAAGTTTAAGATGATGATAGTTGGTGAAATTCATTTCACTTGGAAGGAACGTGAGATAAGTTACGCGGAGTGACTGAAAATATTGTTCGGGAGCTGTATCACCATCAAGGTAGACAGGAAAGCATGTGCATGTAAGAGGTTATAGAAGGAGATTAGTACCCTATTATGGATCCAAGTGAAACATGATGACTTCGTCACATGTCGACAGGTAAGTAGTGTGGGAATTTAGTACCGAATGGAGGACTATAGAGTCGTCTTCCTAATGAATTGAGAAGAGAATTGACGATGTAATAAAAGTATTGTGCATGGTCTTCACTAGGGAACTCAAGTTGAGTAACTACCCTACCGAGTCGAAGACGTATAAGGAAATAAGCGGCATGGGTATAACTGGTCTGATAACCATGGTGAATAAAAGAGTGCACTGCGGATGGTATGTTAACTATTATGGAGTAGTTATGATCAAATAACGGTGATAGGAGATCACTTTGTGTCTAATACCGTCATTCCGGACATATTCTATGTCACTTAGGATCTTGGAAAATGTGTGAGAAGCCTAAGTTTGAGGAAACGATATATTAGAGATCTGTAAATAATATAATAATGCCAAGTGAACAAAGAGGATGACCACTAGATTTGATTTTTAGTTGTCTCGAGTGGTAGACCTGAAAAGGGTAAGGTGATGATTCCTTACCTGAGGAATAAGATGACTGAGTAATATTAAAAGACAAGACCAAGTGGGTCGTGATACGAAGAGCATTGGGCACTTGGTAAGTGTGGTGGATGTTCAAGACCTTTGGCCTGAGTGTGTAGTCAGAACCTTTTTAGAAGGCCGGAAGCAAGTGGTCATAACGAAGGGAAGGAAGTTGAATAAATTATTTTCCGTAGGGTCATCAAAGGATCTGGAAGTGAGTTGTGTAAGGCAACCATTGGAAGTTTTAAAGCGGTAAAAGTGACTGATGGACTAGTATTCCTCACCCTATTGGAGAGTGTAGCTTCAGTTCTCCACGGAGACTAAATTTGGGAACTGAATTGGAGAATTTTGGTGGAGAGATACCTACCAGACACGAGTTAGGTCATCAAGATTAGAGGACCAGACAGTTGAGCCGGATGATACCGGTGAGATACCCGGTAACCACTTGAGAATGTGGTAGCAGGTGCTTGTGATCTAAGTATTTGAAAAGATTTAAGATTCAGTGGTTTTAAGAAAAGACGATAAAGCTACCTAAAATATTGGGGATAGTAAGAGACGTAACATTTCAAAGACCTATGTAGCGATAGTTGTAACCTCGGGAGTGAAGAGTTAGGGCTTGACCTTGTATGTGTGATATTGTTTGACTGCTTGTTTATTTCATGATTGAGTGTTTAGTCAGTGATGTGTGTTTTTGGTAATCTTGATGTGCGGGAAACTTAGATGTGGAAACGACGAGACTTTTGTGTAGTGATCAAACACACCCATATGGTGCCTTAAAGGCCGATCAGGATTGTCTTATCCTAAGTTTCGGGACGAAACTTATTTTGAGGGGGATCTGATGTAACGACTAGTTTTTTTTCGTTACGCTTTGATAGGGTTAGAGAAGTTTAGGAAACGAATAAAAATTTAGTGAGACTAGGACATACCAGTTTATTTATGGAAGTCGTTTAATTAAGTACCTTGTTCTAAATTTCGGGACGGAACTTATTTTAAGGGGGCACTTATGTAATATCCGGAATTTTTATTCCGTTTAATTCCGACTAAATTCGGACTTCGAGCCGTTGACGGTTCCCATTCTATCTAGTATTTCTTTCTTCACAAATTTTATCATTTTATGTAGAGTTTAATTCACATAAAATGATAGAATTATATCAAACACTAATTCTTATAATTATTTATCATATTATGTAGAATTTAATTCACATAAAATGATAGAATTATATCAAACCCTAATTCTTATAATTAATCCTTAACGACGACTTAAGACGAGATCATGACAAGGCTGAGACGAGACTGTGACAAAGTTGTGACGAGACCATGACAGAGCTGAGACGAGGTCATGACGAAGCCCGACAACTCTGTGACGAAGTCATGCATGGGTCTGACAAAGCCATGACGAGGTTTTGACAAGGCTTGACAACCTCAGCCCATTCTTTCCTACCTTGCTCCAGCCCACCTACGTGCTTCTACCCGGCCCACCTGTGAGGGACGTGAATTGCCCTAGCTCACTTGTAAACTCCTACACGCCAAGGAACACCAGTCGGCACCAATCCTCCACAGCCACAACCGCCTTGCAACCTCCTACCCTCTCGCATATCTCCAGCAGTTACCCCTGGCTCACGTACGTGACGGTCGCTGCCTACCTCTCCTTCATTTTGTCGTCCTCCTACCGCCTTCATCTCCTGGTGTTGCAAGTAGCAACTTGTAACACCCCAAATTCTCAGAACTCGGGACTTTACTAGTTAGGACCTCACAATGGGTCCCGACCTTGGTTTGACAACAATATTACTAGGATCTTGCAACAAGACACAAATAAGAAAAACCGAAATTCATGAAATAGTATTTTTAAAGGAATGAATGCAACAAGATCTAGCAGCCTATAGTACTTAACAAAGGGAAAAAGATCATCTGTCTTAACAAAAGAAAGAACGACAAACAATAACCCCAACCCCCACTCTAAGGAGTACGGAGACCTGGCTGACCACTAATTCCGGATCACTCAGTTGCTGATCTAACCTGCGGTAAATCTAAAAAACACAACAAGAGAAACCATTTGCTAGTTATCTAAACATTAGGAGAGTAATAATAGCACACACACACGTAGAAATATAAACACCCATCATGCTTTCAAACATGTCCATTTATTATCTTTAGTTAAGTTATTCACTCTTACTAATGATACTTATTTTGTGACACGAGGGATTCCCAAACCTCGCCTCCGCCCCCGTGTAACCATCAGGAATGGATCCGATGCATCTCACCTTGTACCTGCCTGGTCTGGGTATAGAGAACCTCCCAGTCTCCTGTCAAAGTTGGGCAGTGATGTCACGGCCCGTTATACATACACTTGGGCCTTAAACATAATAATAACGGTCGTCCTAGCAAGTTGTTGTTATTATAATCACGCACATCGTACACACACAACCACTATCACTCAACTAATATCCAGAAACTGGCTAAGTAAGTCGCAAGGACTTACTTGAGTCAAATCACACTCTAACAAGTCTCAAATCGGTCCGTACTCGTGGTAACTCAAACGCCTGTCAAATAAGGCATGTGGATCAGAATCACATCCAGATGTCCAACCTCATGCGAAGGAATTACGGAAAAACTCTCTTACGGTAAAAGACCCTTTTACCCTTAATGCCAAAATTCTCAAGGTTTATTCTTGAATTCTACTAATTTCTTTTAGAACTTGTTTTCCATAAATTGTTTCTCTCTGATAGTTCTTATCAATTATAAGTTACACTCGAAACCACTCCTCAAAGAACAACACTCCTCCTCTTTCCCGATTACCACTCTACTCTTCCACATGTATATATACATATGTATATACTCTAACTTTTTCCTTCAACTCGTATAATTCCGTGACTACTCGGTATTTATATAGAGCTACATAATTTCATAACTCCCAACTCGTACTTATATACGTAACCCATATATCCATATACACTATACTTATGTCTATAAGTATATTCCGATATATAATCTACATATGCCTACTACTCTTGTGCTTCTATATACTTACACATACTCCCACTTATACATCTATATATATATATATCCGTATCACTGTACTTCTACATGATAAATCAACCATCCTCACATTCTCATCATCAAAATATATATATACCTATACACTCGCACTTTCACCATACTATCTATATATACTATATATATATACACTTACTGTAAAAACTGCACAGCTACACCCATCTCTCATAATATATACTTACTACTGCACTTTCATTTTTAAAACAGAAGCAAAACAAATGCCGGACTGGACAGAACAACTCACCTACAGGCCCGGCTCGACAACGGCTCTCCGGACTGCAGCAGTGGAGAAGACCGGCGCTACACCGTACTCGGGACGAACAGTACCCTCCCCGCAACAGAAGGTGGTTCGCTGGTCGCACTGCCGGACTGCAGACCTCCTTGCGGCGTCGCTGTGTCACAGCTGGGCCGAAGAGAACCGCTTGGGTTCCGAAGGTGCGGTTGGTTAGCGAAGCGCTAGAGTCGGGAAGAAGAGTAACGAGGAGGAAGAAGGCGACGAGGCTTACGGGGCTCCAACGGCGGCTGGCGGCGTCTGGGTGGTCGGCAGAGGCGACGGAAGGCCTTGGCGGTGGCTCCGGTGCTGCGAGTTGCTGCTGCGGTCGTTCTTTAGATGACGCAGGGAGGAATGTGTAAGCGTGGTTTGCAGATGGAGAAGAGAGAAGCGGCAACGGCACGTAGTAGATGAAGGAAGATTAGATTTAGGTTTAGATTAGGTTAAACGTGTAATTAGGTTAGGTTAGGATTAGCTTAAGGAATTGGGCCGGCTGAAAAGGTTCTTGGGCCTGTTAGTGGGCCAAACCGGCCTGCTCTCCTATTAGAACAAGGCTAAGGAACTCGTTAATCGCCCCGGACCGAAGAATAAATTGCGGTATTATTTATTGTATTAAAAATAAGTTATCATTTATTTTAAAGATACGGAATTATTTCCGGTTACATAGTTTCATCATTTTATGTGAATTAAGGTCACATAAAATGATAGAAATTAAAACTCGTTTTATTTTATTTATTTATTTATTTAAGATTGACGGATCAGAATCCGGTTAAATTTAGTATTAAACGGAGTTTAAAATTTTCGGTTATCACATCAGTGCCTCCAGCAGTTACCCCTGGCTCACGTACGTGACTGTCGCTGCCTACCTCTCCTTCATTTTGTCGTCCTCCTACCGCCTTCATCTCCTGGTGTTGCAAGTAGCAACTGATTCCTTGGCTTCGCAGGATGGAAACAATCTGGCCTCCCTCATCTCCTCTCTAGCACCCAAGCAACAACCTTGGACGTCGTCTTCTCTGTCCGGGGTCGGTCTGCCCTCGTCGACACACCTTCGACAGCCTTGGAGCCACAGTCGGCCCTCTCTCTCCCTCCGGATGCACTGGGTCGACAAGCCGAGGCTCCCCTGACACCTTCCTCTGTCGTCTCCTCCCCAATATCAGCAACGCCTCTCCTCCTATGGACGTGCACGCAACAGCAGCTCATGGAGTCGCCTTCTGTCTTCTTCCTCGTACTAGTTTGCTTGCCGAGTCACTCTTGTCTGGTAAATACCGCACCTCCCTTCACTGCATTACCTTTTATCTATATGTGCTGATTAGAACCCCTGTTTGTGTCGGGAAACCTGCTAGAACTGCCTCGCAAGATAGCCAGAAGAGCTGAGGTTTTTCTGAGAGTTCGGAATGGAGGAACATCCAGCATCGAGTTCAGATTTGAGTAAGTTATACTCCTCCTTTGCTGCTAAATTTTGGATATATTATAGATAAGATTTTAAAGTAGAAAATATCAAAATTTGGGATAAATCCAGCGAGTGGTTTAGGATTTATGAATTTTCAAAGATTGGGTCGTAAGCAGTTTTTTTCTGTTGTGCTGAAATTTCTTAAGTGTTGGAAAAATTGCTAGTTTTGTGATCCAGATTTGGGTAGGTTAGACGCCTCCTTTATTGCTGATTTTCGGATACGTTGTAGTTGGTATTTCATAGTAGAACATACTGAAATTTGAGAGTAATCCGAGTTGCAGTTTAAGAGTTATGGCGTCCCAAAGTAGAGATCTTGAGTAGTTTATAGGTTATGCTGAATGGTGTCTAAAACTGCTTGTGACCCAGTTTTGTGATATAGATTTGATTGTGTTATATTTCTCGGTTAGACTTGAATTTTGGATATGTCATAGTTAAGACTTCATAGTAGAATATATAAAAATTTGAGAGGATTCCATCGAGAGGTTAGGAGTTATGATTTTTCAAAGTCGAGGCTGTAAGTAGTTTTCCAGATGATTGCTGAAATATTCTAAGTGTTAGAAAAACTGCTTGTGATGCAGTTTTGGGAGGTAGATTTGGAGGGGTTATTGACCTCTGTTGGACTTGATTTTTGGATATGTTGTTGATGGATATGTATAGGAGCATGTAGTAAAAGTGGAGAGCGGTCCGTTGGGTTAATCCAGATTTAGGATATTCCGAAGTTGGGTATAAGTATAGTTTAGTTTAGAAGAGTCGTGTTAGGTTTTAAGTGTCGATTAATCTTATGCGTTTATGTTCTTGTGAGGATGTTGATTCTAGAATTCTAAGGACTTCTAGTTGACTAGAGTGTTGTTTGATTCGTGTGCCTTGTCTTGAACATGCGTTGTGCTTTTTCCCGAGGGGAACTTGAGAGTGTGCTAATCGGTTGCACTTGGAGACTGGTAAGTCCACAAACTTACTTAGCTGGCTTCTTGCATGTGTGTGATGTGTATGAGTGGTGTTTGTTAGTTAAGATAAATAGCGAAACCGGATTAGGCCGACTTTATTATTTACGTAATTGACTCAAGTGTATGATAACGGGTCGTGACATCATCTGCCTAGCTCTTGCGAGAGTCTAGGAGGTTCCCTACGACTAGCCTAGTAAGGTAGACGGTCAGATGCATTAGTACCATTCCTCGTTGGTAAACGGGGACATGGGCGAGGTTTGGGAATCCCTCTTGTCACAAAATAAGTATCATTAGTAATGACATATCACCTAATTAAAGATAATAAAAGGATTGAGTGTTGCATGTTGATTGTGTATGTTGTGTGTTTGTGCTTTTACCTATATACTTATGCATAGAATGTTAGCTAACGGTTTTGTACCGCTTGTAGATGCCTTGCAGGTTAAGACAGTTGTAGAGAGATCCGGAGGAAATGGTTAGCCGGGTCCACGTACTCTTTTAGTTGGGGACGAGGTTGTCTTTTGTTCTTCACTTGCGTCGTTTTAGTACCGTTGCTTTGTAAGGCTGATACATATCCTTCATGTATATATTGTTTAAAGTTTTCAAATGATTTTAATACTTTTGTGCCTTGTTGTAAGATCCTAGAAAATTTGTTGTCAAACTAAGGTCGGGACCCATTGTGATGTCCTAACTAGTAGCTCCCCGAGTTCTCAGAATTTGGGGTGTTACATTCCACAACTCCGTTCTATTAAGGCATTCTAGGAGCTGAAAAGTTATGTGAAATACCATATTTTGCACAAAACAAATCAAACTTTAGTTGATCAAAGTCTCTACCATGATCACTTCTTATAGAAACGATTGGCAGGTTTTTCAAAGTTTGTAACTCCTTACATAATTTTGAAAACTCAAATAATGCTTTAGATTTTTCTCGTAGAAAAGAAATTCATGTGAAACGAGAGAAATCATCCACAATAACAAGGATGTACTGCTTACCTCTGGGAGATTTGACACGCATAGGTCCACAAAGATTCATATGTAAGAGTTCGATGGGTCGAGAAGAACTTACAACTTTCTTAGGTTTGGATGAACCTCTTGTTTGTTTACCTTGTGTACAAGCCTTACATAGTTCATCTACCTTGAAATTTAGGTTTGGCAAACCACGTACCAAATCCTTTATAAGTAGCTTTTGTGTGCATGCTTACGTGACCAAGTCTTCTATGCCAAAGCCTTGGATCATCAGTCAAGGTCTTTACACATTTTAGTTTAGTTCCTAAAACTGTGTTAGTACTCATAGAATAAACATTGTACATCTTGGAGCAGTAACCACAACTTCACTCGTCTTTTTGTCTTGAACTTCACATTTTTCTGAATCAAACAAAACTTTGTTGCCTGTATCGCATATTTGAGAGATGCTAAGCAGATTATACTTCAAACCGTCAACCAAATATACATCATCAATGAAGTTAGATGAATTATAGCATATTTTACCAATGCCAATAATATCACATTTTCCTTTATCGCCAAGCGTAATGGTTCCAGATGATTGCCTCTTTAAATCCGAGAATAAAGAGCTTTTTCCACTCATGTGTCTTGAGCAATCACTATCTAATATCCATTTATGCTCCTTTACCTTGGTGATATCTTGCAAAACAACAAACATCAACCTTTTCGGGTCGACCAAATGACATATTTTGGTCCACATTCATGTTCGATCATGTTTGGTGGTCTAGTACCTTTCAGAACCTAGATTTGTTTGACCTGTTTCCTTAAACATAAAGGATAGGTGTTTCTTATAATATAAGGATCATTTCTACTATATGAACATGTAGATTTAACATGACCCTTTTTACAACAGTAAAAACAAGTAAGCATATGAATACTTCCTTTGGCTTTGACAAAAGTGGTAGTAGGTTTTCTAGGAAAGCTCCTATGATAACCTATACCATTTTTATTGAGGGAGGATTGTTGTTCACCCATCATTCTCTCAAGATTAGCTTTTGAACGAGTAAACTTAACAAGTGCAGCCTTCTGGTCTTGACACATCAAAGTTAGATCAACTTTCTCTTTCTCTAGATCGATATAGTTTCGATGAAGAGAGGAGAGGTTGTCCTTGAGAATCACATTTTCTGATTTCAAGGCCTTGATATTGTCATCATGGTCCACTTTTTCTGTGTTAAGATTTTCAATTTCGAAAGACATCTCACTTAGTTGGTTTTCTTGTTCAAGTGGCTTTTCTTTTAAAGAATTTATCCTTATTCTATGTTCCTTGTCACATATGATAATATCTTTAAGGAATTGTTTCAGGTCAGATTCATGTTGAGACATAATTGTACTTACCACATTTTCAACATATAGATTTGAATCTTCTTCATGATCGGCCATGAGACACAAGTTTGCTTGTTTTTTTTCGTCTTCTGATTCATTTGATGATTCTGAATCGCTCCATATAGCACCATAGCTTTCTTCTTTCTATCATTTTTCTTGAAGTTGGTCCTCTTCTTTTGTGGACAATCCTTCACAACATTATCTGTTTTACCACATTCAAAATAAGTCAGTACTCTAGTTTTCTTGTTAGAGTTAGAAAACTTACCTCAGGGTTTTGATGTTCGTGGATATTCTCTATTGTTCGTAGATTGTTTCATTAACTTGAGAATTCTCGCGAGACCCTTAGAGATCATGACAATTGCATTTTCTTCTTCTTCATCATCATCACTATCTTCCTCGTCTGATGGTAATTCATCCTTTCTTGATTTTAATGCAAGATTCTTTGAGTTGGATGGGAGCTCTCCATCTTCTTCACCAAGAACCATTTCATGTGTGATGAGTTTTCCAAGGAGGTCATCGAGAGGAAGAGTTGAGAGATTCTGAGCTTCTTCGATGGCAGTCATCTTTGGTCCCCACTTAGCTTTAGGTAAGCTCCTTAGAACCTTCCTAACTTTCTCTTCATTTGTGAAGATCTTTCCTAGTGAGTCCAAGTTGTTCACGATCTCAGTGAATCTTGTTAACATTTCCTTGACTGTTTCATTTGGATTCATCTTGAATAGCTCGTATTGTCTGAGGAAGATGCTAATCTTTGTTTCCTTGACTTGACTTTTTCTTTCGTAAGTGACAACGAGTTTGTCCCATATTTCATTTTCACTCTTGCATGATGAGATGCGGTTGAATTCATTGGCATCTAATCCGTAGTAGAGTAGATTCATTGCTTTGTAGTCCTTTGACACATTGTACAGTTTAGCTTGTGTAAAGTCAGCTTCTTTCTTTGGGACTTGGACACCTTCAACTGTTGTAGTTGGGACTTTGGGGCCATTCTGAATAATGCTCCATAGTTCCATATCCTGATCAATAATGAACATACGCATGAGTGCTCTCCAATGAGCAAAGTTGTTGCCACAGAAGAGTGGTGGTCGAAATGAGGATCTTCCTTGAGCAAATCCTCCATCACCTACAGGATGCATGATTAGTCTCACTGATGGTTAAATCAATATACGTGAGTCTAGCTCTGATACCAATTGAAGAACCGTTAGGTGAATATAAAGGATAAAGATACTCTAGAAGGGGGTTGAATAGAGTATGAGAACTTTTCGCAAAACCAATCTCAAGGCCTCGAAACCAATTTCAAGGGCCTTCATGTCGATCTCAGTTCTTTGTGAAACTTTGATTTCAAGGGCTTTGAAACAACTTTCAAGGGCCTTGACTTTGAACTCCTGCAAAACAAAGTTAGTCACAATAAACAAGATATAGTGCGAAATGTAAAAGATCGACACAAGGATATGTTTACGAAGTTCGGCTCTAAATAGCCTACTCTCCGTCACAGGTTATAGCCTTAGGATCTAACTATCTATTATCATCTTCAAAGAGTCCTAGATACAAACTAGAAGAAATCCCCTTCTTCTCTCACTGTAGCCAATGCTACGATCTAGCTCCAACTCTTTACCTTGCTACAATAGCCTAGTTACTTTGTAGAGTAACACACACTCGAGTATAACACTCTTTAGATATGCCAATGGAGCTCTCGAGTTTTATCTCTCTCTAGGGGATAAAGCTTTTTAGAAAATGAGAGAAATAAAACCTATTGATCGAATAAAGATGATTTTGGATCGCTTGGAGACTATGGATGTTTTAGTGTATGCTTGTGTACTTGTTCTTCAATCGCCATCTTCATTTATAACCTTCTATGGAGAAGTCTTCTAGCCGTTGGAAAGATGACCGTTTGGAGATCACTCTTCTTCTACATGAAAATCGCTTCTTTGCTGAGATGAGATAGACATTGTGGATCTTCATCTCCTTAGAACACGTTGATCTCTCGCTCCTTGATCTTCTTATATTTGTTGTAACAATCTTCAAACTCAGAGAAGAGAATCTTTGTGCTTTTCGGTTTAAGGATCTTTGAAAGATCTTCTTTGATGGCCGGTTGAGATCTTCACTTGATCATATCTTTTTGTTTGAGCAAATCTCTCTTGGAAGATCTTCTTAGTGATTCCAAACTTTGAACATGTGCCCTTGACTTCTTCGTTCTCTTGGAATTCATTTCAAGGCCTTCGTCGTTTGAATACTCTAAACTTCTTGTCTTTCAAACTCTTCCAAGGTCCCTTGAAGTCTCTTGCAAAACCTGCACTTTAAATACTCCAAACCACCATACCAAACCAAGCAATACGATATAACAATTCATTGGTTAGTGTATCAAACTACTTCATTTGTGTTTAAGTCTTCCATCATCAACACCTGTATAACTTTATAATCAAGGTGGAGTTTTCAGTTACCATCATTCCGCAAGGCATATGAGTGTGCTCAATGCAAATAACAACATCGGCGGATCCAAGACATAAAATTGTACTCAACGCAAACAAGCAACATTGGTGGATCCGACGTGTAGGCTTATCAATCTGTCACATCTGCATCACACCTAAACAAGCAACATTGGCGGACCCGAGTGACTGATTCTTTTTAATGGAAAATACTTTGTATTACTATAGGTACGCTTAGCGATCCTTTGTTGTTTACAAGAAGTGGAAGAATCTGTGTACACCTTGTATAAGTCCACATAACCTCTGCCTTAAAAAAATGTCCGGTAATCTTATTACGAAACATAGATCCATCAAATGTACTTCGTAATGGCACAAGATTAATTTGTAAATCTTTTATAGGAAACTAATTCAATGGCAGATAACAACTAGGTACTACAAAGGCACTGATATTTTACTACCCCGCATTACACTGCGTCCTTCAAATAATAATTACCCGTTTGCATTTTAAAGAAAATAGTTTCTCATTAAATTATGTTTTGCAATGACAATCAACAAGGCACAAGCACAACCATTAGATAAAATTGGTGTATATTTACGAGAACCATGTTTTGCACACGGTCAGCTGTATAGCAACCACGCTATAATTTTAAATTAGCGTTTCTTTTCAAGTATTTAGGAGGCAGCGTAATGTATAGTACGTATGTGCATACTTTTACTCCTTTCGCATCTGTAACTTATAGTTAGCCCCTGTAATTGTAGTATATCGTTTATGTACAAGTATTTATGCACTTGATTTCTTTTACAACGCTTTTCCTCCACCATACTACAACTTATGTTCACCGCATATACGTACCAAAAAAAACCTGATGCGTTCGGCTTGCGCCCGCGGCTCCAACTAGTATATATATATACATATATATATCTATATATATATATACATATATATATATATATACATATATATATATATATATATATATATATATATATATATATATATATATATATATATATATATATATATATATATACATATATATATATATATATATATATATTACTACTAAATATTTAAAAAAACCAAAGTATTACAAAATAAACAAAATACTCGAATTTTTATTTTTATTTTATTCAGAGTACTTTAATGATTTTTGTAAAACGGAAAGCGGTTAGGTTGGACTATTTTCTAGAAGTAGTCCAACCTAAACCATCCTTTCGGATGATAACACGAAGTTCGGGATCGTCAGAAAATTAGTGTTGGGGTTCGATGTTACCAAATGGGTCAGTCGGTCGACAACACAGTTTATTTCTCCGAAGACATGCTTTACAAGGACTTCGTCAAAGAAGCAAAGATCTAGTCTGAAGTCGGAAATAACCATTTTGAGCTCACAAGGGAAATTCCAAAAACCTTGGAAAGCCTTGATAACACAAAGGTTATCACCCTCAATTTTATTTTATTTTTAATCTAATTGCTTCTTGCAAGTCATAACGAAGCGCAAATACTTCAGCTTTGATTACCGAGTTAAAATTATTTTTCCTTGCATCCATATTGATCACTTCTCCGTTGTGATTCCGGATCACAAATCCAGTGAATTTAATTCCCGAGTCGAGTTTAGAATCATCAAATTTAAGTTTGTGGCCATGCTTGGTTTATTGCATTTAATATTGTTATTCTTCCTTGTAATATGATTCATACTTTTTGTTATTGGTTTGAAATCATAGTCTTCTTCGTCTAGGATGCGGTTTTTTTAATTGTGGAGGTGCTTGTTAATGAAATTTAAGGGATGTTATGATCCGATCCTTTGATTTCATTAATAAAGATTACTTTATTGCTTTGGTTTTAAAAACCAAATGGTCCAACAAATAGTAGCAAGTGTAGTTAGTTTGTTAAACCCAAATTTAATTTTTGATTTCTAGAATCACTTCATGAGGTTTTTTATTTCCAATATTAATGATATTTAACTTGATTAGGATGTATCTATCCATTTTAGTAATAATTTTTTTTACTAAATGGACATTCAAATAGAAGGTGAGTTAAGTCTTTTAGGTGGTGATTACATAATTCACACTGTATTGTTACGATAATTTTACTTTTATCAAGTTTTGCTTTTGTTAGTAAACCATTTTTAACAATTTTCCACAAATTTTTATTTATTTTGGGTTGGGTGTCCATCTTCCAGATCCATTCACACGGATTGTTAGGAGACCAACATGCCCCTAACTCCAGCATTTAAGCAACTGATTTTGTAGTGAACCAACCATTCTTACAGTTTCTCCAATAAAGTTTGTCTTGGATATCATTAGTTGGTATAATGATTGGTACAAAGTACTCTAATGGTTGTGACACTTGAAATTATTTTTAGTTTTTTTAAGGTTAGCCTATGTTTGTCTTTTTTTTGTCAATAACTAGCTTCACAAAATTTATCTTCTCAATATGCGTGCATTAGACTGAATAAATCCGGACTGGCCTGTCCACCCGTCCAAAAACATGGACATGTGAAACTAGTTTGGTCCGTTCAGGTCCGACCCGGTCCAGATTTGTACGGGACGGGTTATGATACGCATTAGCACGCGGACCAACCTGACCGGGCTTTTATATATATAAAAATTTTAAAAACCTAAATCCCTAAAACGGTTAGAGGAAAGGTTGGTCAAGTTCTAGAAGTTGGCCGTGGATCAAACCGGGGTGGCGTGATGTAAAAAACCTAAATTCCTAAAATGTAAGAGGAAAGATTGATCAGCTTCAAGAAGTCGGTTGTGGACCAACCAGGACGGGGCGGGCAAACGGCCCGCCTGCGTTCATACGTGGGTAGACACGGGAATCGTTATAGGCCTGGACAAGACGGGTCGGTCCATCCCGGACGGCCATTTCGGGTAGAATTTTAAAGTTGCCCCGGTTTGAGCCCGAATTTGTACGGGTCTAGCGTACATCAACGCCAAAATAAAAACTTGATGACATTTTTTATTAAAAATTTTTATTTTGGATACAAAGGTAAGAGGAAATATCGATCAACTTCTAGAAGTCGGCCACCCTAAAGCATCCTTAAGAATAAGGTCTTCAACTTCTTGCGGAATGGTCCCGCCATTTGTGTCTGAGTTGTGGCCTAGAGATGCAAGTTTATGTGAAATAATGTTGATTTCTCTAAAAATGTGTTAAACTCTAGCTAGTGACGAATACTATCATAGTTGCTTCTCATGGTGGTTTTCAAACCTAGTTGATTGAATAATGGATATTAAATTATCTCCTTCGATATCATTGGTTGTGAATCATAAACTTGCATGCTTTTGGAGGTCCTCTCTTAGAGTAGAAGTTTCTGCTTCCGAAACACATTTAGTTTCATATCTTCCTTTTCTTGTAGCAAGAAGGATATCATTATGGTTACGTATGATGTAGCCAAGAACATATCAGTCCGTTGACAAACAACAAGTGTCGCTTGTTCCACAATCATAAGTGCTTCTCAATCCTTTCAATGAGAGGGGAGTAATCCATAGGTCAAAGAACATGAGGTGATATAGGAACCCAAGTATTTGAAAGGAAACTCTCCCACCGTGAAACCCGAGAACTAGGACAACTCTAACGCCTCCTCCTTGATAGCATGTTTTCATGATATCCATTTAAATGGGTTTTTATGTGTTTTCCTTAGTTTTGCATGAATAGATATCTACATCTTAGATTATGCCTTAAAATGTCAAAAAATGTCTACACCCGTTGTGTTTTGTGTTTATAGGTGTTTTAGGTCTCAATCGGAGCTTAATGGAGCATATATGATCATACAAAGCAATCCCTAGGAACATTCATTAAACGATCATCATCATCCATGAGCAATAGAAGAAAGGAATCAAGCATCAACATTTGCAAGAAGCCAAATGATCAAGAAAACCTCAAGAACCTCGAGTAAAGCCTCACTCGAGGTAAGAAGAAGTGTAAAACCTGGAGTAAGAGTAAAATATGTCACTAAGGTCTAGTGAAACCATAAAACCCGGAGTAAGAAGAAAGTTCACTCGGCCTAAGAAGACCATATCACTCGACCTAAGAAGACTGATAACGTGATTTATGACGTTAGTATAGGCATTCAATTAGATAGTTTTTCCCTTTATTCATGCACAGTTTGACATTAGTTCATAACGTTTACTCTTAATTCGTGCATATTTCTAGAAAAGACGTCTACACGAGCTTTTGTCGGTTTTGTAGGTATTTCGGGGATCTTTGGGACATTAATCGATACATTCGAGGGTCAAGCCTCATGGTGGTACACATCCAAGGCTTTGAAGGAACATAATTGGAGCAATGAAGGACACAAGGACTCTTATTGGTGCAAGCAATTGAGCAACTCATGGCTAGACGATCATAACAAGCCTCTGTTGAAGAAAATCGGACCAGCACTCACGAAAATCGGCCAATTTATCTGACTGGGTCGATTTTCTGGCCTTTGACAGCTTAAGCCACGTGTCCCACGATCTCTTTGTCCGGCCTTGCTCTTGATGGAGAATATAAGTGGTCCTGCAAGCTGTTACTGAGGCATCTCTCCCACATTCTCTCACATACACCTCATTCCAATTGGAGGATAGACTTGGAGAAGAAGAAAGAAAAACTCTCTCAATTTGGGGGAAGAAGAAGAACACCCAACTTAGAGTGAAAGTGAGTTTTTGAGTGATTTTGAGTGATTTTTGGAGTCTTTGATTGAAGAACTATTGGAAGGATTGTTAGGAACGTTTTGGAACTTCTTTTGAGGGGTTGTAAGTCTTGCTTAAACTTATATTCAGCTGAGATTTATTGATTTTAGTTGCTTATCTTTCATCATCTACCTATGAAAACCATGTATGTTTGTGTGATGATTTTGGATCTTGAAATGCATGTTATTGGATAGTTTATTGTGATTCTGGAGTGATGAATTGATGGTTATGGCTTGGGTGATGATAGAATGGACTTATATGTTAGTTTAGGATGATTCGTATGCACAAAACCTAACCCAGGAAGAAAAATCGACCTGTTCTTCAGGCAGATCGTCCGATTTTGCTGTGATCTACCCGATTTTTCTCTCTGTTGCTCTTTAATTGATGAATCTGTATGTTAGGATGTTAGGTTGTTGGAATCCTAGTGTTTATTAAGCATAATATAGCTTAGGGTCACTTAATGCTAGCAACCTAAGTGAGGGAAGAGACCTACCCGGTGATTTCCGATCTTAGATACCTAAGATGATGAACTCTAGGTAGTAGTGAGCCTCACAAGCCGCTATTGGATTGAGTGTGCTAGGATTATTGCTTGAGACTTCCCTTTTCCGAGACTTACCCGGTAAGGAGAGGGTTGCCCCTAAAGTAGAGTCCGGTTTGTGTAGAATTCCCTACTTTAACCCCTTGAGACCTACCCGGTAATAGGAGTTTGATGCGGGATTAGTGAAGCGAGAGACTTACCCGGTAATTGCTTCCATTAGAGAAACATCCTTTCCCAACACCGCAACTTTATCCTTAGAATCTTTAGAAGCTTGAGTCCAATGTCATAACCGGAAATCTTGACCTCTAGAATCCACTTTTCTCTCTTTGATCACATATTTTGTGCTTGTGTTACTTGTTTGTTTTGCTAGCTTGAGTTGTTAGTTTGTTTTATTATCTTTCTTGATTTGTGATCTTTGCTTGATCACCACAAAAACCCAACCAAAAATATTATGATTTTCATTTCTTTATTTCTTTCTCTTTTCTTAGCCTAGATCTTCACTATCCTTAGTCATTAATCGATTCAATCTCACCTCAGTCTTTGTGTTCGACCTCGGAATACTATCCCTACTACAAAACGTCCCGTACACTGCGGGTTCGCTAGGAGTTAGGAGAAATATATCGAGTTATAAATTTAAAGCTTTTGCGTGTCACGTTCTTAGCGTAACAAGTTTTTGGCGCCGTTGCTGGGGACTAGGTCCAGATTGAGTCATTTTTGTGATTGTTTATAGTGTACATCTTTCTTGTTGCTTTTGATCTCGTTTGGTTTGTGTCTTTGATTTTCAGGACATCTCTCACTTTTTAGGTGTATGCGAAGATCTCGTGGCAAGGATTTAGCTCCATTCGATCCCGAACCGGAGAAAACCCTTAGATCTAGATCCAAGAGCATTAGAAAGGGAAAAGAGATGGCCGGAAGAGATCTCCAAGCTGAGTTGGATGAGGCTTTAGAGCAAATTAAGTTGAGGGATGAAGCCTTGGAGAATGAAAGGAGACTTGTCAATGAGAGGCAAAAAGCAACTAGGAGGGAGATTGAAGAGATTAGGCAAGCTCTTGTGCAAAGAGAACTTAATCGTCAACAACCTCCTCCACCTCCACCACAAACGCAGCCGGCGGCGGTTAATATTCGGGTTGTACCCATTGCTATTGAGGAGCCACAATGTTAGGGAGACGTATGGATCCGGCTCAAAGAGCATACCGTCCGGGTGTGAACTTAGGAGATCCCACAACCCATAATTACGAGCTCCGCCCTCAAGTTCTACAAATGATCCGGCATAATCAATTTGGAGGGATGGAAGGAGAGTCTCCCCATCAACACTTGATGAACTATGAGATCTTGATGGAGACTCTTAGACCGCCTAGATTGGAGAGCAACAATCATAAGCTTAGGGCTTTCTCCTTCTAACTTGAGGATAAAGCCTTGGCTTAGTATCAATCTATTCCACAAGGGCGAGTGAGTACTTGGGAGGAGATGACAACCGAGTTTTTGACAAAGTTCTTCCCACCTTCCAAGACTACTGAGTTAAGAGGGAAGATCAACGCCTTCGTGATGAAGGATAGAGAAAGCTTATTCAAGTCTTGGGAGAGGTTCAAAGACCTTCTCCTAGATTGTCCACACCATGGTATACCGAAAATTGAGCTATTGGAGATCTACTTCAAGGGACTTGAAGCTTCAATCTCTTTCCGGTGGGACTTTCATGGAAAAGAATGTGGATGAAGCTTGGGAGTTTGTAGAAAAACAAGCTTTGGTGATTGAGAAGTACTCCCATAGGAAGAGTGATGGGAGGAAAGCGGGAGCATATGAGGTGAGTAAAGTCACCATGAGTAACTTCAAGCTTGATGCAATCAACAACGAGTTGAAATCTTTGAGGGAGTTGTGTGCTACAACTTTGAAGAGTCAAGCAAGCCCTCAAGTGCAAGTGCAAGCAAACTTGTCTTCCAAAGAGGAAGATGTGAACTACATGGGAAGGGGCAATTACAACAACTATCAAGGCCCAAGGAACTTCAACAACAACCGGCAATTCAACAATTACCGGCCCAACCACAACCATCCCGGGTTTTCCTATTCTAACCAAGATGGAGCCTTGAACCCTCCCGCTTCCACAAGCGCAGCTCCACCACCAAAAGCTTCACAAGAACCTCCACCCGGATTTACTCAACCTCCAAAGGATAAAACCGAGATGATGTTTGAGCAATTGCTTGGGAGGTTGAGTGGTCTTGAGAGCACGATGACTTCCATTTCTAAAGCTCAAAAGGGTTTGGAAGCACAAGTGTTCCAAAAGGCGGGTGAAGCTCATAGAGATCCGGGAAAGCTTCGCAGAAGAACCGAAGATAACCCAAGAGGCCAAGTGTTGGCTATTACAACAAGGAGTGGGCTGAGCATGAAGGATCCCTTACCTAAGGGAAATGACAAGGGGAAGCAAGTGGTGATAGAGGAGGAGCCATTGCAAGAAGATGGAGGGAAGAGCAAGGATGATGAGCCAACATATGTGGCACCACCTCCATACAAGCCACCACTACCATTCCCACAATCACGAGCAAGAGCTCGTTTGGACAAACACTTCGGTAAATTCCTTGAACTTATGTCTAAATTGCATATTAATATTCCATTCATGGATGCTATTCTAGGTATGCCGGCATATGGCAAATTCTTGAAGGAAATACTCTCCAACAAGAGGAAGTTGGAGGAGTATGGAGAAGTGAGGATGACAAAGAGGTCCTCGGAGTTGATTCAAATTATGAAGGAGGACATGCCTCCTAAGCTAAGAGATCCGGGATCTTTTTGTGTGCCAATCGGAGTGGGAGAAGTGAAGTATGACGCCCTATGTGATCTTGGGGCAAGTGTAAGCATCATCCCGCTTGCACTTTGCAACAAAGTTGGGCTAGGAGAGCCAAAACCGGTCAAGATGACCCTTTACATGGCGGACCGTTCAATCACTCACCCGGTTGGAATCTTGGAAGACATACCGGTGCAACTAGGGAAGTTCTATGTTCCCATAGACTTCGTTGTTTTGGACATCCCAGCGGACTATCCGGTTCCTATCATCTTGGGGAGACCTTTCCTAGCTACTTCCGGATGTTTGGTGGATTGCAAAAATGGAATTCTCTCTTTCAACATTGGAGAAGAGAACATCAAGTTCAATTTGTCCACAATGGTGAAGGGGCCAGCCCTAGGTGAAGATGTCTTCAACATTGTTGAGGAAGAGGATTCTAGAGAGGTTGTGAGCTCAATCTTGCTCAAGGATCCACTTGAGAAGGTTCTTAGCTCAAGTTTGATGAAGGAAGGAGTTGAGGAGAGTAGCAATGAAGTGATCAAGGCCTTGAATGCATTGGATGAGCTACCAAGTGTTGGATTTGAAGTACTAGAGGAAGAGAGAAATACTTGTAGAAAAATCGGACAGAGGGTGCAATCGACCCCCAGATCGGCCGATTTTGCAAATGCAGAAACTGAAATCGACCCCCAAATCGGCCGATTTTCTTCACAGAGGGTCGATTTTCTTGAGTCTTTTGAGCATCATCCAAGTGTTTGTGAGCAATCATCAAGGGACTTAGGTGAGGCTTCCATGGCTTTGGAATCATCTCAACCTACATTGTATGGATCATCTCCAACCGATTAAGGTCCTCCTAAACTTGATCTAAAACCTCTTCCTTCTCATTTAAAGTATGCTTTCCTTGGTTCAAATTCTACTTATCCGGTGATTGTGAATGCATCTTTGAATGATGATGAGCTTAATAGATTATTGACTGAATTGAAATTGCATAGAAAGGCAATAGGATACACTATTGATGACCTTGTTGGCATTAATCCCTCTTTGTGCATGCATAAGATATTGATGGAAGATGATCATAAACCCTCTATTGAACATCAAAGGAGATTGAATCCTATAATGAAAGAGGTAGTCAAGAAAGAGATCATTAAGTTGCTAGATGCGGGAATCATCTACCCGATTTCGGATAGTAAATGGGTTAGTCCCGTACATGTGGTTCCTAAGAAGGGTGGTATGACCGTAGTGACAAATGAGAATAATGAACTAATCCCTACTAGAACGGTTACGGGATGGAGGATGTGCATAGACTATAGGAAACTAAATGTGGCCTCTAGGAAAGATCACTTCCCTCTTCCTTTCATTGACCAAATGCTAGAGAGATTAGCTCAACATTCACACTTTTGTTACTTAGATGGTTATAGTGGGTTTTTCCAAATTCCTATTCACCCGGATGACCAAGAGAAAACTACATTTACATGTCCATGGGGTACATTTGCATATAGGAGAATGCCATTTGGGTTGTGTAATGCACCCGCCACCTTTCAAAGGTGTATGATGGCTATCTTTTCTGAATATATTGAAAACATCATGGAAGTGTTTGTGGATGATTTCTCTGTTTATGGATCTTCATTTGATGATTGTTTAGCTAACTTGTCTTTGGTGCTTAAGAGATGTGAGGAGACAAATCTTGTCTTGAATTGGGAGAAATGCCACTTCATGGTAAGTGAAGGTATTGTGTTGGGACACTTGGTGTCCAACCGTGGCATTGAGGTTGATAGGGCTAAGATAGAGACGATAGAGAAGTTGCCACCACCTACCTCGGTGAAAGGGGTAAGGAGTTTTCTAGGGCATGCCGGTTTTTACCGGAGATTCATTAAAGATTTCTCTAAGATTTCTAAGCCTCTTACTAACCTACTAATGAAAGATGTTGAGTTTGTTTTCTCCAAGGATTGCCTTGAAGCTTTTTGTAGGTTGAAGGATGCTTTGATCACCGCCCCCATCATGCAACCTCCGGATTGGAGCTTACCATTTGAAGTGATGTGTGATGCAAGTGATGTGGCCGTTGGGGCTGTTTTAGGACAAAAAAAAGATGGGCGTACACATGCCATCTATTATGCTAGCAAGACGCTAGATGATGCCCAACTTAACTATGCCACAACCGAGAAGGAGTTGCTTGCGGTGGTGTATGCCTTTGAGAAGTTTCGGTCATATCTTGTTGGAGCAAAGGTCATTGTGTACACGGATCATGTTGCGATCCGTTACCTCCTCACAAAGAAAGATGCCAAGCCTCGCCTCATTCGGTGGATCCTACTTCTTCAAGAGTTTGACTTGGAAATCCGGGATAAGAAAGGGTCCGAAAATTCTGTGGCGGACCATCTTAGTAGGCTCCCACCATTGGAGCTTGAAAGAGATGACATCCCGATTGATGACTCATTCCGGGATGAGCAATTGCAAATGGTAGAAGAGTGCTTGTTTCAAGTGTCAAGGGGTAACGAGCCATGGTATGCCGATATTGTGAACTACCTTGTGTGTGATGAGGTGCCACCCGGTTTATCCTATGCTCAAAGGAAGAAATTCTTCAAGGATGTGAGGCATTACTATTGGAGTGAACCGCTTTTGTTCAAGAGAGGGCCGGATGGAGTCTTTAGGAGATGCATACCGGAGGATGAGGTGGAGAGTGTGATCCGGCATTGTCACTCTTTGCCATGTGGAGGCCATGCTAGCTCACACAAGACATGTGCTAAGGTGTTGCAATCGGGTTTCTTTTGGCCAAGTTTGTTCAAGGATGTGCAGAATTTTGTGGTAGCTTGTGATGCTTGTCAAAGGACGGGCAACATCTCAAGGAGGAATGAGATGCCCTTGAACAACATACAAGAGGTGGAGATATTTGATGTGTGGGGCGTGGACTTCATGGGACCATTCCCTTCTTCGTGTGGCAACCTCTACATCCTATTGGCGGTGGACTATGTGTCGAGATGGGTGGAAGCAATCGCTTCTCCCACAAATGATTCCAAGGTTGTGGTGCGGTTCTTCAACCGAGTGATCTTTCCTAGGTTTGGGACACCAAGGGTGATCATAAGTGATGGAGGGAAGCACTTCACTAATAGGAACTTTGGGTCACTTTTGGCTAAGTATGGGGTGACTCATAAGGTGGCAACACCTTACCATCCCCAAACTAGTGGCCAAGTGGAGATCTCCAACCGGGAGATAAAAGGGATCCTTGAGAAGACGGTTTCTAGAACGAGAAAGGATTGGGCTATGAAGCTCGATGATGCTTTGTGGGCTTATAGAACCGCTTTCAAGACACCGATTGGCACCACTCCCTACAAGCTAGTTTATGGCAAGTCTTGCCACCTTCCGGTGGAGATGGAGCATAGGGCATATTGGGCCATAAGGTGGCTGAATTTTGACCTCAAAGAAGCTGGTGAGAAGAGGTTGCTAGACATGAACGCCCTTGAGGAGATCCGGTTGGATGCTTATGAAAATGCCCGGATTTACAACGAAAGGACCAAGCGTTGGCATGACAAGCGTCTCATCCCAAAGGAGTTGAGTGAGGGTGACTTAGTGCTTCTCTTCAACTCGAGGCTGTGGCTCTTCCCCGGAAAGCTCAAGTCAAGATGGACGGGTCCCTATGTTGTGAGGAAGGTCTTTCCTCATGGAGCGGTGGAGATAGGAGGAGATCATTGTGGTAACTTTAAGGTGAATGGACACCGTTTGAAGAAGTACATCCCGGAAGCCCCGGTGGAAGTGATTGCCCCACTTCACCTTGAGTGAAACGCTCCTGAATTTGGTCAAGCTAATGACCTTAAAGAAGCGCTAGATGGGAGGCAACCCATTGGTACATATTTTTCCCTTTTGTTTTTCTTGTTTTTGTTTGATCTTGCTCTTGGTGTGCTTTGTTTTTCTTTTGTGTTTTTGGGTGCTAGATCTTGTTGATTGTCATGTGTTATGAGATGTTGGAGGTCATGTGAAAACCTCATGGAACTGTTGAAGGTACAAGATTCGAGCACATGGATGAGGAAGAAAGCACCCAGGAAAATCGGACTGATCTTGCACAAAATCGGCCGATTTTCCTGGGTAGTTGGTCCGATTTTTCCTTCTGTCAAGGAAAGTGATGATCTCCAATCAAGCATGGGTGGAGCGGACGTGGAACTTGGACGGCTTGCGGTGTCAAGCGCGGGTTCCGACACCATAATGAACATCGAGAGCTCTCTACCATCCTTGAATGATCATCCACCACCATCATTCGATGTGAACCGAAATACCAAAGCATCACCAATTTTACATTGTGAGGACTCTCTTTCACTTCTCTATTTAGTTTGCACATTGGGGAAAATGTGTTTCTAAGTATGGGGTGGGGTTTTCATGATCACTTGCATGATTAGCATCTAGGATAGTTTAATATTGTCACATGCTTCATTATGTCTTGCATTGTACATATATATTTCGAAAAATCCAAAAAAATTAGAAAATTTTTAAAAAATTTTTTAGTGCTTCTAAGCTTGGGAATGACCCTTATGATGAGATTGTCTTGTGAATTGGCTATGGATGGCCTTATGTGTTGAATTGATGTATGCATATGTGGACTTGAAGTACTTATCTTGAATCCCATGTGTGAATTGTGATCATGAATGTTTGCCTTGATTGGATTGAGGATTGAAAATCGAAATTACATGCTAGTTCTTGCACATCATTTAGGAGTGATTAAGGCAATTCATTTTCCTCTACTTCTCATTTTGATCATGTTGTTTAAGCACCTCAATTGATATAAAATTTAACCTCTTTTGACCCATCCGGGAATAGGAGCATGCTAGTGTGTTGATGTGTGTGAAAAGCAAGTGTGGGGTGAAGTTGTTGATGAATGAATGATGTGAATAAAATGCTGAATTTGTTGTGAAAAGTGTAGAAAAAAAATATAGGTTTGGGGGCGTTGGTTTAAATGACGAGTAACTCGGCACCATTCACATAATCGGGTATTTGTGCCTTGCCAAAGTCAAATAAACCGATAGTCCTAACGAGCCTTGGTATGTGTTCGCTCCAAACGGTGTGTGCAAGCTTTAAATTTATAACCCCTAGACTTAAGCTTAAAACAAGGATGCGAACCCGCAATGTACGGGTCAATCGTAGTAAAAGCAAGGAATTCCAGGGGTCGATCACAGGGACTTAGTGAAACAAAGTCCAGTTACGGTATGCTTATGCAAATACTAACCACAAGAGCAATTAACACAATCAAAGATGAATAAGAAGTCAAATAAAGCAAACATGCAATTCTAGGGATTAAAGCATCTAGTTGTGGTTCCAACTCAAGATCTAAAGATAAGCGGACAAAGCTGAGGTTTTTGCATGGGGAAGGTGTTACTAAAGTGGAATAGATCACCGGGTAAGTCTCACTACTCACTAATCCTAAACCGTAACTCCTATTACCGGGTAACTCTCAAGGAATCAAGATAAAGAACTATAACCTCAAACTAACACACCATCTAAGGGAATAGAATCAACCTTTACCGGGTAAGTCTCAGGCTAACTCACAAAGATGGGATGGAAGCACACTCAAACCCCAATAAAGGATAAACCTTTATTACCTACACTTATGATCATTGGTACACAAACTAAGGAACTACCGGGTAAGTCTCATCCTAAGCTTGCATTGAACCAGGAAAGGTATAATAAGAATAGGATTTGGCAAACTCTAACACTTAACTCTCAGTTTAGGATCAGATAAGTCACCTCAGTCAGCCAAATTCCACCTCGGCCGAGATGTTCATCGACTGAGCGAGATGCTTAGGGTTAAGGTTAAAGACTCGAACTTTCAGGGTCCTACTGGAATCTAAGATTATTCTATCATTGTTTTTCCCACAACCTTCAGCCAATCACCCTAGAATCACACAAGGAAATTAGCCACTCATCATCATCATCATGAAAGTATTAATCAAATATATGGGAAGAAGGTGAATATTTGAACAAGAAGAATTTAATGAAAAGACTTCAATAACTGAATCAAATATCACAACAAAAGCGTTCCTTGGATAGCAATCCAACAAGAGAAGACAACAAGGAAGGGAATCAAAGACAATCTTACAAAACCCTCCAAAAGCTATAAAAGCTATGATCTTCAATCTTCCTTCAACCTTCAAAAAGGTTCTTCAAAACTCCCAACTGGAGTATGGCTGCTGCTGCGTAATAGGTGATAGCGGATCTTTCGGTGTAAGAGGGATGTTGGATTTGTGGAAATCCAACCCTTTTTATAGGAAAATAACCCTCCAAAGATAAAATATCTTAGAAAGATCTCTTCCCATAAAAATAGGTAAAATATAAGATGTTCTTCCTTCCAGGTGCCAAGCCCAAAAATATAAGATCATCTTTCCAAAGATAAAAGATCTCAGCCAAGAATAAAATATTCTCGCCGCGTCCTAGGTGTTCGCCTCGGTCGAGTCGGCTTCTCTGGATCACCTCGGTCGAGATGAATCTATGATCAACCGAGGTGAGTCACAACTGAATGTGAAATCTCTCAAAACTGGTCCAAAGTGAATCTTTAATCCATGGCTATGCTTCCTGGATGGTTCCTTATGCTCCTCAAATTAGCTCCTAATGACTCCATAGCTCCGTTTGCTCCTTTTTGATGCAAAACGTGCCATTTTACCTACGATTACAACAAAACTAGGTGTAGACCTCGATTCTCGCAAAGGTAGATGAAATGGTGATATCATCACATAATATACATACAAACATGCAGATTATGAAAGATAAAACGTCCAAACAAACCCCAAAATATAGACTATAATTCATGCTATCAAAATACCCCATACTTAGCCCTTGCTTGTCCCCAAGCAAGTTCCGCATATAGAAGACAAGATAGAATGAATTATAAGTCATGAAAATCAATGAAAAGTCTTTCAAAAACATTTTTATGGTGTGCAACAATCATAGATCACTCTAAAAGAATACTTCATGGAATTTAATCCAAAATATGATCAAAACGTTTTATAAATATAGGAAAGTTGTTCATCTTTGCATAAAATCATAGAATGCATAATAAGTCATAATTATCAAAATTAATCATGTATAATCCAGTTTAAACCACTAAGTCAATCAACAAGCTCAAGGTCTCAAGGGCTTCCCAAAAGAAAGGTCAAGAAACGTGTAGGGTAGGGATGTATGTAAGGTAATGTGGTGCTAGAATCCGGTAAAAGGATGAATTTCACTTTCACTTTGACTTGCAACATCTTCCACCAATAAGCTTTGCTTATCTCACACTTTTTTTCTTTTTACTTTACTTTTTGGGATGCATGGACAGAGGTGCACAATAACCGAAGCCTAGGAAATCCACAATCATCAATTTCTTGAGATGCATCAAACCCTTGATGCACATACCATGACCCGTTAGGAATATCGCTCAATCCGACTTTGGCAAGACACAAACACCCGGCTATGTGAATGGTGCCGAGTTACTCATCTTCATGATTGACTCCCCCAAACCTAAGATTACTTTCTAACACTTTCACTTCCAGCCAACTTCTCAACTTTAACTTCACTTGCTTTCACCGCTCCGCTTGCTTCCCAAATTCCCAGATAGGTAAAGGGAGGCAAAATGTATATGAGGGGCTAAGCATGATCAAGAAGAAGAAGAGAGAAGAATGAATTGCCTTGGTCTTTCTAGGAAGAAAGTGAGAGAACTCATAATGTGGTGTCAACCTTCAAATTCAACATAATTTAGATAAAAAAACAAAGTATTAAACATGCCAATAATTTCAAACAAAGCATTTAGCAACTTAAACATATTATAAAACCTTTCAAACACATAAAGAATTTAAAACCAATCAGTAAACAAGATCTTCACTGAGATCATATCCAGATAAGTAACACAAAAAATAATTTTCGAAAACTCTCAGTTAACCCACCTCGGTCGAGGTGTTCTTGGGTCAACCGAGGTGAAACGCCTCGTTCGGCCAGAACTGACTCGGTCGAGGTCTAAAAATTTTTTTTTTAAAACCAGTTTTCTTTCAGTTTCGACGTTTCTCTCAATCAAATAACCTGTAAATATGCATGCAATCTCAAATAAAAACATAAAAGCAAACTGAAGCATAAATATGAAATATCCGATAAAGTGAGTCATACATCAAGGTCAAATAATACATCAAATAAATACCCCATACTTGGGACACACTGTCCCAGTGGGTCAAAATAAGTCTGAAGATAAGAGTACTCACCGGATAAATAGCTGAACTGCATAAAAATAATAAAGAAAATCCTGCAGCTCTCAATAATCGCGATCCGGTGGTGGTGGTGGCACGTACGGATACTGGGTCGGGTCGAACGGATAGCCCATGACATGCTCGAACTGAATATGGGCCATCATATGCTGATAATGCTGCCGCTCCTGCATCTCGCGGATATCCAGCGACAAAGCAGCATATGAATCAATAACCTGATCCATCAGGTCATCGATCCGTTTGTGAGCATCTAGATCCCTGTGTCGGCGTGTCCTACGCCTAGCAGGTCTCACTGGAGAAGTCGCAGGTGCAGGCTCAGTATCCTCCTCATCCAGATCTATGACTGGAGGTGCGCTCGTCCCTGCAGTATCTGTCCCTGTATCCATCGGGACTCCACCCTCTCTCTCATCCACTGTCTCCTCGTCATCAGCCTCCTCCTCCTCAGCTGGGGCAGCTGCTGCCTCCCTATAATCCTCCATCAGTGGAGCCTAAGCGGTTTGCAAATAGTGTGGGTCATAAACAGTGAACTGGGCAGACCACCTGATCCCCTGTGGCGCAGTCAGCTCCCACGGCATAGCCACATATGGAGTAGTCAGACCTCGGGGAACGAGAATCTGCCGAGTGATCATCTCCTGCAATCCAAGCGGCTTCGGAGCCGCCACCATCGTGCAATCGCTGAGATCCATGTCCTGGTAGCTAGCAATATGGGTGACAAGCCCTCCGCAGCAGATGTCTCCCTTCGCCTTGGCCTTGATCTTGTGCAGATCCTCTGCCAACATCAAGCCAAAGTCCGGGAAACCCCCAGTAACCATGCAGTATAAACTGAAAAGCTCACCCTGTCGGATCTTCTGGGGCGTCTCAGTACGCGCCAGAAGTGTCTCGCTGAATATCCGGTGGGCTAACCTAAAGGCTAGGTGGAAGATGACCTTCTCCCTGGAATCTCCAGGGCGCCATCTATCTGCATGCTCAACAACATGGGCTATCTGCCCCCAGAACTCCCTAGCTACTGATCGGGATGGGAAGTCAACAGCAGTGTGCTCAGGAAAGCCAAAAATCTCCCTCCAGTACTTAAGTGGCACTAAGTAGTTCCGGTTCATCAACCGGTACTTCACAGACTACTCTGTAGGAAGGTAGGTGAAGGAGCTAATGAACTCTAGGGTCGGCTCCAAGTAGGCTGGGGCTCGGATCTCAGTAAACTGATCCAGCCCAACTGTAGAAATCATCCTCCTAAGGTCTCCGTCGTCCTGGAGGCAATCAAAAGCGGACACGTCTAGGAAACGTGGTGCAATCACTGGACGGCCAGAAATACGCTCATAATCCACCCGGTGTCGCTCATGGATCACCGGGTGGTAAGGTCGGGAAGAAGAGGAAGAAGGGGAAGGTGAGGATCTATCCCTAAGGGCTAGGCGTCGCTCAGAACTCATTTTCAACTCAGTTACTGTCAGGTCACCTCGGTCGACTGACAATGCCCAAGAATCACCTCGGCCGAGGCACAACTCGACTGGACCGAGGCAAAAAACTAGATCTCAACTTCCTCAGAAAATTCAGTTCTTTTCCCCCAAAAATCACTACAATTGCTTCCTATGGGGTACTTAAGCTTTTCCTCAACAAATTCAGGGGCAACCAAAGCCCAAATCGAAGCGAAACGGAGAGGTTAGGGTTTCGGTTCGTTTTACCTTGTTTCGGCCGAATCGATTCGATTTTCTGCAGATCTGTACTTGCAATGCGATCCTCTATCCTTCAATCGTAGTTTGGAGACAGAAATCTTCGAAAACGAGCAAGAAACGAAGGGGGCGAGGTGAATCTGTCGCCGCGGTCGAGGAGGGTTGAAAGTGAATAGAGGGAAAATTAATCCCCCTTTTATACCCTTTCTGGAATCTGCTGTCACCTCGGTCGAGATGGTCTCGACTGGACCGAGGTGGTGCGGACCGAGGTGGTTCGTCAGAAAACCCTAGTCGCCTCGGTTGCTCAAGAATCATCTCGGTCAAGGTGCTCTGATAGCAACCGAAATGCCTCAGTCAAACTTCGTCTTCTCAAATTATCGAACTTCTGTACTTCCAATTATGCTCCTTCCTTAGATGTCTCCTGTTATCTGTCCAGAACGCCAAAAACAAAACAAAGCAAAGCAAAAGCAAAAACTATCTAAGCTAGACTAGAAAACGGGAAAAGAAAGCAATACCTTGGGTTGCCTCCCAAGAAGCGCTTGGTTTAAGGTCGCTAGCTGGACCATAATGCGTCTCAAACGTGATGAGAGGTGCCCTCACCCCATACTTCACCTCCATCGTGGGGGGAAGTAAGTAAATCTATCAAGCGCTCCAACAAGTGTAAGTGCTCATCGGGGAATGAATCGTCTATGGGCGGGTCGTCCTTCTCACGTGAAGATGCAGGTAGCCGGCTGAGGTGATCCGCAACAGAATTTTCGGATCCCTTCTTATCGCGGATCTCTAGATCAAACTCTTGAAGCAAGAGAATCCATCGAATAAGGCGTGGCTTGGCATCTTTCTTAGCCAACAAGTAGCGAATGGCTGCATGGTCGGTGTAGACAATGACTTTCGCCCCTACTAAATAGGAACGAAACTTCTCGAAAGCATATACAACCGCCAATAACTCCTTCTCGGTGGTAGCGTAGTTGCGTTGTGCTACATCTAGCGTCTTGCTAGCATAGTAGATGGCGGTGGTCCTTCCATCCTTCTTTTGCCCAAGCACCGCTCCTACGGCTACATCACTAGCATCGCACATGATCTCAAAGGGCAAGGTCCAATCTGGAGGTTGGATAATAGGAGCGGAGATCGACGCTTCCTTAATCCTGTAAAAAACATCAAGACACTCCTGCGAAAACTCAAAAACAACATCTTTATTCAAGAGGTTAGTTAAAGGTTTAGAAATCTTAGAGAAGTCCTTGATGAATATCCTGTAGAAACCTGCATGCCCGAGAAAACTCCTCACACCTTTAACAGAACAAGGGGGAGGGAGTTTCTCAATAGTCTCGATCTTAGCGCGATCGACCTCAATGCCTCGATTAGAAACGAGTTGTCCTAGCACAATGCCTTCACTAACCATAAAATGACACTTCTCCCAATTCAAAACGAGATTAGTGTCTTCACATCTTTTAAGCACTAGCGAAAGGTTAGACAAGCAATCATCAAAAGAGGAACCATATACAGAAAAATCATCCATAAATATGTAACGCCCGGTTTCGAAATTTCCCCTCTAGCGTACTTCTATCGATATTATTTTTTTTAAAGAACATTATATTTATATTTTCTTTTAAATGGTTTAAGATGTAAAAATAAATTCCGGAGTATATTTATATTCATATTTTGGTTTACTTTCGGAAAAGTCGGAAATTCCCGATTCGGAAATCCCGTTCCATCGTTCACCGAGTTATTTATCCTTTTCCTCTTTTTTTTTTTTTATTTCTTTTTCTTTTCTTTCTTTTATTTTTATTTTGTTCCTTCTCTCTACTGGCCCTTTTTCTGTCGCGTGCGTGGAAGCCTCCCGCCAGTGGAGAAGACAAGGAGCGCCTCCTCGTTTCCCTCTACCACAGTCTGCACGCCGTCTGCAGCCTACCGCCTAGCCTCGAGTCCGACTCCTCGCTCCACACCGCCTGTAACCGGCCTTCCTTTCCCTCTGTCTCCTTCTGTATCCCCAGCCCTAATCCCTCACTTTCCCCTTCTGCATAATACAGCAACTGCCAGTTTTCCCCTCTCCCGTTTCTCTTCCTCTCTTCTATTCTCGATCGGAGCCGCAACTGTCTGCAACGCCGCCAGGGGTCCGCCGGGAAGAACAGAAGCTGCCTCGCCTCCGCCTCGAGCCGCCGGCACGGTGAATGGCCGCCTCTCTCTCTCTCCCTCATTTCTCTTTTTCTCTCCTCCCTGCGTAACTCCCCCTGGTTTTTGTGTAGTAACAACCTGCTGCCGGAGACGCTGCCGTGGAGCCGCCGCCTGCACCGACGCCGGTCACTCGCCCCTCCGCCGCCTGCGCCAACCACTAGGGTGTTTCCCACTTGCCATTTCCCTTGCTCCTCCTCTGTCGATTGCAACAGCAGGGTGAAGAGAAGATTTTGAATAATTGTAAATGTGCCCCTTCTTTTTTTGATTATTGCGATTTTGGCCCCACTTTATTAATAACTGCAGTTGTGACCCAAGAATTTTTAGAAATGAACTATTATGCCCCTGCAGTAAATTATTACATTATTGGACCCTTAATTTTGTTGTAGTTTGTGACCCAAATCCTTTGCAAATTAACTATGGTGTCTTTGTTGGTTTAAATTCGATTGATGGCCCGAATTTGAATTGCGGTTTTATGGTCAACTTTCCATTTTGAGTATTTTGCCCGGAAATAGGTTTTAACGAGTTTAACCTTGGTTTTTGAAAGCGGAGTTTTCATTGGAATATCTTTATGCGCAAAACCTTCCTTTCAAAATTAGCGTCTAAGCTAATTTTGCTTAGCTTTGGTCTTAGGTCCGGAAGCGCCCCGATAAAGGCCATCGAACCCGTTCTCGACATCCGTAGATCGACTCTCGTCTTTTGACGTCGTGTGAGTATTCTTTTCCTCGACCTAGTTATGTTTAGTAGTATCATGCTAGGTTGTATCTAGCATAACTTAGAGTGAATGCCAAGTAGTGGCTTTGAACCTTAGGTGAGTTTCGAGGATTTGATATTGTTTGATAGATTGATGTTGATTCTAAGCTTGAGGTGGCATTGCGGTCTAGTGAGGTTGTTATAAAGGATTCAAATATATGGTTTGATCTTGTGAGAATCATTAGGCTTGAGGTGTGGACATTATCTTGTGAGGTTGTTTATTGCTTTAAGTTGTATGTTGAGCATGTGAGAATTTAGGGGTTGAGGTTGTATGATTGTTGAGGTTGTATGATTGTTGAGGTTGTGGACTAGAAAGAGAGTATCCTAGTGGTGTTGTGAGTTATGATCTTGCAAGATCCGAAGGTTTAGAAGTCTTAGGACTTCTATCTTCTGTTGAGTGTGAGGTGAGCACGAGGGATTCTAGGATGCGGTCCTAGAATTGAGAGCCAAATGGCCTTGCGTAGATCATTTGTATAGAAGTCTTAGACTTCTATTGTGAGAGTGTTGTTTTGATATAGTTATCTTCTTGTGAGCAGGTTATGGTCTTCCTCCCCTAAGGAAGCGAGAGTGTTGTGAGTTGAGTGTGATGACGAGGTAAGTCTCCGGACTTACTTAGCTCGTATTCTTTGTATTAGCATTATTGTGTGTTGGGTGGTGTGTGTTTATTATTTTACTGTTTATAACAACTAAACCGGAAATAGGATTACCGACCTTTATATTATTTGGCCCAAGTGTATGATAACGGGCGGTGACATCACTGCCTGGCTCCCCGTGAGAGCTAGGGGGATCTCGGCGACTGGCCCGTGCTGGTTAGATGGTCGGAGGCATCCGACCGTTCCATTGCCGGAAGAAGGGACCGAGGCGAGTTTTGGAGGATTCTCGTGTCACAAAAGAAGTTGAACTAGAACGAGATATGACTTAATAAATAAAGATAATAAACCGGATTTGTGTGCTTTGAGTATGTTGTGTGACTATGTTGAATTAATTGTGTTTGTGCCCTTCCCTTTAATTCTAATGCTTCGAATGTGAGCTAACGGTTTTATACCGAATGTTGTAGTTTGCCTTGCAGGTTAGGCATGCTCCAAGAGATCCGGAAGGGTGGGCAGCCGGGGTCTGTACATTTTAGGAAGGTTTTTATTTGGGGTTGTCTTGTGTTTTGGTCTTTCGGTTATTACGTTTCGTGTGCCGCTTGTTTGGCGTTTGGTTTAAGTTGTACCTCGGCTGAAGTTGTTGTTGCATTCTTTCGGGTTTCTTATCATTTGCATTAAAATTGATTTACAATTTTGCCTTTATTTGTGCCATGTTGGAAAGGTCCGGTGAAATTGTTGTCAAGCTAAGGGTCGGGACCCATTGTGAGGTCTCGCCCGTAGCATCCCGATATCCCGCGGATTCGGGGTGTTACAAAAGTGGTATCAGAGCCCTAGGTTGACAACAATGGCACTCGCAATCTTCTAAAGGCCGAATGAGGAATAAACAAAATCCACACGGGTTCTGACTTTTCGTTTTTAAAATCACATGCATGAGTCGGGGTAGAATGTACGGACCACCACTTCTTCCGCTGATCTCGGCAGCTTAGTTTATTGGATTTACATATATATGTAGATATGTAGGTGTGTATAGTATATGTGGATTGTAGTTGCATGATGACTTGATTTATATATATAGTGAATATATGTGTATTATAGTACATGTTTGGACCTTGTTTTGTTGTATTGGATTTCCGGATGTGATATATTAGTAGTAATGTGAACATAGGACTTATATATATAGTTATATATACATACACATATGGTATGCTAGTATTATATTAGTAGTAGTTGGCCTTATAGTTAGGATGATAGGAAGCTATCATCGCCCTTGGACAAACGCCTTTTTGGGATTAGGATAGTATATATACGATGAGTATGCTCAAGTACCGAGTCGAGCAACACATTCTGGCGAACACCCTGGCGATTCATCGGACTCCTTTTGGGGACGTCAGAGAAACCATCTTAAGGATAAAGAGGACATTAGCGGCAAGGACGAACAAATAGAAGGGAACTTTGTGAGTCAACTTAAGAGAATTCGAGATGGAAGCAATACAAGTAAAGAGAGCAACGTTAAGGTGTATAAGTGGTTATAAAGAAGCCATGATTAAACGACAACAAAACCAATAGTGATAACGAACTTATAGTTCTTCAAGAAGACGCGTGGACAACTAAAGATGCGAATTGAGGAGGAGGGGGATACATTCTAACAAGGTTGAAGGTGACTTTCTATTAAGATGTGAAGTTTTCTTTAGACGCTCCTAGGCATGATAGTCGAGATGAGAGGTGTGGATGAACCAATCATCAAAAGATTTAAGAGACCCGTAAGTGAAGCTTACGGAGGTAGCAGAAGGTGAAGCAACTATTTTACGAGATTCCAAGTGGGTGACTTTCTTCGTATATGTGAGTCTACGAGAAGAATCATGTGGTGAAGGTTCACATAGTAGAATATCTTTAAGAGGGTCAACCGTTTTGTGTTATGATGATAAGGATAAGAAACGCCAAAAAGGGGAAGTGTATATAAATGATGATCCCAAGAAGATGAAAGACGAAACGAGGAGCTTTGATCGAGAGACTTAAGATACCGACCAAGAGGAACACGAGCGGATGCTAGCTAGGGTTATAATATTTTGGAAGGTGCACTTGAAAGACATCAAGGAAGAATGGTTAAGCCTATGAAAGGGAGTTATATGAACCAACAAGGAAAGGAAGATATAGTTACCTCATAAAGAAGAGGAAGCATGGGATGAAGAACGAACTAACGGAGTTTAAGGTAGAGTACCTCGAGGAGGGTAGCTTTCATTAGAATGGTAAGTCATTGACATTGGAGAAGGTCACTTAAAACCTAATTGGTGACAACCAAGAACGCACATGTGCGGGTGGTCTATGAATGAGTGTGGAAGGGAAGAGTAAACAGGTTGTGGGATCATAAAGGTGCGGTAACAAGAACTTGGAACATTCCCGGTGGTTGAATGTCGGCAATAAAGAAGTATATCAAGGGAAGTGCAATTATCTTAATCAAGTAGCATTTTATCGATTCCAGCAAGTGAGGGTAAC
>BSUD01000004.1:49210809-49251729 GCA_033239045.1 Fagopyrum esculentum
TGTCTGCAACGCCGCCAGGGGTCCGCCGGGAAGAACAGAAGCTGCCTCGCCTCCGCCTCGAGCCGCCGGCACGGTGAATGGCCGCCTCTCTCTCTCTCCCTCATTTCTCTTTTTCTCTCCTCCCTGCGTAACTCCCCCTGGTTTTTGTGTAGTAACAACCTGCTGCCGGAGACGCTGCCGTGGAGCCGCCGCCTGCACCGACGCCGGTCACTCGCCCCTCCGCCGCCTGCGCCAACCACTAGGGTGTTTCCCACTTGCCATTTCCCTTGCTCCTCCTCTGTCGATTGCAACAGCAGGGTGAAGAGAAGATTTTGAATAATTGTAAATGTGCCCCTTCTTTTTTTGATTATTGCGATTTTGGCCCCACTTTATTAATAACTGCAGTTGTGACCCAAGAATTTTTAGAAATGAACTATTATGCCCCTGCAGTAAATTATTACATTATTGGACCCTTAATTTTGTTGTAGTTTGTGACCCAAATCCTTTGCAAATTAACTATGGTGTCTTTGTTGGTTTAAATTCGATTGATGGCCCGAATTTGAATTGCGGTTTTATGGTCAACTTTCCATTTTGAGTATTTTGCCCGGAAATAGGTTTTAACGAGTTTAACCTTGGTTTTTGAAAGCGGAGTTTTCATTGGAATATCTTTATGCGCAAAACCTTCCTTTCAAAATTAGCGTCTAAGCTAATTTTGCTTAGCTTTGGTCTTAGGTCCGGAAGCGCCCCGATAAAGGCCATCGAACCCGTTCTCGACATCCGTAGATCGACTCTCGTCTTTTGACGTCGTGTGAGTATTCTTTTCCTCGACCTAGTTATGTTTAGTAGTATCATGCTAGGTTGTATCTAGCATAACTTAGAGTGAATGCCAAGTAGTGGCTTTGAACCTTAGGTGAGTTTCGAGGATTTGATATTGTTTGATAGATTGATGTTGATTCTAAGCTTGAGGTGGCATTGCGGTCTAGTGAGGTTGTTATAAAGGATTCAAATATATGGTTTGATCTTGTGAGAATCATTAGGCTTGAGGTGTGGACATTATCTTGTGAGGTTGTTTATTGCTTTAAGTTGTATGTTGAGCATGTGAGAATTTAGGGGTTGAGGTTGTATGATTGTTGAGGTTGTATGATTGTTGAGGTTGTGGACTAGAAAGAGAGTATCCTAGTGGTGTTGTGAGTTATGATCTTGCAAGATCCGAAGGTTTAGAAGTCTTAGGACTTCTATCTTCTGTTGAGTGTGAGGTGAGCACGAGGGATTCTAGGATGCGGTCCTAGAATTGAGAGCCAAATGGCCTTGCGTAGATCATTTGTATAGAAGTCTTAGACTTCTATTGTGAGAGTGTTGTTTTGATATAGTTATCTTCTTGTGAGCAGGTTATGGTCTTCCTCCCCTAAGGAAGCGAGAGTGTTGTGAGTTGAGTGTGATGACGAGGTAAGTCTCCGGACTTACTTAGCTCGTATTCTTTGTATTAGCATTATTGTGTGTTGGGTGGTGTGTGTTTATTATTTTACTGTTTATAACAACTAAACCGGAAATAGGATTACCGACCTTTATATTATTTGGCCCAAGTGTATGATAACGGGCGGTGACATCACTGCCTGGCTCCCCGTGAGAGCTAGGGGGATCTCGGCGACTGGCCCGTGCTGGTTAGACGGTCGGAGGCATCCGACCGTTCCATTGCCGGAAGAAGGGACCGAGGCGAGTTTTGGAGGATTCTCGTGTCACAAAAGAAGTTGAACTAGAACGAGATATGACTTAATAAATAAAGATAATAAACCGGATTTGTGTGCTTTGAGTATGTTGTGTGACTATGTTGAATTAATTGTGTTTGTGCCCTTCCCTTTAATTCTAATGCTTCGAATGTGAGCTAACGGTTTTATACCGAATGTTGTAGTTTGCCTTGCAGGTTAGGCATGCTCCAAGAGATCCGGAAGGGTGGGCAGCCGGGGTCTGTACATTTTAGGAAGGTTTTTATTTGGGGTTGTCTTGTGTTTTGGTCTTTCGGTTATTACGTTTCGTGTGCCGCTTGTTTGGCGTTTGGTTTAAGTTGTACCTCGGCTGAAGTTGTTGTTGCATTCTTTCGGGTTTCTTATCATTTGCATTAAAATTGATTTACAATTTTGCCTTTATTTGTGCCATGTTGGAAAGGTCCGGTGAAATTGTTGTCAAGCTAAGGGTCGGGACCCATTGTGAGGTCCCACCCGTAGCATCCCGAGTCCCGCGGATTCGGGGTGTTACAAAAGTGGTATCAGAGCCCTAGGTTGACAACAATGGCACTCGCAATCTTCTAAAGGCCGAATGAGGAATAAACAAAATCCACACGGGTTCTGACTTTTCGTTTTTAAAATCACATGCATGAGTCGGGGTAGAATGTACGGACCACCACTTCTTCCGCTGATCTCGGCAGCTTAGTTTATTGGATTTACATATATATGTAGATATGTAGGTGTGTATAGTATATGTGGATTGTAGTTGCATGATGACTTGATTTATATATATAGTGAATATATGTGTATTATAGTACATGTTTGGACCTTGTTTTGTTGTATTGGATTTCCGGATGTGATATATTAGTAGTAATGTGAACATAGGACTTATATATATAGTTATATATACATACACATATGGTATGCTAGTATTATATTAGTAGTAGTTGGCCTTATAGTTAGGATGATAGGAAGCTATCATCGCCCTTGGACAAACGCCTTTTTGGGATTAGGATAGTATATATACGATGAGTATGCTCAAGTACCGAGTCGAGCAACACATTCTGGCGAACACCCTGGCGATTCATCGGACTCCTTTTGGGGACGTCAGAGAAACCATCTTAAGGATAAAGAGGACATTAGCGGCAAGGACGAACAAATAGAAGGGAACTTTGTGAGTCAACTTAAGAGAATTCGAGATGGAAGCAATACAAGTAAAGAGAGCAACGTTAAGGTGTATAAGTGGTTATAAAGAAGCCATGATTAAACGACAACAAAACCAATAGTGATAACGAACTTATAGTTCTTCAAGAAGACGCGTGGACAACTAAAGATGCGAATTGAGGAGGAGGGGGATACATTCTAACAAGGTTGAAGGTGACTTTCTATTAAGATGTGAAGTTTTCTTTAGACGCTCCTAGGCATGATAGTCGAGATGAGAGGTGTGGATGAACCAATCATCAAAAGATTTAAGAGACCCGTAAGTGAAGCTTACGGAGGTAGCAGAAGGTGAAGCAACTATTTTACGAGATTCCAAGTGGGTGACTTTCTTCGTATATGTGAGTCTACGAGAAGAATCATGTGGTGAAGGTTCACATAGTAGAATATCTTTAAGAGGGTCAACCGTTTTGTGTTATGATGATAAGGATAAGAAACGCCAAAAAGGGGAAGTGTATATAAATGATGATCCCAAGAAGATGAAAGACGAAACGAGGAGCTTTGATCGAGAGACTTAAGATACCGACCAAGAGGAACACGAGCGGATGCTAGCTAGGGTTATAATATTTTGGAAGGTGCACTTGAAAGACATCAAGGAAGAATGGTTAAGCCTATGAAAGGGAGTTATATGAACCAACAAGGAAAGGAAGATATAGTTACCTCATAAAGAAGAGGAAGCATGGGATGAAGAACGAACTAACGGAGTTTAAGGTAGAGTACCTCGAGGAGGGTAGCTTTCATTAGAATGGTAAGTCATTGACATTGGAGAAGGTCACTTAAAACCTAATTGGTGACAACCAAGAACGCACATGTGCGGGTGGTCTATGAATGAGTGTGGAAGGGAAGAGTAAACAGGTTGTGGGATCATAAAGGTGCGGTAACAAGAACTTGGAACATTCCCGGTGGTTGAATGTCGGCAATAAAGAAGTATATCAAGGGAAGTGCAATTATCTTAATCAAGTAGCATTTTATCGATTCCAGCAAGTGAGGGTAACATACCTTGTGGGGAAAGATTGTAAGGATCTGGTACGACCTTCTTAGGTCATGGGGGTTGTTATATGGAGAAATGACACGTTTCAAGGTAAAGTAAATTGGAAGGACGAAGAGGAAAGTGAGTCTTCTATAGTTGTTGTTCGGAAGGGGGGATATATAAGGGGAGGTATGATATGTTTGTTCTAAGGTTATGGATGTCATGTTTTCATGAGCCAAGCTAAGTCAAGGTTTTTGTGACTCGTATGGCGAAGCCATAGTGGCTATAACACGAAACGAGGAATCTGGATTGGGGCAACGCCGCAAGCTTAGGGTTATGATGTTAGTGATGGGTGAAGTTATGAGTTGGATACTTCAGTGATGTCGGTAGGGGGGATATTAGCCTAGCGTTCTTCACAAGGCATACCGGTACGGTTGCGAAGTTGTTTTGGGAATACCAAGAGATGTATAAGGTGACCAACAAGAGTAAGAGAAGATCGATGTTGTGAAGTTTGATGTCGACAAGAGATGTACAAAAAGTATATGGAAGATTGAGGTTAGAACCTCTACCGTCGGGTTGACTTTACATAAGGAAAGTGAAGTATAATTTCTACACCTACTTGAGGAAAGGATGTCTATCGTGAGAGCTTATGTAGAATACGAAGAGCTCCTCCCATATGTTGGGATGTCACGGAAAGTGAAGAAGACAAGGTCAATTGTTTTGAAACATGGTTAAGTCATGCAGATTGGACCCTTATGGATGCACATAAGTGAGAAACCGTAGAAGATTTTTACAATCATGTCATCAAAGAGTAAATATGGGTTTAAGTTAAAAGAATACTTAAATAAGACCACAAGAGTTAGAAGACGCAAGCAAATCTTTCCAATGCAAGAAAAGACAAATATTTGGAAGGAGACGGTCTACATTGTAGCTACAAATAGAATAATACACGTGTTTAAAGGATGTCACCTCAACAGATCGGGGTAAACCATTAGTATCCTAACCACCTGTCAAGTTTTAAGACACGGTTGTGTAGGTCGTACGTTATGTGACAGAAGAGGAAAAGACGAAAACCGAGATATCACGGATTCCAATACGTCAGAATGTGGATTTTTCCACTAATGTCGAGCTTGATTCAATCCCGATATCTAAGGTACCGTATGGAATGACCTTGTGCATAGAAATGTGTTGTGGAAACAAGTGAAGGAGCAATTGTAAGAACTTATTGATAAGATTTCACTAGAAATTAGTGAAATGCTATGGGGAAATCCGAATGTTATCTTGAGCTCTTGGTTTGAATCTCATGTTTAATTATATATTGAACTTTTTATTGAAGTTATTATGACAATTCTCTCCATTGGGACATCGATTACCGTGAGTCGAACATGATAATAGTGAAAGACAAGTATTCCTTACAACGAATTGACGATCTACTCGATCGGTCACGAGGGTCAGTAGTCGCTCCTAAAATTGATTTAAGGTCTAATTGCCACCAATTGAGAATTCAAGTTTGGGATATTGCAAATACGGCATTCTGGACGAACCATGGTCACTACGAGTTGTAGAGATTCCAAATGGGCTTACCAATGTCATGAATAAGATACTTTGGTCTACTCTCTAAGAAGAGAGAAGTTGTATGACAAATTGTCTCGGGATGACAACCCCCAAAAGATGTGAAAGAAGTTACAAGTTTCTTGGATATACTGGGCATTACCAAATTTGTGGAGATATTCTCCAAGTAACACCATCTATGACTAACCTACTCCGGATGACAATGAAGTATTGAGTGAGACGAAAATGGGACATGGAGACGTTGAGAGTTGAGAGGAGATTCATTGGTGCAACTATTTTGAAATTGCCTCAAGATATGATCGATTTGAAGTGTACAAGTGAATCTGCAAGACATGGTCTTGATTGAGTATTGAGAAACGATGTTCAAGTTATAGCATACATGTCTCGTTAGTAGAAGCAGTGTGTAGCAAAGTATTTCATTCATTACTTGGAGTATGCAACAATTATTGAGGGAACATAACATCAAAGTTGGTTTGACAAGAATCAAAGCCCAATGTGTAAATGGGAAGATTCGATCTTCTTTGTTTGAGACGATCAAGGAGAAACATAATGGATATGTTGCATTGAGAGAGACCCGAAAAGGAAGTTGAGTTATGATATATCGACCTTTTTGAGAACTTAGCGCGAGTTGGAGAAGTCTCTTATAAGTTGGCGTGACCGCCGAGAGTAGAGGGTGTTCACCCGGTGTTTCAGATGTATCAATCGAGAGAGTACATCCATGACTCGAGACGTATTGTCAATCACGACGATCTAGTGACATACGAGGAACCGATGAGACTATTTGGAAGACGGAGGATAGTATCTTTGGTTGAGTTTTACGTTGAGCTGGTAGCATCGATAGAATCGACGGGTTAGACCTAGTTCTTTCCTTGATTGAGTTATGTGCATGTGTGATGTTATGTGTGGTTTGTATCCCGTGCGGGAATGTGCTATGTGGCGTGATATATCTTACGGTGGTAGTTTGAGTAGATTGTGTGTATAGATTAGAAGGTTTAAACCTTCTTAGTTTGAGTATTCATACCTCGACCTTAGGGAACAAGAAATTCGACATATAGCAAGTTTCGGGACGAAACTTGTTTTTAGGGGTATCTAATGTAACGCCCGGTTTCGAAATTTCCCCTCTAGCGTACTTCTATCGATATTATTTTTTTTAAAGAACATTATATTTATATTTTCTTTTAAATGGTTTAAGATGTAAAAATAAATTCCGGAGTATATTTATATTCATATTTTGGTTTACTTTCGGAAAAGTCGGAAATTCCCGATTCGGAAATCCCGTTCCATCGTTCACCGAGTTATTTATCCTTTTCCTCTTTTTTTTTTTTTATTTCTTTTTCTTTTCTTTCTTTTATTTTTATTTTGTTCCTTCTCTCTACTGGCCCTTTTTCTGTCGCGTGCGTGGAAGCCTCCCGCCAGTGGAGAAGACAAGGAGCGCCTCCTCGTTTCCCTCTACCACAGTCTGCACGCCGTCTGCAGCCTACCGCCTAGCCTCGAGTCCGACTCCTCGCTCCACACCGCCTGTAACCGGCCTTCCTTTCCCTCTGTCTCCTTCTGTATCCCCAGCCCTAATCCCTCACTTTCCCCTTCTGCATAATACAGCAACTGCCAGTTTTCCCCTCTCCCGTTTCTCTTCCTCTCTTCTATTCTCGATCGGAGCCGCAATTGTCTGCAACGCCGCCAGGGGTCCGCCGGGAAGAACAGAAGCTGCCTCGCCTCCGCCTCGAGCCGCCGGCACGGTGAATGGCCGCCTCTCTCTCTCTCCCTCATTTCTCTTTTTCTCTCCTCCCTGCGTAACTCCCCCTGGTTTTTGTGTAGTAACAACCTGCTGCCGGAGACGCTGCCGTGGAGCCGCCGCCTGCACCGACGCCGGTCACTCGCCCCTCCGCCGCCTGCGCCAACCACTAGGGTGTTTCCCACTTGCCATTTCCCTTGCTCCTCCTCTGTCGATTGCAACAGCAGGGTGAAGAGAAGATTTTGAATAATTGTAAATGTGCCCCTTCTTTTTTTGATTATTGCGATTTTGGCCCCACTTTATTAATAACTGCAGTTGTGACCCAAGAATTTTTAGAAATGAACTATTATGCCCCTGCAGTAAATTATTACATTATTGGACCCTTAATTTTGTTGTAGTTTGTGACCCAAATCCTTTGCAAATTAACTATGGTGTCTTTGTTGGTTTAAATTCGATTGATGGCCCGAATTTGAATTGCGGTTTTATGGTCAACTTTCCATTTTGAGTATTTTGCCCGGAAATAGGTTTTAACGAGTTTAACCTTGGTTTTTGAAAGCGGAGTTTTCATTGGAATATCTTTATGCGCAAAACCTTCCTTTCAAAATTAGCGTCTAAGCTAATTTTGCTTAGCTTTGGTCTTAGGTCCGGAAGCGCCCCGATAAAGGCCATCGAACCCGTTCTCGACATCCGTAGATCGACTCTCGTCTTTTGACGTCGTGTGAGTATTCTTTTCCTCGACCTAGTTATGTTTAGTAGTATCATGCTAGGTTGTATCTAGCATAACTTAGAGTGAATGCCAAGTAGTGGCTTTGAACCTTAGGTGAGTTTCGAGGATTTGATATTGTTTGATAGATTGATGTTGATTCTAAGCTTGAGGTGGCATTGCGGTCTAGTGAGGTTGTTATAAAGGATTCAAATATATGGTTTGATCTTGTGAGAATCATTAGGCTTGAGGTGTGGACATTATCTTGTGAGGTTGTTTATTGCTTTAAGTTGTATGTTGAGCATGTGAGAATTTAGGGGTTGAGGTTGTATGATTGTTGAGGTTGTATGATTGTTGAGGTTGTGGACTAGAAAGAGAGTATCCTAGTGGTGTTGTGAGTTATGATCTTGCAAGATCCGAAGGTTTAGAAGTCTTAGGACTTCTATCTTCTGTTGAGTGTGAGGTGAGCACGAGGGATTCTAGGATGCGGTCCTAGAATTGAGAGCCAAATGGCCTTGCGTAGATCATTTGTATAGAAGTCTTAGACTTCTATTGTGAGAGTGTTGTTTTGATATAGTTATCTTCTTGTGAGCAGGTTATGGTCTTCCTCCCCTAAGGAAGCGAGAGTGTTGTGAGTTGAGTGTGATGACGAGGTAAGTCTCCGGACTTACTTAGCTCGTATTCTTTGTATTAGCATTATTGTGTGTTGGGTGGTGTGTGTTTATTATTTTACTGTTTATAACAACTAAACCGGAAATAGGATTACCGACCTTTATATTATTTGGCCCAAGTGTATGATAACGGGCGGTGACATCACTGCCTGGCTCCCCGTGAGAGCTAGGGGGATCTCGGCGACTGGCCCGTGCTGGTTAGACGGTCGGAGGCATCCGACCGTTCCATTGCCGGAAGAAGGGACCGAGGCGAGTTTTGGAGGATTCTCGTGTCACAAAAGAAGTTGAACTAGAACGAGATATGACTTAATAAATAAAGATAATAAACCGGATTTGTGTGCTTTGAGTATGTTGTGTGACTATGTTGAATTAATTGTGTTTGTGCCCTTCCCTTTAATTCTAATGCTTCGAATGTGAGCTAACGGTTTTATACCGAATGTTGTAGTTTGCCTTGCAGGTTAGGCATGCTCCAAGAGATCCGGAAGGGTGGGCAGCCGGGGTCCGTACATTTTAGGAAGGGTTTTATTTGGGGTTGTCTTGTGTTTTGGTCTTTCGGTTATTACGTTTCGTGTGCCGCTTGTTTGGCGTTTGGTTTAAGTTGTACCTCGGCTGAAGTTGTTGTTGCATTCTTTCGGGTTTCTTATCATTTGCATTAAAATTGATTTACAATTTTGCCTTTATTTGTGCCATGTTGGAAAGGTCCGGTGAAATTGTTGTCAAGCTAAGGGTCGGGACCCATTGTGAGGTCTCGCCCGTAGCATCCCGATATCCCGCGGATTCGGGGTGTTGCAAAATACCTCCATGATCTCCTCTATGTACTCGGAGAAGATAGCCATCATGCATCGCTGGAAGGTAGCAGGTGCATTGCACAATCCGAATGGCATCCTCCTATAAGCAAATGTCCCCCATGGACAAGTGAAAGTGGTATTCTCCTGATCATCCGGATGGATAGGAATCTGGAAGAATCCACTTTAACCGTCTAAGTAGCAAAAGTGTGAATGCTGGACCAACCGCTCGAGCATCTGATCGATGAAGGGAAGTGGAAAATGGTCCTTCCGTGTGGCCGTGTTCAGCTTCCTATAATCGATGCAAACCCTCCAGCCCGTAACGGTCCTCGTTGGCATCAACTCGTTGTTCTTATTCGTCACAACGGTCATCCCTCCTTTCTTCGGAACGACATGCACCGGGCTAACCCACTTGCTGTCCGAGATAGGATAAATAATACCTGCATCCAACAACTTAAGAATTTCTTTCTTCACAACCTCTTTCATGATCGGATTTAACCGTCTTTGAGGTTCCCATGAAGTCTTATGATTGTCCTCCATTAGAATTCTATGCATGCAGAAAGAAGGTTTAATGCCAATAAGATCATCCGTGGTATAACCTATAGCCTTTTGATGCTTTCTCAGGACATGCATTAACTTAGACAATTCAGATTCGGAAAGGGAAGCACTAACAATAACGGGATAAGTAGAATCCGGTCCAAGAAAGACGTACCTTAAGTGACTAGGGAGTTGTTTAAGCTCCACAACTGGGGGTGCTTTCTGAGGGGGATCCTTGCTTCCTCTTTCCAGTGGAGTGGTTTCAGAAACTGGACTTTCGGAAGTCTCAGTTGAAATCGTCTCGCCTTCGACCTCGGTCGAGGCGCAGAGGCGTTGACCGAGATGTTCTTCAGTCGCCTTGCTCAGTCCAGGAAGTGCCTCGGTCGAGGTACTGCAACTGGAACCGAAACTGGAGGTCCTCGTCTCCTGGATTAGCTTCTCAGTTTTTGCTCCTGGATCCTCTTCCAGTGCCTTTAAACTCCGTATATCTGCATCACAAGAAGCATCTATACCTTCCTCCATTAAGCTGAAGCTAATAACTCTTTCGAGTGGATCGTTAATAAGGATAGAGCTCACCAATTCTCTTGATTCTTCTTCATCGTAGATGTTGAAGATATCATCAGTTAGCTGCTCCCCTTTCATGGCTGCAAGTAGTCCGAACTCCACCTCATCGCCACCAATGTTGAATTTCAACTTGGCGTTCTTGCAATCCACGTTGCAACCCGAAGTTGCTAGAAATGGCCTCCCGAGAATGATAGGAACAGGATAATTTGCGGGAATGTCAAGTACAACAAAATCTATAGGTAGATAGAAGTTACCTAACTTGACCGGAACGTCCTCCAAGATGCCCACGGGATGGGTGATGGAGCGATCCGCCATATAAAGTCGAATCTTGACCGGCTTGGGCTCTCCAAGTCCGATCTTGACACATAGCTCCAGTGGGATGATGCTCACGCTGGCTCCTAGATCACAAAGGGCTTCACAAGTGACATCCCCAACTTGAATGGGAATGCAAAATGAGCCGGGATCTCTTAACTTAGGTGGCATCTTCTCCTTCATGATTTGAATAAGCTCCGAGGATTTAGATGTCATCCTAACTTCACCAAAGTCTTCCAGTTTCCTCTTCCTTGAAAGGATCTCTTTTAAGAACTTCCCATAGACGGGCATCCCTAGAATAGCATCAAGGAAAGGAATATTAATATGCAGCTTATTCATCAAGTCAAGGAACTTACCAAAGTGCTTGTCTAGATGTGCTCTGGCCCTTGACAGGGGGAATGGAAGTGGTGGTTTGTATGCAGGAGGTGGAATATAAACTTCAGTTTTCCCCTCCGCTTTCTGTGGTTCCACCTCGGTTGGCATCTCGGTCGAAGTGTTCTTCGACTGCACCTGGACCGAGGTGGTCTTCGTCGGTACTGGCACCGACCGAGGCACTGGATCTGCAGTCTTCAGTCCACTCCTCGTAGTGATGGCCATGATCTGGCCCTTAGGGTTACTTTCCGTATTTGCTGGAAGCTTCCCTGGATCTCTTGGCGCTTCATTCGCCCTACTTGCAAGTTGTTGTTCGAAGGACTTTTGGGCCCTCGAAAATGAAGTCATAGAAGTCTCCATAACACTAAGCTTGATCAAGATGGCCTCCAGAACTGCGTCTTTCTTTTCTGGCTAAGACGAACTTGATCCTTGCCCCTGGCTTTTTAATGGAGTAGAAGAAGAAGAAGAAGGGGAAGAGAGGAAAGGGTTAGAGAAATCGTTAGAGTTGGAGTTTGAATGATTGTTACCAGAATTTTGGTTGTTCGCCCTCCAGTTATTGCTATTGGATCCTCTATTGTTGTTGTTGTAATTGTTGTTACGGGAACCATTGTTGTTGTTACGGTACCCGTTATTGTTGTTCCTTTGCCCTTGCTCTTCCTTCTTGGTTTGTGCAACCAAGAGTTCCTTCAATTGCTTCACGTCGTTCTTCAAAGACGTGAGTTGATTGTTGTTGGGCTGAGTTTCTTGGAAGTTAACTCTTTTAACTCCACCTTCAGCTCCTTGGTGGGTGTACTTCTCCATATGCAAGGCTTGCTTCTCGATGAAGTCCCAAGCCTCGTCAATTGCCATGTCCATAAAGGTACCGGCGGAGAGTAGTTGGAGATTGAACTGGGTGCTTCCGTCCAGTCCCTTGAAGTAAATCTCCAATAACTCTAACTTTGGAATCCCATGATGTGGGCAATCCAAAAGAATGTCCTTGAACCGCTCCCATGACTTGGACAAGCTCTCCTTGTCCTTCATAATGAAAGCATTAATCTTCCCTCTCATTTCAGCTGTCTTTGAGGGGGGAAAGAATTTGGTCAAGAACTGCCATGTGCTAATTTTTCCTGGAGGAAGAGATTGATACCAAGTAAGAGCTCTATCTTTTAAAGAAAAGTAAAAAGGTCTTAGCTTGTAGTTGTTGTTTTCAATCCTCGGAGGTCTCAAGGTTTCCATCAAGATCTCATAGTTTTGAAGATGTTGATGTGGTGATTCCTTCTCCATCCCTCCGAATTGGCATTGGCGAATCATGGATAGAACTTGCGGTCGAAGTTCGTAGTCATGGTCCGCTGGATCTCCTAGGTTGACTCCTGGACGCCTCAGTTGTTGATTAGGGTCCATCCTTTGACCTAGGGTTTGTGGAATTCCTGCAAGAAGAACATCTCGGACTGGCATCCGAGGTGGAAGTATCTCGGCCGGGGCGTCAGGTACTGGGACTTGCCTCGGTCGAGGGTCAGCAACTGGAACCTGCCTCGGTCCAACATCGGGAACTAGATCTTCCATCGGTCGAAGTAGAATCTGGTCTCGTATGACGGCCATTTCTACTTCGATTGCTTCAGTTTTGGTGCGAGTTTCATCCTTCTCTTGCCTTAGTTCTTCCCAGCTGAGGCGTAGCAGCTCTAACGCCTCTTTCAATTCGGCCTCAAGATCGCGGTTGTCTTGTTGGGCCATCTTCGCTTCTCTTAAGCGTCATTTGTATGTCTTTTCTGGTTCGGGATCGTAAGAAACGATTTTCTTCCCAGTGCTGGTTCTTCGCATATACCTAAGAAAGAATCTGCAAAAGTCACTCAAGTAGAGTGGTTAGTAGACACGGGGGCAAGTTCCCAAAGAGCAAACCGTACCGACTCGGTCTAGACCAAGTCCCCGGCAACGGCGCCAAAAACTTGTTCGCTCCAAACGGTGTGTGCAAGCTTTAAATTTATAACCCTAGACTTAAGCTTAAAACAAGGATGCGAACCCGCAGTGTACGGGTCAATCGTAGTAAAAGCAAGGAATTCCAGAGGTCGATCACAGGGACTTAGTGAAACAAAGTCCAACTACGGTATGCTTATGCAAATACTAACCACAAGAGCAATTAACACAATCAAAGATGAATAAGAAGTCAAATAAAGCAAACATGCAATTCTAGGGATTAAAGCATCTAGTTGTGGTTCCAACTCAAGATCTAAAGATAAGCGGACAAAGCTGAGGTTTTTGCATGGGGAAGGTGTTACTAAAGTGGAATAGATCACCGGGTAAGTCTCACTACTCACTAATCCTAAACCGTAACTCCTATTACCGGGTAAGTCTCAAGGAATCAAGATAAAGAACTATAACCTCAAACTAATACACCATCTAAGGGAATAGAATCAACCTTTACCGGGTAAGTCTCAGGCTAACTCACAAAGATGGGATGGAAGCACACTCAAACCCCAATAAAGGATAAACCTTTATTACCTACACTTATGATCGTTGGTACACAAACTAAGGAATTACCGGGTAAGTCTCATCCTAAGCTTGCATTGAACCAGGAAAGGTATAATAAGAATAGGATTGGGCAAACTCTAACACTTAACTCTCAGTTTAGGATCAGATAAGTCACCTCGGTCAGCCAAATTCCACCCCGGCCGAGATGTTCATCGACTGAGCGAGATGCTTAGGGTTAAGGTTAAAGACTCGAACTTTCAGGGTCCTACTGGAATCTAAGATTATTCTATCATTGTTTTTCCCACAACCTTCAGCCAATCACCCTAGAATCACACAAGGAAATTAGCCACTCATCATCATCATGAAAGTATTAATCAAATATATGGGAAGAAGGTGAATATTTGAACAAGAAGAATTTAATGAAAAGACTTCAATAACTGAATCAAATATCACAACAAAAGCGTTCCTTGGATAGCAATCCAACAAGAGAAGACAACAAGGAAGGGAATCAAAGACAATCTTACAAAACCCTCCAAAAGCTATAAAAGCTATGATCTTCAATCTTCCTTCAACCTTCAAAAAGGTTCTTCAAAACTCCCAACTGGAGTGTGGCTGCTGCTGCGTAATAGGTGATAGCGGATCTTTCGGTGTAAGCGGGATGTTGGATTTGTGGAAATCCAACCCTTTTTATAGGAAAATAACCTTCCAAAGATAAAATATCTTAGAAAGATCTCTTCCCATAAAAATAGGTAAAATATAAGATCTTCTTCCTTCCAGGAGCCAAGCCCAAAAATATAAGATCTTCTTTCCAAAGATAAAAGATCTCAGCCAAGAATAAAATATTCTCGCCGCGTCCTAGGTGTTCGCCTCGGTCGAGTCGGCTTCTCTGGATCACCTCGGTCGAGATGAATCTATGATCAACCGAGGTGAGTCACAACTGAATGTGAAATCTCTCAAAACTGGTCCAAAGTGAATCTTTAATCCATGGCTATGCTTCCTGGATGGTTCCTTATGCTCCTCAAATTAGCTCCTAATGACTCCATAGCTCCGTTTGCTCCTTTTTGATGCAAAACGTGCCATTTTACCTACGATTACAACAAAACTAGGTGTAGACCTCAATTCTCGCAAAGGTAGATGAAATGGTGATATCATCACATAATATACATACAAACATGCAGATTATGAAAGATAAAACGTCCAAACAAACCCCAAAATATAGACTATAATTCATGCTATCAGTATGTGTGCCCGGTGTGGATGCACCTCGAAAAATAAAAAAACCCGAGGACGGCTAATCACCAAGGTTTCGGCTTTTGTACACCAATGCCATTGTCTCAAAAATAAGTGAAAAAGAAAAGAAAACAAAGAAAAGATGGAGAAAGTTATACACCTGTTGGGAAGTTGAGCAAAAACGAAATTGTGGAGTTAGTTCCTTTCCCGGATTAGCATCACATGACCTAAAAATTCCCACCTAATCACAACGTTTCTTAGCTTCTTCTTTTCTAAGTCCTTGTGACCTAATTGCATGTGTGTAAGACTTAGTGATCTAGATTGGATATACTCATGATCATCTTGATTTCTTCATTTTCACCTCTCATGCATGCTTTCTAGTTAAGTATAATTGTCTTTCCATGCCTTCATTCATTTTATGCATGATTGCTTGTCCATTGCTATGAAACATGACTATGAAGGTGATCCAATGTTAGAAGCACAATTCCAAAAAGATTTTGTTGTTTTTCTGTATGCATAAATCATGTCATCTCTTAGTCTATAGTTGGATCTTGCTCGGGGACGAGCAAATCTTAAGTATGGGGTATTTTGATAACGTGATTTATGACGTTAGTATAGGCATTCAATTAGATAGTTTTTCCCGTTAGTCATGCACGGTTTGACATTAGTTCATAACGTTTACTCTTAATTCGTGCATATTTCTAGAAAAGACGTCTACACGAGCTTTTGTCGGTTTTGTAGGTATTTCGGGGATCTTTTGGACATTAATCGATACATTCGAGGGTCAAGCCTCATGGTGGTACACATCCAAGGCTTTGAAGGAACATAATTGGAGCAATGAAGGACACAAGGACCCCCTTATTGGTGCAAGCAATTGAGCAACTCATGGCTAGACGATCATAACAAGCCTCTGTTGAAGAAAATCGGACCAGCACACAGGAAAATCGGCCGATTTATCTGACTGGGTCGATTTTCTGGCCTTTGACAACTTAAGCCACGTGTCCCACGATCTCTTTGTCCGGCCTTGCTCTTGATGGAGAATATAAGTGGTCCTGCAAGCTGTTGTTGAGGCATCTCTCCCACATTCTCTCACATACACCTCATTCCAATTGGAGGATAGACTTGGAGAAGAAGAAAGAAAAACTCTCTCAATTTGGGGGAAGAAGAAGAACACCCAAGTTAGAGTGAAAGTGAGTTTTTGAGTGATTTTGAGTGATTTTTGGAGTCTTTGATTGAAGAACTATTGGAAGGATTGTTAGGAACGTTTTGGAACTTCTTTTGAGGGGTTGTAAGTCTTGCTTAAACTTATATTCAGCTGAGATTTATTGATTTTAGTTGCTTATCTTTCATCATCTACCTATGAAAATCATGTATGTTTATGTGATGATTTTGGATCTTGAAATGCATGTTATTGGCTAGTTTATTGTGATTTCGGAGTGATGGATTGATGGTTATGGCTTGGGTGATGATAGAATGGACTTATATGTTAGTTTAGGATGATTCGTATGCACAAAACCTAACCCAGGAAGAAAAATCGACCTGTTCTTCAGGCAGATCGTCCGATTTTGCTATGATCCACCCGATTTTTCTCTCTGTTGCTCTTTAATTGATGAATATGTATGTTAGGATGTTAGGTTGTTGGAATCCTAGTGTTTATTAAGCATAATATAGCTTAGGGTCACCTAATGCTAGCAACCTAAGTGAGGGAAGAGACCTACCCGGTGATTTCCGATCTTAGATACCTAAGATGATGAACTCTAGGTAGTAGTGAGCCTCACAAGCCGCTATTGGTTTGAGTGTGCTAGGATTATTGCTTGAGACTTCCCTTTTCCGAGACTTACCCAGTAAGGAGAGGGTTGCCCCTTAAGTAGAGTCCGGTTTGTGTAGAATTCCCTACTTTAACCCCTTGAGACCTACCCGGTAATAGGAGTTTGATGCGGGATTAGTGAAGCGAGAGACTTACCCGGTAATTGCTTCCATTAGAGAAACACCCTTTCCCAACACCGCAGCTTTATCCTTAGAATCTTTAGAAGCTTGAGTCCAATGCCATAACCGGAAATCTTGACCTCTATAATCCACTTTTCTCTCTTTGATCACATATTTTGTGCTTGTGTTACTTGTTTGTTTTGCTAGCTTGAGTTGTTAGTTTGTTTTATTATCTTGCTTGATTTGTGATCTTTGCTTGATCACCACAAAAACCCAACCAAAAATATCATGATTTTCATTTCTTTATTTCTTTCTCTTTTCTTAGCCTAGATCTTCACTATCCTTAGTCATTAATCGATTCAATCTCACCTCAGTCTTTGTGTTTGACCTCGGAATACTATCCCTACTACAAAACGTCTCGTACACTGCGGGTTCGCTAGGAGTTAGGAGAAATATATCGAGTTATAAATTTAAAGCTTTTGCGTGTCACGTTCTTAGCGTAACAAAGACAAAATGTCAACATAGCTGGAGTGAGTAGTGAACTCAACCTTACTACTCCAATCCACTCGACCTTAATGCACAAGAAATACACCTCGAGTGGAATGACATCACTCGAGGTAAGAAGACTCCAAAACCCAAACTAAGGCAAAACTTCATCCGAGCTATGAGTATTTGAGTATGCCGGTGGATACACTCTATCCTGGGGTCACAACCCACTTGACCTAAAAAGAGGACACTCAAGGTAGCCAGCCGTTGTAGACCACTTTCCTAACTAACTCTATGCTAGTTGATTGAAGATGCTTCTTGAAGGGGGGCCACAAATCTAGCCCTATAAATAGAGCCCTTGGTTAATTGTAATAGATACCATTTTAGTTACCAACTCATTCAAACAACTCTCTTAGTTTATTAGTAGAAACTCTCTCTTTTGTAAAAGCTTTGGTAGAAGGATTGAAGAAATAGAGGAATTTTTGTTGTTCTTGCTTATTTCTCATCCTAGATCTTATTTCTAACTTGTTTTGGCCATAGCTTTGGATTGGTAAGTCTGATTTACTCCTTTTTTTCCCTGCATTCTATTTGAAGTCTACTTTGCAACTATGCCGCTTTTTCCAAATGTTACTATGCTAAATTTTTCATGGTGTGTGAATAGTCCTCTTGTTAGAATTTGGAGTGAAACCCCCAAATCATGCTCGGATAGTGTGTTCTATAATGTGTTTATGATTTGTTGGAGAATTAAATGCATGTTTGGTAGCATTTAGGAGGCCTCAAATCCATGTATGATTCATCTCATGTGTTGGATCTATTTTGAAAGTCGGATGCTAGACTAGAGATACTTTAGATTGTTCCCATAGCACATTGTATATTTCTAAGCATGGATGAGTTATGTATGAATCATTCATCTAAGTTGACACCAATAATTATACAAGGATGATTGTGCAATGTTATGATGCCTACATTGCTTGAGTAATTTTGATTAGGGCCGAGAGGATGGTTGACATTATTGTCTTGTGAATGTCCAAACCATGGTTATGTAAGATGGTGCAAGCAAATAGCAAACACCATGTGTGGCTTGCATCGTCTAATATAGTCATAAGTTATTGATAATCTTGATCAACTAGTGTTTAAATAACAAACATCATGTGATACTCACTAGTTCACACAAGCCCGCCTTGACAAAGCATACTTTATCGCATGCTACATTAGTATATTTGATTTAATAATCTCCTCATTGATTGAACACAACATGATTGAGCATGTTTCTAGCTATGGAATATCCTCAATTCAAGTATTTTCCCTAAATTTAATACTTGATATTGTCACTTGAAACTTGCTACCCCCAAACCCAAGCATTGGTCACTTGATCACCCTTTTTCCTTTCATTTTACACATTCAAGCATTTCTAGTTGAACTTTAGATAATAGTTGAGATACACATAGTCCTTTGAGATTCAACCTTAATGCTACAATAATATACTCACATTGACATGGCCGTGTACTTGCAGTAATATGTGGTTTTGAGTGTGCCATCCCACGTCCACATCAAGTTTTTGGCACCGTTTTTGGGGGCTGTTGATTGCTTGACTTTGTTTGTGAAGAACTATCTAGTAGTTTGAGTGTTTTGTTACTTTTGATGCACTCTTTTGTGTTTGTGCCTTTGTTTGTATATTTTTCTTTTTTTATGCTAAGGAGTGCAAACAAGGAACTCACACCATATGATCCAGTGCTTGAAAGGACTTTGACAAAGCTTAGAAAGCAAAGGAAGAAAGAATTGCTTTGGAGCAAGAAGCCGAAGTTGAAAGGAATATGGCACAAGCTAGAGAGGAAGAGAAGAACTTTAAAAACAAAGAATCATTGATCTTGAAGCTAGATTGTTGGCTCAATAATATATTCCTAGAGAGGCTATGCATCAAGAGTAGATGTATTGAAATATGCCTAGAAGAGGAAATGCTAGAGTTTATGCTCCAAGAACTCTTGGAGAAATGATGGATCCGGCTATGCACAAACCACCACTGGGAGTTGTCTTTGTCAGCAATGTACCTCAAAATTTTGAGTTGAAAAGTGCTTTGATACAAATGGTCATGTAAAGATAGTTTGGAGGAGGCCTATCCGAAAATCCACACCTTCACCTTGAAACTTACAATGTACTCCTAGAAACGGTGAAGAAGAGAGAGGTAAAGTCATCATAATTAAAGTTAAGAGCATTTTTCGTTTTCCTTGAGAGGCAAGGCACAACAATGGTACCGAAGCATCCCCTCCAGAAGTGTCACTTCATGTTAGGAGTTGTGATACAGGGTATTCGCCTATGTAGATGGCCGATCTTTCAACACATATAGACTCGATAGAAAAGACAACAAAAAGAAAGAGATGTGGAAAGAAGATAATCTGATGATGGGAATGGATCGGTAGTTGGATAAATCAAGGTCGAACCCTAAGAAAAGACGTGGAAGAACAAAAGGACACGATCGGAAGGACACTCAAATACACAACCAACAAAATTCTATAGAACCCTTCCACTACAACCAAACACAATAGGCGTTCATGAAAACCCTAGAGCACCTGGAGGATTGCTTGTGACTAATTAAAGTACTATGCTCCGTTGTGACAAGTAAAACACACTCAAACAAGTCAAAGCGAGTTGCGAACAAGACGTATTTTACTGAGGTTTGCTCTCCACTCTGTGAAGACGACGGTAGACACTGCAAAAAGATACCACAACTTGTTATTCCGATGACGATATTGACCATTACAATCTATAAATCACAAACATTATAAATCATATAAACAACTCCAAATCATAAACGCCATGTACGAATTGCAATAGGGTTGTTTGTATCTTGTATGAGGCAAATTACAAATATAAATAATAGTTAACTTACATGAATTTAATGATTGAAGGATGAGTACATATAGTTAGTAAATTATGGCGATACAAATTTGAGGAAACATATAGTACCTAGTGATAATAATACGATGACGAATGTGTAACACCCCGAATCCGCGGGACTTGGAGTGTCACATTGGGCTAGGATATCACATTGTATCCTGACCCTAGCCTGACAACATGTGCATTGGATCTTACAACAAGGCACAGACGGATTAAAACCAAAATACATAAAACTGTATAAGATACAACAAAAAGGTTTTACAACATCAAAGCCGAGTACAAAACAACATCCACATCATTAGATACAAAATATCTCATAACCCCCACAACCTTATTGTACATAAGTCCTCAGCTGGTCACCCTGTCTGGCCCACTTTCCAGTCTTCCTAACCTGGAGATCATCTCCAACACGGTATACACCGTTAGCTACAGTAATGAATAAGAATGAAGGTAATAGCACAAACACATATCCACACATCATACATGCAATGCCACACACACATTCATTTATTATCTTAAGTTACATTATACATTACTAATTCAACTTATTTTGTAACATAAGGAGCCTAAAGAACCTCATCCCTTCCACCGTAACAAAGGGGTTTTGCATGGGGGTGATCATCACTCGTCCACCCTGTGTTATCAGCTTCCAAGAACCTCCTCCTACCCTCGAGCGGAGGCAAGTGGTCATGACCCGCTATAATACACTTGGGCCATTTAAAGTAATAAATGGTCATCCTAGCTAGTCCGGTTTAGGTTATAAATGCACAACCATATGAACACACAACCATTACAATCACACAAATCCACAACTGAATGCTAAGTAAGTCCTATGGACTTACCTGTAGTACTCGTAACATGTACCACGTCACAGCTCCCCCTTGGGGAAGTAATAAACGCCTGCAATAGCAAGGCACACATCATCACATACTACAAAGGTTAGGAGACTTCTCCATAACCACCACCAACCTATGACCCCAATCTAAACCTTGTGATCATAACATGCTCACAAATGCCTAGCATATCCTCAACATAATCACAAGTGCCTAAGGCACATATCCATCATACAACTCATCATACACATCCTAACCATACTAGCCTAGCCATCAACTAAAGCCAAGGCCAAAGGAAAGGGAAGAAGGAATCATACCAACTAGGTATGCCTTGGACGCACCAACGGAAACAAGAGACGCAGGGGCTTAACCAGTGAGGCGCCGGGGCACATCACAGACAGGCGCAGGGGCAGCCTAGCTCAGGCGCAGGTGCGGCTGGAAAGCAGTGAGCTGATCCAGACTTCTCTTCGATCCTTTTTTTGACTCTCTTCACGTCTTCACCACACAACAACATACCACATACATATACACACAGGTATGAACATCAAAATGCCTAGGAAAGATACACACAAGCTCAGCTTGTGATCATAAACTAAAGAAGAGAGAAAGAAGCAAGGAAAGAAGAAGAAATTAAGATGGAGATGAAGATCTTACCACAGTAGAACCCTAAGCAACAAAGAAGAGAAACCAACACCACCTCACAACCTCAACACATCAGCAACAACACTCAACATCAAGCTCATGATCCAAGCCACAACAAAACTCTCTCAAATCTCACACACAAGATCAAGGAAAGATCAAAAGGAGATCAAGGAAGAGGAGAGGAGAAGAAGAGCGTACAACAGGAGATGAAGCTGAAGAGGATGAGGAAACCCTCATACAAAAGCAATGGGAGGCTTATAAAGGAATCCATCCGCAAAGCACGGGTCAACGGTCAACGAAAGCGGCTGTAGCCACACAGAACCGCAGGGGCGGACCCTGTGAGACGCAGGGACGGCTGTCTGAGTCATCTAGATTCAGCAAAGGCTCCAAGGCTCCTAGGACTAAGGCTCTTACATCAAACTCCCCTAAAAACAAGTTTCATCCCGAAACTTGCAAGATCCCAAATCCTCTCGGACCAATAAGCCGACGTATAACTCTCTCTCTCAAAGGCATCATAACACAACCTATAGCCTTCTATATCCTCAAACACAGCATGGAGAAATCATTACTCCAGCAACACCATCATCAATTCTAACCAAGGCCTAGAGGAAAATCATCTCTAGCCGAACACTAACCACATCACACTGGCATGGAGGAAGACCATCTCCAGCCAAAACGTACACATGACATAACTACGTGGAGAAAATCCATCTCCACTCACACTATGTCCATAAATGGTAGCATGGAGGAAAGAACCATCTCTAGCTAATCCTAAAAACACATACAATAACATGGAGGAAAGAACCATCTCCAGCTATACCTATCTCGCGCTAGCAAACAAGATCTAACAGATCATATGCACATATCACAACTAACATGAAAAGCACATCATATCATATAAACACGTAGCATAACATGCACTCACCAAGATGGCACTAAGATCTACTCGTGGATCCTATAGGTGCATCTATCTCAGTGTAGAACTCTGGATAGTTCCTCTGGATACTATCCCCAGTCTCTCATGTAGCCTCATCAGGTCCTCGTCTAGACCACTGTATCCTCAACATAGGAATGTCCTTCGAACGTAGGCATCTCACACCTCGTTCTAGAACCGCAATAGGGTGCTCTGTAAAGGTGTCGTCTGGCTCAACCACCAAATCATCATAACTCACAATGTGCCTCGGATCTGGTATGTATTCCCTCAGCTGAGACACGTGAAACACCGGGTGAACACCCTCTAACCTCGGAGGCAATGCTAATCTGTAGGTTGCCCTCCAAACTCTATTCAGTATCTCGAAAGGACCGACATATCAGGGACTTCGCTTCCCCTTTATGCCAAAATGTCTGACGCCTCGCGTCGGAGATACTCTCAACCAGACATGAGCTCCTACCCTGAACTCTATAGGTTGACACCTCTTGTCTGCATACGACTTTTGGCGACTCTGAGCAGCCAGCATCCTCTCTCTGATCAGCGCTACTCGAGCCACATCATCCTAAATCTGCTTTGGCGTTATCCCACTGATACTGCTAGGCTCGTCCCAACATCAAGGTGTACGGCACCTACGTCCATACAGTGCCTCATAAGGAGCCATCGCTATATATACATGCCAGCTGTTGTTGTATGAGAACTCAACTAGTGGGAGGTAATCTGTCCATCCCTGACCCCAATCCAACACACTGGCTCGCAGCATATCCTCAAGGGTCTGAATGGTCCTCTTTGACTGACCATTTGTTTCGGGTAAAATGCAGTCGTGAAGTGTAGACTCGTCCCAAACCAGTCTGAATTTACTGCCAAAATCTCAAGGTAAACGGTCCATCTCGGTCAGAGACGATCGTCCTTGGTACACCATGGAGTCTCACTATTTATCTAGTGTACTCCTCAGCCAATCTACTCACTGGCCACGTCTCTCTAATAGGAATGAAACATGTCGTCTTTGTCTATCTGTCAACAACAACCCAAATAGCTTTAAAGCTCCTACTGTGTCTCAGTCCAGTCACAAAGTCCATGGAGACGTCCTCCCACTTCCACTACGGTACTGGCAGTGGATGGAGCTCACCTTCAGGTCTAAAATGCTCTATCTTGACCTGCTGGCAGGTCGCACACTGAGCCACAAATATGAGTGTCTCACATCATGGTACATCTTACTCGTACCTGGATGTACTAAGTAAGGTGTACAGTGAGCCTTTTGTAAGATCCTCTATCTCAGCTCCGCATCAGCGGGTTCACAAACGCGATCACGGCGTCTCACAACTCCATCAGCTCCTATGGAGAATTGTGGTGCCTCTCCACGAGACATCGTGTCTCTGATCTTCATCAAGGTCGGGCAGGTCCCCTGCTTCTGTTGGATCTCATCCAACAGACCAGGTAAGACCTCTAAAGAAAACAAATGGGCATCCTCATCAGGAAACTGGATGTCCATCTTTAGCCAAACTTGATCCCTCTGAAACTGATGTTGTATTGTCAATCTGCCTTCTCTCGAGGCGTCTTCCTGCTCAGGGCGTCGGTGACAATATTCGCCTTCCTTGCATGATACAGAATCTCAAGGTCAAAATCCTTGATCAACTCGAGCCATCGACGTTGATAGTTATTCAATTCCCGTTAGGTGAAAATGTACTTTAGACTCTTATGGTCTGTGAAGATCTGAAATGTGGCACCATACAGGTAATGTCTCCAGATCTTCAAAGCATGAACTACCACTGCCAACTCCAGATCATGAGTCGGGTATTTCTCCTCATATGTCTTCAGTTGTCAAGATGCATATGCAATAACTTTGCCTCTTTGCATTAGTACACATCCCAAGTCTAACTTGGATGTATCACTGTAAACCACGAAGTCCTCAGAACCCTCCGGCTGTGCCAAGACAGGAGCAGAAGTTTGACGCCTCTTCAACTCCTCAAAACTCTGGGCACACTTATCAGTCCATACAAATCTGGTAGTCTTCCTCAAAAGACTCAATAGTGGACGGGCAATCACAAAAAATCTCTCCACGAAGCGTCGGTAATAACCGGCTAGGCCAAGAAAGCTATGCACTTCCTTGACGTTCGTCGGTGTCGTCCATGCAACAACAAACTCGATCTTCGCCGGATCAACCATGATCCCACTGGCGGAGACAATATGGCCTAAAAAGGCAACCTTTGACATCCAGAACTCGTACTTAGAGAGCTTGGCACACAACTCTCTATCTCTCAAAATCTGCAAAACCGTCCTCATATGACCGGCATGCTCCTCTCTGCTACGAGAGTATACCAAGATGTCATCAATGAAGACCACCACAAACTGATCAAGGAAGTCGATGAAGATACTATTCATCAACTCCATGAAAAAGAGTTGGGGCATTCGTCAGCCCAAATGACATCACTACAAACTCGTAGTGTCCATAATGGGTACGAAATGCCGTCCTATGCACGTCCTGCTCTCTCACCCTCAACTGGTGATATCCTGAACGCAAGTTGATCCGGGAGAACAATGTCGCTCCCTGGAGCTGATCCAACAGATCATCAATACATGGTAGTGGATACTTGTTCTTGATGGTCACCTTGTTCAGCTCTTTGTAATCGATACACAATCTTAATGATCCGTCCTTCTTCCGCACGAAGAGGACAGGTGCTCCCCACGGGGATACGCTAGGGCAGATAAAGCCCTTCTCAGCCAACTCCTCGAGTTGCTTCTTCATCTCTAACATCTCGACAAGTGCCATACGGTATGGGGCCTTCGAGATGGGTCTCGTAGCAGGCTCCAACTCGATACTGAAGTCCACACTCCTTTGAGGCGGCAAGGTCGACGGTTCTGTAAATATGTTTTTAAACTCACATACCACTGGAATCTCCTCCAAGGCTGGGCTATCTCCCTCCTTCATGGCATAACACTAGAAGGCATCGCATCCCTGTGCCATCAGCCTCGCTGCTCGTATAGCACTGATAACAGATCCGGTCTTCCCAAGGTCCCAACCTCGGAAGACCTCTATCGGACCTATGTCGGTAGAGACTATAATAGTTCTCTTACCTACATATAATACCGCAAGGTGTCTACGCATCCAATCCATATATAATATGACTTCTTCATGCATCAATGGCATGACTAAGAAGTCAACAAGCAACACACGAGTCCCTAAGAGAAGGGGACAACTACGTATCTCACGGGTACCTCCGACCCTGCTACCATCAGGTAACCCTATAGTAAAGGGTGTCCCCTCTATGGTAGATAAACTCAGGCGCTCAACACATACATCAGAAATAAAGGAATGCGTAGCAACCGTATCAAATCAAACTCTAACAGGTAAACCATGTAACAGAATGGTACATGTAGCAATTGGTGCTGGCGGCTAGCACTCTTCAGCTCAAAAACTCAGCCTCGAGCTCCTCGGGCATCACTAGCACTAGCATCTCTACCTCTGCCTCTACTCGGTCCGGGAGTTGAACCTTGAGTAGCAGGTGTGTCTGGGACTCTTTGTTGTCCCGGTGTCTGGGGATGAGGCAGTCTCTGCCCACCTCCTACTGCACCTGCAGGGCATCACTAGCTCTATGTTTTGGCTTCCCGCACGAGAAGCAAGTCAGTGGTGCTCTTGGGCACTCAGCCCTCAAATGTCCATAGGCCCCACAGTTGTAACACTGTCGGCCTTTCTCAATCGTCTGTGCAGACACTGGACCACTCGAGCGGCCCTGAGACTGGCCTCGCTTGTATCCAGATGCTCCTACCTCAGTTTGTCTTGTGCGTTGTCTCTTCTCAGATCGTCCCGTCTGAGAAGTCCTCCTCTAGCTGACTCTCTCTCGCTCAAAAGCAGATGCTCGATCTTGGTAATCTGCCAAGGACTCACAGTGGAATCCCGCCATGTACGAACGTGTGCTCTCCCTCAGTCAAAGGGAGAACAAGTACATATGCTGGTCCTCAGAAGGTGCAGCTGGACCTAGCAAAGCTAACTCAGTCTGGAAGCGGCTGATGGCATCTACAATAGGTACGTCCTCAAAGCCTGCCTCCACGAAGTCCTGTAGCTTCTCTCTCCTCAATGAGGATGGGCAAAACTGCTCCCTAAGCAAAGTCTTCATCTGGTTATAGCTCGTAACTCGTGCTCATACAGTCCTCCACCACTGGTGTGCAAGGTCACGAAATAGAGATTGTACTAGCTCTATCCGTCTATCCACAAGACATCTGATAGACTCTAAAGTTGAGTCTATATGTCCTATCCAAACCTCCGTCTCTAAGTCAATCTTCCCCGAGAAGGGTGGTACTCCCTGTTGATGGAACGCCTTCAACCAGGTATCTAGTCGAGGCCCTCTGTACTCCTCTGGGTCTCTAACAGTCTCAGCAGCACATGCCGGTATAGCTGGAACCTGAGTGGCTCCCTGGGATCTCTCAGATGATCCCTCATGCACTGGTAGATCTGGGGTTCGTCTGCCTGCTCTAGCGGCCTCCTCTACCCGTCTAATGTAATCAAGAAACTCTGCTCCTCCCATGGAGAGACAATTTGAGTCATCTAACTGGACTCAATACGCCTGCTATCTTTTGGATCCACTTCTCCTCATCTTTGGGATGACACTCTCAGCAACCTCCTCAGGAGCCTCCTCCACCACTGGTGGATCAGTAGCGGGAGCTGGTCCCTGTCCTATCACTCCTAGAGGAAGAGGTGGTCTACCCCTACCTCGACCCATGGTAGAAGTTGCTCTAGTCCGAGTCATCTGCGGGGTATGGACACCTAACTTATAAGGATATATATATATATATATATATATATATATATATATATATATATATATATCTACACTGTGGAGATCCTCAGAAGGGTAACGGCTTCTGTACATACTATCCCAAAACATTTGTACTTGCTTAAAAACAAAAACCGTTTCAAAAGTCAAACCCCTTTCGGGTTCTGTTTATTTATCCACTCTACCTTTATTGTAGATAGCAAGTGTCATTGTTGTCAACCTAAGGCTCTGATACCAACTTTGTAACACCCCGTATGCGCGGGACTCGGAGTGTCACATTGGTCTAGGATCTCACAATGGATCCTGACCCTAGCCTGACAACAAGTTCATTGGATCTTACAAAAGGCACAGACAGATTAAAACCAAAATACATAAAACTGTATAAGATAAATCAAAAAGGTTTTACAACATCAAAGCCGAGCACAAAACAACATCCACAACATCACATACAAAATATCCCATATCCCACGCAACCCTAATGTACAAAAGTCCTCGGCTGGTCACCCTGTCTGGCTCACTCTGTAGTCTTCCTAACCTGGAGATCATCTACAACACGGTATACACCGTTAGCTACAGTTTTGAATAAGAATGAAGGTAATAGAACAAACACATATCCACACATCATACATGCAATGGCACACACATATTCATTTATTATCTTCATTTACGTTATTTCATTACTAATTCAACTTATTTTGTAACATGAGGAGCCTAAAGAACCTCGTCCCTTCCACCGTAACAAAGGGGTTTTGTATGGGGGTGATCATCACTCGTCCCCCCTGTGTTATCAGCTTCCGGGAACCTCCTCCTACCTCGAGCGGAGGCAAGTGGTCACGACCCGTTATAATACACTTGGGCCATTTAAAATAATAAATGGTCATCATAGTCCGGTTTAGGTTATAAATGCACAACCATATGAACACACAACCATTACAATCACACAAATCCACAACTGAATGCTAAGTAAGTCCTGTAGTACTCGTAACATGTACCACGTCACAGCTCCCCTTAGGGAAGTAATCAACGCCTGCAATAGTAAGGCACACATCATCACATACTGCAAAGGTTAGGAGACTCGTCTCCATAACCACCACCAACCTATGACCCCAATCTAGACCTCGAGATCATAACATGCTCACAAATGCCTAAGGCATATCCTCAACATAACCACAAGTGCCTAAGACACATATCCATCATACAACTCATCATACACATCTCAACCATACTAGCCTAGCCATCAACTAAAGCCAAGGCCAAAGGAAAGGGAAGAAGGAATCATACCAACTAGGTATGCACTGGACGCACCAGCGGAAATAGAGACGCAGGGGCTTAACTAGTGAGGCGCAGGGGCAGCTCACAGACAGGCGCAGGGGCGGCCTAGCTCAGGCACAAGTGCGACTGGACACCAGTGAGTTGATCCCGACTTCTCTTCGATCCTTTTCTCGACTCTCTTCACGTCTTCACCACACAGCAACATACCACATACATATACTGATAGGTGATAGAATCACTATCATTTAGGTTAGTTTTTAGAGTCTTTTTATCACATTAGAGTCGTTTTATGCTACTAACTCCTTGATCCAAAAGAATAAGACTAAAAGAAGATAAAAGAGGAGTTATAAGCACTTGGGAGTTGAAGACCATTCACGAAGCAAAGCTTATGGTGCCTCACCGCCCCCGCGGAGCAATGTTACCGCCCCAGCGGGTGACACTACACTCCGGAACATAGCCTGCAACTTCGCCAGCGCCCGGAACGAAGACTATCACCGCCCCTGCGCCCCTCCATGGCGCCCCTGCGGTGACTTATCCTGAAGAAGCGAAGACCGGCGCCCCTGCGCCTCTGCCTGCGTCTCACCCTGTGGAGCTATGAAGCCAAAGAGTCAGTGTCACCGCCCCTGCATTGACACTAGGCCGCCCCCTGCGGCTCGACATCAGAAGTGACAGAAAGATGAAGAGTCAAGCGTTTGAAGAACATTAAAGATCCGCCCCTGCGGAATTGCCAGGCCGCCCCTGCGGCCACGAAGAACTTCAAGCATTTATGCCTAAACCGCCCCTGCGGTCCTGAAGGCCGCCCCTGCGGTTGTGCGACAGAGACTTTACTCCGGTTGTTTACACCACCTTTATGATATTAAAGGTGGTTGTTTTTGGCCGGCTATTTACTCCCATTTAGTGCCATTTGTAGTATAAATAGACCTATGGCTGATTGCTAGAATCATCCATCATTTTCCCCATTTTTATTCTCTCTTTTCTCTTGTTTCCTTTGTAATGAGCTTCTAGTTTCCTTGCTACATTGGGTTGGTTTGAAGTTGCATTGTTACTTTGGTTGTAAGTACCTTTTTAATATAAGTTTTATTCAGTAATGCTTTGTGTTTCTTAATCTTCATTTGTCTAATTGCATCTTTTATTATCACTTAAGATTGATCATCTTAGGTTCTAAAGTACATGCAAAGAACTAGGATTAATAGTTTCCGGGTTCGGGTCTTTAATCTAGTTGTAACCTTTGGGTATAACGGGTTGTAATTGCTTAAAGGAAAAGGAACACAAATATAAAGATTAGTTTAATAGTTTTAATATTCTCTTTATGTCCCTTAGTCTTTGTTTGAAAGCTAACTTGTGATTTGTTCTTGTAGGTTTACGGAACACTAAAGTTGTTAAGTAGTGTTGATGCCGGTTGGCTCAACACATACATATGATCAAGACGGGAACATTACTTGAAAACTTGTAAAAGGAACTAACCAAAGTAGTAATTGCATGCTAAGAATCAACCTAGTGTAGTTCACTCATCATCATCTTATTCATTCTATTACTTGCTTTCTAGTTTTATTTCACATAAATTCATCCAAACCCCCCCCCCCCCCCCCCTTTACTTTGTTCTATAATCAATAATTGAATTCAATAAAAATATCACCAAACTCTCTTGGGTTTGACCCTTACTTAACCGCTATACTTGTTCTAGTGTTAAGTTGGGATTTGTTTTTATAAGATTTAAAACGACCTAAGGAAATAGTTCTTGTCATATACACACATGTATGAACATCAGAATGTCCAGGAAAGATCCACACAAGCTCAGCTTGTAATCCTAAACTAAAGAAGAGAGAAATAAGCAAGGAAAGAAGAAGAAATGAAGATGAAGATCTTACCACATCAAAACCCTAAGAAGCAAAGAAGAGCAACCAACACCACCTCACAACCTCAGCACATCAGAAACAACACTCAGCATCAAGCTCATGATCCAAGCCACAACAAAACTCTCTCAAATCTCACACACAAGATCAAGGAAAGATCAAAAGGAGATCGAGGAAGAGGAGAGGAGAAGAAGAGCATACAGCAGGAGATGAAGTTGAAGAGAATAAGGAAACCCTCATACAGAAGCAAGGAGGCTTATAAATGAAGTCAGTCGCAAAGCACGGGTCAACGGTCAACGAAAGCGGCTGCAGCCACACAGAGCCACAGAGGCGGACCTTGTGAGCCGTAGGGGCGGCCAGCCGCAGGTACGGCCCTCTGGGTCCGCAGGGGCGGCTGTCTGAGTCATCTAGACTCAACAAAGGCTCCAAGGCTCCTAGGACTAAGGCTCTTACAGAATGAGTTGCAATTGGGTGTTCCACATATATAGTTGTTTATACACCGCACTTAGGAAGCTTATTGGGTATGATTTGTCTGACTCTAACGTATATTCATTGATTTATCTAGCATGTTTTTAGGTTAAAAAAGAGCTTCTTCAACAAGATTGTTATTGACCAAATATTTACGCTACGTTACAATATAACCTGCACAACCTTTCACATTATTTTGTACGAAATTAGAAAGTATTCAAAATTCAAATGAAATAATGAAATTTATTTTAAATGATAGCGGACATGATAGCATGTATTATAGTCTATATTTTGGGATTGGTTTAGACGTTTTATCCTCATAAATCTACATGTATGGATGTATATTCTTTGATTATATTGTTGTTTTGTCTACCTTTGCGGAAATCGAGGTTTACGCCTAGTTTCGTTGTAATTGTAGGTAAAATGGTATGTTTTGGACCGAAATGGAGCTAAGGAAGCTAAGGAGTCATTGGAGCTACATTCTAGAGCTTTGAGAAGATCTCAGGAAGCATGGAAATGATTAAGAAGATTGATTTTGGACGAGATTCTAGATGATTTACATTCAGCTGAGATTCACCTCGGTCAACTATAGTACCACCTCGACCGAGGTGATCTTGAGGAGCGTCCCGACCAAGGCGAACACCTTGCCGCCGGCGAGTTATTTATTTTTGGCTGAGATCTTCTATTTTTGGAAGGAGAATATCATATATTTTTGGCTGGATTTCTGGAAGGAAGATATTATATTTGGCTGATATATTTTGAAAGATATGGATATATTTTCTAGGAAATTATCTTTTTAAGATATCTTATCTTTGGAAGATAATTTTCCTATATAAAGGGCTGATTTTCTACAATACCAATCTACGGATCACCCATTATCTTCAGATCAAGGATTTTCTGGAGGATTTTCTGAAGAGTTTGAGGGAAGAGTTGAAGGAAGTTTTGAAGGTTGAAGTTCAAGGAAGGAAGGAATCATAGTTGGAGTTAGCTTTTGAAGTAGTTTGTAAGATTTTCTTAGATTGCTCTTGGTTTGTTGTCTTTTCTGATTGTGACTTGAGGAACGCTGATTGTTATTTGTTTGATTAAGTTATTGAGACCTTTGTCTTAAGGTTTTCTTGTTTGAATATTGATTCCTTTCTTATAAATTTAATTATTGTTATCATGATGATTATTGGTTAAGTTTCTTATGCGATTCTAGGGTGATTGGCTGAAAGTTGTGGGAAAGACAATGATAGAATGATCTTAATCCCAGCAGGACCCTGAAAGCTCGAGCATTTACCTTAACCGTAGAACACCTCGGTTAGTCATTGAACATCTCGGCCGGGATAGAATATTACTGAACGAGGTGAACCTTTCCTGAACCTTATCTGAGTTAAGAGTTTAAGTTTGCCAAATCCTATCCTTATTACAACTTTCCTGGTTCAACGCAAGCCTAGGATGAGACTTACTCGGTGATTCCTTTGCTTGTTTACCTAAGATCATGAGTGTAGGTAATAAAGGTTTATCCTTTATTGGGGTTTGAGTGTGCCTTCATTCCATCCTTGTGAGTTAGCCTGAGACTTACCTGGTAAAGGTTGATTCTATTCCCTTGGGTGGTGTGTTGGTTTGAGATTATAGTTCCTTTCCTTAGTACCTTAAGACTTACCCGGTGATAGGAGCTTTGGTTTGGGATAGTGAGTAGTGAGACTTACCCGGTAATCTATTCCCATCTTAGAAACAACTTCCCTTTGCAAACCTCAGCTTTGTCCATGTTATCTTTTGAGATTTTGAGTCGGAACCTCAACTAGATGCTTTAATCCCTAGAATCTGCATTCCCTTTATGTGACTTTTATATCATCTTGATTGCTTTAATTTGTGGTCATTAGTTATTTGGCAACCTGATTTCCGATCTTTGTTTCACCATAGTCGTTGTGTTCGACCCTTCATGCTTTTATTACAATTGATCCGTACACTGCGGGTTTGCATATTGTTCAAGCATACTTCTTGGGTTATAAATATTAAAGCTTGCACACACATTTTGGAGCGAACAAGTTTTTTGCGCCGTTGCCGGGGACTTGGTCTAGACAAAGTTTGGTTTGGGTTGTCTTTCAGGGCTATTACCCTTGTTGCTATTGACTACTTTACTTGAGTGTTTTCGCAGGATCTTTCCTTAGGTTTATGCGAAGAACTCGTATTGGAAAGGAATTTTTTCCCTACGATCCCGAACTAGAAAAGACCTACAAGAGAAGATTGAAAGAAGCTAAGATGGCCAATCAAGGCAATCGCAATCTTGAAGCCAAATTGAAGGACGCATTGGAACAGCTACGCCTCAGTAAGGAAGAACTGCAGCGAGAGAAGGACGAGACTCGCGCAAGAACAGAAGGAATTGAAGCAGATATGGCCGCTCTAAGGGCCCAGTTTCTGCCTCGACTGAATTAAGGGGAAAGATCAATGCTTTTATTATGAAGGACAAGGAGAATTTGTCCAAGTCATGGGAAAGATTCAAGGATCTTCTATTGGATTGCCCACATCATGGGATTCCAAAGATCGAGTTGCTGGAAATTTATTTTAAAGGTTTGGATGGAGCTACTCAATTCAATCTCCAACTACTTTCCACCGGCACATTCATGGATATGCGAATAGATGAAGCTTGGGATTTCATTGAAAAGCAAGCTTTATACAAGGAGAAGTACTCCAATCAAGGAACTGAAAATGGAGCAGGGAGAGTTAGCTTCCAAGACACATCATCAAATGGAGCTCAACTCACCTCGCCTAGAAATGAGGTAAAAGCATTGAAGGAGCTCTTAGTAGCTCAAACAAAGAAGGAGCAAGATGGAGGATATCAAGGAAGAAACAACTATCAAGGGCCGCGGAACAACAATAGAAACTCCAACAACAATAATTGGAGATCTAATCAACAAAATTCCGGTAACCCTTATTCTCATGCTAATAATGCTTTTAACGTCCCCTCTTCTTCTTCTACTCCATTGAGAAGCCAGGAGTCTTCATCAAGTTCGTCCCAGCCAGAAAAGAAAGATGTTGTGCTGGAGGCAATTCTGATCAAGCTCAACGCTATGGAGACATCGATGATTTCATTTTCGAAGGCACAAAAAGCCTTAGAGCAACAATTCTTCAACAAGGCGAATGAAGCACCAAGAGATCCAAGGAAGCTCCCAGCAAGGACATAGAGCAACCCTAAGGGACATATTATGGCAATTACAACATGTAGTGGATTGAAAACTGCAGATCCAGTACCTCGGTCGAGCCACGACCAGACGAACACTTCGGTCGAGGTGCCAACCGAGGCGGAGCCCCAGAAAGCGAAAGATAAATCTGAAGTTTGTGTTCCACCTCCTGCTTATAAACCACCACTTCCCTTCCCTCAGTCAAGGGAGAGGGCACATCTAGACAAGCATTTTGGTAAGTTTCTAGATCTAATGAATAAACTATATATTAACATCCCTTTCCTTGATGCCATTCTAGGGATGCCCACCTATGGGAAGTTTCTGAAAGAGATTTTATCAAGGAAGAGGAAGCTGGAAGATTTTGGGGAAGTAAGGATGACATCTAAGTCTTCGGAGCTCATTCAAATCATGAAGGAGAAGATGCCACCTAAATTGAGCGATCCCGGTTCATTTTGCATTCCCATTCAAGTTGGGGATGTAACTTATGATGCATTGTGTGATCTAGGAGCCAGTGTGAGTATCATCCCGCTGGAGCTATGTGAGAAAGTCGGCCTTGGAGAGCCCAAGCCGGTGAAGATGACGCTATACATGGCGGATCGCTCCATTACCCGTCCCGTCGGTATTTTGGAGGACGTTCTCATCAAGTTAGGAAATTTCTACTTACCTATAGACTTTGTTGTGCTTGACATTTCCGCAGATTATCCTGTTCCTATCATTCTTGGGAGACCATTTCTTGCAACTTCGGGTTGCAATATGGATTGTAAGAACGCCAAGTTGAAATTCAACATTGGTGGAGATCATGTGGAGTTTGCATTGCTTGCTATAATGAAGGGAGAGCCGCTGGAGGATGACATCTTCAACATCTATGATGAAGAAGAATCAAGAGAATTGGTCAGCTCTATCCTTATTAACGATCCTCTTGAAAGATTTCTTAGTTTTAGTTTAATGGAGGAAGGTATGGATGTCTCTTGTGATGCAGATATACGGAGCTTGAAAGCATTGGAAGCAGATCCAGGAGCTAAGATTGAGACAATAATCCAAGAGAAGAAAAGCAAATTAGGTTTCGGTCCCAGTTCCAGTACCTCGACCGAGGCACATCTTGGACCAAACGAGGTGTTCTTATCGGAAGACCATTTCGGTCACCCACCTTTGGCCTCGATCGAGGTCGCAAGCGAGATGATGTCAACTGGGACTTCTGATAGTCTAGTTCTTCGATCTAAGTCCACTTCACTGGAAGGAGGAAGCACAGATCCACCTCAGAAAGCACCCCCAGTCGTGGAGCTTAAACCACTTCCTAGTCACTTGAGGTATGCTTTCCTTGGTCCGGATTCTACTAATCCCGTTATCGTTAGTGCTTTTCTTTCTGAAATTGAATTGTCTAAACTGATGCATGTTCTGAGGAAACATAGAAAGACTTTGGGTTATACTATTGATGATCTTGTTGGTATTAAGCCTTCTTTTTGCATGCATAAGATACTAATGGAAGACGATCATAAGACTTCACGGGAACCTCAAAGATGGTTAAATCTGATCATGAAAGAGGTTGTGAAGAAGGAAATTCTTAATTTGTTGAATGCAAGTATCATATTTCCCATATCGGATAGCAAGTGAGTGAGCCCGGTGCATGTAGTTCCGAAGAAAGGAGGGATGATCGTTGTGACGGATAAGAACAACGAGTTGATTCCAACTAGAACCGTTACGGGCTGGAGTATGTGCATTGATTATAGGAAGCTGAACGTGGCTACTCGGAAGGACCACTTCCCGCTTCCCTTCATCGACCAAATGCTTGAACAGTTAGCTCAACACTCCCATTTTTGCTATCTAGATGGTTATAGTGGCTTCTTTCAAATTCCTATCCATCTGGATGATCAAGAGAAGACCACTTTCTCTTGTCCATGGGAGACATTCGCTTATAGGAGGATGCCATTCGGATTGTGTAATGCACCTGCTACCTTCTAGCGTTGTATGATGGTTATCTTTTCCAAGTACATTGAGGAGATCATGGAGGTATTCATGGATGACTTTTCGGTATATGGTTCCTCTTTTGATAACTGTATGGCTAACCTTGCTCTAGTGCTACAACGTTGTGAAGACACTAATCTTGTTCTGAATTGGGAGAAGTGTCACTTATGGTTAGCGAAGGAATTGTTCTAGGACACCTCGTTTGCAACCGAGGTATTGAGGTCGATCGAGCTAAGATCGAGACTATTGAGAAACTTCCTCCCCCTTGTTCTGTTAAGGGTGTGCGGAGTTTTCTCGGGCATGCAGGTTTCTACAGGAGGTTCATTAAGGATTTCTCAAAAATATCTAAACCGCTAACTAATCTTTTGAATAAGGATGTTATTTTTGAGTTTTCGCAAGAATGCGTTGATGCTTTTTACAGGATAAAGGAAGCATTGATTACCGTTCCCATCATTCAACCTCCCGATTGGACCTTGCCCTTTGAGATCATGTTTGATGCTAGTGATGTGGCCGTAGGAGCGGTACTTGGACAAAAGAAGGATGGCCGGAACAACGCCATTTACTATGCTAGCAAGACGCTAGATGAAGCTCAACTGAACTACGCCACCACCGAAAAGGAGCTTTTGGAAGTTGCTTATGCTTTTGTGAAATTTTGCTCTTACTTACTGGGAGCGAAAGTTATTGTTTACACTGACCATGCAGCTATTTGTTACTTGCTCACTAAGAAAGATGGGAAGCCGCGTCTTATTCGTTGGATTCTCTTGCTTCAAGAGTTTGACCTAGAGATTCGCGATAAGAAGGGATCCAAGAATTCTTTTACGGATCACCTCAGCCGGCTACCTCCCTCATCGCTCGAGAAGGATGACCTACCCATAGATGATTCGTTTCCCGCTTGCATTTGTTGGAACGTTGAATAGATTTCTTTGTCTCACCCCATGACGAAGGCGAAGTATGGGGTGAGGACACCTTCCAGCATGTTTGAGGATGATGTATGGTCCAGCTAGCGACCTTAAACCAAGCGCTTCTTGGGAGGCAACCCAAGGAATTGCTTTCTTTTCCCTTTTCTAGCTTAGTTTTAGATAGTTTGCTTCGTTTTGTTTTTGCATCATCTAGACAGGAACCAGGTACTTTCTAAGGAAGGATTACAATTTAGGAGCTACACTAAAATGACAGAAGTTTGAGAAATTGAGCAGACGGAGCTTGACTGAGACACATCTCGGTTGCTGTCACAGCACCTCGACCGAGATGTTCTTGGGGAAACCGAGGAGACTAGGTCTGACATTCAATCAGACACCTCGGTCCGGTCGGAACCACCTCGACCGAGGTGAAATCAAAATCAGCGAGGGGTATAAAAGGCGAGACAGTTTTCTCTCTCCTCACTTTTTCCCTCCCAAGCGAACCTCGACCACGGCATGCCCAAATCTTCAAATCCTCCGTGTTTGCTCGTTTTCCACGATTTTTTGCTCGATTAAACCGGAGGAAGCAAGAGGATCAGTTTTCAAGCATCAAACAGCAAGGAAAACGCTCCAAATCTGCAGAATCTGGGTATTTCGTTCCAAAACCTTACCTCTTCTTCTTTTACTGATTTCGCACAGATCCGGCTTTGGTTGCCGCTGCTTGTTGTTGAAAAAAATATAAGTACCCCTTAGGAAGCCTTTGGTAGTGATTTGGGGGAAAAGAACTTACAAATTCAGAGTGTGTATACGAACAGCGCTTCGCCTCGGTCCAATCGGCTGTGTCTCGGCCGAGGTGTTCTCAGGGCAACCAAGGTGTTCTTCATCCAGAAACATGAGTAGCAGATCTGATCGTTAGTTGGTCTTGAGAGACAAACCTAGTAGTTCCCACCAGTCCTCTCCTTCTTCTGCTTCACAGTATTCGATTCCGGTGATCCACGAACGACACCAGGCTGACTATGATCGTATTTGCGGGCGTCCTATCGTTGCCCCATATTTTCTTGACATTGCTGCCTTCGAGTGCCTCCATGTGACAGAGGACTTGAGGAAGATGATCTCCATGGTGGGACTAGAAGAGTTCATGGAGGTTAGAGCGCCAACTTATCTGGAGCCGACTATGGAGTTTGTGAGTTTCGTCACGTACGTGTCGGAGCGCAATGGGATCAAGTACCGGTTGTTGAACCGGAATTATGTGGTGCCCATGGATCAGTTCAGGGAGATTTTCGGCTTCCCTACTCCCACAGTTTCTGATTTTCCTACCCAAGCTGTAGCTTGAGATTTCTGGGGCGAGATAGCCCATGTGACTGAGCATAGTGATAGGTGAAGACCCGGAGATTCCTGAGAGCGCATCATATTCCATCTTGCCTTCCGCCTTGCTCACAGGATCTTTAGTGAGACTCTTCTAGCGCGTATTGAGACGCCCTAGAAGGTCCGACAGGGGGAGTTGCTGAGCTTGTTTTGTATGGTCACAGGAGGAGTTCCTGATTTTGCTGGTATGCTAGCTGAGGACTTGCACAGGATCAAGGGCAAGTCGAAGGGAGATATCTGTTGTCGAGGGTTTGTGACCCACATTGCCACTGCTATGGGTCTGGATCTTTCTGCGTGTACATTGGTTGCGGCTGCGAAGCCGCTGGGATTGCAGGAGATGATCACGATACGTCTTCTCGTCCCTCGTGGCCTTGGCACACAATACATTGCCATGCCTTGGGAGACGACTACACCACAGGGCATTTTGTGGTCATCTCAGTTCCCTATCTTTGACCGTCAGTACTGGTCCGCTGCATGGTTTCCCTACTTGCAAGATGCTAGAGACGCTGCTGCTGATGATGATGAGGGTTATGATGGAGGAGCTGCCATGGAGACCGGTACTAATATCGGCGGTCCTAGTGTTCCCGTTGTCGATCTAGATGATGAGGTGACGGAGGAGGAGACAACACCACCACCACCACCACCTCAGCGCAGATTCCGCCGCCGCTTTAGAGATCCCGAGGCCCACCAGAGGATTGATGATCTCACCGACCAGATGATCGACGCCTACGCAACCTTGACAGTCGACATGTCCGAGCGCTTTGCTGACCAACGTTGAGATATTGAGGGATGGACGCATCAGATATTGGAGAGCCAGCATCATCAGCGTCGGATGATGGAGATCCAGCATCAGTAGATTATGGGCTACCCTTTTGATCCATCCCAGCACCCTTACATTCCACATCCACCACCGCCAATTGACGAGGATTAGAGCTTTATGGATTTCTTTCTTTATTTATTATGCAGTTCAGCTAGGTCTGGTGAATATTCTGTTTCTTAGACTTATATTTGACCCATTGGGACAATGTATCCCAAGTATGGGGTATTTGGATGTATTTTCTTGACTTGTGTGTATGCTTGTATGACTTCCTTGGGATATTTATTCTGTTTACTTGGCTTTATGTGTTTATCTACCATTACATGCATACATACAGGTTTTTGTTTGAGAAAAACGTCAAAAACTGGTTTGAAAAAAAATATTTATGACCTCGACCTGGACATTCATGGCCGATCGAGGATGAACACCTCGGATGACGCCAGAACACCTCGACCGAGGTGGATTCTTAACTGAGAGTTTTTCGAAACGTTTTGTGCTTCTTCTCTGGATATGACCTCAATGATGATTCTATTTGCAGATTGGTTTTGAAATCTTTATATGCTCGAAAGGTTTTATGATATGTTTAAGTTGCAAAATGCTTTGTTTGAAGTTTTATATTGATTAATACTTTGTTTTTTATCAAAATTATATTGGATTTGAAGGTTGACACCACATGATGAGTTCTATCACATTCTTCCTGAGATGATTAAGGCAATTCATTCTCTTCTCTACTTCTTCTTAATCATGATTATCCCCTCATATACATATTTGCCTCCCTTTACCTATCCGGGAATTTGGAAGCAAGCAAAGAAAAGCAAGTGAAAGTGAAGTTGAGATGTTGGCTGAAAGTGTTAGAAAGAAACAATTAGGTTTGGGGAAGTCAATCATGATGATGAGTAACTCGGCACCATTCACATAGCCGGATGTTTGTGTCTTGCCAAAGTCGGATTGAGCGATATTCCTAACGGGTTATGGTATGTGCATCAAGGGTTTGAGGCATCTCGAGAAATTGATGATTGCTGATCTCCCAGGCTTCGGTTATTGTGCACCTCTATCCATGCATCCCAAAAAGTAAAGTAAAATAAGCAAAGCTTATTGGTGGAAGATGTTGAGATTCAAAGAAAGTGAAGAAAATATCCTATTCCCGGATTCTAGCACCACATACCCCATATCCATCCCACCCTTACACGTTTCTTGACTCTTTTGAAAGCCCTTGAGACCTCGAGCTTGTTGATTGACTTGGTGGTTTTAACTGGATTATACATGATTAATTTTGATAAATATGATTTATTATGCATTCTATGATTTTATGCAAAGATGAACAACTTTCTTATATTTATAAAGTGTTTTGATCATATCTTGATTTTATTTGCCATGACGCATTCTCTTAGAGTGATCTATGAGTGGAGCACACCACAAAAGGTTTTGAAATGTTTTTCATTGATCTTTCTGACTTATAATCCATTCTATCTTGTATCTAAGATTTGGATCTTGCTTGGGGAGAAGCAAGGGACAAGTATGGGGTATTTTGATAGCATGTATTATAGTCTATATTTTGGGATTGGTATAGACGTTTTATCCTCGTAAATCTGCATGTATGGATGTATATTCTTTGATTATATTGTTGTTTTATCTACCTTTTCGGGAATCGAGGTCTATGACAAGAACTCTTCCTTAGGTCGTTTTTATCTTATTAAAATAAATTCCCAACTTAATACTAAAACAAGTATAGTGGTTAAGCAAAGGTCGAACCCAAGAGAGTTTGGTGATGTTTATATTAGATTCAATTATCGATCATATATCAAAGTAAAGGGGGGGGGGGGGGGGGGG